>JAMRYA010000050.1:0-682958 GCA_024447215.1 Panagrolaimus sp. LJ2400 | reverse complement strand
TCATCTGCAATAGCTCTTTTACCATTATATATCACTTTTTTGGTTATTTTTGTAACATCTTCTCCTGCTAATGCAGCTACTTAACAGCACAAAATGAGCTAGTCCTTTACAACTTGTAAATTGCAAGATCTGCTGGTCCACAAGATCGACTATTATCAACTAGTGACAAAAATATTAACGTTTTATTATTTTTAGTGTAATCATAGTTACAACATCATCTATCACTTTTATCATCATCAACAAAAGAATGTGGTTTTTCAAGTCTTCTTCTCTCCTTTTTCTTTGCCTTCTTCTTTTTTGTTGCATCAATGTTTCAACAGCTCGTAATCTTCGTCAATCGGAACAACAAAAACTTCCTGATCATGGTATGATGGAAAGTGGTTCTAATACTTCTAATGATCAAGCTAAACTTCAAAAAGATGAATATGATTTTGATGAAAATGAAGAACCTGAAAAGGAAGTACTCGCTACCGATTATGATGATCAACTTCTTATTGTTGATGATGATGGATACGGTAATGGCAGTAATATTCCAGCAAAGAAACTTACTGATAATATGAATGAATCTCTTCCTTCTGGTGGTTCTGAAAAACAAGCATATGGAAGATTTCGACGTGATCATTATAACGAAGATGGTAAAGTTCATGCTGATGGTATGATTATTCCTTCATGGCTTGTTTGGATTTTTGCTGGTATTGGTATTTTCTGTTTCGTTTGCTTTTGCGGTTGTTCTACTTGTATTGGTATGTGTGCTTGTTGTTAATTGTTAAGTAGGCTTTTTTTCTTTTTTAAATTAGTAAAAAGCTGTTTTTTTAGAGATCTCAACACCACGGAGTTGAATAATGTTATTTGTTTTTGGTTGTGTTTTGTTTTTTGATCAATGTTGATTTGTCATGTTTTGTTAAGTTTTAAAAATAAAGTTTTTGTTGCATTTGTTTGGTTTAAGAGGATCGCTTAAAATTTAAGGTATTGTATCCATTAATTACTGTATACTTGATCATTGTTCGAGCAGCTATATTTTTGGCACAATGAGTTAAGTTGCCAGCAAAATTTGTTGTTGCAAAATAACTACTTGAAATTTTTTAACGAACGATTTTTGCAAAATAAATCTTACAACAATATACAAATTTTATTCATTTTATTTTTACACGATGAGTATATTAAAGCAATGACTCAATCATCGTCCATTCATCGCTTTTATCATCAACAAAAGAATGTTGTTCAAATCTTCTTCTCTCGTTTTTCTTCTCCTTCTTCTTTTTTGCTGCATCAATGTTTCTACAGCTCGTAATCTTCGTAAACCTCAACAACAAAAACTTCCTGATCATGGTATGATGGAAAGTGATTCTTCTTTTGATGAAGAACCTCAACTACAAAAAGACGGATATGATATGAAAGAAAATAATAATTTTGGGAATGATGAAGAATCTGAAAAGGAAGTACTTGATACCGATGATGAAGATCAACTTAATAGTCATAATGATGGATATGGTAATGATATTCCAGCACAGAAACTTGGTGATCATGGTATTATGGATGACTCCCCTTCTGATGATCATAAGAAACAAGCACATGGAAGATTTCGACGTACTGTAAAATCTTGCACATATGATTCTTATGGTAAGAAAACATGCGAAGATGTTGATGAAGGTACAGCTATAGCTGGATGGCTTCTTGGGTTGCTTATTAGTCTTGGTATTTTGTTTTGCATTTGTCTTCCTTGTATTATTATTATTGTTTTACTTACTCGACGTTAGGTATGTGGTTTTTACACTATTAATGGGAATACAACTCTTCCACAGGGAAACAGATGAAGAATGGGACTTAATATATTTAATAGCACTTGTATTTCAGACATCTCATGCTTCTTGATAAATGGTATCTTCAAAAAGAAAAAACAATCTGAAATAATATTATCATAATATGTTTTTGTATGTAACTATCTTTTCTATCATTTAACTTCTATATATTGCTATATATATTTATCATTCAAGTATTTAATAAAGTTTTTACTTATGTATTTCTTTGAAAACCGCATTCGTGATACTGTATCAACATCATCTGAAAAAATATCTTTACGACTTAAGATGGTGTAAAGGAGGTTGAATCAACGAACTTGAAATAGCAGTTTGATTTTTCCTGGCAAACTTTTTTGTAGCAAAATAACAAAATATTTCGTGTTCCTTAAATTTTTAATTTATCTGGTTCTCCTAATTTATTAAGTGTTTATACAAGAAATTGTTGGATATTATTCTGTTGGTATACGGTAGTTTCGGCTAACTCTTATTAATGTTGTTTTTCTACGTAGCTACGGCATTAAAAGGGTTTCATAAAATTGAAATTTTTGTTTTTCGATTAGGATCAGTAAAAAACTTACTTTGGTTACGGTAGCTTTTGATTTTTGGCAAATATCGATTTCCAAAAAAACTGAAATTTTCTAATCATAGTTTTTTATTTGATTTTCCTATTTCAAGTTTCCGTATGTGGCACAAGTTTTAGATCGAGCAAGAAAATAGCAAAATGTATCTAAAGATTAACAAAAAGCTTGTTAATTTTTCGCAATTCTATCTAAGCAATGGATTGTTTGCTGGTTTGTTGCTAATTCCAAAGCTTGCGGGGTTTCTCAGAGCTTCTTAAAAGCTTTTGATTTAGCATTGATATTTGACGCTATTATCTGATTATTTGGATTAGTCTCCTTTTATTTGCATAAATAAAAACTTATTCTTTTTAGACAACGATATCGTCATGCGTTCATTTGTGCTTATCGTCTCACAATCATCAAAGCATGTGGTTGAAATACTCTTTTCTGCTTCTCTTTATTATTTTCAATGTTGCAACATCTCGGCATCTTGACTTCAAAGAACATCCAAATAAACTTCCTGCTCATGATTTAATGGATGATCCATATACTTTAGATGGAGAAGATCAAGCTAAAAAAGAAGGATATGATTTAAAAGAAATTTTTGAAGAGCAACTTCAAAGCGTTCTTGATCAAGTTCAACAACTTGGTAAAGCTGTAAGCAGTAGTAATGAAACAAAGAATAAACAAGTTTCAAAGCTTGATTTAATGGATGATCCTTACGTTTTGGATGGAAGAAATGTAAATGATGGATATGATTTGAAGAATCGTGATGTTGATAAGAATAATGGTGAGCTTTTTATCGATAGCTTTGGGTGGCAAGCTTCATTATGTTTAAAGTATTTTTAAACATCAAATATTGCCGGCAAATTGTTGCTTTCAGATTTTAAAAGTTTATATAGTCTTCTTTGTAAACTTCTAAAACCTACACGCTGATATTTGCCAGCAAGTTTTATGCCTTTAAATACTTTCAGCATTATGTATTCATAGATCATGATGGATACTGTAATGAAGACAAAATTTTAGTAAAGAAATTTGGTGATCATGGTATAATGGATGAATCTCCTCCTTCTGATGATATGTATAAAGCACGTGGAAGATTTGAACGTGGTATTCAAACAACAACTGAAATTAAACTTGATGAAGGTACTACTGCTGCAATAATCATTATGGCAATTTTATTATATGTTCTTCTTCCCCTTTCTATTTGTTTTTGCTGTATTGTTCTTCCAATAATTGTTATTGTATATGCGTGTAGACGTGATCGTCGAGCAGCACCACCTCCAGTTGTTTATGAACAATAAAAATTTATGTAAGTATTTTTTATATATGGATATAACAAATTGGGATAAGATTGTTGTCTTATGAAGCACCCAAGAAAATTCGCTTCACCGACATTCGCATTTTACTTGTCACCTAACAAGTCAAATTTTTGTTTAATGAGATTTTCAATTCTTTGTTACTGTATCCTTATGGATAAGCTTTCATTTAGCTACAGTATCAACTATGCTAAAAGTTGTATCTTGACGTTTTACAGTATATTGCATTTTTTAAAAATATAAAGGGTTTTTTTTAATAATAATATAATGATAATTTTCTTAGATTTCTCAATCCAAAATGATATCAACAAATAAAGTGAAGACTTTATTTTAGGTTTGATGCGTTTATATATATCTTTGTAGATATTAATCAATGTCTATTTAATTATGTGTTTGATTAAATATATTTCGACGTAAAGTACTTGTACAAATAGGAATTTGGATAATTTAATTTTTTTTTATTGTTATTGGTAGTCCATGAGCTGCCTTAACTTTGTGTTTCTTTTTTGTAGTTCTCATTTAAAGAAAGCAATCAATGGGCATTGTGTTTACTGATAAGCATGTCTTACATTTTCTTCAACATCCTAAAAAACCTTTGCTTAGTGTTCTATCATTTTTTTCCATTGTTTCAAATAATGCTATTTGTCGCTTTTCTTTCTCTTTTGTGTCTTTTACCTGACGTTTTTGGCGCATGTCCAAATGGAAGTGTTGGATTTCAAAGTTCTTGTTATTATTTTTTCTCGAATGCCACACAATTTCCCGACGCTGAGCTAGCTTGTAATGGAATAAACGGACATTTAGCTTCTATTCATGATGGTTTTACTAATGCAATTCTTACAAGTTTGTAATTTGTGCGTTGCTTGGGATACAATAGAAGGTTTTTAGGTGAAAGTTCTAAATACATCCATGACAGTACTACTGTTGATTTTTGGATTGGTTTAAATTCTTTAATGACACCTGGAAATTGGTCATGGACAGATAATTCTACTTTTGATTTCAAAGGATGGGCAGCTACTGAGCCGCAAAATGTTTCATTGAGTTGTTCAGCTCTAACAATACAAAATGGATATTGGGCTTCTGCAGATTGTTTTAAAACAAAACCTTACGTATGTGAAACAGCACTTACAACAATCACTACTGCTCCAACCACAACACCCTTATACCCTGCTTATATGAATTGTACAGAAGGATGGGTATATTTTGAACCAACACATTCTTGTTATGGACATGATGGATATAACTGGAGAACTGCTAATTGGACACAAAGCGAGCTATACTGTGAAAGCTTAAACGCGCATCTATTTTCTATTCACAGCTATGATGAAGCAAGATTTTTGTCGAGTAAATTGACTACCACATAGCGCAAAAATAAAGCCATTTTTTCAGCTGATGCTGGCTTTATTGGAGGGTACATGTGGACAGGATTAACATCAAATGACAATGAATTTTCATGGAAATGGTCGGATGACAGTCCAGTTGATTATCTTCCATGGGGTTCGGGATATCCTAAACTAAATGTTTCAAGTTGTGCATATTTATATGGAAACTTCATTTATGACTATAATTGCACTTACACTGAATACATTGTATGTAAAAAACCAGCTCTTGTGTGGTAGTTTAAATTCTGATACACACAAAATAAACTTTATTTTCATACGTAAAACTATATTTCACAAAAGTCAATGCATCCTTTGTGCAATTAGCAGTATTAACAAACTTCTTTATCTTGTAAAAACTTTGTTAATACTAAAAGGATAAAATTGTTTTATTGAAAATTTTTGATAATCTGCACTTAAATCTTTTATGGTTAGAAAAAATGTGATCACAAAAAATCAAGCCCATAGCTTACATCTACAAGCATGAAAATGTTATTAAAGTGCTATCGTCTAAAATTGTAATTCTATGCTTGAAGTTCAGTCAAAAAAGTTAGCCCCTTTCTGTGTGTTTTTTTATCTTTTATCGCTTTTAAATCAGAAAAGTGATTAATCTTTGTGCTAACGCCCATCTGCATTCTTTTCCCATAGTTTACCAAAAATACCAAAGCTTTATAACAAAAAAATCAGCTTCGATGATAAGAATCTCATGATTGGTTTTCTCATTTATATTTGGAATTTGTTCCAAAAAATCATTATCAATTTTGTCAAAAAATGAATTCCTTACTTGGTTTCTTTTCTTTTTTTTCTGTTTTAACATTAACCTTTGGTTCATGCCCAAATGATAGTGTCGAATTTCGAGATAACTGTTACTTTTTCTTTACAAATGCTACGCAGTTTCCTGATGCTGAGCTAGCTTGTAATGGAATAAATGGACATTTAGCTTCTATCCATGATGATTTACTAATGCCATTCTTACGAGTGTGTTTATAACTTTAGGTTGAAAATTGGAATGTCATTTTATAGGTGAAAGTTCAAAACATTTTCATGACAGTACAATATCTGATTTTTGGATTGGATTAAATTCTTTAATGACTCCAGGGAATTGGTCATGGACAGATCTTACATCTTTTGACTTTAAAGGATGGGCAGCTTCAGAGCCACAAAACACTTCAACAAGCTGCGCAGCTATGACAGTACAAAATGGATATTGGGCATCATCGGATTGTTTTAAGCCTAAGGCGTATGTTTGTGAAGTAGCAATATCAACAGCACCAACCACAACGCCAACATATCCTGCCTATATGAATTGCTCAGAAGGATGGATATATTTTGAACCAACACATTCATGTTTTGGACACGACGGTTATTATTATCAAATCGGAAACTGGTCTGTAGCAGAACAATATTGTGCAAATCTAAAAGCTAATTTACCTTCGATTCATAGTTATGATGAAGCAAGATTTCTTTCAAGTAATGTAATTAATTATTCCGACTTTCGTTAAAAAGCTTTTTTTAGCAATCTTCACATTTCCTTACAGCGGATATTTCTGGACCGGATTGATTTCATACGATAACGAAGCTTCATGGAGATGGTCAGATGAAACTGCTCTTAATTATCTTCCCTGGGGGTCTGGTTATCCAAATCGAAATGTCTCAAGTTGTGCTTATATGATCCAGATGCAGCTATTTGATGATGACTGTGGAAATAATTGGTATTTCATTTGCAAAAAACCAGCAATCGTTTAAAAATTGTGTTTTCGCTATCATTATGATTTTTTACTTTATATCAATAAGTGTTGTGGCTAAAATGTGATACTCATTTATTTAAAGAGAACCATCTCACTACGTTCAAAATAGAACACTTTTGACTTTCCTTTTTTGCAAGTTGCATGCAACTTTGTGAAAAAAGTAATTTTTTTACCAGATTTCTCTATTAATTGACGAAGTCATATGACCTCAAATCACAATTATTTTTTAATAACATAAAAATATTGACTCTTGGCTACCCATACATACCACGTTTATGTATTTTAAGAATAATATATAATATATCCAAGTATTCTAAAAGTACATGTTTTACAACTTAATTATGGCTGCAAAATTGTTAAACAATGTTGAATCATCGATTTTATTTCTTTATAAGCATGGTAATAGGGTCTAAAAAATTGGGGAAAAATATGAAAAAAATTCATACACTAATTTTCTCAGAATCTGTAAAAAACGATTTTCACCTTGTACTACATCTACGACACCATGGATCTTTAATATATTCGTCAAATATTGTTTAAAATAGTTACCAACCAACATGTTATGATCATCTAAGTCGGTTACAAACAGCAGCAACAACAATTAACTCCATATAACTGCTACAACAACGACCAAACTCGTCAATATCTCCAGCACCGGAATATATACAAAAATGGACAAATATTATCAAACAGTGATATTTGAAAGGCTGTAATAGAATAATAATGGTATTCTAACATATATGTAAGTACTAATTTATAAGAAATAAGCTAATTTGGATCTTTCAGGTTTATTTCTGCTTACTACCCAGATTGCATATATACTGTAGTTGTTGTAGAATTGTTGTGGCAGCTCATATATGATATTTTGGTGACTGATATTTGTTAAGTTTACTTATTTTCGAAGCTCTTCTTT
This sequence comes from Panagrolaimus sp. LJ2400, assembly GCA_024447215.1. Taxonomy (NCBI): domain Eukaryota; kingdom Metazoa; phylum Nematoda; class Chromadorea; order Rhabditida; family Panagrolaimidae; genus Panagrolaimus; species Panagrolaimus sp. LJ2400. Next base: position 675,243 of record JAMRYA010000050.1, on the reverse strand, counting down.
AATCCTTAAAACTGTGGACCATCATTTGTAGAAAAAATCTTGCTTTTATCAAGTATATGTGAACATCTCTTTTATGAAAGATTTTGTCGGAGTACTTCTTAATGTAAACCTTGTAAATATTGAAGATTATATTAACGTGCTATACAAGGATGTTGTAAAGCATAAGAACATTATTATAAACAATATCAGTCACCAAAATATCATATATGAGCTGCCACAACAATTCTACAACAACTACAGTATATATGCAATCTGGGTAGTAAGCAGAAATAAACCTGAAAGATCCAAATTAGCTTATTTCTTATAAATTAGTACTTACATATATGTTAGAATACCATTATTATTCTATTACAGCCTTTCAAATATCACTGTTTGATAATATTTGTCCATTTTTGTATATATTCCGGTGCTGGAGATATTGACGAGTTTGGTCGTTGTTGTAGCAGTTATATGGAGTTAATTGTTGTTGCTGCTGTTTGTAACCGACTTAGATGATCATAACATGTTGGTTGGTAACTATTTTAAACAATATTTGACGAATATATTAAAGATCCATGGTGTCGTAGATGTAGTACAAGGTGAAAATCGTTTTTTACAGATTCTGAGAAAATTAGTGTATGAATTTTTTTCATATTTTTCCCCAATTTTTTAGACCCTATTACCATGCTTATAAAGAAATAAAATCGATGATTCAACATTGTTTAACAATTTTGCAGCCATAATTAAGTTGTAAAACATGTACTTTTAGAATACTTGGATATATTATATATTATTCTTAAAATACATAAACGTGGTATGTATGGGTAGCCAAGAGTCAATATTTTTATGTTATTAAAAAATAATTGTGATTTGAGGTCATATGACTTCGTCAATTAATAGAGAAATCTGGTAAAAAAATTACTTTTTTCACAAAGTTGCATGCAACTTGCAAAAAAGGAAAGTCAAAAGTGTTCTATTTTGAACGTAGTGCCATCTCACCTAGCTCTACAATAAAATTATTTCATGCGCTTAACTTAGGGGGTTCTTCAGTGAGAACATGTACTATTTTTCATATTTTTTCAATACAGTTTAGCATGCAAACACAAAAAAAAGAAAACATAAAATAATAAAGAAATTAAAGACACTGCTCATACAGATCATAAAATTCTTTTTTGAAAATATTTCATATACAAATCATACAATTCATCTAGTCGAGATTGTCCATCAAATTCAACATAAAATGGTTGATTGCTTCTTGGTTCAATTTGATCAAGAACTTCATCAGCAATCATTTGAACTTTTTCTGTGTAATCTTCTGACATTTTTTCACCTGCAACATAACTGACACATACAAATGTTTTTGGCATATTTTCCTAAAAAAGTAGGAAAAGTTATGCACATCGAAAAAAAAGATTAAAGCAGTAAAATCCGTTTACACCTCTAAAATAAAAAAAAACATACTTTAACAAATTCATAAAATAATTGAATATCAAAAGATTCTTTAACACTATATAATGTAAAAACTTTCATATTTTTAAAATGCGGAATCTTAATAAGTTCTTTTGCAGTATTTGAAAAATCATAATCAGAATTTCTACGATCAAAATAAAAGAAATCAACTTTTGGAAGCACTGAAATAATTTTTTCGTAAGAACTTTGTTTACCATTTTCATCAAGTACATCGCATTCTTTGAGATACAATTTTTCAAGTCTAGTCGAAAAAAATAATAAATCATTAAAAGTAATATTTTGTTTATAAAATTGTAAATCACAAATATTAGTATTATATAATTTTGGAACCAAAGAAGTTGCAGCATTAAAATCAGGAGAAAAAATTTTGAGAATAAATGTAATCCATATTTTTGCTTTCAAAATTTTCTTTAAATCAATAATTTTATAATCATCGTCGAGACAGCTTAGTTGAACGCATGTTGTCCAATTATTTCCATCAAAATTCAAACAGTCCATAACAAGAATTGGATTTTTGATAAAAAAATATTTGCAACATTTTATTAATCGATTATATAAATCCAGTGATGTTGTATTCTTTATCATATAATAAACAATTGATTCTGGAATTGAAAAATTTTGTCGATGAGATGATTTACGATACTGATCATAAGTTGGATAACCAGCATTATTCAATGGAGAAAATTTTGATGTGGAGGAATACATAGTTATTGGAGCAGCCATATTTTTTTTTGATTCACTAAAATAGAAATAATAAAAAATTTTAAAAAAAATTAAAATGATTTTTCAGCAACTAAAAAATGCAGACTGATAAACCGTGAAAAATAATAGCTAATTTGTTATCCTTACAATAAGCATTAAAAAATGCCTTTAGTGAATAGAGTAACAATGAGTGCCAAGATATGGAGGTGTATTCTGCTGCTGATATTTTAAATCAAATATTTTATTTGACACCCTTTTTAGAATCGGCGTGTCTTTCACTAGATCTCGTTTAAATGCAAAAAAAAGCCAAACACGACAAATGCAGTGTCCATGAAAAGAAAAAACAATATTCCCTGTTTAGAAACGTCAATGATCGTATCTGTTCTCTTTTTTTACGCCAGACACTTTTAAAACAGACACATACAATGTGTTTCTTTCAAAAACGATATTTAAACAAGAAACCAGCAAAGAATAAAAATAAGCATTCGTTGAAACAAAGAAAGATGGACAGCAGCACTTTGTTTTTTTCTCTTTTGCACTTTTTATTGAATGATTTTTTTGCTAATTTAAATGTGAAAAAAAATATTGCAGCTTTGTGGAAAGTTTTCGTTTTTAAACATGTGAATGCATCATCTTTGAAAAATGGGAATGTCATTACATATTCTAAAAATTTCAATAGCCATATAAACATTGTTAAAAAAAGAAAGAATTTGTGCAAAAAAACTGCTTTTTAAATGCGATAGTAATCTGGAACGATAATAAACCCAATTAATCTCAACTGTATATACACAGGTATAGCCATCACCAAAAAAAATAAGCAAATTAGCTTTTGAGATAACTAAATCATTATGTTAACTTAATCTACAAAATGAAGAACAAATAAAATTATGTTTTAATACGCTTTTTCTCTTTTTCCAGATGTGATCTTTAACGCAGGTAATATGTAGCTGCTAAAAAAAGTGTGGAAATAAATATTTTTTGTTTTTCTTTAAAAAATGCAGTAATTAAATTATTTTGTGGCAGAACTAAATAAACATTTTTTTGCCTATTACTAAGTTCAATAAAAAGCATACAAAAAGTATTGTCTCTTAACTTTTTTTAGATTTGTAAAAATTGTACAATGAAGAAAATTAAAAACGAATATAAAGAATGCCGATATGGTGTTGTCGGACTATTTGTAACTTCTGAAGGTAAGATTGACTTTTCTCATGTTGCTCAAAATAAAAAAAAATGTTAAGACAGAACACAATCATGGAATCCAGATCCATTTACATGCGCCGTAATGGTAATGCCAATGATATTAGAGCACATTCAAATAGCATATATTACAAGTGGCGTTATTTCAATAATTATTTTTATTTCAATATTTGGTCGAATAAAGTTGCATTACAAATGGTTCAATTTGCATATGGCTTTGATTGACTTGATAACATGCTATGATGCAGTTTGTTATACTGGGCAAGATGCATGGTTGCGAGCATGTGAAATAAAGTTTCTTCCTGAGTTTATAAATGTCACCAGAGTAATTTCAAGGCTGCCGTATATTGGAATATTTATTTTGACTGGCAGCAGGTTTTTAAGCATTTATTTTATGAAGTTTTATAAAAAAATGGCGAGAATTTGGATAATATTTTTGAGTAGGTTATAACTTTTGCTTGTTGTAGATTTTTAAAAAGAACTGTAAAATATGGACATCATAAGCAAAATGACAGTAACTTTAAATTTCTTACTTTCATTTTTTGTTTTATTGTGATAGTAAAACTAACATAAAATGTTGCAGTTGCTATCATGGCGATAGTAACAAGAAAAACTGAAAAGAATCATTTTTGACAGTAATCAAAAAAATGTATATTTTTCAGTAATTACCATGATTGACATATTTTACATTCTTTTCCAAAGTATCCCATTTAACTTGGAAGAAATCATTTTGAATAAAGTCTGTGATGTTCCATCTGATGGTTTACTAGCACCAAACTTCACCGTTGGGAATCTAACATGTACAAATAACGATTCCGATCCAATGATTTGTTGGGATTTAGAACAACAAAGACTCTACCATTGTGAAGAGATGGCAGATATTTCATTCAAATGGATTCATTATTTAATTGTATTTGAAGAAATGCTTCCATTTTTGGCTTTATTTGCTTCAATTATATTTGTTGTATTGTTGATAGCAAGAATATGTCAGCAGTTTAAATTTCAGGTAAACATTAGGGTTACTATCACTATTTGCAAAGCATTTATTTATTGTGACAGTAACAGCAAGAAAGAAAAAAGAAAATTTTAGTTACTGTCACATTGGCACATTATGGGTAAAAAGAGAGTAACATAAAATTTTCGATTTCTGTTTTTTAGTATAACTGTCGCAATAATAGTAACAAAAAATTCAAAACAACAAATTTGACTTACTTTTATTCAAACATTTTCAGCTTAAATCAAATCGAGAAATGCTAAAAACAAGTATTCAAATCGCCTCTGTTTTTTCAATTCAAACTGCAATGTTGCTATTTTTGTCAGCGATGGAATTTCTTTCTATCCTTTATAATGAAGAAGGTCAAACAACGCTACTTTCATATGAAACAAGAATTGCCATTATAAAGGTTCTTCCAACATGGCTAACAAGTTTAATAACACGAGAATCAATGAAATGTCTTCGAGAACTTCGAACAGTTTTGGATTCATTGATTGTTTTACTATTTATGAGTGGATATCGAGATGATTTAATTTGGTCGGTAATTTGGGTTTTCAAGAAAATCAAATTGGTTTTGAAATGTTTAATTAAAATGGTAAAAAAAGTTAATAGAGTGGAAGCTGCGGCTGCTGTGATATCTTCATGAGCAATGAATGGCATCAAATTAAACAATAACAACTTGCTATTTTTACACATTCATTGTACCAAGTGTTCAAACGAAATTGCTAGTTTTATTTGGCTGTCATTTTTTTTCTGTTCATGTTAAACGAAAACAAATATTGCCATTCTGAGTCATAATTAGGGTTGATGGCGCGCCCAAAATCTGAAAAAATTGGGCGCGCCCGGGCGCTCGCACCCACATCAACCCTAGTCATAATTACACATAAATCAAATCCAAAATTACAGATTTTCAATATCCATGTGGATACCTACATTGGACCATATGATCCCACCTTTGCATCAATAAATGTTACCATTTCTGCTTTTCTATATTCCAAAGCGTTTGTAAATGCTTTTCAATCACCTGTAAACTCATCACATAGAAATCAAAAAATTTATAGAATTCATGTTGCTGTTGCAAATAATAATAATTGTGAAAAAAAACTATTTAGGTTTTTTTTTATTTATGTGCTTATTAGATATGTTTAACATATTTATTTTGTTACTACTTTTTTAAAATATATTATTGTATCTATAAAAAAAATGTTAAAAAAAGTAACACTGAAAAGAGTTTAAGGTAGCCATAAATGAAAGCAGAAAAAACTAAAATAAAGTGTGTTAAAATAAACTAGAATTTAATAAATATATTTATTTTGTTAAAATTCAATAATGATGTAATCAACAAAAACCAAAGTATTAGCTTACTTTTAAAAAATTTGTTATTAAATTGTCTTCATTAATGTTTGTTTTTCGACGGTTGAACAACTTATAAAGAAAAGCTGGGTATATTTATATTCGCTTTTTTCACAAATTTTAGTCCCGTTTCTGTTTTTGTGTCTGGTTATTTTTGTAATACTTTATGTTTAACAAACATTTGATTCTTTCATTAAAATGGAAATAATATTTGGGGGAAGTGCAGCAAGCAGCAAGGTTGGATGCCGTTTTAAAGGTTATGGATTTCAAAAGCTTGCACCAAGTAAGATTTTTACTTTAAGTTTTGATGTTTGTGTCACAGTGACATTAAAATTTAAAACGAGACGTTTATAAAAAAGTAGTGTCAATTGCATTTTTAATCGTTCCAGATGGCACAATTATACAACCAACACCATTTGAATGTTTAATGCTTGAACTACCATACATTTTAAAAAGCTTCAATTTTGGATTCATTGCAAGCGCTTTTGTTATTCTAATTATCATAATTTCAATTTTCGGCCGAATCAAACTTCACTACCGTTGGTTTATTCTAAATATGGCATTAATTGATTTAATTACATGTTATGATGTAATATGTAATTCCGCTGCGAAAGAATGTCAGTGGTTTTATGATTTTCCTAACTATATAAACATTTCAAGAGTGATATCAAAGCTACCGTATATTGGAATATTTATATTAACTGGAAGCAGGTTTTTGAGTCTTTATTTTTCAAAGGCTTACAAAAAATTAGCGCGTGTTTGGAAAATTTTTATAAGTAAGCATTTTTTGTGTTATAATGTTTCAAAGATTTAAAGTTCTTTTCATTCAATTAAAATTCTTTTAATGAAATTTGGCTGTGTTTTATTTCATTAAAGTCCTCGAAATAAAAATGATTACCAAAAATTTTTGTCGTTTTAGTCATCGCATTTATTGACATCATATATATGCTTATTAATATTATACCATTACATTTAATTGACATAATCGTTGATCAGAAGTGTGATGCTGAAAATGAATTATTACCATTAAATTTTACATCAGAAAATTCTTCTTGTGCAAATGAAGAAGCTTGCTGGGAAAAAGAGCAAGCAAAAATTGAACAATGTAAAGAAGGGAATAAAAGTTCCTACAACTGGCTTCGATTTGTTATTTTATTTGAAGAAATTCTACCGTTTTTGGTTTTAATAATATCAATAATTTTTGTGATATTAATGATTATAAAACTTGTTTATTTGTTCAAGTTTCAGGTAAGCAAATATTCTCTGCAAAATGAGAGTACCATCAAGACTATAACAAATTCATCATGTGCAAAAAATGAGAGTAATACAAAATCATTGTTTTCATCGTTCATAAACTACGTTTTGAATATTAATTACTTTTATAACATTTTTTAGTGGAAATCCAACAAAGAAAATCTAAAAACAAATATTCAAATTGTTTCTGTATTTTCTATACAAACTATTCTGCTCAGTTTTCTAGCAGCAATGGAATTCATGGGGCAATTGCATGATCAAGATGGACATACAATACTGATTCCATCTGAAATTAAATACAGAATAATAAACAGCCTGCCATTTTGGTTTCAATGCTTGCTAAATTCTGATTCATTAAAATACTTTCGAGAAATGCGAACGCTATTAGAATCGTTGATTGTTTTATTGGTGATGAAAGATTATAGGAATGATTTGTTGCTGCCATTCATATGGATCAGCAAAGTGATCAAAATGATTTGTTTTAAAAATATTTGTAACAAAGTTAATAGAGTAAAAGATGTGGAATGCATGAAGCCGCAAAATGTATCAAAGAACACATTGTTTTCTTCATGAAAATGATGGAGCAAAGATATCGTAAAAATTAACATTGTAATGTAAATTCATTTAAGTTATATAAAAATTATGTGTTATAAGATAGCTACAATTTAACAAATTATCGGTACAACAATTATCATCTAAGATTATCTAATTGAAATTGATCATAACCGCAATTTGTAGGAGATGGCAATACAAAATCAGAATTATAAATGTCATTTTTGTTTCTTTATTTTTGTTTAAATATAAGTAAAATATTTGAAAAAAAATCATTGCTAAAAAGTTTTGTTTTTTAGCTTTTTCAAAACATTCTATCCGTAAAAATGGCGCAAAGTGGCACTCTCTTGCAACGTTTACGCAGTGCCTTGTTTATTGTAACTATTACGAAATAAGTGTTTAAACAGCAGCGTAAAAAATACCAATGTTGTTATTGCGACAAGCTAAGCGAAAAAAAATATGTGTAAAAAATATCAACTAATCGCGGACAAAAAATCTGTCAAAGAAAGGTTTGTGTTTTTCTTCCCAAAAAAAGTTGATGGGGCTTTTAATATTTGCCTCAACCAAATCGATAAAAAACAAACAAAATACTAACATAATTATTAAACAAATCAAGATTTCTGGATGTTAAACGAAAAAACAACTGTCATTTTATCAAAATAAACATCACAGGGACTCAGGCGCATTGAACAAGTGCATTACGTAAAAATAAGTCAATAAAAAGTTTTCTTTCCCATTTTTTCTTAAAAATCGAACAACATCAAAAATGCAAACAACATACTCATGCAACATTCAAAATGTATAATAAAATAACTTCATTTTGTTAAAACTCGAACAAAAAATCAACAACATTTAGCAAAATGCACAACAAAAAAGATAAGACTTTTTTTTAAATGAACAAGAATTAATCAGTTACAGTTTAGCTATCATCTTTCTAAAAGTGCAATGTGATTAAAGCAACTGATATATAATAAATGTTAAAACTTACATCTTCAGCTTTAAGATCACGTTTAACATCTTTACGAGTATCAACAACAGCAACATCAAAAAACTTTGAGTATTTGCTTTATTGCATTGCAAAAATTATCATCAGTGAAACAGTTTCTATTTGATCCATTAATTGCTTCAAAAATTTTGTAAAGCAACTAAATAAGAAATACTAAAAAAAGCGACGATTTTTTAAAAATGCCGAAATCGTTTTTGCTTATCATTATTATTTGAACAGTGGCCGATAAAAAGAGTCCAAATGTCAATGCTTTGATTTTTAAAAAATTAGCAAAGAAAAAATGGTGAAGCAGATGGGACTGAGAAAAATCAGTTTTTGCTAAAAAAAAGTTGACATATGCTAGCTTTTTTAGCACAAATATTTTTTCTTGTTCTTTCTTTGAATTTTTTGTTTATAATAAGTGAAATTCAAGCTTCAAAAGCACACGACTGTCAAATAATTTGCGTCAACTGTTTAATTATAATAAATGTACAACTGAAAAAACGTTTTCTCGACATTAGATATAGACACAAATTTTGGATTTTCACAAATAATGACCCTTAATGATATTAATGCAACAAACATACAGATGTAAGTTACACACTAATTGTTACTATTCATTTCTTGTTATCAAAATAAAATGATCTCATTTTTTCAACAAAATTTGATCTCTCAAAAATCATCCCCTCACACGAAGTTATTTTCTACAATTTTGTTGTTTTTTTCTTTGTATTAATTCATGTTACACAAACAAAACAACTGATAAGAAGCTTTATTTTGTTTTCATCATAGCGCCAGCCACAGCTATAACACATTATTTTTCTCCTTCTCATTTTGGTGAACTTTTTGGTTTTTTTTACGTTGTTCTTTAATTTTTTTCAATTAAAATTAATTTTAGAAAACAATTAAAATGCTTCTAAAAACTTTATTCATTCAACCTGTTAATATTTTAATTGGACATACAACAGATGTCCATGTCAAGGATGACATTAAGTTTAGTATTACTGTGCAACCAACGGATAAAGAATTTCATGTTTATCAAATTGAAAATATTGCTGGAGATTTTGAGATTATAAAAATTTCTAGCCGAGGTAAGACAAAAAATGGGGTGTTCTAGAAGGCTTCCAAAAGTTCTCTTTTCATTTTTAGTTATTTGAATTAGAGGTAGATAAAAATTGGTCACTAATAAACGATGACCAGAAAAATATGACAATTTTGCACAATAAGAATCTCGAGGTTATCGATATACAAATTTTTGATGTAAAGATAGTAACAGAAACATTATCTTACTATCTTTTTCTTTTTTGTAGTGATTTTTGTAAAATGATAGTATATAATGTAAAAGTTCCGCCAACAGATGAAATCATAAAAAGTGTTGGAAATTTAAAATCGTTGTTTTTATAGAAGACAACATAGTATTGCCTTATGATATCATTAACAAAACATTTGCAAGCAATTACCATTTTGACGGATATAATTTTCATATATTGGCTGATGTTGAATTTGATGTTGTTAACAACGTTGATGATACCTATCAAGGTCAGTTTATTACTGTTAGGCATTGTCTATGGCGACATCTGCATATTTTTTGCTTACATGCAGTTGAAGATATCGTTCACACTTGTAAAAGAACTAATTTAGCTAAAGTCGAAGACGATCCTCATCATATTCGAATCCCATTGGAATCTCTTACACCATTAGCACCGCATCAATGCTTTGAAAAAGATATTATTTTCCCTGAATTTGACAACCTCACATGCACTTGTTACATTAAGAAAATTGATTACGAAATTATTGAAGTTCATATTGATAATCCACATCAAATTGGAATTAATGGTTAGATACAAATTTCTTAGAGCATTTATTAGCAAACAAAATTTTTTTAGGAAAACCTGGTGATTTGCGATCACATCTTCCTGCAAATGCTCCAATCTTGCTTGAGGTAGCATTTGATCCATCAATTGCAGTTAAACATAATGAGTGAAAATTCTGTTGCTTTTTCGTTTTTTTTTATTTGACCATGCTAAAAATATTTTAATATATGTCAGCTTAACCTTTAAATATTTTACAATTTTCACGTCGAGTATGTGAAACTGTTTATTAAATAAATAATGGTGTAAGCTGTCGTTAGCCATTACAAGAAACATTTTAGAATTTGTCAAATATGTAAAACAAATTCTATTTTTTTTTGCTAAAATATTGAAAAAATAAAAGATTCAAAAAAATAAAACAGATAGAAAACGAAAGCACATTGGGCAAGAAAAGATGCTTTTTTTTGCTTTGGAACGGCAGCCATGTTTCAAAACCTTTTACCGCTGTTTGCTTTCTAAAAGAAGATTTTTTGCTGCAAATGTTGTAAAAAATCATTGATTTTTGCCAGCATTAAAAGACTTCATTCTATTAGACATACGTTTTGCAACTAAAAAAAGGCAGCACACACCATCACAAAAAAATAAACATTTCTTTCATCTTATGGAAGTTTGTTTTGTATTGTATTTTTATTTATTGTTTTGTAAGAGTAAAAAATCTTTTATTTAATTAATAATGTAATGGACGTTTTTTCCGATTTGAAAACTGCATAATTTATTCTTAATGGAACTTACAAAATAAAAAACAGTAATATATATTTACAATTAACACAATTAAAAAATGCAAAAAAAAGAAAAATATTGCTGAAGAACAAAGGAAAAAATCAAGTTTTTTCTTTCACTTTTATCTAGCAGTGTTTCGAAAGCTGTGAATGCCGTGTACATTTATAAAACGTTAAGTTTTTTTTCTGTCAGTTTTTGATTTTTTTTATTTGGCTGATGTAATGTCTTTAAAACATTATGTTTGCAGCAAAGAATGTAAACAACCTTTGAATTTCAAAGTTTGTGAACAAAATAACACATTTAAACGTAAAGAAGTCAAAAAAACTTATTTTAATCCTGCTCCAATAATTAAAATAAAGTTAATATAAAATAATTTGTTACCTGAAATGAATGCAAAAAATTAGAAATATAGATGCTTTACTGATTGCTGGATTCAACACTTTGTTTCATCAAATTAAGTGCGATTGGCAGTGACAATTTGTCTTAGATTGGCAGTGACAATTTGTCACAACTGTTTGCTGGTGAAAGCCTTGCTATAACCATTTGCCAAAAGGAATTCTCTCTTAACATGTTTCAAGATAAACCCTTTAAAGATATATACATGTAAGGAGACAAATAATTCCAATAATAATGTGTTGTAAGGAAAAACAATTTATTGAGATTTTTCCCAGACTAAAAACTTATTTCATTACTCTTTGATTTTGTTGTCGCTGGCTGGTGTGTATAATTTTTCAATTATATTATACAAGAAATTTTTAAACACCAGTAACTACTTAATTTTTATATCTTAAAAAACTTGTCTAAAAATGAATTATTTTTATTCATACACGGATACTATCTTACAAGCTATAGGTTTACGACAAAAACCATTTTTTATTCCAAATCAATCTTTTTCTTTGCCAACACCAATATTACAGCACATTCTCTCCAACACTTTTATTTCCAGTCAACTAAAGTTATTCAAATCCTGCAAGCTATTTCGAAATTATTTTCGTAAATTTCCTGGTCTTCAAGTGCATCATTTAAAATTTTATAAAATACGTCAAGTTGGTAATGATTATGAAATAGATGGAAACTCGTTAAGTATTGACGAAAACTTTTTTTACGAAAATTTAAAACTTTTTACGGCATCAAGGCCAAAAAGATTAACTTATTGCGATGATGCAATTTATAGCGGTGACGAAATTGATAACTTTTTTGTGAATGAAATTATTCAAACCTTTAATTATTCAATTCTTGAAAATGTTTATTTACGATTACAAGCAATCAATAAAGAAATAGTAATGTCATTTTTGGTACCATCGTTAATTTGTCTAAAATTATTTTTTCCTAATGGTGTCAATGAAGACATCTTGGGAATCGTACTATCGAATGCACCAAATTTGAAAAAATTGTTGTAAGCATTTTCAGTTTCTTTGCATTGCTGTTTCCTTTTGGAGAAATTTGGTTACGATTTATATAAAAAATTTTTTTGCAGTATTGATTGGCAAGAAGATACAAATTCTCTCAAAAATGCAATGAAAATTCAACGTAAAACAAAATTGTATATTTCATACTTTTTTGGAATACGTGTTTATCCTCCTGCTGTAGATGTTGTAAACTATATTTTACAACACATGGAAAACGATGGTAGACTCAAATTTGCTTGGCGGAAAAATACTCATACTTCTGAATCAGCACTTGTAGAATACAAGAACGAAATTTTACAGCTTCTTCAATTAAAAAGCGGTACAAACAATTACAATGAGTTTAGTATTCTACTTCCATGAAAGTTATAATTTTAGGAATTATGTGAAGCTTTTTACATTTGAAATATATGTTATTCCTTTTTTCATTTTTGTATTGTTACTTTTGATAGTATTGTGATAAAAAAGATTTAAGACTGCTATATATTCATTTATTACATGTTGTCAAAATTTTGACATTGTTTATATATTTTTAACTTTTGTTATAAAACCCCAAAAGGTGGTTATTGAAAAAAGAAATTTAATAGGTTGACAATATTTTGAGTAATTTTCAGCTTTTTTGGGTTTAAAAAAGAATATGCCCAAATCATATATGAGTATTGCCGTAAAACCTTCTTGAGACAATTGGATCAAATAGTACCATCAATATAAAAAAATAATTATTGTGGTCCGAAAACAACTGCGCAGTCTTATTGATAAAACAAATTATACTTTTTTTGGAATTTGCTTTTTATTATTTATTTAACCACTTCTTTCCATTAATTAATTAAGATAAATTGAATCTTCATTTTTCCAGTCCATCGAAATTTGTTTTTTCAAGAAACGATTTTAAAATAATCACACTTCTAAAATGAATTATTTCTTTACGTATGCAGATTCCTTACTGCAAACTATTGGTTTACGACAAAAACCATTTTTTATTTCAAATCAAACATTTTCTTTGCCAACACCAATATTACAGCACATTCTCTCCAATGCTTTTATTTCCAATCAACTTAAGCTGTTCAAATCATGCAAGCTGTTTCGAAATTATTTTCGTAAATTTCCTGGATTGCAAGTGCAACATTTAAAATTTTATAAAATACGTCAAGTTGGTAAATATTATAGAATAGATGGATCTTCATTACATATTCCAAAATTTTTTTCAATGATTATTTTAACCTTTTTAAAGGTACAAAAATAAAACGGTTAACATACTTCCATAATGATTATGATAACACTTTTGTTCAAAAAATTATTCAAACTTTTGATTTTTCGATTCTTGAATATTTTCATTTACGATTTCCTGCAATAAATAAAGAAATATTGATTCCATTTTTGGTGCCTTCCTTAGTATGTCTGCAATTATTTTTTCCGAATGGTTCAAATGAAGATATCTTGGGAATTGTATTATCAAATGCACCAAATTTAAAAGAACTATTGTAAGTTTTTTTAGTATTCAAACTAAAATGCTGTTTTTTTGTGTTTTTTTTTGTTGCTATCCATTTTTTAATGTTGTGGTCGTAAGAGTAATTTTAAAACTTTATTTTTGGACTTACTCTCCTCCGGCAAAAAACCGTTTAATTAAAAATGGTGAAAGTAACAAAAATTTAAAAAAAAATATTTTTGTTACTCTCTCTAATAACAAGCTTCAAATATTGCTGCCGACAAATCTAGACAAATTTACTTTATTTTATACTAACGTTTAACATACTATTTTACAGTATCAGTTGGCAAGAAAACATAAATCCCCTCAAAAATGCAATGAAAATTCGACGTTCAATAAAATTGTGTATTTCATACTTTTTTGATGTACTTGTTTATCCTCCTGCAGAAGATGTTGCAAACTATATTTTGCATCACATGGAACCTGATGGCAGACTCAAATTTGCAGGGCAAGAATTTACTCAAACTTCTCAGTCATCACTTGATGGATATAAAAACGAAATCTTACAGCTTCTTCAGCTAAAAAGCGGCACAAACAATTATAGTGAATTTACGATTTTGCTTCCATAGGAACCTTCAACTGAAAAATGTCTATGCAGCTTTGACATTCCAAATGTTTATTATTCTTTTGTTTTAATTTTGTATTGTTACTTTTGATAGCATTCTGCTCAATAAAATTGAAAACTGAAGTAAAAACCAACATTTTTTTCCTTTTATTCGGAACAATACATAAAAAGTTAGAATCATAAAGTTCATTATAACATTCCGCGGAATGAAAAATCAGTAGCTATAATTTGTTATGTACTTGATTCTAATTTTAACAGACATCACACTAATTTGGCAAATTAAAATCATATGTAAAATATTAAATGTTTGAAGAATTGTTGCATACCAGATTAATATTAATTAATAAAACATTGCTTAATTTTAAAAGTTAACAGTATTATTTTTAAATTAAATTTGGATAACCTTAAATATTCAAACATCAGTTTTTTTTTGCATTAAAACAGTTTTAGAGAAAACAGTGAAACAGCATTTTCTCATTGAAAGAAAAAGATGTTGTGAAAAAGTATAAACACTTGCAAAAGATCACATTAGAAAAAAAAGATACACCGACTGCCAGCATCTGGCATAAACAAAATATTTTTCAGCATAACAAAAAAGAACCATCATTTTTTTATTTCAGTTTTTGTTGAGACATTGTGTTGTTTTGAATAAGATCTGCTGCTTCTTTTTTTCGTTCAACTTTGTAAAATTTGACCGCGGCAGAAGAAGAGAACGTTTTTTTTTCTTTCCAAACATCTTTTTTTATAAAGTGTTATATTTAAATTTTTTAACATATTTTTTTTTTCACTGTCTAATGTTTAAAAAAATAATTCCTAAACAAAATCATATAAAAGTAGTTGAAATATCCATATTGTATTTTACCCTCAACCATTAAAAATTATAATAAAAATCACTTTCTCTTATCAGACATTTTAAGCTTTAAAAAATGTTTAATCGAAGAAATACAGATATATTAACTTTTTATTACCAAATATATACATAAAGAACCAATAATTAAATTTTAACATGTTGTATTCATTACGATCTTGCGGTGGGCTTTACTTGAATCATTGTAACATTTTTTGGAGTTTTCGCGCCTTTGTTAATCAATAAAGTAAAAACAATAAAGAAAAATCTGAAATATTTAATTAATTGTTTTTTGGTACAAAAAATGTTAATTTAGACTCACTCATTTGTTGCATGAAAGAGTAAAACATTTGCTGAAGCAATAAGAAACAGTAAGAATGGTGAAGTTGCAAATTGGAAAAGGAATTTCAGCGAAAATAACATTATTGCATAAAAAATTGACATTAGGAAGGTCTAAAATGTCTAATTTTCAAATTGTTTAACTTAGAATAAACAAACTTGAAAGAAAAATCGAATTTCTGCAGTCATCATTTTTTTGTTGTGTTCTGAAAGTATGCACATTAACGATGTAAAAAAACATCCACAGGGTGATTCAAGAAAAGTGCAAAGTTGGTTTTGGACGGCAAATTAGTGCTTATGAATTCTGGGAGCTCGTATTTGGAGGGAGAGGTCATCACTGACATGCGCATCTTTTGCATATAAAATTTTGGCATTTGGGAACATTCCGGCAAATGGCACTCAAAAAAAAAGGTTTTTACGGGCTCGGCCAGGCCGGCTACCATGCTTACTCTCCCTCCAAATATGAGCTCCCCAAAGTCAATAGCAGCGATTTTTCCTCCAAAATCAACTCAACACTTTTCATGAATAACCCTATATAATTTTTTTTGTTACTCACGTATTAATCGCTTTTGAAACATTCGTAAATAAAAGAATGTAATTCCATCAAATACAAGTGTAACTACCAGCAAAATATTTCGACTCCATGTAAAATAAATGTATCCAGTTTTCAGCGTACAGTTACTATCATAAGGAAAAGTCCACATAAAATTGGTTGGAATTAAAGTAAGATAACATGAATCAATTAAATATAAAAAAGATGATAATAAACATAAAATAAAAATAAGACACAAGTATAGAAGCGTTTTTTTAATGGTAAAAATATTACTATATTGAGTTGGAAATATTATTGCAAGAGAACGATTTATTGCTTTTAATAAAAGTAAATATGTGACAGCAGAATTACAAAACATTCCAGTTAATCCTGATATCATTACTGTTAAACTTGAAGCAGCTGCAGGATTTCTAAAAAATATCAGATAATTCCATGCGATTTTAATCCTTGTGCAAGATGGTGCAAGCGGTGTAAGGTAGTGCAAGATGGTGCAGTGTGGTGCAAGCCTGTGCAGGGCAAGGCGGCACTAACTAGTGCAAGATGGTGCCGGCTGGTTAACTCACAAAAGAACAATTGAAAATGTAAGAAGTGTATTAAAAAATAGATAGCTTCCATCAGTGATACCTTGCACCGCACTAATCAATCCAAAAGCATTGTGCAAAATTTTTAATCTATAAATTATCACAATAGATGCTACACTTGAAAGAATACCAAAAACAGCAAGCTAAAAATTTGCCATGATATAAGTTTAAATTAATTGGTATATATAAGAAACTCACAGAATAAGCAGTTATTAAAATTAATCCAATCTCAGACATAATTTATTGAATAACAATTTTTTATTCAACAACAATTCCTTTTTTTGTAAGTGAAAAACTTTGTGTACGTTTTCAAGACGAACTACAATGGCTTTGAATGTACTTAAAATAATATTTTAAATAATATGAAAAAATTGAAAATTTCGATAAAAATTAATTTATTTGGTCAGAAATTGTAAGCATTAAAAATGCTTCATCGAGGGATTGTAACAGATTTCTTATTGCGTTCACATTTATAGACACGATCAATCAATCAATAACTATATTTTTACAACTTTCGTCAAACATGTATGATACATTAATCCAGTCATTGCTAGCCAGGAAAAACCAACAAATTCAAACATCAATAACAAATAGATACAAGTTTTACTATTGTTTGAGCATTTACCCGTCTCGTCAGCCCATGTTGTGGCACATAAAACTAAAGCATAAATATGGAAACATAAAAGTGATACCTAAAAAATTGTTGAATAAAATTTATTTCTGAACGACAATAATAGGGTGTTCCACAAAAACTGTGGCTTCAACTAATAGATTTTTTGTATTAAATTTTTAAAATGATCGCTAATAAATGATCAGAAATAAGAAGAAAATTTTTGATAAAAGATCCCAATATATGATTATCGCTTTTTTCTTGGTTACTATCATCCCGTTTTTTGAGGGGATTTCGTAAAATGCAACACAAAAAACTTTCTTTTAAAACATTAGTCACTCTAAAAAACGCAAGATAACACTAACACTAAAAAAAATTGTAACATCGAAATTTTAAAAATCATAAATTTCTGTAACTCTCACCATTTTTCATTGGAGCTTATTTTTGTGGTAGTAACATATACGCCAAAAAATTCTATATTTTTTGATTATTTTTAGCGATCAATTTGTGTCTAATTTTAATATAAAATAATTTAACTGGCAAGACAAAAGGGCCAATTTCGTTGAAACACTCTCTTTTTTTACACTTACCAGCCCAAAAGCATTCCACCATCGATTTATATCTTTTAGCAATGCTTCATTATTTACCATTTTTATTACCACTAATATTAGCGTTCCAATTTGCACCAACATTGGCACCAGCGCCCAAAATGTTAAAACACTTGCAACTTTATACAAATCTATTTCAACAACAGCAACAATAATTGGCACAACTATCATAACACTGATTGGAAATATTGCTAATAAAAATATCATTACTTTTGTTGCTGTCGATAATTGTAACATTTTGTGTTAAAAAATTTAATTGACATAAAAAACAATTGAAAACGAGAGAAAAATAGTTGTTTGAAAAGTGTTGTAATAGAGAAGAAGAATCGATTACTGAAGAAAGAAATGAAAAGCATGAGGTGTGGTACTACTTTCTTTTTTTATTGATAGCAAAAAAATGACGTGGAAAAAGGGTGTCATAAATATCTCACAAGTTGTAATCACATTCATACCTTGTTACGTTTTATTAGACAAAGAGATGGTGATATTATTTAGTATTTAATAATAATATTCACAAACTAACACTTCTGTATGTTTTTCAAAAAATTCTTTTGCGACTTCATCATATTCACAATGACCATAGTCAACAGCAGTATCCCAGCCAGATAGATCCTAAAAGTTAGTTTTTAAACATGTATTTCAAAAATTGAAGAGCGATGTCTATCATTTTTTCTTTATTTAGCGCTGTAGGAAACGTTTAAGGTATTCTTTTAAAACATGTTATGATATTGTTTTAACCGAGATTAGATAATGCTCTTACCTGACTGCGGTTCACTGATACTTTTATTCTTAAGACTTTACATTAAAGTTTATTTCATTGTAAAAAATGCGTAAATGTATATAGTTTTGTGAAAGAAATGTTTAATATTCAAATAATGCTGCAAATATGTGCAAAAACATTTTAATTCTTTGTTTTTGCTTTTTTGTCACTTTTTAAGTGAGTCGGTTGAACAAACATGCTTTCATTAAACTGAATACTAAAATTAATCGATAAACGACACACTTGCTTTCAGTGTTGATGGTTTTAAAAAAGAGAAAAAAAAGTATCATTCAAAAAAATTTCTTTATTTTTAGCATAGAAGTTATTAAATTGTTAGCAATTATATATATTTTTTCTTCCTGTCGCTCAAACTTTCCGTTGTTTATTTTCTCTGAAGTCTATTGTACAAAAAAATGCAAAAATTATCTTTTTGTCGATCGTACGAAAACTGACATTAAGAAACCCAGGGTAAACCAAAAGATGATAATCACTTTTTCACGATTTTTGCAATACAAGAAAATTCATTGGTAACAAAAGGGAAAAACACTTTCGATCGTGGGATAAAAATTGAAGAAAATTTTTGATTCATAAAAGATTTTTAAAGGAACCCAGTCAGTTAATAAAACCCTTTCGTTAATCTGATCAAAATCAGGCAACTCGTGCACTGTTTTTTTTCTCTGACTGAAAAGAGAATGTTTTTTTTCAGAGAATCATTCTTTAGTGATGAATTATTCGACCTTAATAATGTGAAAATAAACGATATAAGCAAAAAACATTTTTATTTTACCATTATTTAAATTTTAAACATATTACAACAAAGCTCTTACAAAAATTATAAAAGATTTAAACGCGTTTTTCAAAAAGAAAGCAAGTGTGAAAAAAGAATATTAGCAACGCATGCCATCACAAAACAAATATTTTTTTGTTCATGTTTTAACTGAAATTTAAAAAGAAAAGAAGTTTTTGTTCCAGAAAATAGGAAGATTACCGTACAATCACCAAAATAATAAAATTATAAAATAAATTAGCATAAAAAATAAAAACTGATGCAAGGCTCTTGCAACAAGAGAGATTGAGATTTTTTTAACTAGAATTTTAAAGAGGTTTTTAGAAAAATGCAGAGAGATACAATACTGAAAAAAACTATTACAGTAAACGAAGAATGGGATTTGAATGTGTAAAATGTGGTACTACCATAAAACCAGATGAAGCATTATAGTTATTGACCCAAATTTGCATAAATGCATTTACAAATGCCCACGTCCTGTTTCACTTTGTTCATCATCACTTCGTTGATATTGATGATGTTGTTGTTGATAGGTTGCAGAATCTGGGGTTTTATGCATTACAACTGATCCAGTATCGTCATCATCATCTTCTTCATCTTGATCTTCTCGATCACCTTCATGACCATTTGCTAATAAGCTACTGTTTTCATTAGCTTCTTCATCACTAATATAATTTTCACGTTCATGTAAAGGATGTTCAATAACTTCATGCTCATATGTTTGGGCATTATGAGTTGTGACATCAGGGCTATGGGGAGTAGGTGGTGCAGAAATTTCATCATTTTGTTCATCTCCAAAATCACTTGGAGCTGTAATTTCAATTGAAGGTTGATTAAGAAGGTGGCCACGTTGAGGTGATGCAATAGAATTATGTCCAGGTTCTTGATTTTCATCATTATATGAATCGTAATTGTGCTGATTATCAGCAGCTTCATTATGAACATCATGATCATGCTGAATATCAGCAGCTACTTCTTCTTCATGTCGTTGGAAGCTTTCAAGAGATCGATTACTAATTGGTGGTTCAAGAGTTTCTTCTTCTTGGACTCCATTGTAATGCTGTGGTTCTTCTTGTGCTTCATGATGATGGTGTTCAGTTTCTTCGTGTTTAGCTTCATGAGATGATGCACCAATAAATCCTGGCTCAAATGCATGTTCATGAGCTTGAATGGGATCACGTTCAACGTGTTCTTCATGTGAACGTTCTTCAACTGTTTCTTCTGGATCAGGGGAAGGTAATCTAGGGGGCTCATCATGTTCAGCACCAGGATAAAAGCTATTAACCATAACATCTTGAGCTTTTTGAATTGGACTTTCAGGGCTTAATAACTCTTTTGGTGAAGCTGGAGGTTCATGTTCTTCAACTTCATGTTGAACACTATGATGCTCGTCTGCTTCACGGTTATCATGTTGTTGATAAATTGATTGTTCCATTGGATTCGCATGGAAATCAGTTGAACGTTCAGATCTATCACCTTCATGGCTTTCTGCATATTGTGATTGTTTTTCATGTTGATCAGCTTCTAATTCATCGTGATGCTCGTGTTCGGGTTCGGCATGATTGTCATGACCATTATGATGATAATCATTATGTACTGAACCAGTATCACTTTGTTGCTCATGATATTCGTTTGTATCATGTACAATTCCTTGGTTTAAAGAAGCAACATCTTCAGCAATATGTCGTTCAGAAGCATGTGATGGAACAGGTGATGATGCTTCCTCATGATGTTCTTGCATATGTTGTTCTTCGTGATGTGAAATTGAATGGCTTTCTGAAGCAACTGGTGATGCATTGTGCTCATGTTCTTGTCCATATTCACCTTCTTCATGTTCAGCTTGTAGTGATCTGTTATCACTTGCATGTTCTTCTTCATGGTGAGAGCGATAAGTATGAATATCATTTTCATGCTCTGCTTCTTCATGTTGTGATCGATGGCTCTGAATATCGCTTTCACGTTCATGATGGCTTTCAGTTTCATGCTCATCAGTAAGTTTTTCAACTTCTTCTTGATTATGCTCTAATTCAGCCCCCGCACCATTGCTTTGATCTTGTACCCCATTAAATTCTTCTGCACGTTCTTCTGCTTCTCTTTGCAAAACTTCCTCAGCTTCAAAACTTGCACCACGTTTATTTCGTGCATTTTGTGTATCTTCAACTTCAATATCATGAGAAACAAGACCCATGTTTTCAATTGAACGTAAATCATCTTCATGGAAGGAATGTGCTTTATCTGCGTGAGCTTCATCAAAGCGACCAGGTGTATGATCCGTTGGGCTTGTAGTTTGATCTTCATTATGAGCTGGTTCTCGATGTGTATATTCTTGTTCAACTTCATGTTCTTCTCTATGAGATTCAATCGGTGATGGAGATTTTGCATGAACATCTTCATGTTGTGGTGAAGCAGGAGGTGAATGCTCTTGCTGTTCATGGCGCTCAGGAGTTGGGGAACGATGCTGAACTTCTTTATGTTCATGTTCTGGTGAGGCAGATGGTGAATGTTCAATATGTACTTCTCTTTCTTGTTCTTCTGGCGTTGGAGATCGGTGATGTTCCTCTTCCCGAGGTTTTGTAGCAGCATATTCTTCATTTGCTTGTTCTTCTTCTTCAGTAGGTGATTGTCTTGGAGAAGCTTCAGTGACATGAACATCAACTGGTGATGGAGTTTTAGCTGGAAGTTCTTCATGTCGAGGAGAAGGAATAGGAGATTCAACTTCTGTATGATGTGATGAAGGTAGCGAGGGTTCATCTTCTTCGTTTTCAACATGAACAGGTGATGAAGCAGCTTCTGGAGTTTGTGGAGCAACTTCTGGTGATTGTGGTGGAGAGGGTGATTTTGGCGCTTCATCTTCTGTTGTATCCATTTCTTCTGGTTCTTCATGGGGATGTTCCTCTTCATTATCGCCGACGCCAACTGCAGCAGCAACAGTGCCACCTACAACAGCGGCAGCTGCAGCAACACCTCCAGCAGCAGCGGCAACACCACTTGTGAGTTTATCAAAGAAGCCAGCAGGTTTTTCTTCCTTTACTTGAGGTGTTGGAGCAGTGCGTTGTTGGATTCTTGGTGGTTTAATAGGAGTACTAAAAATTTTATTTAATTACTGTTTCAAAATTTAATTTAATATATACCTTTCTTTATGAATTGGTGGCAATCGTGTTCCAGCATGAGTTGTTGCAGCTCTTTTAGTCGGTGAAGCTGCTCTTCGAGGTCGTGGTCTATCTGCCTGCATTTGTCTTCTCGGAGATTGTGATTTTCCTTGTCTTCTTCGATGCTCATCTGCTGAACCATGTGCACTTCCATTACTCTTTTCATGGCCATCTTTTGCTGCTTTAAGTGATCTAAAAAATGTTTTTTCATTATTACAATCACAAAAAGTGAAACTATATAAAAAACCAAAAAAGTTAAAAACAAACTGCACAACCGGAAAGGAAGCGAGAGCTGTTGCAGAAGGGAGAAGGAGCTTTGAATGATAAAAAACGGTAGATGTGCAACAACAACTAAAGCAATAACTTTTTAGCTACAGTTTTTAAAGTAGCGATAAATTTTAGCAACACAATTACAACACTTAATTCACATGGGTGAGAAAAAATGAAGAAGAAAAAAATTAGTGCTATGAAAAATATTTTAGATAAATAAATACGAAAAACGCTTGCAACAAACATCTGTATATAAATATTTTTTTTATATCTATCTCTCGCAAACCTTATCGGACTATGCAGACTATTTTGGGGTGCAGAATTTGAGAGAGATGGTAATGACCTTCGACGGAAGAACCATGATGCTGGTTGACTTGTTTGATGCCGGGCAACATTATGCGGTCCAAATGAGATATCACGAAAACGTTTAAGTTTTTGTAGTTGCTTTTGTAAAGAATCTTTGTAATTGATTAGAGTGGTATCATCAAGCTAAAAATTTGCGGAATTTGTATACAGCTTCATACAATGTCCAAGCATACCTTATGCAAAAACTGATATTTGAAAGCATTAGCTGATAGCCGATCATATGTATTTTTAATGTTAGCTTGTGCTTGTGCAGATTGTGGTTGTTCATAAGTAGTTTCAATACGTTTAATAACTTCTGTATCTTCAAAGCTATTAGAAGAATGCCGTCGACGACCAGAATGTTTAACAGGTTGAGTAGCAGATCGACGAGGGCGTGATAGAGATCGTGATAAATGATTTCGACGGAATTCTTCTGCATCTGTTACCCCACTCTATAAAAATTAAGTTTATGCAAGTTTTTAAGAGCGTCAAATTTATATATACTAATTATCGTAAAAACAAGGTAATAAAACTTACTCGAACTCTTCGATATATTTCAACTTTTTCTGCTGCATCATATTTCTTTTGTAAATCTGCTAGTTGCATAAGCACTCGTTCACGATTTCGTAACATCATATCCATCATTGCATGATGCCTTGCATATAGCTCACTTTCAACATTACCATTTTGTGATACTGGTACCCCATTTGAATCTAGCAAACCCATACGACGTAAATGTTTTTGCATATGTGGTAGAGCAAAATATTGTCGAAGATGCACATCATAAAGTGGATTATAATTTTCAAGTAATGAGTCAGCCATTTTTGATTAATATATTACCGTAGATTAAAAGGATAAAGAAAATATTTAAATATAAAAAATTTTGAAAGAATTGTTTTTTGTTATATAAATAGAAGTAAAATATAACCCGGTTTGGATATCACGACTGAAAAGGGGCAAATGATTAGTGACAATGATTATACCAGTTAAATGAAATAAAAACTCGCATCACGATGTAAAATTTATTGGAAAACAACATTTACAAAAAACACGGTTTTTTAATGGTTGATAGAAAAATTTTTTTTATAGGGGTGCAAAAGAGTGATTCAAAAAGTACAAACAATCAAAAAAGTAAATTTCGAAATTCACTAGTAAATACAGCAGATTCAGAAAAAAGAACGAGCAAAATACGGGTATAGCATATAAAATGTAAAAAAAAGGAAAAGGGGTTAATAAATAAGATGTAAGATTTTCGGCAGATTTAGTTTACAAATTTTTGTATTTCAGGAAAAATTGATGTCAAAATGTCCAAAATTTGAATTCAAAAAAGTTCCAAAATGTATTTGTTTTTTGTAGGAATTTAACCTAAAAAAATAGATATATCCAACAAAGCTTTTGACATAAATAATTTATTAAAAAAGCAAGAAAGATAATGTTCAAAATTGTTTTTGGATGGGGGCAAAATCAGTTTTTGAGGGCACATGCAATAGAACTTTGGTGGCAAAGAATCAAAAATATTGGTAATTTTGAAGAAGCAAAAGCGCTCAATGCCTCATTACGCGCGCATTAGAAACCTATAAATGGTTAAAATATTCACCACTTTTTACATTTGCGCAATCCAATTTTTTCCCACTTTAAACCTATTTTAAAAAATTAAAAATGTAAAACCATACATTTCTGCAACAAAAAAAATCCCTTAAAATGTCATCCACTTAGTTTCTATGAAGATAATCCTGTCTGGCATTTCAAGCATCTACCACTTCTTATCACTTAAAAAAAGGACTCGAACGCCTACTTTTCTTTCAGCGAAAACCGTTCCAGCATTAATAACTAAACCTTATTAACAGAAAAAAGGTAATGGCACACACAAATACTCTTCTGTTCACAAACATTCGATTTTCCAATAAACAAAATTAAATCTTTTCTTTCAAAAAATGAAACACACCAAAGAAATTGCAGCACAAAAAAACAGATTAAAAGAATTATTGAAAGCTACTTTTTTTGTATGTATTGGTTTCTTCTCATGGTAATAGAAGGCATGCAGAGAAATATATAAGAAAAAGACTTAATTTAATCTATTCCCTTCAATTTTGTGTCCCCTCATTTTTTAATGGAAAAAAAAGTAAGTAAGGAAAAAAATAGGCTTTGAAAAAAAAGATATTACTTTTCTTCTTCTTCTGGCAATGCTATATGTATTACTTGCTACTCCTATATATATGGGGTGCTTCTCCGCTACTATACTTGGTTGCAAAAAAAACAGATAGGAAGCACTTCAAAAACGTCTGCTTCTTTCTATTTTTTGGTTTTTTTGTGGTGTGTGAAAAAAAAAGAATTCATATTATGGAAAGATGTTAAAGTAATAGAATAGCATTACTACTTTAAAAACCCTTTTTAACATATTTTTTGTGTTCAACAAAAAATAGCTAAGACGGAAACGGCATTCATTTTTTTCTTTTTTTTGTGCCAAAGGTAAAAAATAGAGAAAATGAAAAGAATAGAATACATTTTTTTCTTCAAAAAAGTAACAAAAAAAAGTGTTCATTTTTTAGAAAGAAAATAGTTTTTTCAGACATAAAAAAAACGTGTGCAAATGCACATCCAAAAATGTAATTATAGGTTTTGAGAGAGGCACTATATGAGACTATTTTTTAACGTGGACTTTTGGCATAAAGTTATGGTTGACTTCTGAAGGGGTTGGAAAAAGAAAAGCAAACATGAAGAAGAAAAGCAAAGACGAGAAAAAAGGTGCATAAAATTAAAGGTCAGAAAAATTAAAAGAATATTTTTATTTGAAACGTCTAGACCGTAGACAAATGGAATTAATGACGGAATTAGGCAGATAAATTTTGCATAATTTACATTTTTTGAAATTTTATCTTGGTAGAGTTCCGGTAAGATGATAAAGTAAAATAATATGGCAACAAAAAAAAAGTTTTAATTATATGCAAATTTTGCTGTTACTATCTTTATGAGCATGATTTTCGTGACATTAACTCGAAAAGTGGAAACGAAAAGTTCTTGATTACCATCACAACGATATATTTTATAAAACAGAAAAATGTGAAGACAAAAAAAACTTTTGGGGATATACAAATTTTGCGGTTAACAGAGAACTGTATTGGTGACAGTATTGCAAAAAAAAATGAAAGTGACGAATTTTGATTGCTATCGTTGTGATAATAATAAGACTTTTCACTTCTATTTTGCATCATTACTCTCATCATAACTGATTGATGCATTGTCAGCAAAACCGATCCCAGCTTTTTTGCTTCATAATATAACTATAAAGCCGATGAATTAACACTTCAGTAATTTAAGTTATGCAAAAACACCAAAACAAAATAAAACTTTGCACGTAAAAATATTACTTTTTTCAAAAATCCCAGACAGCAAAATCTGTACAAAAAGCATTCTTCTATTGTCTAGTCAAAAATCACTTAAAAAACCTCAAATAACCAACAAAAACCTATTTTTTCTAAAAACGTGAATGCATTTTTACTTACGTTTTTAAACAAAAAATATGCTACCTTATTTAAATAATAATCATTCATTTTTTTCTGTTGCTTCTCTCACAGAAAATATGTATCAAATTTCAAGCGTTCCTCATTCATTTTCCCTTTCCCTCTCATATTTTTTCAGCAACAACATCATCATCAAAAAAATATGACTACTATGTTATTGGCCACTTTGGTATTGCTGTTGCTGTAGGAAAATATTTCTATATATATTTAGGTAGGTTGTTGATTGTCACTTTTTTCTATGCCTTTAAAAAATACATACAGGTGTATTATATTTTGTGTATTTTACACGCAAAAAAATGGATATATCAAAGGGAAAGAAAATATTGGAAGTAACTCTCTCTCACTCGCTTACTTTTTTTCTCACTCTTTTTTTGATACTCACATCTATGTGAAGGGGAAAAAACGTGTTCGACAAAAATCTCTCGGACCTTGTTAAAAATGATGTTGTTGATGAAAAGCAAACCGAACAAGAAGACATAAGTGTGAAAAAGGAAAAAAAAGAGGAGGTTGTGTTCCTTTTTCCTTCTTTCTTTTTTGTTGTTCACTTTTTTCCACTCACATTCATTTTTGCTCCTCCCTGCGCAATATTAGTTTACTTTTATTTTGAAAGAAGTTAGTAAGTAAAAAAAAGTCGATGAAAATGGCAAAAAATGAGACGTGTATTGCATTTTTGAAAGTGACAAAAAATGAACTTTTAATATTGTTTGTGAAAGAGATAAACAATGAAATTTGCGAAATCCGGCACAAAATTTAATTATCAATAAATACAAAAAATTGTTTTGAGGATTATTTTTTCAAAAACTCGTCAGATTTTAGTTTATGTAAAAATATTAAAAAGCAAAAAGTGCAGCGTTTTAGTAAATTAGTATTAATAGCACCATAGTAACCCCTTATTACTTCTTGTGCAACAAAAGTTTAGCATACAATAAGAGAGAAAAGTAAAATTTTAGCAGCAAAAAATGTGTTTGAAAAAGTCGTTTGTTAAAGAAAATCCTGCAAAACAGAAAAAAACTTAAAAAACCGAAAAATTATTTTAAAAATTTTTTTGCCGAGAAAATGGTTTTGAATAAAACAGAAAAAGCGAGAACTTGTAAAACAATTATTTCCTAGAAGTTATAAAAACAGTTTGTGTGAAGATTATTGTAGCACTTTTTTACAGCTTCTGGTTATAAACCAATACGCAAAAAATATGTTAAAAATTCATAACTGCCATAAAACAAAAGCTAAAACATCATCTCGTAACCGTCTAAAAATCTGTCAAAAAGCGAAGAAAAAACTTTGACAACAAGCTGCCATGGCACACATATAAAAGTTAATTCAAAAAAAAGAAAGCAGACTCCAAAAAAGAGAAAAGAAAAAAACACAAATCCGTTCCATTTTCTTTTCTTCTTTCCGTTTTCTTAGCATCAAAAAACGGAAAGAAAAGCAGCCGATGGCTGTTTTTTTTTCCTTCATAAAAAAATACGTTCAAAGAAAATGGGACAAACCAATTCCATATATATTTTAATGCTTTAGGGCAAAAAGGAAGAAGAAGTTAAAAAAGAAAAAGAAGAAGCTAACATGGCAAAAGAAAAATAGAAATGAAGAAAAATAACTAACGTCTGGATTTTTAAGTAAACAACATCTCTCACATTGGCAGTCTTTTTTTCACTTTATAGTTTTTTTTGTGGATGCCATCTTTTTTGGCAAAAGTCATTTTTTAGTAGTTGACATTTTTCTTCTTTCAACAGACAAAAAAAGTAACATTTTGTTTTTTGTAAAATTTTAAAAAAATGTCAAGCACTTTGGGAACAGGAAAAAAAGAGAGATGATAAAAGACAATAGATTGTAAAAAGGGATTAGAGCTGTCTGTTGTTAGTAGTGGTGTTAGGGAAAAGAAATGTTGCAAAAAACATGTGAGAAAAAAAGAGAAGAGTTTTAAAGCAATTAAAATTCACTAAAACTTGTGTTTTGAATGTATTTGCAAAAGTTAACAGTTTACGTAGGTTTACTCATCTGCAAACAAAAGCATGTCGGAAAAAAAGTTGCAAGCAACATTTTACTAGACGGTCAACCGACAAAACAGCTTTGTGTTTTGTTACTTTTGTAAGCATTGTAAATACAAGTCTAGAAGACAAACATGTAGAAAGTTTGACTTGAATCACAGAAATGTAAGGAATTGATATATTTTTGGTAATCAATACTTTTATTAACAACTTAGAAACACGTCATTGATCAAAATTTGCAAGCTGCAATAAACCTAATACAGCTGCATTCAATAATTAACTTCTGTTTAAAATGACAGTATTCTTGCTAAAAAAATTTCAACCACCT
Organism: Panagrolaimus sp. LJ2400; assembly: GCA_024447215.1. Classification (NCBI taxonomy): domain Eukaryota; kingdom Metazoa; phylum Nematoda; class Chromadorea; order Rhabditida; family Panagrolaimidae; genus Panagrolaimus; species Panagrolaimus sp. LJ2400. The sequence goes on along the minus strand of JAMRYA010000050.1, from coordinate 646,026 downwards.
CCACAAATAAAAGAGCAACAGTCTTTAAAAGTTTTTAATTTCACGTTCCTCCTTTCTTTCTTTTTTTTGATGTTCTTCTTTTTTCATGGAAGAATTCCACAATTGACCTTTCTTCAGTCATCGTTTTTGTCATTATGGATTTTTCAGAGTCAAAAGAGTTCGAAAGACATTCTTTCGAAAAAGTAAGAAAAAAATATGGAAGTAGTTCAAAGAAAAAAACTTCATGGGAAGAAAGAATAAAGGCTGATCTTTTAAACTTAAAAATGGTAAATATGTTTTTCATTGTCTTTTGAGCGTGTTAGAAAAAAAACGATGGATTCGAAGAAACACGCAAAATGCAAAACTATGTGAGTCAGTTAAGTGATTTGAAAAACTTATTTTGAAACAGATGGATTAAAACAAGAAAAAAAGAAAATTTCGGGATAATTTTAACCATCTGTAAGGGCAAGAGAAACTGGAAAACATGGTCTTCTTGTTTGATCTAAATAGCGTAAAAAATCAAGTTGAACTTGTTTACCACTATTTTCAAAACAAAGATAGCGAAATCGAAGCAAATATTCAAAATATTCTAAAAATACTCCCTTGAGCTACGATATTACAACTACTAATATTACCTAGAATTCTTACCGGCTACTCTGTTGTCTACAAAAAAATACATCCAGAAAATAAAATAAATCTACACAATGAAAAATTTAATGAGAGTAAATAAAAGTGAATCACTAATGAAACACGTTTACTCCCTTTTTTTATTCCTTTAAAGGAAAATCAAAATGTTCACATTAGTTTCTCACAATGACCGGAAGGCAGAACAATCAGAAAAAGAATGTAAAAAATTTAGGTGACAAATTTAAAAGTGAGTAAAAATGTCTGAGAATTTTTTTGCGAACGCCTTTAGAAAAAAAGGTATCAATTTTCAAAGAGAAATTAAACAAATTAAGGACACTGTCCATGGAGACGTTCGAATGGAGAGAAAATTGGTTGCATTCCAAAAAAATTAAAGAGAGATGAAAAAAGGTGGGGTTTTGAAACAATAAGAATTGTTTGTAAGAATATTGGGAGCTGCGAAAAAAGTTTGTTTGATCACAAATTTTTGAAACAATGAAACAACGAAAACATTGTTTGTTAGGTTATTAAACGGGTTAGATGTAAAAAATCATTATCACAATTTCAAATAAACTTTAAGGTCAAAACATGTCCAAAAATTGCAAAACAATGCTTTTCTTGCTTCTGTTTCAAAAAAAAAACATTTACAACATCCATTTTTGCAACATTTTTATTTCTTTAAATGCTGTTGTAAAAAAAACTCCAATTATATCCCCACTTTTTTGTCCGTTCAATTTTCAGTCAAATAATAAAAGAAAACATTAAAACACCAAATTTCATTGTTTAAAAATTAAAAAGATGCCCTTTTCTCATTTTTGCTTCCAAAAAAATTTAACTAATAAAAAAACAAATGTCTAGAGACACTTCTTCCTTGGACTTCTCTATTTTTTGCCTTTGCAAATGACGAAATTAGACCTTCAAAACCATCCCAAAAATATTTTTCATCCCTGAAAAAAGGCAAAACAAATAAACCTCTTTTTTTTCATCTTTTATTTTTTAATAGCAACGAAGGAACACCTAATCAAATTTTGCTATATATTTTTTTTCAATGACATTGCTAGCTTTTTTTCTTCTTCATCATGCTCAATATAGGTTGCCACTTTGAAAATAGTGTGTACTTGTACAAAGGTTTGAAAAAATATTTATTGGAAGAGATGAGAAGAAAGAAGCTACCCGATAGATTTTATTACTTTTATTTTCTAGCTTAAAATAGGAAGTAAATATATACAAGCAAAGTGGATACATCGTCTATAAAACAAAAAATGGAACGGATTAAAAGGAAAAGAGGGATATCCTAAATCCATCAATATATTTAGACCGGATAGACTGAAAATAGATTAAATTACAGAAAAAAACCTTGTCTGCACTGTTCCCTTAAAAAGCTTTTCCGCGTTCAAAATTGTACAAAATCTGTTCGTACTTATCCATTAGTAGCTCCAAAAACAGGAAGAAAAACACTTTTTTCCATCAAAATGAAACCAAATAAAGCAAATGTGATTCAATTTCGGCTTTCCTTTTTACATTATATTAGGTTTAATTTGTATCTTTTTTGAACAAAAATGGTTTAATTTTAGAAATAAAGAAAGCAAAAAAAAGATTAATGAAAGTGTTTTTTAAAGAAATGTATGGTAATATTTGATAGATTAAAGCTTTCGGAAAGAGTCATTTGTTATTTTGACACAGTTACCTATGGGAAAAACAAAAAAGATGGAAAGATTAATAACCCGAACTAACAGGGAAGGCGAAAAAATGGCGAATTCTCGCATAAAGAAGGCGTAAGGAAGCCGGAAGCATATAACTTTTTTTCTAGATTATCTGCAGCTTATTCCTTTTGGGGAACGATTCCTATAGGTATTAGCTAACTTTTCGTCTGAATAAAATTTTCTGGATTCTGAATCAGTGGATTCTGCAGCAGATGGAAAATTTTTGAAAAAAATGGCTTTTGCAAGCTAAACATGTTTTGGGACTAAATTTTTGTCCAAATTTTGCGTTTTTTGGTATTTTCAGCCAATTCTGAACATGTTTGATCATTTTAAAACGGTTTTTGAGACATTTTTTTTCTTCCGCCTTCCTTCCGCCTTCTTTTTTATTTTTTGTTAGTTCGGGAATAAGAATTGTACGTGAAAAGTGAAAAAAAAAGTAAAATAGGTAAAAATAATAATAAAGTTATTTTTTAAGCGAAAAAACAACAAGTATACGGTAAAACCATGGAGAATTTGTATAACACACTGTGATAAGAACAAAGGAAGGCAGTGTGGTTTGTAAACACAAGGTACAAAAATTAATGAAATTTTGTTAAAAAAAATTGCTTAAAAAAATTGCAAAAGTAATTGAGAGTAACATGAAATTTCTTATTTCTGGTTTCTAGAGTTACTATCAATCTAGCGGTTTTTTACGAATTTGAGGGAAACAAAATTTTCAAAAATGAAGTTTTAATGTTGCTCCCATTTTAAAACATCTGCTGCAATAAAAAAGAGATAGTAATCAAAAAAAAAGAAAACAAAATTTATTGGTTACTATCCTTCGACAAAAAAAGTTACATAATGAAAAAGCAATTAACTCTAAAAGTTTCTTGTATTTTTCTGATCATATTAGTAATCAGTATTTGTCTAACTTTAGCAGAAAAATCTTGCAAATGACAAAAGCAAAAAAAAGCAATTTCGTTTGGACACCCTATATTCTTTTGGAAAAAAATTTATCAAAAACACCACTTTTAAATCTTTAGTTTTTACCAGATGCATCGTTATTTTTTTTCCAACTCCATGAAATCAAAAACAAACACATCAAAATAAAAATAAAGCTTCAGCACAGCCGTCACACTTCTTTTCTTTCTTTCTTTGCAGCTGTTTCCCGTCCAAAAACTTCCAGCCCTCATCAAAAAAAGACAAAGTCATGTCAGTTTTTTATGCAAATTTAACCCCTAAAGCTAAAAAGCAGAAAATTCTTTCATGAATCAATATAGCCTTTTCTAAGCAAAAACCATTTCTTCCTAAATGCCAAAGATTTGTGTACCATTAAAAGGTGACAAAAATAATATATATATCGAAAAAAAAAGCAGAGACATAAATAAATAAGTAAATGGTTGCTACGGAAATGGCCTTGTTTTTTTATGTTGTTAGTGGTGTGGTTTTTGAGTTCATCGAGAAAAAAAGAAGGATTGAAAAGAAGAGGAAAGGCGGAGGAGATGACGCAAATCTCTTTTATGTGTATTTTTTAAGCATTCATCCAACAAAAAAGGAATCGAAACCTTAAACGTTCATTTTCTTTTTTCATTAATTTTTGGTGCTCCTTTTTTTGTGCGGTGGCTACTTTTAATCATCATAAAAAAATGGAAAACAAAAAAGAGAATGGCACAAGATAACTCAGAAAAAAAATATAGTCGTAAATGGTGGTTTTAAAACAGAAAATTAAAAAATTAAAAAGTTAAAAAAAGATGCGCTAAAAATGGTAGTAAAAATTGTTGCCAAAATTTTTAATTTTGAAGTTAAACTGTTTTTAAACTTAAAAGGGGTAAAAAACTTTTGTTATTTTTACATTTTGTAGATAGAGACCAGGGATGTGCGGAATTCCGTTTCCGTTTCCGTTTTTACGGAAATTCCGTGCTTTTTTCCACTTCCGTTTCCGTTTCCGTTTCCGTAAAAAAGTGGACGGAAATTCCGTTAAAAGCTTGTCTCTTTAAAAAGACAAGAACTGGCTTTTCCCTTTGAAGAAAGCAGCTCTTTTGCGGTTTTTTTGCGCCATTTTTTCGTTTTAGGTTATCAAAGATGCGTTGAAGAAAGTCAAAGATTTCGATCAGCTTCTGAAAAGAATCAAAAAATTTATCAATAAACTATGAAAGAGCTACAAATTATCAGATGCTTTTAAAGATGCTCAATTTTTGGAGAATTTGCCTGAATTGGTTTTGCAGCGTGGCATCAAAGTTCGATGGAGCTCATTATTTTTGATGCTTAATTCTTTTATTGAAAATAAAGAAGCCATCAAACGAGTTATTGATGAAGAAGATTTGGATGAATTTTCAAAAAATGATTGGGAAACAATGAAAAGTGTACGTGACTCTTTAAATGCCTTCTGTGAAGCTACAACAATGATTCAAAAACGTGATGCATCAATTGGTTTGGTACTTCCATACTTCTTCTTGAAGTATGGAAGTACCATTTATTTATTTTCTTGAAAGAAACTAAATAAATTGTTATTCGACTATAAATGAAAAAATTTTCCGTTTCCGTTTCCGTTTTTACGGAATTTCCGTATATTTTTGGGCTTCCGTTTCCGTTTCCGCTTTCCGTTAAAAAAGTTTTGTTCCGTTCCGTTTTCCGTTCCGTTAACGAAAACGACTTCCGCACATCCCTGATAGAGACTTTCATTTCTATAACTGCCAAATATTTGTGTTTTGGTCAAAATTCACACCAAGGTTCGTTGCCAAGGTAAACAAATATTTACTGAACACAATAGCTGTGTCTCTCTTTTTCGGCATTTATGTGAACTTTGGCACTTAAAAGGTGTATAAGTGCACTACAACAACACGCATTTTTAGAGATCTTAACCAAACATGGATTTAATTATTCCACGAAATTTATCTTTAAAATCAAAAACCCATATTTAATTTTCTAACCTTTTTAAGGCCATTTTAAAACAACCATTTTTTCACCAAAGACTACCATAAAAAAGTCATACAAAAGTTCCTCAAAAAGATTTACCACTTCGGTCATAAAAATGTGCAACAACAGCAAAACTTATTGTCAACAAAGGTCAAATCGTTTAACGCTCTTTTAGGTTTTTAGGTGGTAGGAGTAACAATGGACTCGGACCACAACAAAGAGAAGAAAAGAAAAAAGGTGGCACTTAAATGTCAACAATAAAAAATTGGGAAAACAATGGATTCGAAAAATGTCTTGAAAAAAGTTAAAAACTTGAACTCGGAAAAAGTTTTTCTTTTATGAAAAATTCAAGGAAAAAACAGTCCGTTTTGAGGAAAGTAACCAAGATGTTATGTTTTTGATTTTCTTGATTACTATCTCTGATTTTATTGAAACGGCAATAATGGGAGGAACACGGTGATTTTAGTTTTAAAAATTTTGTTACTTTCAAATATGCGAAAAATTGTTTAATAAAAAATGATAGCAACAAAAATTTCTAAAAACAAAGAATTTGATGTTACTCTCAAAAAGGCCAAACCCGCTACGAAAGTAACGTAAAAGCTTTCACGTTGCTTTTTTTTACATTTACCAGAGAAGTAAAAACAATCAATTTGAATGCTTTAAAAAAAGACCATTAGTTTAAAACTAAGAAAAAATTAAAAAACTTGACTTTTTTTGGCTTCTTTGTAGCTGAAAAAAAGAAGGCACAAAAATAAAATTGTCAAAAGTCTTCCTTTCTTTCTTTTTTTTGATGGTGAAAGAAAAACAAAAACAAGAAAGCAACGACACATAATAGCTGACTTCTTTGAAATGGCATGGCATGCCTTCTTTTCTTTACTGTTTGTCGCACATATACCAAAGAAAGAAAAAAATGAAGGAAAACGTCTGCTGTCATGTCCCATTAGGGATTTCAGCTTTTTTTCTTGTGAATGATGGAAACCGGCTGATATATATTCTCATGCGGGAAAAAAGAGACAGAGAAGATGAAAATGTAAAATTAAAAAGACAAAAAACGGAAGCAATAACATTGTGAACAGGATCTTCATGTCTTTTGTAAGGGTCATTGAATTTACAACAATCTTCTACCACTTTAAAGGGGTACAAGGATGGCTTTTTTAAAGTGTTTTTGAAGCTTGGAAGAAAATGTAATTATATTAAATAATTTTTAATTAAACATGGTTTCATTTTTGAAAAAGATGCTTTTTACGGTATTCTATCGTGCCTACAAAACATGAAAAAAAATCTGTATTAATTCGTTCCCTTACAACTCGGCCCTATACAAAAATGTTGGAAAAACTATTTTTTATTTTTGTACAATTATGTCTTTTAGGGATGCAGACAAAACTCTTAACAAGCATCGAAGTTATTGATTATAAAAAATATATTTTTTCATGGGTAGTTAATTTTTTATATCATTTGTTTGGTCAGTAGTTTTTCTTAAAAATGTTAACTGAAGTTTTGCTCCATTCATTTTTTCACCAAGACCTTGACAATCAATATTACAGCTCTCTTACTAAAATATATTCACAAGCAGAAGCTAGTTGTGAAGTAAGTTTAAATTACTGATAAAGTTAACGTACATGCATTATCAAGTATGAAAAGGAATTGCATGACGTTCCCGATGGGGAAACACATGTGCCATTGGAAGATGTCTTAAAAATGTGTCCAAATATTTTTAATTTTCAGTAAGAAAAATCTGTTTACAAATTTCTTCTAAATATTTCCGCAAATTTAAAAATTTTCAGATCAGATCCTACTGAGATAACTCCGATAACATCTAAATTTTTACAAAATACAGAGATGGAACACAAATTAAAAGAATTCAAACTTCTTCAATGCTCTGGTTTGCTTGATATACAAATGTTTAAAGCTTTTTTGAAAGTGAGCTCACCAAAAAACATTCAAACAAAATTTTAATCTTTTTTTTAGAAAAATGCCAATGAATCTACAATTACTGAAATTACTTTTGCATCCAATGTTGATCCAGAAGAAGTTGAAAAGTTTCAAGACAACTTGAACATTGACAGAAACTAAAAGTGATATTTCAAATGTGCTTGGACTTTTTGCAATAACAATTTTTATCAGTTTGCTTTGTTTGTTTGTCCCAAAAAATTTTTGGGTACGAAAACTTGTTCTCTTGTAACGTTTTTTTTTCTTAAGATGTGATATAAAAATGTAGAAATGAAATTATGTGAGTTCTGCTATTTTTGGCCGTTTGCATTATTAAAAAAATTATTATTAGCTAACTCACTACTTTTTTTTAAATATATTTTTGGAAAATCAGCATAATACGCTGTGTATTGTTTTCAAAAGCAACGTAGCAGGAAAAACTTAACAAGAAAAATTATTATTCAGAAAAACAAATTGATGAGAGCCACTTATAAACTGCCTAAAAGAGTTCTTATAAATTAAACTATATTACGTGCACATGGTAATGAATTTTATAAAGAAAATTTTAGTGGAAGCACATTAAACTATTTTTTTATATTTCCTGTTTTTTTTAGTAAAATAACGTTTCCTCTCTAATATTTTCAACAATCATTTAATCAACTGAAAAATTCTAAAAAAAGATGCTAATAATAGAAGTGCTGCAACATTCATATTTTTATGGTAAACTTGAAACTATTTACTACAATGCTGTGATGCGAAATATTGATCGCATATTTGGTTCATTAGAGGATTTTGTGAGTTGCCTATATTTTTAAGCTCGCTAACTTTTGTATTTTTTAAAGGAGAATCATCACTTGATTCGAAAAAGAGAAGTAATTGACAAACTGACAAAAAGCATCTATGATATTTTATATAAATGGAAAGAACAAGAATGGAATGAATTTAAAAGACGTGGATATTATTGCGAAGAATTTGGTCGTAAGTTTTGTTTGTACATAGTTCTGTTGAATATATTCCTTGAAAAATTTTAAGCTTATTTCGTTAAACAAAACGAAAAAGATTATAGTGAAATGGAGCAGTTACGAAATGAATCAAATGAAAATAAATTTTTTAATATTTTGGCAAATACTCGGGAAACCAATATGGTAATTCAAGAAATTACTGAAATATTAAGAAAAAAAAAATCAAAAATTGTGGATGAAGCTAATTAATTATTTAACTACACGTAAAGCAAATGATGTAAGTTTTTTAAAAGCGAAAGGCAAGTCCACAAAAATGGTTCGATGTTCGGTGGATCTGAGCTTAAAACAATTTAATGAGCGACATCCAAGCTAAAAATGAGTCCTTCCTTTGGATGTTTACTCCCGACTCACGGTTAACGCATTAGGGATCATTAGGTGTTAAGATCTGCAGAGTTACAGGTTTTTTTAAAGTTAATAATCACATTTTTAGCACCTGCTTGAAATATATGCACTTTACTGCAGAGTATTTCCTGATGATTTTGTTATGCTTCAAAGATACAAAGAACATGCAAAAAAATATGAAAAAGTTTATGTTTTTTGGAAGAAATGGTATAGCTTTGAAACTGCAGCTACACCAAAAATTTGGAATACAGCAGATAAACGAAGTTGGATTGCAATAGTGCGATTCAAGAAAAAGGTTAAACCAATAGAAAACAGAAATGGCAAGATATCACTTCCAACATTGCTTTTTTGGTACATTCTTAAAGCTTCAAAATGCAGTGTTCGATGGAAGCTATTTAAAAGTAGTAAATATATTTACAAGCTATTTCCAACTCCAATTTGTCATCGCTTAATACTAAAAGATAATGAAACAGAATATCTCTCACATTCAATGAAAATCTCAGTTATAGCTGAAAAAATTCCTTAAAAGCTATATTTGGTTACTTCTTTGCATGCCCTAGATGATGGTGAACCAACAGCACTGTCACTATTTTTGCCTAATATCAATGTGAAGTTAAATATGTTAGAATCTATGGTCAAAATTTAACAAAAAAAGAATTTGAATTTATTGTTGGTTATGGAAAGATTAAGGTTTTGACTTTGAAAGATACAAAAATTTTTGAAGATGATAAAACTTTAATAAGATGTCATAAAAATGTGTCCAAAAATTTTGAAGATGTCATAAAAATGTGTCCAAAAATTTTGAAACTTCAGTAAGTGAAATATTATCGGTATTTTACTTGATTAGATAAACAGCATCCAGAACTTATTAAATACTAAAACAACTTTTTTTAGCTCAAATCCTACTCAAATTACTCCATTGACCTCAAAATTCTTAGCTACACATGAATTTAAAAACAAAATGCATAAGTTTAAAATTCGTAAATGTAGTGATGTAATCGATCCCAAAATTGTTATACCATTTTTTAAAGTGAGTTAATCCTTTGGAAAAAGCCACTATAAAAATAATTATTTTTTCTAGAGAAATGCAGTTAACCCGGATGACGATGATGAATTTGATATTACTTTTTCGGAAGATGTTGATCCAAAAAAAGTTGATCAATTTCATGAAACTTTAACAGCAATAGCAGAAGAATCATTTGGAAAATAATGATCAATAAATTTATGTGTGAATGTTGTAATGATGATTTTTGTCATATTTATTTTTTCTATCTATTTTCTTCTTTCTCAATAAAGAAATTATCTACTTTTTAGCATTTTCTTTGCGAGTAAAAATATGTCAATAATTGGAAGCATAAATATTTTTAAAAAATTGATTATATGTTTCTTTAATATGTTGATCCTCTTTGTAATGTATGATAATCATGAACATATTTTGCACCTAAAAATTTGACATCGGGGTACATTTCGCTTAATGGTGTCAAATTCAAATTTCATTTTTACTCACCTTAAAGCTAACATGAGTCTTTCCTGAAAATCGTGATCGAAAAGTTAGCTCTCTAGCTTCAATAGAAATAAAATGGCAATTTATTAATACCTCTATTTCTTAAGGTCGATGACAATTGAAGAAATACCAGGATTTAACAGCTAAGTTTTCCCCTTAACTAGAGGAGAGGAACCAAAATAAGGGGTATCATTCTTGTGTAGCTTAAGAAAATTAAAGGAAATACCAAATTTTTTAACATTTTACTTTAAAATTTATCACTGAAAAATAATCATATAAAGATAAAAAACAATTAAGAAAAATTGGAACAACAATCAAAAAAACAAAATTCCCAAAACCCCAACTAAAATATTGTCTTTTAAAATAGCATAAAATTCCACTTAATGAAAGTATTAAAGCAGATATTCTAAAAAGCCACATTGAAATTGTTAATATCTTTTCTTTAATGTCATCCAAATTATTTTCAATATTATTTTTGGCACATTTTTGTTGATAACATTTTTGTGCTTTTATCTCTTTCTCAATTTCTTTCTTTTTCATTTTTATTTTTCTTGCTTCTTTAGAATTTCGTAATATTGAACTTTGCTCGTATTCATAAATAACCTGAAAATGCAAGTATGTACATTAGTTTAATAATAGTGGAGCACTCCCCACAGTGACTTTTTTTGAAGGTTGAAAAAGTATTGCCAAAATCTTCAGATATGGACAGTCCTTTGCCACTTTTAAAAAGCAGTTTAGTAGCCAAAGTATGAACTCACTTTTTCATATACGTTTGCTTCTGAAATTAAAGCCTCTATTTCTGATGATGTAATCAATTTGGTATTATTGCATGGCAAAAAATAATCACTTTCAGAAACTTGTGTAAAATTCCTTATTCCAATAATGCAACAAATAGTTACATATAAAAGTGGAAAAAGACACAAAATGCGGCAATCCTAAAAATATTTTTGTTTAAAAAACATTAATTTAAATTATTATAAAGCATACAAATTTTTCACTACGATCTTCTTCTTCTTCTTGATAATTACCATCATCACTCCATCTAAAACTTATAGATGATGGAAAGGCTGTAAGCATGATTTAACGTTGATTTTTGAGAGATAACTTTTAAAAATACTTTTCTAAAGAAAAAAAAGCAAAAATAGCTGACGATGACGTAGTTGAAAGTTAGTTTATTTTTTTGTCAAATGTGTTTGCTTTGCTTTGCTTTTCCTTTTCTTTCTCTTTTTTTGTGTGACAGCTGTTATGGCTTTTTTCTTTTCTTTAATTTTAGAGAAGTGACCACATACTCATACTACTAACCATGTTTTTGAAGGAAAAAAAGGCAATTCAGTTTTTCACATGGCAAAATGCTGTCACAAAAAGCAAAACTTTTGAAAAAATATTTTAGCAGAAAATAATTTAGCGTATATATCCATGATTATTATTAATTGCTCAAAACCACTAATGTTGGTTTAAAAGGAATCAATAGTGAAAACCTGGTTTAAATTGTCCAAAATTTTGCGTTTTTATGATTTACAATATTTTTCTTCAAGCTTTATTTTGTTGGCCATAATTCTGTTTATGCATGTGTCTATACTATCTAAATCAAAAAAATCCTGCCATATGACTTTTAGATATTTTTATTAATTACTCATAAAACACCATTTTCACAAAAAATTGATAAAAAAAACATAAATATCATAAATCAATTATCAAATTGATGGCATATCTTTTTTTCACTGCATTGTTGATGGCTTTTGACCAGTAGTACCATTTTGTCGAAGACCATCTGAATGTGGTGTATGAATTAATGGAACATCAGAAAAATCACTTGTTGTCATTGATTCATCAGAAGTGATTGAAGCAACATCTACAAGTGTGCCATCATCATCAAAATAATTTGGATCATTAGATAATTCACGAATTCCAATCTATAAGAAGAAATTTTGCATAAGTGTTTTAATGAACAAGTTACAGTATCACAAATGTTTATCCTATTCAAGTCTCTCAAATCTTAAACTTACTTCATCTTTTCCTGATGGAGGTGATGATGTAATAGATTCTAAATTTGAAAATGAATTCTTTGAAGTAACTTCCCATGCAGCTTGTTGTGGTTGTGAAGTAATAGCTCTTCCACCATCTTCAATCCATTTAACAATATCTTCTTGAGAAATATGGCTAACATCCTGAAAAAATAATTTGGATATTAATGGATTTCAGGAAAAGTGCAAATAAATTTTCCACTTTTAATGTACAGCAAAGTGCCTTTGATATGGGAAAGTACAGCAAAAAATGATAACAAACAATCTACTTTTTTCAATACTTACATTATCATTAGGAAGAAAAGGATATTCATCTTCAGTTAAATTATTAGCTTGAAGATATTGTTGATAAATATAATATGCATTGCTATCATCATTGGTATATTCATCAGCCATTGCATTTAACATTGATGGATTTGTTTCTAATGTATCATTATTACCATATATTGCAATATTTCCACCTGCACATTGTCTTGCTCCATTATTAATTGTTTCAGATGCAATTGAAAGTTCTCCTTCACATTCACTAAATGGTGATGGACCAACTGGTATTGCTTCAATTGTCATTTCAGGTGACCTTAAGAAATAGAGGGATTAAACTGGATTAGAAAAATTTGCATAAGTACAGTATACCGATTTGAAAACATTTTTTTCAAACAAAAAAATGTTTGTATCAAAAATTTAAATAACTACAGTAACCCCAAATTTGTAATAATCAAACTAACCGATAAACATAATTTGGATCATCACCAATAAGCAAAGGACCAGTTGAAAAATCAAGTTTAATTGAAGTAATCATATAATTTGGATTTGATGGATCCATTGCTGCACGAATTGTTGAACGAACTTGTGATTTTACTAGCCGAGTATCAGCTTCATGAGCATGTGTTAAATCAAAAGCATTTTTAGCTGAAATAAAAAAAGATATTAGAATGCTGGTTTTGTTGTTCCTAAGAAGAACAAGGAAATCAAAATTTTTCAATCGAAATGGAAGACCTGTTCACAGCAAGCGGATAGGAACGTCAAAAACCGTGGAAAATCGTGGAAACCATAAAAAATTGTGGAAAACTGTAAAAAATGTAACACGGTTTTCTATGGTTTTTTACGATTTTTCACGGTTTTTCACGAATTTTTTTAAAAAATTTTCCATCTTTCGTGACTTTTTGTTGGTTGGGGGTATTACTGGGGTCGCCATGGGGGATATAAGGTACAATAGATCTTGTCCTTCAATTCATATGTACTATTGCAGAAGACAAAAAGAATGTTTTACCTGGATTCTTTTGTCGTTTTTGATTCTTATTTTTTGATGATGATGACTTTTGAGGAAGCAATTTTTGGGATGCTTTAAATTGCATTACTTCTGGATTAGAGGGATATTGGTTTTCTTGTTGTTGTCTTGGAAATTCAAACATTCCCATTATAGCTGCTGCTGAATTATTAAGTTGATGATTTTTCCATGTTAAAATTTTGCTTCTTTCATTATCAAATGTTGATGGATCTTTGATAACAGAATTTTCATATGCTGAAATATGAAGTGAAAGGGTGCTACTATTAATTGTGGCATCATTCTTCTTCCATTGCTTTTTTGATTCAATTTCTTCAAATTGATTACCAGATTTGAGAGGATTTGAATTAATCATGGATGTCTTGTTTGTAAATGATTTTTCTTCATGCTTATGAGGTGCTGTATAATCTGGTAAAGTGGTAAATGTTGCTGCTGCAGTTTTAGTGACACTGGATTTTTAAACTTTTAAAAATTATCATTTTCGAGGTAAGGGTGGTAACGGAATTGTAAATTATCTTGGTTTTAATTTTTTAAAATTAAGTAAAAATGTCTTTGAGGATTCGAACCCGACACCTGTACGTCAACCCGGCGCGTTAACCGCTAAACTGCAGCTGCACAACGTGGTTTTGGCAAAAAGAAATGCAAATTTATTCTAATTTTTAACCGAAATATTTTCTGCGGAAAAAAAGTTTATCGTTTTGGTAAGACTGCAGCAGCAATTTATGTCTTTTTTTACCAAATTGTTTATCGATGATATTTGAATTGCTATGAATTTGAAGAGAAGATAAAATTGAACATTTTTGAGTTTGATTTAAATTGAGGCTAGAATATTTTTCACCAGGATGAGAATCAACATTCTTTAAATAATGTTGTCGTTGTTTGTCATTGAAGGATAAAGAAGAATAATTCTTTGTTGCCATCTAAAATAAATATATATTTTTAAGCATTAATTCAAACTCCAAGGTCTACTGTAATTTTCCCGAGACATAAAAAAAGACCAGATGTGCAACGAAATGGAAATCAGACATCGCAAAAAACACGAAACTAAGTCTGCGCCATGAAATTTGTCTTTCTTTTATATGTGTTTTTTTTCTCGAAAGAAACATGCATTCCTTTCTTTCAGTTCGACAACTGAAGCCTGGGGGATAAACAAAACATGTTGATGATGAATCATGAAATGTGAAATTTCTGTTTCCTTTTTTTGTCTAGACCAAAGCGATCACAGCTTTCTTTGCAATCGGTGATATTTTGAAATATAATTTTTGATCGAAAAATGCATGAGGTTTTTACACTGCTTTGAAAAAAATATAAAACAACCTTAAAATTTAATTATCTTTAAGTTTCGCTCAAATTTGTTAAATGACTTGATTTAATAAATTCGACCAAAAGAAATATAAAAACAAAAAGTAATATTACGGTAGCTAATGAATGGAAGCTAATACTTAACAGAACTGATCTAACAAATTCCTAAAATTTTGATCAATTTTTTTCTAAAATGGGACAACACAAAATTTGCTAGAATTGTTAATTTTTAACAATTTCTTCTCTTTTTTGCAACTTTGAGGGTTTCTTTTTAGAGATTAGAGATTGTTCGATGAAAAAATTCTGAAGTAGCTACACTTTATGAACCATAAGCTGCCATTTGAACAAACAAAAGAAGCTACAGTATGCCATAATTTGAAAGTAGTACTCTTGCTATAAAACTACTAAAACTGAAGTTAGCAAAAATATTGAAAAGAGTCAATTAACAATCTATTGTTCTATTAAAACATCTCACATCATTAAAAAAACACCATAATAACAAAACTACAGCAATTTTGAATGTGGCTCTTTCGCCAGTTTCAATTCAACTGATTTGTTATACTAAAATAAAAATTAAAATGCAACATTAGTGTTATCTACTTGTATCTCAGTAATTAAATAATAATTATTAGTTTCCGCGAGCGAAAATTTGTTTTAGCTTTTGCTTTTGTAAAAAATGTTGATCTTTTAAAAAATCATGCTTGTTCACATTCGAAAGAATATTCCTTTCAGCTTTGTGCTAGCTTTGGCAAAGTGTTTCTTAATGACAATCGAGGTGTATCACATTTTTTCAACGTTGAAAAAAAATGTTTAAACTTTTTGTGTTTCTATTTTTCAGCTTTAGTCTGTAAAACTAAGCTGCTTACAAAATATTAATATACTTTAACAACAACAATGTCACGAGCTCTTCGAATTCGTGAACAAATTGATGCTATTATCAATGACGAGATACTTGTTGCGGATATGAAAATTGTAAGCTTTCTATATTACATTTTTTTAATACATACTTTATATTTTTAGCTTCCATCAAATTACAATTTTGAAATCCCAAAAACAATATGGAAAATTCGTGATACTAAATCTACTCTTGGTTAGCTTGCTGTTATTACTTTCTTTTATCTATCTTATCTCTTTCAGTTGCTTTACAATTTCCTGAAGGGTTACTTATGTATTCATGCTTAATTGCTGACATCCTATCAAAACATACTGGCTGTGAAACAATTATTATGGGAGATGTAACATATGGTGCTTGCTGTGTTGATGATTATACTGCTCGATCATTGGGTATGCGAGTATTTTTTATATTTATAGACTGTAATGATCCCTTGTAACCATCTCGGAGTTAAGGCTTCATATTCTGTTATAAGGCTGGAGTGGAGTGGAGTTTGACTCTTTAACAGCCTTGGTGTGATTAGGTTTAGGAGCATTTACAATTTGACAATTTGTGCTCCATACTCATCAGTTCAAAGCCCTATTGATGTGTCATCATATGATATAAAACCGCAGCTTTATGTAAAAGCACAGCCCTTCCATCCTTATTTTGTCTGTATATCTATGTAGCTCAGCGATAATTAGACAAGAAATATTATTTGCTGAATCCACTTCATTCACATGCTTTTGCCACCAAGAAACGCTTCAAGTAACAGAGAATTACAGTATCCTTTCGTGAAAAGCTTAAACAAACTATTTGTTTTCGAAACAATGCTCTTATGGATTTACTTTTATTGCTTTCTGTAACCCACGGTTTCTGAGATTTTATACCTTTTTAATACCATCGTGACCAGCAGAAACTATTGCAGGATTTTCAGCAGATGAAAAGAATCGTACAATTGATACTAAATCATTATGACAGTCTTCAGTAATTGTTTGTTTACATTGAGCAAGAGTATTTCGAAAATTTCTGTACTTCGATCACCGACAAATGTACGAAACTTTTAGTATTTTTACAGCTCATCACATTCCAAAATCATTGGAAATTCACCCAAATGAAACACCGTACTGGAGAACATTTTTAAAAAAAGCTCTCGTAAACTTTTTCTTCCATAAGCTAGGAGTAATTCTGGGAAGTTACAAACTGAAGCCACTAAAGCGGTTGAAACGCATTACTACAGTACATAGATTTTCCCTGCTTACACTGTATTTAGAATATGTTTATATGCTAATTATGGTAATGTTTATTGCAAAACTGTGGTGTTGCAGCCAATGAAATCTAAATTGTTCTATATTACAATAGGGTCATAGTTCTTTGGTACTAATGAAGATACTGCTGTAATTTAAATGCTATATATTTTTGTTGATATTGATTAAATCATCTATTTACAACAACGACTGGAAGCGCATCTAAAATCTGATGGCGCACACCCAACTGTTGAACTACGATTATATTAATATTTTCCCGAAGAAATTGTCTAGGATCAAAGCTTCTGAATTTATCAACTAAACAAGCTTTCGTGATCTATTTTACCTTTACTTAATAGCAAACAACAGAAAGTTACAAAATTACCGTACACTATACTGATAGAAAAGTTTAATTTAAGTTTAAAATACTGTAACTGCTAAATAATTACATTTTTAAGCTGTAAATAACTAATATTGTCTATAAAAACCCCGGTTTTAAACAAATTGTTAAAAATGTTGTGTTTCAAAAATTCATTGCCGATGAGCGCCTATAATCCATGCGCACCCACCGGAACTTCTCTTTTTGCAACTCTAATATAGTAATCGCTTATTATTTGACGCGTTTCTCGATAGCGATATAAAAAAATTGCCAAAAAAGAAGGATTAAGCCGCTATCAATCTCATTGCTCTTCCAGTATATTACAAAATATGAAGCTTTGACTCCGACTTTATCTGAAACCTTCCCCGAATAGAATATATAATCATGTTTTACTTTTTTAGGATGTGATTTGCTCGTACATTATGGTCACAGCTGTTTAGTACCAATTCAAGATACTGCTGGAATTCAAATGCTATATATTTTTGTTAACATTGATTTAAATCTTAGTCATTTCTTGACTGTCGCTGAAATACATCTAAAAAAATTGGGAACGCTTGCACTTGTTAGTACAATTCAATTTGTTGCTTCTTTACAGGTTAGTTTGTTGTTAGAAATACAGTGCTTAACAAGAATACAAAAAGGTTCTACATCCTTGTTACGAATTGTATTTGGAGAAATGAAATAATATAAACATTGTTTTAGATTATCAAAAAACAATTACATGAAATTGGTATTAATGTTATTATTCCACAATGTAATCCTTTAAGTCCTGGTGAAATTCTTGGTTGTACTTCTCCAAAGCTTTCTGCGGATATTGGTGCAGTTGTGTTAGTTTTTTTTATTATGTATTTTTCAAAGACACTGTACTACCTACTCTAAAACGATGCCTCATTCTTTGATAATCTTCTGTCTATTGCTTTAACAACACTCATTATTTTAGATATCTTGGTGATGGTCGATTTCATCTTGAATCTGTGATGATGCAGAATCCTCATTTACCTGCATTCCAATATAATCCATATTCTCGAAAATTGACAAAAGAAGAATATGGCTTTGAATTAATGGTTAAGAATCGTAAGATGGCAGTTGATGCAGCACGTGAAAAGCAATGCTTCGGTTTGATTCAAGGAACAATTGGTCGACAAGGAAATATTCGAATTTTTGATGATCTTGAAGAAAAGCTAGCTGGGAAAAATAAAGAATTTATTCGAATTTTATTATCTGAAATATTTGTTAACAAATTGGCGCTGTTTAATGGGATTGAATGGTAGGTTATTTTGTATTTTTTAATGCAGTACTGTGCTTTACAAATCCATTTAATCATTATTTTTTCAGTTTTGCTCAAGTTGCTTGTCCTCGACTTTCAATTGATTGGGGGCTTTCATTCAAAACTCCGCTGTTAACTCCATATGAACTTGCATCAGCCTTAGATTACACAAAATTTACAACAAATGAATACCCAATGGATTTTTATGCATATGATTCAAGTGGTCCATGGACAAATAATAACGAAAAGCATCGTCCAAGAAAAGCTCCAAGACCTCATCTTACTGTTAAAGCTTCATCGTGATTGTTTAAAAATGTATTGTTATTTTGTTGTTGATTTTTAAATTTTAATAAAGATATATATTTATGCTTAATTTTCAAGTGCGTTTTTTCTTAATTACATTTGTCATCAGCTTGATCAAAACTTTACATTTATATCGTTTGCATTGAGGGTATATTAGTACAATAATATTGTTGGTTACGGTAATTTAGTTATCATAAAGCATGTTTCCCTTTTGCTTTTAATCTAGCAATGATCGAGGGATACTGTAGCACATGACTACATAGTTATATATATGCAATAAACTTTCTCAAAAGACGTTCGATAAACCTTGTCATAGTTTACTATTCGACATATTAATGATGGTTTTGTATGGTTAGGATATAACAGCTTCATTAAAAAATTTTTTGAGAAACTCACCATCACGCAGTTTTAGTTGTGCTCAGTGTTTATAGTCAGTCATTTACTGTAGCTAGAAAAAAAAATTGTAGATTAAAAATGATTGAAATATCAAACTTGTTTTGTTGAAGGTATATAACAAATATTCTTCAAACTCACACATAAAAAATGATAAAATTGCAAAAGAAAAAAGATACACAAAAATTATTAATTTTAGACAGTTTTTGAAATTATAAAATTCTGGAATTTTGAGAACTTCACATGTTTTCTTGCAAACAATTTTCAGAAAAGTTTTTTTTAGCAACTTCAAATCCCATGCACTTTTTAACATTCATTTTGTTTTATGAACAAAAGAACTTCAAAGAAAGAAATTAAATTTTTTATAATAGTTTCCCTTTTAATACCGTAACCCCTTCAAGTTTTATATTTTCTCGTTTGGAAAAATATTTACATAAAAGATATTCAAGTCAAAAGCAGTGTAATAACACATGATTTTAAGCTCGTGTTAGTGTAAAAGAAAAGTAAACATGTTTGTTATTTTATGGTTTATCTTTGGAATCTGTGTTAATGTTGGTAATGGAGCGTAAGTTTTTTATATGTATGTACATATTCTTGTGGTAAAAAGTTTTTGTTTGTGATTAGCACAAGAGCTGTAGAAATATTAGAATGACATATCTTTATTGGTAATATTAGATTACTACAATAAATTTTCGAGTGAGCTACAGGAACCAGTAAGAATTGAAGTAAATGGTTGCTGTATATCATATGACAACTTTATTAATTTATTGCAATACAAAACAATTTTAGTAAAGTACAATTATCGTAGTACAGCATCCTGCAATTTATATTAAAATTATTGTCAGTGAATTACTATAGCTAGATTACTTTAACTAACAATTGTAAGCTATCGTAGGTGTTTTACTTTGTTTATAACTTTTATAACTAATCAATCTTTTTTTAGTATGATACATGCATCTGAACATTCTGAAATTCCAGCAAATATTTCACTTACATCTGATTCATTTACATATGCTGATAAATATGGTAATCCCTATAAGGACGGTGATTTTGGTCTATCAATAAGACTTTGGGCATCAAGTCGTTTATGTCCTACAAATGTCACATCTGTTACATATAGCTTTAGTATTTCAACAAGCCAATCAACGTGTAAATTTTTTATTGATAAAAGACCACAATCTTTAACATTCTCTTCACAAATTCTTGGAAATGTTCAATGGCAAAATTATGAATTTGGTGTTAATGATACATCCTACGATGAAGAAGTATTACTAAATCTTACAATATTTAATAATAATGGAAATGTACAAGTTTTTGGACATGCTACTGATCTTCGATGCTATGCCAATATGTTTAAAAATGAAAGTATCGTGTCAATTACGGCAAAAGAATCAACAAGATGTCGATTTGCTGCACTTGTGGTATGTTGAAAAAGATATTTATGGGAATATGAGAGGATATATTTATCTGTAGTGCTTAGCAACTCCAACTTGCTTGCATAGCCTCCCTTTTTTGGTCAATCCATCAACTTCTTGACTACGATGACTGGTAGTCAAGAAGTTGATGGATCGATGCCCGTTTGAGCTGAAAAAATCTTTTTTCAATATTTATTTACGAATTTATTACAGGCATATAGAGATAATCAGTCTAAAAAACTTTTTGTATTCAACTTGAATAGCTCAGTGGTTAGCGCACCTGCGTAACAAAGCAAGTTATCAACGAGACAGTGGTGGTTCAATTCCCTTCCATTTTTAATAAACAACTTCTTTTTTTCAGCAAGGCATGGAAAGCGGCATAAACTTTGATGTTCCAGATCCAAATATTTTACATAATTATTACATTGATAAATATACTCTGTAAGTTTTGCTTTTCTAATTCTTTCTTTAAATTACAGTAACTTTTTAGAATCGCCATTTTCTCAATTCTTTGTGCTTTTATCATATCTCTTGATCTTGCACATACTATTTATTTTTGTTTTACGTAAACTGGATTAGTGTATGTATAACTGTTTTGAAGAAGAGTTAATAAAGTTGGATTGTACAAATGTCAGTGATTTATTTAAAGATAGTTGCTACATGATGCCACAAAGGTTTATTGATCGCTTAAAGATAGCTAAAATGCATGTTGTTGAATCGAGAAGAGCAACAAGTAATGATTTAAAAACACATAGATGAAACAAATAGCTGCCAATAATAAAACTTACAAACAAAGCAACAATAAAATATTAGTCATTTCACGTAATCACTTGCAAAGTTCAGTGCAAATTTTTTATGTATGCCAAAAAAAAGTGATACAAACAAGAATAACTTTCAAAAATAAATGTCAAACATAAAGATAGAGAAACAAAGAAGAAGAAAAAACAACTACTGAACACATTTTTTGTTGTTTGAATCAAACAGTTTGATTGAAAAAATAAAACCTTAATTTGAAACACATTCACCAAAATTGAAAAAAAAACATATTATAATATTTATTACATTAAACTATACAAAAAAAATACATTTATAATAAATTAATGAACATTTACTTGTAATAACTGATCTGCAAAGCGTTGACACATAATCAACATCAACTTGTAATGTTCGTTGACACATATACGGCAAATGCAGTTCGTTAGTATCTCGGCAAGGTAATGATCGACTAGTATCAATTGCACCATCCCAAGTAATAATATCTGCATGAAATTACTTCAGAATTAAAAGGTAATTCAAAAGCATGACCCCTAAAACATTGTATCACCTCCTCTTCAAGAACTACATTAACCATCTTATTCATCTCAGTCTACAAATCCACAAAGACATGATCCCCCATCAACAATTAATGAACATGGACTACCTCCTCCTTCATTTCAACAACAACAACATCGTCAAGTACAACAGCAACAACAAAAGACTTTGTATCCGTCTGTATCGGCACCTCAATTTGGTCCACCTCCACCAGCAGCTTTTCTAGATTTGTCTTGATTACTGTATTTGCAGTTTTAATTTATACATTTTAATTTTTCAAGTCATGGTAATCCATTTTCTCGTTAACAGTTTTAGCAACGTCTTGCTCGAAAATTAATTATATAAATCCATTAATTCTTCTTTCTTGTGTATTACTGTAATTAATATAATGATTTGAATGTTTACTGTTTTAATAAACTTTTATGAAAGCTATTTTTTGGAACAATAATATATTGGTGGCCGATATATTATTGTTCCACTTTTGTAATCCAACACAAGAAATAATTTAATTTTTTTTTATCTTTTTTCAAAAACTGGTAATCATTTGTTTACCATTGTACAAATCCATACACACAATAAAAAATCATATATATAAATGCAATACAAAAAGAATTAATACAAACACACAAAAAATAACATCAGTCCTTAAAATAAACATCATTACGCAACAGCATTTAAAGCCTTCCATCATCCTTCCATTTCTCTAATTGGGTTCCATATCAACATCATTGTTAAATGCATCAACAACTTCTTCAGAAACAGCAGTAGTTGTTTTAGCAGGAGTTGCAGAAGAATGAGCAGAACGATTGAAAAATGGTAAAGCACGAGTTTCTATTGCGGATGGACGTTTATCTTGTTGAAAAGTAAGCATCGTATCAACCGTATCTCG
This sequence comes from Panagrolaimus sp. LJ2400, assembly GCA_024447215.1. Lineage (NCBI taxonomy): Eukaryota > Metazoa > Nematoda > Chromadorea > Rhabditida > Panagrolaimidae > Panagrolaimus > Panagrolaimus sp. LJ2400. The sequence continues at coordinate 623,342 of JAMRYA010000050.1, read as the reverse complement.
ACAATCAGCAGCAATATAGTGTGGCCAACGATATCCTCTTCGACGTTGCTGTTCAACTATTACACTACTATTAGTATTTTGTAAAGCACGAAATGGCATTGTTGATGTCATTGCAACGAAACATAAAACACCAAGAGACCAAATATCATTCTTGTATACATCATATGGTACACCCATTATAAGTTCTGCAAAGAAATAAAGGTTTAAATTAAAGTAAATAAATAGACATGCTTCAACAGCAATAACAGCAAAATATTTTCAGTGTCCCAAAAATGATGCCTTACCAGGTGATGAATAAGCTCGTGAACCACAATAAGTAAGAGAATGAAAATTTGTGGGTCGTGGACAAGCAAATCCAAAATCAGCTAATTTTACAGTATTGCGACGACTGATTAAAACCTAAAACAAATATATACATTATTTAACATTCATTTAATAAAGTGATAAAAAACCATACATTTTCAGCTTTAATATCACGATGTGCATAATGTAGCTTATGGATATAATTAACAGCTTCTAGAAGACCACGCATCCATCGACGACCAATATCATTAGGTAATGGACCAGTTGTTTGAATGTGTGTGAGCTATAAAGAAGACATATTTTATGGTCTATAAGAAAGAGAACTTACCAAATTACCATTATGACAATATTCCATTACCATAAAGAGATAATTAAAATCATTACATGCAATAGTTTGAAATAATTCACAAATATTTCGATGGCGAAGTTTTGACCAACAATCTATTTCACGTGGAATAAAACGTTTCTTGATATCTGCACCAATTTCATTCAATTTAATGACTTTAACAGCAACCTAAAAAATTAGATGAGTTAAGCATGTTCAGGATCAAGTACAACGTCGAAGAATTTAATTGCCGAGTTGGTTTTTGACCGAAAATCGCTACATTTACATTGTTGCCATTTTGGAATTTTGAAGCAAGAAAACTAATTTTTCCATCAACGTGTTCAAAAAAGTCAAAAATAAGACCACATACTTCCCGATTAGCATGATAAGCTTTATATACTTTACTGAAATGACCAGAACCAAGTTCAAAGGATGAATATGTTGTGATACCAAAACGTCGAAGTACGGATGTTGCTGATGGAGGTTTACCACGACGTGCACCAGCACCAGCAATAGAAATATGTTGAACATCAGAACGATGATTTTTACGTGGACGTAAATCATAGCGTGGATGATGATGACTGCTAGAAGGTTGTTGCTGCTGTTGATCTTTATTATCAACACGGCGCTAAAATCGACGGATATATATTACTCATGGTTGAATTAAAAGATGTTCTTTTAAAAGAAGTCCTTATCTCCACTTAAGATGGATCAAACATTAGGCCTAAAAAATCATTAAAAAACTTACTTTAAAGTTGAACATTTTTAAAAATACCAGCTTAACAACGAAGAGCGCGTTGTAAATAGAACAGTACTGCTCCAATTAAAAAGAACAAGCACCAATTTTTTTCCGCCGTTTTGTTATTGGCTTTCAAACGGAGTTATTTCTATAAAAAGAATAGATATAGATGATAAGAAGAAGGTACATACATCAACTAAAAAGCAACACGGATATGTAAAATACATACATGTAAAAAAGACAATAAACAAGTAGCACGCAAAATGAGGATAAAAGAAAATTGCTGTTATTTTGGAAAAGTTTTTTACACAGTCGATCTATCTGGAGAATATAGCCATGCAAAGTTTCTGGACGAAAAGATTCAACTGTTTCATCTTTTGTAGACATGCAAAAATATTTGAGCTATTAAAAAAGCTTATTACCCTTATATATTAGTTGAAGAAGCTTAAGATAAAGATATAAAAGAAACAAAGCAATAACAAAATGCTGATCCTCAAGGCACTGTTAACAATGAAACAAAATAGGTATAAAAAAAGCACGTTTGAATTTTAAAAAAGGAACAGCGGAAACATTTTTTTTCAAACCCTCGCTCACTTTGCTATCTCCAAGTGAGAGTGGTGTGCGGCGCACGTTTCTCAGACCTTCTCTCTTGCATGCGTGCTAGCAGGTTCGAGCACTATTGAATAAAAAATTAAAAACTGTGCCCACCTAATATTACGAAATGTTTCGAAAAATTCTCTGTTCAACATAAGAAACTTTTTTTAAGAGACGCAAGTTTTTTTTCGAACACTTTTATCAAAAATTATTGCCATTGTTTTCTTTGGGATTCCCATTAGTTAAAAGATCAAAATAAGGTAAAAATTTTAAATTACTGTTACTATCAAAAAAAACTTTTAAAGAAGTGATAGGAACGTAAAAAGCTGGAAATAAAGAATTTAGTGTCACTCTCATCATTTTACTTTTCCAGTGTAACAAAAGTGATAGTAGCGCTGAAACTTTGAAAACAAAATTACATAATCACCTATTGTATCCGGGAATGTGCAACTGTATCAGACAAAGTTTTTGAAGAAAAAAAGTGTAATTTTTTGAACATACTGTATCCAGAAATTTTAATAACTAATATTTCAGCTCTTCTTCAACTGCTATTACCCCACATACTCTGTTTAGAAACATTTAACTTCCAAAGTCATCTACAAAAATTTCATACTTGTAAAGTGAACAATTTTTTCGGTATTGAGTTACACTACTATGTATTATTGCTTTAAAAATTTTTGCACAGTTAAAAATTATCAGCAAATATTCAGGTTTAGGTATTATGAAATTGCGTAATTAAAAATTTAAGTTATAATATGCATTAGAATTAAAGCTATTATAGTATCTCGAAGATGCAGATCATGAATATCAGCTTTTTTTGTGAATTCATTGTGTTACTTTTTTGTAAATTCTCTAATGATCCACGTAACAGACTTCTTTTTTATCAGTGACATGATAAGAGAAAAAGTGATATGTAAGGATAAAAAAGAATACATAAAGAAACCAAATCTGTCTTTTTGTTTTTGTTTACCGGTTTTCTCGCTAAACGACTTAAATGGCACTCAAGTGCTTTTGTCTCTGTGCCCGTGGACCAACTTGTCAAGAAACCGAAAATGCTTGAAAATTAATGTATCCTAAAAATATTTTATTCCAGAAAAGGTGATTACTTAGGTTATAAGGTTATAAGAGAATTTATTATATTACCCAAATCAACTGCCACAAATTTAAAAAAAAAGTCTCTTAAGCCATTTTCCCATTTGAACAATTCCAGTTTTCGTTGTCTTTAAAAATTCATTAATCACTTTTTTTTCTTCAAAATCTTCAAATGGAGTCGTTAATTACACATCCATATTTTTTCGAGAAACTTCAAAGTGATTTTCTTGGTAAACGTGTTAATTATGAAATAGAAAGAGCTGCTGAAGTAGTAAGTAATCCTTGTTAGTTCTTGTTAACGTGCCAAACTTTTAAGAACGATTACGATAAATTTGGTGAATACTGGTTTATTAATTATCTTACTAGTAGGGTATATTGGTCATTAAAAAATTGGAAGTTTCTTGAGCAGCGTGATTTTGAAAATCGTATTTGGTTTTGCGATGAATTTGCTCGTATGTTTTATTTCTCAAATTTTTTGAACATGCCCTTATTTGTTAATTTACCTTTTAGCAGCATTACGTAGGGACAGCTTTGTTATTGATGTTTTACCAGCAATTGAAAGAATTAGGAATGCTCAACATGAAAATGTCTGGTGGAATGCTGTATATGAAATTAGGGTTAAAAGTATCACATTTTTTATATCGGAAGTTGCGAATAAGCTAAAATTAAATTTATTTAATCAAAAATTGTGGAAAAAATTAATTAATGTTTTGGCAACTGAAAAACATGATAGAGTAAGGAATTTGTGCAATCTTAAAATCGAATTTTAATAAGTGCAATTTTTAGCATTTAATGGAAGTGTGTTCTTTTTATTGTAGAGTTTTTTCAAAAGATTTCGTGATGCTACAAAGATATAAAAGCCTTGTAGAAAAATGTGGAAAAGTACATGTTTATTGGAAAAAGCCATTCGCTTTTGAATGCTTGGGAACCTATAAGGCCGAAAATCAAAATGTAATCTATTTTCCTAAACAAAGACCAAATCCTGCTTCAAAAGTTACTGGTAGAATTTCGATTCCTTCGACTCTTTTATGGTATATTCTTAAAAACTGTAGAAGTTATCGAAGATTGGCATTGTATTACCGTAGCAAACAGATCTTCAAATTATTACCAACTCCAATTTGTTATCGCTTTGTTATAGCTGACACTGTCAAAAAAACTTTTTACCTGGAAGATTCGATTGCAGTTACTCCAGATGATAAAGATATTCCAAAGAAGCTATTTTTAGTAAATTCTTTGCATGCTTCAAATCTTAAAAACCATCCAACTGCTTTGTCGAATTTAATTCAAAATTTTTATAAATGTGAATTGAAGTACCTCCGAATAGAAGATCAAACGTTAACAAAAAAGGAATTTAAATTTTTGGCAGCTTTTGGAGCCTTACAGCTATTATATCTGGAAGGCGTAAAAGTCTACCAGGATAATGAACATCTGATGGCATTGGAAGATATTTTAGTGTTGTGTCCAAATATTTTAAAATTTAAGTAAGTTAAATCTCGTGCACGTCTCTGTTATTCATATGCTAGAGAATGTCAGCCCCTTCGGGGTTGTTGTTCCACAATTCTTGCTTTTATTAATTTTTTTTGCAACACCTTACCCCCTTTGCACCGGCTTACGTCATCTTGCGTCACTTGCGTCAGCTTGCACCGACCAGCCTACGCCAGGCTACCCAGCTTGCATAATTTTATTATCATTATTTTGCAGAATTTATCCTACGACAGTGACTACAAAGACATCAACATTTCTTCAAAACATCCAATTTGAAAACAAATTAATAGAATTCAAGATTTATAGCTGCTCTGATATGCTGGATCCACATATGCTAAACAATTTTTTTCTTGTAGGTTTAAAAAGTTTAATACGACTTTTTTAAAGATTGATTTTTAGAACAACTGCGATGATGAAATCTATTTCGATATCAATTTTTCAGAAGAGGTTGATCGAGAGCAAATTTCTGCTTTTTATGCTGCGTTGAAATAAAACATTTATCACCTTTATTTGAACGATTTTTTTTTAATTTTTTTACTTTTGTTACAGATTTTGTATTTCATAAGAAGTGGTATCTATGGAAATAAAGTACTATACAAAACTTTTCTTGCATCACTTCAGTTGAAGCATCAAAACTAAAGACTTAAACGTTTTTACCACCATTAATTATTGAATTAACATAAGCTTACGCGTAAGTAGTGACGCATTTTTTATATTATAGTCGAACCTCGATTTTTCGTCTTTCAAACGAAAAATCGAGGTCCATTTACATTGATTTCAGCCTAAAGGGACTGCAAAGCAGGGACGGAGAATCGAGGGACGTAAAATCGAGGTTCGACTGTACATTTAATATTATTTTTTCAAACACAAATTCTTACAAATATTCGCACATGCACTCAGAATCTTTTTTTCATTTTATTATTGCAATCTTGCAAGCACAAATAAAAAATTACTTATGTCTGTTTTAACTGCAATATTATTGAAATGTGTGAAGATAACGATTTCTATATTGAGTTTTTTTTGTATTTCATCCTTAGTTGTTTTGCTTTTGGCAATGTCCAATTTAATCAGTGTTGTACTTTTTATTATTTGGTGACTCCGACTCACTTCAGGATTTTTTCGGAGTTGGCCCTAGAGTTGAAAAGCGGCATTTTTTCAATGATCGTTTAAAATAATATACTCCGACTTCAAAGAAATGATGATAATAGTAACACTCAAATTTTTATTTTCAAAAATTTGATGATATTATCACAGCTTTTTGATCAGAGCTGTTTAATTTTGCAAGTAAAATATACGATTCCTTTCCTTTTAAAAGGAGAGTTACTAAAAATTTTTAAAAAAATTACTTTTAGAAAACATGGGGACAGTTATTGAGAAAAAAAAGAAAAGTTATTGATATTTCATTTAGTTTTATGAAATAATTTTTACACAATATGCAAATATTTAATAAATTGTGTAAAATTTTTGCAACTAGAAAACTATAAGCTCCTAAACGAAATAACAAAAATAGATTAAAAGCCAATGCAATAAAATATATAAACAAATCAAATTTTGTGAAAAAGTATTTTTTCGAGAATCTTTTTCCAGACTTTTACGAATTTGTGGAAGGAACAGCCAGATTATAAATGCAAAAACAGATGGATCAATAATACAAAACACAATTTTGGTAATATGACGACGGTGAGTATCAGCAACATGGTGAGCATCTTTTGTTAAATTTTTACATTCTTCTATCAAAGACTGTTGAAAATGTAATTCTTCTTTTGTTTTGTTGTACTGATCAGTACAATTATCAAGGGTAATTAAAAGTTGAGGATTGAATGGTTGTTGCATGGCAAGAACTTGATTGATGGCATCAATTTTCTGAAACAAAAAATTTAGAAGTGCAGTTACTATATTAGTTAATTAGTTATTCCGAACCGTTTTTGGCAATTTTTGGGCGATTTTGACGTAGTGCAGTAAAAAAATATTTTCAAACTTCTTAACTAAAACTTTTCCGGCATTTTTAAATTGTTTGTTGAAAACTCCTTTTTCTTCCTATTCAAAGCTTCCAGGAGTAAAAAACTCCACTGAATGCGACGGTGAGTCGTTTGCTAGCCACCATGAAGCTCCGGTGCCACTTTCGACGGCACAAAGTTGAAAAAGTGTCAAAAATGGACAATGACACTTTTTTTGAGATTTGAAAATGCCAATTTCGGAATCAGCGACCTCGATTTGGTATATATCTTTAGAAATTTGCCAATATCGTCAACGGCGCTGAATCCACAATTCCAATGGCACAAAAAAGTGCCAAAACGGCAATTTTAGCCAATAATAATCACTTTGGTTAGGCATAGTGGAAAGCATATTTAAATTTTCAGAAAGATCTTATTTTTTGCTGTGCCTCACAACACAAAGTGTGTTTTAAAAGATATCTTACTTTTTCATAATCTTTGATCACACTTTTCAAATTGTTTAAATTATCTTTTGTCATTGAAGCATTGAAATTGCATGGTACTGTAATATCCTTGAAATTATCAAAATATTTTTTCGAAAATCCTTCAATCATCAATGGTGAAAAGAACGCACAAATCATTAAAATTACACTACAACACATTCTATCATTCTACAAAACAAAAAACATTTCTAAAGCTATTCTTTTTTAATCTGAAATTTACCACATATTCCTTTCTTCTTCTTTCATTTGCTTGAGAAACGGAGTGTAATAAGGATAAAGAACTGATCTTGTAGTATAATTCGCAAGATCTGTCTCTGCCGGAGGCTGTGCCATGTTTGCGCAATGAAATTAATTAAATTGATCAATAATAATTTTTAATTTAAAAAAAAGTTTTAAAAAAAACGTAAATAAAAGCAACTGCTTCAAAAATATAAAAAAAAGACAAAGGAAGAAAGAAAGAAAAAGCCAATGGCTATTTCTTTTGCGTCAGTGTGTTTCGGTCTTTGCATTTTTTTAGCCCTTGGAATGATGTCATGTGTTTCTATAAAAAGAAGGCAGGACTAAAATAAATGTTTGTGGCATATAAAAATATGATAGTTGTTGAAATAAATGAAAAGCTATCTTTTATTACTTTGATTAACTGTTCATATGTAAGATGTAAAGGATGGAATTTAGATTTATTAATAATTTTAATCCAGCCAGCAAAGGAAGCAACACCTGGCCAAGAGTTGACAACATGAAAATTTGTTCAAACCAAAGAAAGAAGAGAGAGAGCAAGGAAGAGAAAGGTAACAAAAAAGAGAGAAAGAGACTGAAAAACAAAATTTTTACACATCAGTTGTAAAGAATAGCTCCATACAACTGATCGAATTTTTTATGAATCAGAACCCAATGAATTGCTTTGATATCTATTAAGGCTCACGCGATTTCTGGACAATCCCATATGCAAAACGGCAAACTGATCCAATCACTACATAACATTATCATTGATATTTCTTTTGTATATAAAAAAATAACGGATTTAAAAAGATGAATTAAAAAACAAACATCGATTATTCTCTGAAAACAAAAAAATATTATAGATACAAACAAATAGGCCACCAAATTGTATTGTTGCCAGCTGCAGCCTTGTATAAGGTCACTATAAAAAAATCACTGATGCGTTTTTGAGATTTTGTATTTTAGCAAAAAAAGTTTTTTATTTCTGTGAATTTATCGAGCAAATTATATTTTGTCGAGTATTTCATAAAATTATTTTTACATTTTTGCGGTTTTGTTTCTGTTAATGCTGTTATTTCTTTTTAGATAATCGCTGTGACATTCTTTTTCCATCAATCTACGCAAAACTGTGCATTTAAATTGTCAACGTTATCTGGATTTCTTACCAATGCTATCTACAATGTTTGAAAATGATGAATCAAAATTATTTTTTCCAACTCCAACTCAATTTCGTGAGTCAGCTTTACCACAAGATTTCCCATTTTCAATGCCAATAATGAAATATATCTGGGAAAATCCTTCATCATCTCAAGTATATCAAAAATTAATTGAAAGCTGCAAGATTTTCTTTATTAAAAATCCAATCATTCTTTTAAAGCATCTGGAATATCAGCATTCTTTTGGATGGTATCATTATAATTCAAATAAATATGGATACCGCCAAAAAAGAGTTAATACAAAAATATTTAAAAGCAAAATTTGGATAACAAAACAATTGGCTGTTTCTACTTTTACAAATTCTACTGTTGCTTCGAATCTTATTCCTAAATTGTGTCGATATGATGTTAAAGTTCTTGAACTTTCTAATCAAATTCTTTCATATGATGAATTCAAATTTCTTGTTGCTGGTGTTGAAGACTGCCAAATTTGCAATAATACTGTTACATATAAAGACGATACAGAACTACCTTTGGATGAAATCATCAAACTTTTATTTGATGCAAAAATTGTTACTTTGTAAGTTACTATAACTTTTATAAAATTAGTTAAATAATTGATATTTATAGGTTATTAAATCCAAATCCCTTTTTTGATGGCTATACTCGTTACGCTGAATTTTTTAATGCCTGTTGTACTGTGAAAAAAATTAGTTTCTCTTGTATTGCCGATGATTTTGATATGCATGAATTTTATCAACAAATGAAAGTAAGTTTTTATTAACCCAAATTTTTTAAGTTCTTTGTTATTCTAGCGCAACAAAAATCATGCACTTATTACTATTTGTTCTTGGTTGTTTCTTCGTCATGTCAATGAAATCATTGATGAAATTTTGGCTACTGAATCCTTTGATTTTGTACCACCTGTTTTTGAATATGGTGATCCAGCAAAGCGTAAAAAGATGGAAGAAATTCAATCAAGAGAAATTGCAAAATATCGCTAATCTCTTTTTTATGATTTTGTTTGTCTGATTTTCCTTTTTGAATTTTATGTTGAATTATAAAGGATTTATAAAAAAACTGATTTTTAAAACAGATACACTGTTTATTGCTCTATTATAATGTTATAATCATTTCAAGTTTAGGCAGATATCTATCAAAATTATGTTTTCTATACAGTACCGTGCAATAAAAAGGTAACTTTTGATAAATGTATTATAAAATTAACTAATTTTTTATAAAAATCATTATAACAAGTTATAAAACATTATTTAAAATTGCTTTCATATAACAAGTCATAATTATACTAATAACAGTCATAAATAAGTGTTTACCAATGCTGCAGTTTAGATGTTGACGTAAATGATATTGGATAGTTTAATAAGGAAGCCCTATCGTATTAATGCTTGAAAAAATGTTGTGTATGATTAAATACCACAAATACAACATATTCTAGGAAAATTACATCTGAAAACAGCAATAATCGAATATAACATGGTTCATTTTTCTCATTCATGATGGCGGGGTATATGAGGGAAGTTAAATATGAGTTTTAAAAAAGCGAAAAAAAAATAGGAGACTATCCAATTTATTTTTTAAAAATTTGGATATTCATTTTTCTTACAGTGGAAAAATTAAATGATTCGAGTGACACTAAATTCTTTATTTCAAGCTTCTTGTATTCGCTTTTTTAAAAGTTTTTTTGAAGCTGAAATATTTTTTATTTGAATTTATGAATGCATTGTGTTTAAAAAATAACACTGTTTTGCTTCAAAAACTTTGTCAGTTAAAGATCATATTTCCGGATAAAAATGGTAGACTTTCCAAATTTTTTTTAAAATTGAGCGGTACGGTCAATGGAAAAGTTAAATGAAGAGAGTGACATTATTATAATTTATTAAATTCTTTATTTCGAGCATATCGTTTCTTTAAAGGTTTTTGGTAGTAACAAAAATTTAAAATTTTTACCTTATTTTGATCTTTTAACTAATGCGAATCCAAAAGAAAACAATAGCAATAATTTTTAATACAAGTTTTCCAAAAAAAGTTTCTTTTGTTGATCAGAGAATTTTTCGAAATATTTTGTAATTTAAAAAGGGCCACATATTTTTATTATTCCATCCCGCTTGAAACTGCGAACTCGAAAGCAAGAGAGAAGGTCTGAGAAACGTGCGCCGCACACCACTCTCACTTGGAGATAGCAAAGTGAGCGAGGGTTTGAAAATAAATATTTCCTTTGTTCCTTTTTTGATTCTAACGTGTTTTTTTAAACCTATTTTGTTTCATTGTTAACAGTGCCTTGAGGACCAGCATTTTATGGTTGCTTTTTTTGTTTTACATCTTTATCCTAACCTTCTTTAGTGTAATGTACTTTTTAAATAGCTAAAACATCTTGCATGTTCGATGAATTTTCTCGTTCAATATTGGATTTGTTCTTGAGATATGTAGATCGACTATATATAAACCACCTTTCCAACATAACAACATTTTTCTGCTTTCATCATTTTGCATCCTACTTGTTTATTGTATTTTTTTACGTGTATGTATTTTATATATCCATGTTGCTATTTAATTGTTGTAATGACCGCTGCTTATCTGCTATCTAATATCCATTCTTTTTTTAGAAATAACTCCATTTCAAAGCCAGTAATTAGACGGCTGAAAAAAAACTAGTGCTTGTTCTTTTTAATTGGGTTACTACTGTTCTATTTACAACGCGCTCTTCGTTGTTAAGCTAATTTTTTTAACAATGTTCAACACCAAAGTAAGTTTTTTAACGATCTTTTAGGCCTGATCTTTGATCCATCTTATGTGATTAGAACTTACATATGAATTTTTTTTAAAATAATATATATATCTTATTTTTTAGCGCCGTGTTGATAATAAAGATCAGCAGCAGCAACAACCATCTACCAGTCATCATCCACGCTATGATTTACGTCCACGTAAAAATCATCGTTATGATATTCAACATATTTCTATTGCTGGTGTTTGTCGTCGTGGTAAACCTCCATCACCAACATCCGTACTTCGACGCTTTGGTATGACAACTTATTCATCGTTAGAACTTGGTTCTGGACATTATAGTAAAGTATATAAAGCTTATCATGCTGATCGTGAAGTATGTGATCGATTTTAATACAGTAATCCTAATATATTGCGGATGCTGTGTTTGACGCCAAATTGCTCTTCATGCCTTTTGTGAACTTTTACTTTCAGGGAAAGATCATCATAAAAGGGTGCATCTTTTGAACATCAAATTTTGGCATTCGCAAACACTTCGCAAAACAGCACCAAATTCAAATTTGGTTTTATTGCCTGCATAAAATTAACACAGGTTACTTTAAATTCAGACATTTTTGAACACATTTGTCAGTTTTCTTGCTTCAAAATTACCAAAATGGCAACAATGTAAAAGTAGCGATTTTCGGTCAAAAACCAACTCGGCCATTTATTTCATCGACGTTGAACTTGTTCTTGAACATGCTGAACTACTCTAATTTTCTAGGTTGCTGTTAAAGTTATTAAATTAAATGAAATTGGTGCAAATATTAAAAAACGGTTTATTCCATGTGAAAGAGAATGCTGGTCAAAACTTCGACATCGAAATATTTGTGAATTATTTCAAACTATTGCATGTTATGATTTTAATTATCTCTTTATGGTAATGGAATACTGTCATAATGGTAATTTGGTAAGCTCCTTGCTTGCATATGTATATGTACATAAATATCTTTGTTTATAGCTAACACATATTCAAACAAATGGTCCTTTACCTAATGATGTTGGAGGTCGTCGATGAATGCGTGGTCTTCTGGAAGCTGTTAATTACCTTCATAAGTTTCATTATGCTCATCGTGATATTAAAGCTGAAAATGTATGTTTTTTATATCACTTTCTTGAATATTAAGAAATGTACAATGTTTTAGGTTTTAATTAGCCGTCGTAATACTGTTAAATTAGCTGATTTTGGATTTGCTTGTCCGCGACCAACAAATTTTCATTCTCGTACTTTTTGTGGTTCTCGGGCTTATTCATCACCTGGTAAGGCATCGTTTTGTCATGGATATAGCTTATCCTAAAATATGAAGCTGTTAGGGTAACGTATCCAAGTAAGCTAAGTGCTTGTTTGAAAAACAGTGCTCCCCAAAAAAGTGTATAACACATTTAAGTTTGCTGAATTTTCGTTATTTATGGATTTCGTTTAAAACTTTTTGGTACTCTCTTAGCAAAAGTAGTTTGTTGTTGAAGCATGTCTCTATCTACTTTAACATAAACCTTTTTTGCAGAACTTATAATAGGTGTTCCATATGATGTATACAAGAATGATATTTGGTCACTTGGGGTTTTATGTTTCGTTGCAATGACATCAACAATGCCATTTCGGGAATTGCAAAATACTAATATTAGTGGAATAGTTGAACAACAACGTCGTCGGGGATATCGTTGGCCATATGATGTTGCTGCAGATTGTCGAGATACCGTTGATACAATGCTCACATTTGAACAAGATAAACGTCCATCCGCAAAAGAAACTCGTGCATTACCATTTTTCAATCGTTCTGTTCATTCTACTGCAACTCCTGCTAAAACAACTTTTACTTTTGCTACTACTACTGCTGTTACTGAAAAAGTTGTTAATGCATTTAATAATGATGTTGATATGGAACCCAATTGTTGAAATGGAAGAATGATGGAAGGCTTTAAATGTTGTTGGGTAATGATGATTATTTTAAGGACAAATGTTTTTTTTTCTTTTTGTTTTGATTCTTTTTGTATTGCATTTACAAGTATGATTTTTTATTGTATGTATGGATTTGTACAATGGTAAACAGATGATTACCATGTTTTGAAAAAAAAGATAAAAAAAAGAAATTTATGAAAGAATTGAATTGCTTGTGTTGGATTTTAAAAGAGTTACTGTAGCAGAGATTAGAAAGACACGTTAATTCTTCACAGAAAATGTTTATGATACAATGAATGAAAAAACTAAAAGATGGGTGAAGATAAAGACTACAGTAACATCGCACAATTTTAGCCACCATAAGGATTTCTAATTATTCTAACGAAATTTTGAATCACAGAAACGATGAGCAAAAAATATCAAAAATGTGAAAATGAACAAATATTTTAAACGGGAATTTCTAGTAACCCTCAAAAAGTCATTAATTCGTATATATTTAAAACAGCAGCAAACTGTCTATCAAAATATTATATTAATCACGGTTATACACAAGAGAGAGAAATTAATGGATTCCTATAATTAACGATGAGCAGGACGGGTGTTGATACTGTTGACGAGAGAATGGATTACCATGACCTAAAAAAATAATATATTTAAAATAAATCCATAAATACAGTAATCATAACAAACCTGAAAGACCTGTTGATGGAGGTGGTCCATGCCGATGTAGATGGATATGAAGACATTTGTTGTTGCTGTTGTAATTGATGATAATGTTGTTGTTGAGATGAAGGAGGAGGAGGTAATCCATGTCCATTAATTGTTAACGATGGTGAACCATATCTTTCTGGGTTTGTAGATTGAGATGAATAAGATGGTTGTTCATAAATGTTAATTAGAAATAGTGATCGGATACCGTACCGTTACCGCGGTATTACCGCGGTAATACCGTACGGTATTTTACCGTGTACCGTACCGCGGCCATTTCAGTACCGTGAAAATACCGTGATACCGTACCGCGGCAATTTTCAAATCACGGTATTTACCGTTTACCGTTTTTTTCAAAAACGGTACGGTATCCGATCACTAATTTAGAAAACAAGAGAACAGCAGCAAAAAAACACGATCGATCAAAAAAAAGTGGTGAACGCAATTGAAAAAAAAGTTTTGCCGGCACAGTTGAAGCCAGCTACTGTAGTTCAGTGATGGATCAAAATTACGTTAAACTTTTCACGATTGTTTTGTTATTTTATGTTAAAATACTTTAAAATGTACTGATTTTCATTTTTCGAGAAATACGCGTATCTTGACGTGTTTATACTAGTTTATTCAATAAACTTTTGTTGCATCATGTAACACTTATCTTCAAAAAATCATTAATTTTTGTACATTCCAACTTTATTAATCCTTTTTCAAAACAGTTATACAATAACACAATTTAAGTAAAACAAAAATAAATAGTATGTGCAAGATCAAGAGCTATGATGAAAGCACAAAGAACCGAGAAAATTGCAATTCTAAAAAAAATACTGTAATTTAAAGAAAATATAGAAAAGCAAAACTTACAAAGTATATTTATCGATGTAATAATTATGTAAAATATTTGGATCTGGATCATCAAAGTTTATGCCAGTTTCCATGCCTTGCTGAAAAAAAGAAGTTGTTAATTAAAAATGGAAGGGAATTGAACCACCATTTGATGGTTGATAGCCACCTGTAGTGACCACTAAGCTATGCAAGCAACTTGAGTCAAATGTTGCTTGCATAGTTCCAACTTAGGCAGATATATATCTAAGTGGGAGTTGCTAAGATCTATAGATAAATAGATTCTCTCATATTCCCATAAATACTTTATCAACATACCACAAGAACAGCGAATCGACATCTTGTTGTTTCTTTTGCCGTAATTGACACGATACTTTCATTTTTAAACATATTCGTATAACATCGAAGGTCAGTAGCATGTCCAAGAACTTGTACATTTCCATTATTATTAAATATTGTAAGATTTAGTAATACTTCTTCATCATTGGATGTATCATTAACACCAAATTCATAATTTTGCCATTGAAGATTTCCAAGAATTTGTGATGAAAATGTTAAGGATTGTGGTCTTTTATCAATAAAAAATTTGCAAGTTGATTGACTTGTTGTAATACTAAAGCTATATGTAACAGATACACTTGAAGGACATAAACGACTGGATGCCCAAAGTCTTAATGATAGACCATAATCTTCGGGATTACCATCTTTATAAACATATGTAAATGAATCAGATGTAAGTGAAATATTTGCTGGAATTTCAGAATGTTCTGATGCATGTATCATACTAAAAAAAGAAAGATTAGTTATAAAAGTTTCAGTAAAGAAAAACAACTACAGTAGCTTAGTTAAAGTAACCTAATAATTCACTGACTATAAACTGTTGGAAGCTGTACTACAATAATTGTAGTTCACTAAATGTTATTTGTATTCCAGTAAAATAAGGGAACATCCAGAGCTGACGTCAGCAGTTTAGGCATGGATAGGTTTTTAGCCAAACTGACGGTTCAGCTTAAATGCGGCAAAGATAAAAGAAAATTTGCTGATGGAGGCATGGATGGGGTAAAAAATTTCAGATTTTTTGCTGACGTCAGCTCTGGATGTTCCCTAATAAAGTTGTTATATCCAAGTATCAATCCTTACTGGTTCCTGTAGCTCACTCGAAAATTTATTGTAGTAATCTAATATTACCAATAAAGATATATCATTCTAACATTTCTACAGCTCTTGTGCTAATCACAAACAAAAACTTTTTACCACAAGAATATATAAAAAACTTACGCTCCATTACCCAAATTAACAAGGACTCCAAAGATATACCATGAAATAACAAACATATTTACTTTTCTTTTACACTAACACGAGCTTAAAATCATGTGTTACATTGCTTTGGACTTGAATATTTTTTATGTAAATATATTTTTCAGAGAAGAAAATAAAAAGCTTAAAGAGGGGTTACGGTATTAAAATGGAAACTATTATAAAAAATTTAATTTCTTTCTTTGAATTTCTTTTGTTCATAAAACAAAATGAATGTTAAGAAGTGCATGGGATTACGGTAGCAAAGAGCTAGTCGTTATTAAAATTTGAAGTTGCTAAAAAAATTTTTTCTGAAAATTGTTTGCAAGAAAACATGTGAAGTTCTCAAAATTCCTGAATTTTATTATAAATTTCAAAAATTGTCTAAATTTAAGAATTTTTGTGTATCTTTTTTCTTTTGCAATTTTATCATTTTTTATGTGTGAGTTTGAAGAATATTCGTTATATACCTTCAACAAAACAAGGCTGATATTTCAATCATTTTTAATCTATAATTTTTTTCTAGCTACAGTAAATCACTGACTATAAACCCTTAGCACAACTAAAATTGCGTGATGGTGAGTTTCTCAAAAATTTTTTTAATGAAGCTGTTATATCCTAACCATACAAAACTATCATTAATATGTCGAATAGTAAACTATGACAAGGTTTATCGAACGTCTTTTGAGAAAGTATATTGCATATATATAACTATGTAGTCATGTGCTACAGTATCCCTCGATCATTGCTAGATTAAAAGCAAAAGGGACATGCTTTATGATAACTAAATTACCGTAACCAACAATATTATTGTACTAATATACCCTCAATGCAAAAGATATAAATGTAAAGTTTTGATCAAGCTGATGACAAATGTAATTAGGAAAAAACGCACTTGAAAATTAAGCATAAATATATATCTTTATTAAAATTTAAAAATCAACAACAAAATAACAATACATTTTTAAACAATCACGATGAAGCTTTAACAGTAAGATGAGGTCTTGGAGCTTTTCTTGGACGATGCTTTTCATTATTATTTGTCCATGGACCACGTGAATCATATGCATAAAAATCCATTGGATATTCGTTTGTTGTAAATGTTGTGTAATCTAAAGCTGATGCAAGTTCATATGGAGTTAACAGCGGAGTCTTGAATGAAAGTCCCCAATCAATTGATAGTCGAGGACATGCAACTTGAGCAAAACTGAAAAAATAATGATTAAATGGATTTGTAAAGCACAGTACTGCATTAAAAAATACAAAATAACCTACCATTCAATCCCATTAAACAGCGCCAATTTGTTAACAAATATTTCTGATAATAAAATTCGAATAAATTCTTTTTTTTTCCCAGCTAGCTTTTCTTCAAGATCATCAAAAATTCGAATATTTCCTTGTCGGCCTATTGTTCCTTGAATTAAACCAAAGCATTGCTTATCACGTGCTGCATCAACTGCCATCTTACGATTCTTAACCATTAATTCAAAGCCATATTCTTCCTTTGTAAGTTTCCGAGAATATGGATTATATTGGAATGCAGGTAAATGAGGATTCTGGATCATCACAGATTCAAGATGAAATCGACCATCACCAAGATATCTAAAATAATGAGTGTTGTTAAAGCTATAGACAAAAGATTATCAAAGAATGAGGCATCGTTTTAGAGTAGGTAGTACAGTGTCTTTGAAAAATACATAATAAAAAAAACTAACACAACTGCACCAATATCCGCAGAAAGCTTTGGAGAAGTACAACCAAGAATTTCACCAGGACTTAATGGATTACATTGTGGAATAATAACATTAATACCAATTTCATGTAATTGTTTTTTGATAATCTAAAACAATGTTTATATTATTTCATTTCTCCAAATACAATTCGTAACAAGGATGTAGAACCTTTTTGTATTCTTGTTAAGCACTGTATTTCTAACAACAAACTAACCTGTAAAGAAGCAACAAATTGAATTGTACTAACAAGTGCAAGCGTTCCCAATTTTTTTAGATGTATTTCAGCAACAGTCAAGAAATGACTAAGATTTAAATCAATGTTAACAAAAATATATAGCATTTGAATTCCAGCAGTATCTTGAATTGGTACTAAACAGCTATGTCCATAATGTACTAACAAATCACATCCTAAAAAAGAAAAACATGTTAATATATATATATATGTTTAGATTCTATTTGTGGAAGGTTTCAGATTAAGTCGGAGTTAAAGCTTTTTAGTTTGTAATATACTGAAAGAGCAATGAGATAGTTAGATAAAGTACTAGCGGCTTAATCCTTCTTTGTTGGTGGAAAAGTTTTACAATTATTTCTGCTATCGAGAAACGCGATGAGTACCAAGCCACGGGCTCATTTGGTGTCCTGTAGAGACGGATTTTGAGAATAAGGGGTCAAATGTTGACAGAATTACTTCCAAATGACTTAGGAGTGACCTAATATTAATTTTAGACATGTGCGAAAAAATTCGAAATTTTCGATTTTTTTGACAGGGGGGACCAAGACGAATTTTCATCGTGTGCTACTCAAAAAAATTTTATTATTCAAAATCGGCCAAAAATGGGTATTATTGTTTGGATATGATTTGAAATACTATTTTAGAGCTATTAAAGCGTTGACAAAGGTTA
This sequence comes from Panagrolaimus sp. LJ2400, assembly GCA_024447215.1. Lineage (NCBI taxonomy): Eukaryota > Metazoa > Nematoda > Chromadorea > Rhabditida > Panagrolaimidae > Panagrolaimus > Panagrolaimus sp. LJ2400. Next base: position 604,831 of record JAMRYA010000050.1, on the reverse strand, counting down.
CTTAAGTTCCGAAATAGCTTAAAATGCATTTTTCTGATGTTGGGGGTATTGAAGCACACGATGATTGAAAAATGAATAGAACTCGGAAACCAATGAACTTAAAAATATCCTTTTGGTATTAATATAATCTACTAGTGATTAGAAACAAAACTCCCAGTCTGTTTTTTGATTAAATCTTCTACTTTCAATTTTTTAGCTATTTGAAAAAATTGACGTTTTTGTACCTCAACATCCTAAAACCTATAGAACTCGGGTACAAGTGCCACCTAAGTTATTCCAATGCTTTTAATTCTTTTATAACATGATAATAAAGAAAACTCCCAGTCCCTTTTTTGATTGGATTCTTCATCTCCGATTTTCAGGGGTTCAAAAATTAATTTTTGCAAAAAACCGTAAAAAATGGGCAAAAGTTATGTTAGAGGAATTTTTTAAACAGGATCCCCAGGGGTGTTTTAATGCTTTTAAGTTATCACGTACATCCTAGGGAAAAAATTGGCCAAGATCGATTTTCTAGTTTTCAGTTTATACGACCAGGCCCCTCAAAAAACTGAAATTTGCACCTCATTTTAGGGCAAAATAGGCTAAAGTTATGTTAGAAGAATTTTTTAAACAAAGTCCCCAGGGGTGTTTTGATGATTTTAACTTATCAAGGACATCCTAGGGAACAAATTGGCCAAGCTCATTTTTTGAATTTTTATCCAGTACGGGGATGGCATGGTAAAAAGTGCCAAAAAACGCCATTTTTCGCGATTTTCGTTTTTTCGACGGCACAACCCCAAAATACCTCATAAAACCCCCAGATATGATTTTTCGGTGTTGTTTTAGTGTGTTTTATCATACTGAGCAAAGGCGCTACTACCGTACAATTTTGGCACCCAAATGAGCCCGTGAAGCGATTATTATATATGAATTGCAAAAAGAGAAGTTCTGGAGGACGCGCATGGATTATAAGCTTTCATCAGCCGGGCGATGCTTTTTCAAAACACAAAATTTTTTTAATAATTTTTTTAAAACCTAGTTTTTTATGGACAAGATTTATTATTTATAGCTTAAAATGTAATCATATAGCTGTTACATTATTTTAAACTTAAATTTTTCTGTAAATATAGCAATCCAAGGGTACGGTAATTTTGTAACTTTGTGTTGTTAGCTATTAAGTAAAATAGATAATGAAAGCTTGTTTAGTTGACAAAATCTAGACAGTTTCTTCGGGAAAATATAAATATAATCGTACTTTTACAGTTGGGCGAGCACCTTCAGATTTTAGATGCACTTCCAGCCGTTGTTGCTAATAGCTAATTTTATCAGTATCAACATTTAAATCACAGCAGCATCTGGTATTGGTTCCAAACAAGTATGACCATATTGTAATATAAAAAATTTAGATTTCATTGGCTGCAACAACACAATTTTCAAAATTTTGCAATAATAATTAGCTTATAAACATATTCTAATACAGTTTGAGCCAACAAAGAAAAATGTATGCACCGTAGTACTGCATTGCAAGCTATTTTTATATTAGCTCCACTTTGTAACTTTCCAGTATTATTCCTTGGTTATGGAAGATTAAGTTTACGGGAGCTTTTTTCAAAAATGTCCTCAAATTTTATGTTTACAAAACTCTCCTTTATTTTGGTCAATTTTCAATAATTTTGGACATGTAACAGACCTATGTTAAAAGTTTTTTTGACTTGATAAAAAAACACATGAAAAAATGACAAATTACTCACAAAATTTTGTTATTGCATAAAAGTGTGTTTTCCTCAATCAATTCTTTTGATGAGGAGAATCTGAAAAATCAAATGCATTTTTATTTTTAAAAATTTCAATTTTTTAAATTTCAGTTTTTTTTAAATTTTGCTTTTATTTTTTTCATTCTCCTCATTTTTCTGAGGAAATTTTTCTTTGACAATTTTCCTCATCTATGAGGATATTTTTCTTTGACAATTTTCCTCATTTTTTTTGACTTGAACCCTCTTCTCAAAAAATTTGGATTCGAACCTGCAACCTCCGTACTCCAAACCCTAAACGCTAACCACTGAACCATTTGAGCTTTCCTTTCAGAGTTCAAAAAAAGAACTTGAGCTTTCGCAGTTTTTTCAACGCAGTAGTTTTTTTCTTTTGTTTTTTTTTGCACTGCATTTTTTTGCAACTATTTTATTTTTTGACTAATTAATATTTATAATTAAATATTTTAAATATTACTATTATCATTAAACAAAAAATAACAGTTATTACAATAAGTTTAATTTTTTTACCAGTTTTTTTTGTCTTCGGTGATTTTTGTTAACGATGGTGAAGGCAACAATTCTTACAAAATTTTATTTTTAAATTAAAAATAATTCGATAAACATTAAAGTATAATAAAAAGCAAAATTACTAAAAGTATTGTATCATTGATTAATTCGATAATAAAATAGTAACTACCAAAAAAAAGAAAGCATAACAAAAAATGGGAGATATCAGATCGAAGAAGTAAAGCCATTAAATAAATGTTAAAGTGTTTAAAAAAATTTAAGCAGAAAAAAGGATTGTATCATTGATTTAAATTTATAAAGAAAAGAAATTAATTAAAGAAAGATTAATAGCTGTATATAAAAAGCATTTTCTGGTGACTTATGTTTTGATATAAAAGGTGTTTTCTCCATCATCTTTTTCTGATGCACGTGAAATTGCATCTTGTTGTCCAAAGTCATCACCTTCTTGATTTCCTGCTGGATCACCATCTTGATTATCAAATGAAACAGCAGCTTCTCCGCTTTCAGCTTGTGGTTCTTTTTCATCAATGCATTTGGTGACCAAATCATTTAACTCTTCATCTCCAGTGACGGTAATTTTTTTGAAACCTTGAAGATCGGCTAATAATTGATTGGTTACTATAATTGAGCTATATTGATGAAAAAAAATAGTTAAAATTAAGGCTGACTTTTAACAGATGTATGTGATAATAATACATTATCATTTGAAGATGCAAGCTTTGCTAAATTATATAGCTTTTGGAGACTCATTGTTTCTGCAACCGAGCATTGATTTTTCTTAGCTAAGGTTAAAAGATATTTTGTTGGATTTGAAATATGCTGAAGGGGGATATTTGGTAGATAAATCGATGCTTTTATTGTTGTAACAGGAAGAACATCTGGTACATAATCTGTTAAAGTAAATAAGGATTTTTAAGATATAATTATTTATAAATTACCAATTTCAACTTCATCATCAATTAAAACACTGATAACTGCAGCTCGAATACATTCTTGAAGTTCAGCTTGTTCATCATTTCCAGGATTAAGATTTTTAGGAAGTGATGGTGCTTCTTCACCATAGTTGCTTAATAATACAATAATTGAAGTATCATAATGTTCTTCAAGCTTTGTCAAAAATGCTGGCTAAAAGTAAATGGTTTTTTGGTATTTATATACATATATATCGATGGCAAAAATTACATTTAAATTTTGAGTAATAATAACATTTTGTTCGGATAATGTGTCATCATCCAGTGTTGTAAGAAAAACTGCATTTTTGAAAACTGAATTTTTTTTGAAATGCTTATCCAAGCTTTCCTTTAAACCTTCCAAGTATATTTTTGAAGTTGAACGTCTTTTCCGATTTTTGAAAAACCTGAAAGTTAATTTTTGTCTTTGATTTTTTAATATGACATAAACAAACTTAATAGCTTTTAAGCTTTCGATGAAAGATTTTCTTGTAATTTCTCTATTACTACTAAGAAATGTAATAAGTTTTTTTTCATCTGTATAACTGTGATCACATTTTTCAGAAATCAATGTTAAAACATTAATTTCCATTCTTTTTAATAACTAAAATTTCTAAGCTACAGAGATAGTTTATACAAAAGTTCAAAGCAACCTTTTCAACTTCTTCTCTTGTTTTTGTTCCCAAACTTGCTAAAGCTTCTATGCTTTCAGATTCATTCTTTTTGACAGCTTTAATAAAATTTTTCCAAAAAGTGATATTTAAATCCAACTGATCAATTAAAATATCATTGCATCTTATATCCAAAACTGATGTAAAAATATGTTGAGGAAGGCGGAGGAACTGGGTGATGACGGGTGAATAATTTGAATGAAAATAAATCTGCATTAATTTTGTAAATGCAGCTTCTCCCTTACCGTTTGATGGAATAATTAAATGATTTTCTTCAATTACTTTTAAAGTAAGAGATGCCTATAAGTTACATAAATATTTTTATGTTTTTCTATGAAATTTTTAATTACTTACTACTTGTAAAAATGTTAAATTTGAATGTGGAAGTTGTGGATAACTCGATGAAGTTAATAAAAGCAGCTGATTTAAGTCAAGATTTTTGTAAATATGGCATTTTACTGTTGTATATTGCCGATCTTTTTGTGCTTTTGCATTAAATTCTTTAAAAGCTATTAATCGATGATTGCCATCGAGTACAAAATATTGATTCCCAGACTGAAGAATAATGAAATAATTGAGATGATGCTGCCATTGACCATCAAACATTTGTTTTGACAAAACTTCTACATTTGCTCTTGAAATCTTGCGAATTCTTTCATCCTTTTGTAAAACATCAATTCTGAGATTTCTTATTTCTGGTGTTGGCAAGCTTTTCTTTTGATCCACAATACGCTTTTCCAAAGTTTGAATTGCTTCTGTTTGTATTTCTGAAACCTTTATGGGTTTTGCCTTCCCAGGTATATGCTCTTGTGAAACTTTTTTAATTGCAGCTGTTTTTTTTGTTGTATCACCAGAAGATGTTGCTTTTTCACCAGATGTAGTTGTTTTACTATCTAAACTGCCTAAAAATTTTGAAATTTAATTTTAATGGTAACAACTATTTTAAATTATTCGAGCAAAAACAGCTTGACAAGGTTTTTTGTTAAGCAATACTGTCTTGATTGCAAATTTTTGAAACTTACAATTAATTTTGTAAATTTTATTAAAAAATAGTCAAAAATTTTAATTGCAAAAGAGCTTACTTTCTTTTTCATCAATTCGACAACTGCTAAGAAAATTTACAAGAGTTTGAGCTGTAGGATCTTTAGTTGCAACATTGGTCGATAAATTATTTAACTCTTTAATAACAGATAAATTTCCGGTATAAATACAACTGGTTGTAATTATCTAAAATACTTTATAAGATACTTATAAGAAAGCATTATGCTTACTTCGATCCTATTTTCATGAATTTGCAAACCATAAATTTCATCATTTTCATTATCGAATGATTGAAGTATAAAAGTAGCACCTGTCCAAAGGATTATATTATCATCTTGCAAGGTTTTTCGAGTTCTATCATCAACTTTTTCAGCTTGTTTAATCAAGAATACTAATTTATTTAATTTTCCTAAAAATTTGGCATTTTGTGTTTTTTATAAGCAATAGATTATTTTTTATAAGTTTTAGGAATCAATAATGCCTTTTGGCGCTCGTCGACATTGTCGACTCGACAAAAGCTCAGAGAATATTCTCAAATGAAAATGTCCCCTTTGTCTTCTTCCTAATTACGGCCTTGATTGCGTCCTTTTTTCAGGAATCGTTTTATAATTTTTGAAAAACGAAATTTAAACAATTTTTTAAAGTTTAATAAGAGAGGGAAAAAGCATTTATGGCATTCGCAAAGCCGTATCATCAAAATTAGCAGAGCCATTTTTTAAGCAAAACAAAATTACCTTGTCTTTCAATAAGAAATTCTTCTCCATTCCACATTAATACTGTTGAAGAAATTGAATTAGTGGATACTGGTTTAGCAGATGGTTGAGGTTTCTTGGGTGAATTTTGAGTTTCTGCTTTTAGTTTTTCCAAAAAAGTTTTTGAATTTTTGTTATTTCTTAATCTTTGACTTAAAACTGCATCCATTTTTTGAGTGCTATTTTGCGTTGTATAATTTTCTGCAGCTTCAACAACAGTTTCTTCGTCGCTTTCTCCTTTATGTCCATTATTGTTAACAAAAAAGTTGAAAAGCTCATTGAGTTTTAAACTGGCAGGAGGTTTTACCGAAACTAAAGCAGATGATGATGATGATGATGGAATATGAAATCCAACAGCTGTTGTTTGACTTAAAGTTGATGATGCAGTTTCTAATGATGGCGCTGCTGGTGAATTCATGGATAAATTACCGTAATTTTCAACAACATCTTCTTGAAATACTGGATCAGTAATTTCTTCTTCTTCTTTTGTTGCCATTTTATCTGTAACAGAACACTAATAATGAAAAAAATGGGAAAAAATTATTAAAACAACATGCAAAAAACTGCGCAACAAAAACCAACTCTTTAAAAAAATCCCAAATCTTTATGTTTAATGAAAAATTCTATTTTCGGGTTTTTCTTTCTTATACCATTCTATCATAACCAATAAAGCGCAAACTTTCTTTTACGGCATTTTATTTTTCTACCCATCTGGTGACCTTTTTGAAAGAAGAAAAACTTTTCGGCTTTTTCTTTTTTTAACTATTATTTATTGTTTTCTTTCCAAAGAAAGATGGACTGGTTTAAGTCCTTGAAAGCCACTTATTTCGATTGTGATTCAATTGATCTGGTTAATACAGTATACCTTTGTTACTATTACCTTTTGGTCGTGCTTTATTTAGTTACTAGTGAATCACTTGGAATTCGTCAAATTAAATGTTTAACACCTTTTAATTATAAAGATTCATGGGATCAGTACATTGATGATTTATGTTACGTCGAAGGAACTAATTTTATCAAATTAAAGGATCCTTATCCTGAAGATTTAAATAATGCTAAAAAGATCCGTTTTTATGATGCAAGTTTCTATTTCGATATATAAGTTGAGGGCAAATTTTTTTTTCTTATAGATACTTCCGCTTGTTTTAATTCTTGCAGCTATGATTTTTCATCTCCCGAGAATCATGTGGTCTTCTATTCATCAAACTTCTTGTAAGCTTTGAAGGATTTATTTATTAATAAAAGCGTTTTGTAACTTCCTTTTTAGGCTTATATTTTAAAGAGTTTTGTACTGCATCAAATAAACCACGATCAGCAAAATTCCAACGAGCTTTACAATTATTTGATGATGCAATGTATACATTGCCTAATGAACTTCCATATATTATAAAAATTATTTTTCCACGGTAAGATCAGTTTTTGTTTTTTAAAATTTAGAGTAAATAAGAAAAGTTTTTTAGTTGGCTTGTTCTTTATTTTCAAAATTATTATCTCACATTTTTTTATTTGGCATTTAAAGTTTTCAGTATTTTGAACATTTGTCTTATGGTAATGCTTTTCTTTTTATTTTTTAGTAAACACAAAACATTTTTAAGCAATATTTACTTTGTTTCTTTTTGGTTGATACACCTCATGATATATTTGGTATGGATAGCACACTTAAAGTTCTTCGGGGCAATAATTGGAAAGAAAGTGGACTCTTTCCTCGTGTTGTAGCATGTCAAGTAAACATTAGAAAAATGGGAACAATGGAATATGATGTTAATTTTTTAAAAAAAGTTGACTGCGTTTTACCAGGTCATTTATTTGTTGAAAAATTTTTTGCTTTTTCTACTTTACTTCATTGTGTTCTTATCTTTGCATCATTTTTGACTTTGATTTTATGGTTTAAAAATTTATGGTATTCAAAAGAATATCTTGAAGATTTAGTTAAATTAAATTTAAGCGAAAAATATGATTTTTCAACTTTCCGACATAAAGCTTTGTTAAAAGTGTTTATTTATCTATTTTTCCCTGATGGTCGTTTTACTTTTCTTATGCTTAAGCGATCGGCTGCTATATATAGTTCAAAAGCATTATATATCAGTTTCATTAGAAACAGCAGCATTGGAAAACGGATGCTTGAAGCACCGGAAGAAGATTTAACTGATATTCTTGATGAATTTCTTAGTTATAGTTAAAATTGTTTAAGTTTTTCAAATTTTTTTTTTTAAATTTTTTCGTAATGCTAGTTTTTCTCATGGTGAATCACTTCCTAGTTTTTATTTGTCTTTCGTAATTTTCTATCTTTTTTTTGAAAGTTGATTCATCTTTTTTGTCGGTTTCTTCTTTGTCTTTAAAGGCGCCAAAATCGAGTGCCAGATGCGCGACTGCTCTCTTTTGAGACGAGCTTTTTGATGCTGGAAGTGGCCAGGAGCTGCAGCCAAAGAAAATTTTAGCGAAACAAGGCCATCAGTCAGTTGCGGTCTTTTTTCTTTTTTCTTTTTTCTTTCGTTGTTTAAAGTTGTGAATGGATAAAATAAAGTGGTAGAATAAGAAAAACTTCGACAAAAAAAGGACAAAGCAAACCTTTAAAGGGAAACAAAGGCGCTCTATTTTTTGGTTTATGACAAAAAATAGAGCGCCTGTTACAAATAATTTTTTGTAAGAAATGTAATCTAATCCGGTAAATAGAAAGTACTGTGCAAATGGTTTTAGCAAACAGATGCTAATAAATTTATGTAATGAAAGCGTTGAATAAATGCAACCGTGAAAAACAAAAATTATTTATATCGATTTACACGACAGTCTTACACTTAGTTTTTGTTTTCAAGGATATTGAATTACGTGATAGGAGAACACATCTTTTTGTTATACAAAAGTTTTGAAAAGAAATTTTGCGTGCTATTTTTATATCTTTTTTACTACAAAAACGAAATTAATTTTAGATGGCACAAAAGCATGCGCCCCCAAATATTTTGAATAAACATTCTTCGTTTACTGAGAAAAATGATTCCATCAATTTAAATCAAATGATTAAAAAAGTAAACTGTGAAACTATGAAATCTTCTGCTATTGATTCAACAATGGCAAATGATGGTGGAAATGACATTGTGTTAGAAACAGCTTTACAGTGCCGTTCTAATTCAAATCCAACAAATCCTACACAATTTTCAAAAGGTTTTTCGATTGCTGAGACTTTAGAAGTATTATTGGGAGATGAAGAAGTGACACATCATCATGACGATACATCTCCCGCTGCTTCAGATTTTCAATTAAGTGGTAATGACAAAAAAGATGAAGTAATTGAAACTCGACTGAAGCAACTCTCATTTAAAAATAAAAAGGTACGCAAAAAATATATATTATTTTAGCTTTTAAAGTTTTTTAGAACCTTTTGGGTGACATAATCGGGTCAAGTAGCAATGGATCAAATACTGCCATGTAAGTAAAAGAAATTTTATGTATAAATTCTATTTTTGCATAAAATAAATAATTAGATGGATTTAAAAATTTAGGCCAGCTAACCAAAATGTTGCAGTCGGTTTTGATCTTTCAAGATTTCGAAAAGCTGATGAAGCTAAAAAGGCTAAACAAACTAATGCTGAAGAAGATATCAATTTAGAGCCATATAAAAAGCTGCTTGAATCTTTAGCTTCAATGGATACTGCTGATATATACAGATATTATCAAAATTTTGAAAAAACAGTGCCAAAACATCTACATATTGTTCCTGTATCAGAAACTTTAAGTACTCCATGTTGTAAAAATTTGTGTTGCTTTAAATTTAACACGTAATAATTTAATTTACTAATATTTTTCGCAAAAACATTTTTAGCGAATGTGTTATGACTGCTCGATTGACATTGCCTGTTATTTCAACAACAAAAGCTAATACATCATACAATGTAATTCAGCAATTTCATTTTTTTCTTATTAAAAACAATTATATTAATGGACTATTTTCTCCAAAAGTAAATAATATTCCAATATGTTCTGAATTTTTTTGCCGGATTTATATTGTTAATGATCATCGTTTTAAAACATTGTGCGATGAAGTATTGCGTGGCAATGTTCTACCATCTCCTCATGGTAATATTGAACGTAAACATGAACGTACAACAACTTTGGAAAGATTTGCACAACTAGTATTTTCTTTGAATCACGTTGTTGAACCACATCCAAGTGGTACTGGTTTAATGGGTCCTCCAGGGTGGACAAAAAAGTTGGTGAAAATGCTACTTTTGAGATATATTTTTATTTCTAATTTAGAGAAGTAATTGATCAAGCTTCATTTATCACAAATTTTGCAATTAATCCAACACAAGAAATGGGTCGTTTGGGTGTTAATATTGCTTTCCGAAAAGTAGTTTGCTTCGATTTTATAAAAATAATAACTAGATTATAATATTTCAGCAAAATGCTTTAACGAAATGTGATACTTGTGATACTCTTCGCCAAATTAGAGATAATCCAAAGGCTCCTCCAGAAAAACGGGAAGAAGCGAAAATGCATTTGAAAACTCATAAAAATAATATTATAAACGACAACCGAGATAAATATGTTAGAATGGCATTCTCATTAGAAGGTGATGATCTACTTTCCATAGGTCATGATGGAATGGCGAAACATAAAACTAAACTTCCACATTTATTAAAAGATAATACCAAAAAATTACCCGATAAATTAAAAATGATGTGCAGCTTGAATTTAGCAGTTGTTCATAAAAAAAGTAAGCATAGTTTATTAAAAAAAATTAGTAAAGCTATATTGTTTTAGAAGATAATTTAAATTATCAAAATCATTGCTACTGGAATGTTGATCAATTAAGTGGTGGTGATTCCAATGTTGTTGTTTCACAGTTGTTACATGCTATTAGTATGTGTGATAAAATCCCAAATCAAATTGCCATACAACTTGATAATTGTCAAAGCAACAAATCTTATACTTTAATTGGTGCATTTGGTCTTTTGTTGCATTGGGTTCCCAAATTAGTTAAAGTAAGATTGTCTATAGCTACGCCATTGTACCACTTTGTCTTTTTAAGATTTATGTATGCTATTCAGAAGTGGGACATACTCATAACGACATTGATCAGAAATTTGGAGTTTTAGCAAAAGCATTAGCGCATGATCAAGTTTATTCTCCTCAAGGTTTGTTTCATACACTACCAAGCAAAAGAGCAACACAATTTCAGGATTAGCCAAATATACCGAAAAACATTTAAAAGGTGTAGTTTCAAACAATTTATTTCCAACGACGTATGATTTTGATTCAATTGTAAAAGCCATTAATGATCCTTGTGGAAAAATAAAGGAAAATCATATGTTTCAACTTTCAAGGGATGAAAATGATGATGTGATATTGAAAATAGCAAGATTTATGAGATCAGAAACATTCTTAGTAAATGATCCAAAAGCTGAAAATCCTAATGCTTTTTCTCTTTTTGAGGCAAGTTTTATCATAAAATAAACAATATGCAACGACAAATAGTTTAGTCAAAGCCAGATCCAGAAATATTCCCAGCAATTGTACCACGAAAAGAATTTGATTTAAAAAAGCATCTGGAGCTTGTTAATTCAATATCTGGCAAAATTCCATTAGAAGGTTGGCAAGAATTAGAAAAACTTCCTGAAGTAATGAAAAATCTTCCACCTCCAGAAAATTTCGAAACACTGTTAAAAAGAATTGCTTCAAAAGTCGTTGAACCTCCAGCAAAAACTGAGAATTCTGATGATCCCAATAATGAAAAAATTAAAAAGTTTATAAATAGTGGCCTTATTGAAAAGCTTTGGGCTCCCACGAGTACTGCTGAACAACATGATAATGAAGCTGATGAAGAACCTGCTGTTGCACCACCAAAAACCAAAAATAAAAGAACAAATAGTGCTAAAAGAAAGAAATTAGATGAGCAGCCAACTGATGAAGCATCAACCACAGAAACAACGAAAAAGCTACAAAAAGCAAGGGTTGTTAAAGCAAAAGCAATTCCAAAAGGAGTTAAGAGAAGTCAACCTTCTTGAAATTATAATTAAATTATTTTTTTCTATAAATTTAAATCAACTGCTTAATTTATTTAAACACATTTAATGGATTTACTTCTTTGATTTGATATCTCCCATTTTTTGTTATGCTTTCTTTTTTTTGGTAGTTACTATTTTATTATCGAATTAATCAATGATACAATACTTTTAGTAATTTTGCTTTTTATTATACTTTAATGTTTATCGAATTATTTTTAATTTAAAAATAAAATTTTGTAAGAATTGTTGCCTTCACCATCGTTAACAAAAATCACCGAAGACAAAAAAAACTGGTAAAAAAATTAAACTTATTGTAATAACTGTTATTTTTTGTTTAATGATAATAGTAATATTTAAAATATTTAATTATAAATATTAATTAGTCAAAAAATAAAATAGTTGCAAAAAAATGCAGTGCAAAAAAAAACAAAAGAAAAAAACTACTGCGTTGAAAAAACTGCGAAAGCTCAAGTTCTTTTTTTGAACTCTGAAAGGAAAGCTCAAATGGTTCAGTGGTTAGCGTTTAGGGTTTGGAGTACGGAGGTCGCAGGTTCGAATCCAAATTTTTTGAGAAGAGGGTTCAAGTCAAAAAAAAATGAGGAAAATTGTCAAAGAAAAATATCCTCATAGATGAGGAAAATTGTCAAAGAAAAATTTCCTCAGAAAAATGAGGAAAAAGAAAAAAATCAAAGAGAAATTTAAAAAAACTGAAATTTAAAAAATTAAAATTTTTAAAAACAAAAACTTGTTGGATTTTTCAATATCTCCTCATTAAAAAAAGTGAATGAGGATAATAAAAAAAAACAATTAACTTTTTTTTCATAATGAGTAATTTGTCATTTTTTCATGTAGTTTTTTATCATGTCCAAAAAACTTTTATTATAGGTCTGTTATGTGCTGAGCAGTAAAGATACTAAACGTTTCGTGCATTTGTCGGTGGTTGTACAGTAAAGATTTTTGAAATACTTTTGCACAATGTAAACACACTATTATTGAAGACTGTCGTAATGAGGTTTCTACTGTTTGATTTTTTCCACCAGCTGAAAAACCTGCAACAGTTTTTGCTGGTTGGGATGGTATTGTAAAGCTATAGAATCTCAGCAATTGTAGATTACAAAAAAGCAATATGAGTAAATCCCACAAGAGCATTGTTTTAAAAACGAACAGTTAGTGCAAACCTTTCGCGGGGAAAATACTGTAATTGTCAGCTACATGCAGTGTTTCTCGATGGCAAAAGTATATGGAGAAAGAGGATTCAGCAGCTAATATTTCTTTCTAAATGATTGTTTAGCTACATAAATATGTAGACAAAATAAGGAGGGAAGGTCCGGTTTGGAGAATCCTGAAGAAGTTGCGGTGCTGTTGGTGTATATTCCAGTTAATAATATATTTATATCGTCGAATGACAAAGCATCGGGGGTATCTATTGATTTTTATGAAGCATAAATTTTTAAATATTAAATGTTCGTGAGTCTATAGTCGGAGCTTTTACTTTGCAAGAATTCGTGGAGGAGTGTCAGAATTACAGCTTCGGTTATCCATCACTAAATATACCTGTCGATTTGTTAACAAACTACATCACATCTATTTATTTAACTAAAAAAATCTAGTTATCAGCAAGGCTCTTAAAGGATCAAAATGAGTCTTAATCTAACTGTATTGCAAAATATGAAGCTATAACTCCGAGACATGTTGTAGGGATCACTACAATCAAATATATAAAAAATCCTCGCATACCCAACGATCGAGCAGTATAATCATCAACACAGCAAGCACCATATGTTACAATGGGGGACAAAATATTCAGTCCATTTTTCTTCTATTTTTTCCATGACTTTCCATTTTTTTCCATTTTTTTCCATTTTTTCAATTAAACGATTTCTAGAAGTCCAAAAATTATAAAACCTTCAGGAATACTACATATGGACCTGGGGAACAATTCTAGAACATTTTTGGAACCATATGGATTCTGTAACCCCATCTGGAGCCACAACAGTGCTCCAGATCCCAAAAATTGACAAAAATCTAATGGAAAGCTAAAGAAAAATTCTAGAAATAATAGTAAAGGTCTATAAAGACGCATATATACCAAATCGACTATGGAGAATCCGATTTTTCTATTTTTAAGATTCTGGCGCCTTCAGAATCCACGGATTCAGAAGGCCAAATAAATTTTCTTTGTTTTTCATGATTTAAATATGTATTATAGGGTAATCGACTACGGGAAATCTGAAAAAGACACTTTTAGATTCATCTGACTTCAGAGTCTTTGGATTCTGAAACCAAAATTCTCAGATTCAGAAGCCCAAAAATGTTTTTCCGTGTTTTATATGATTTAAATATGTATTATAGGGTAATCGACTACAGGGAATCTGAAAAAAACATTTTTAGATTCATCTGACTTCAGAATCCTCAGATTCAGAAGGCTCAAAAAAAATTTCGTTGTTTTCCAAGATTTAAACATGTATTATAGGGTAATTGACTGCGGGGAATCTGAAAAAAATGCTTATAAGTTTATCAGACTTCGGAATCGCGGATTCTGAAATCCAAAAAATTTTTTGTTGGCTTTTTCATATTCTTTATATATCAGAATTAAATTACAATCACAAAAAAATGCTAAACAATATTCAAAAAAAGCAGAATCATGTTTTGTGTTCATTTTTGGTAAACGGTTTCACGAGCAAAATCTTTTTCGTGATTGAGACCATCATATGATCTTTGAATATTTCTTTTGGCAAGTAGAATCAATTTTCGACAGTATGATGGAGTGGCAACGGTGGACCAATCATTTCAAATGGAACTTCCAGCAGATGACAAAAAAGAATTCGAAAAGATTTGTTTACTTTATCTTAGTCCAACAACAGCAGCAGAATTGCGTAAAGTTAAGGAGATGATAAATGATGATAAAACGTATCAAAGAGATAGACTTTTTTAATATTTGTAATTAAAAAAAATAAAAAAATATTTCTTGGTTTTATTTTACTAATTTACTGCAAATTACTTATTGTTAAAACAAAAAAGGCTTATATTATGTAAGTTTGCAAAAAAATATCGAGTTCTCTGAACCTTGGATTCTGAAGCCGTTGGGGTCTCAAAAATACTTTTTTTGAATTCCTCATAAAATTTTGATATGCAAAGTATATTCATACATAAGAACCACAAAAAAAATTTTTAGTCTTCTGAATCTGAGGATTCTGAAGTCAGATGAATCTAAAAGTGTCTTTTTCAGATTTCCCGTAGTCGATTACCCTATAATACATATTTAAATCATGAAAAACAAAGAAAATTTATTTGGCCTTCTGAATCCGTGGATTCTGAAGGCGCCAGAATCTTAAAAATAGAAAAATCGGATTCTCCATAGTCGATTTGGTATATATGCGTCTTTATAGACCTTTACTATTATTTCTAGAATTTTTCTTTAGCTTTCCATTAGATTTTTGTCAATTTTTGGGATCTGGAGCACTGTTGTGGCTCCAGATGGGGTTACAGAATCCATATGGTTCCAAAAATGTTCTAGAATTGTTCCCCAGGTCCATATGTAGTATTCCTGAAGGTTTTATAATTTTTGGACTTCTAGAAATCGTTTAATTGAAAAAATGGAAAAAAATGGAAAAAAATGGAAAATCATGGAAAAAATGGAATGAATATTTTGTCCCCCATTGTACATCACCCATAATAATTGTTTCACAGCCAGTATGCTTCGATAAGATATCAGCAATTAAACATGAATACATAAGCAACCCTTCAGGAAATTGCAAAGCAACTGAAAGAGATAAGATAGATAAAACTAATTAATGATAACAAGCTAACCAAGAGTAGATTTAGTATCACGAATTTTCCATATTGTTTTTGGAATTTCAAAATTGTAATTTGATGGAAGCTAAAAAAGCATTTATAAAACAAAAAACGGGATAAATTAAAGCTCACAATTTTCATGTCCGCAACAAGAATCTCGTCATTGATAATAGCATCAATTTGTTCACGAATTCGAAGAGCTCGTGACATTGTTGTTGTTGAAGTATTTTTATATTTTGTAAGCAGCTTAATTTTACAGATTAATGCTTTAAAATAGAAACACAAAAAGTTTAAACATTTTTTTCAACGTTGAAAAAATTTAATGCCACTCGATTGTCATTAAGAAATATTTCGCCAAAGCTGGCACAAATTTTTGAAACTGAACAAACATGATTTTACAAAAGTAAAAGCTAAAACAAGTTTTTACTTTCTAAAACTACTATGCGTAACCGAATCATGTAGAATTTTTTAGCACGCACGAGCACGAACGAGCACGAAAGCACGCTTCTTTCTTTATTATTTTTCGTGTTAAGAATTCACTTTATATATTTTTTTGTTGCTTTTTTTTTGTTTAAATAATAAAATGATTTAATTTTAATCTTTTTTTTTAACAATTAATTATATTTAAATAAATTAATTACACAAATAAATACTACATTAATCTATCAATAGCATTAATCATTTGTCATTTTCAGCATTATGTTTGGTTTTAATTCTTTTGTATAATTATTATTAACTTTAAAAAAAATTGTTTTTTTTATTTTTAAAAGAGATTGTTATGCAATGAACTTACATAATAATGAAAAACAATGGATAAAAAAGCGTTGTAATTATAGATAACTTATGCAGCAGTGAAATTTGTGTCTTCTTCCGTTTCACAATTAATCATGAAATATTTGAATGTTGATCTATTTCCTTTTGTGCCTGTTTTTTCGCAATAAAAGCAGTATTGAGGTAGTGTGCCATCTTCTTTGCATAAGAGGGGCCATTTTGAAAGGGATTCATTTACAGCAGGTCGTTGCCAATTTCTGACATTTCGAGGGGGTCCTTTTGTTTCGGGCAAACCATGTGGTACATAAATTTGGACATTATTTTCATCAACAGTCTCTAGTTTGTATACTTTTTCACCTTCCCCTATAATACTTGCTCCAGCTTTAACAGCAACATCACGAAGTTTGCGTTGTGCACTTCTTTTAGCTTCTTTTATAGCATTATCAATAGCGGTTTTGCATTGATTGCGCTTATTCATACGGGTGTGGGCAGCTTGAGCGTATATTACTAATGCATATTTGGAGACATTTTCTACTACAACCGTACCAACAACTACAGCAGTAGAAACATTAGACACCGAAAATCTCACTTTACCACACACTACGGCAATTTTAAATGAAACAAGTGAAAATGAAACTGAAACACAATATCCTCTCACAATTTTTATGGGAAATGTTAGACAAGCGTTTAAGAATGGAACAGCATATGCAGACGATGCTCTTCAGTTAGCTCAAAAATTTACTGCTACAGTAGTTTCTAACGCAAGTGAAACTTTAAATGAAAACTTGGATATTTTCGGGGAAAAAGATGCATTACCAAAGGAATTCAAATATGTTTCACTGAAAACTGGGCAAACAATTTACGGTATCGGTGCAAATAAACATGATCACAGAACACTGAAATCTATATTAGTTTTGTTAATGATTTTTTCTGCTGTGTTTTCGTTTGTCATTGTTGTCTTGTTCGTTTGTTTTTGCATTTTTGTTTATTTCAAAAATCGTTGAAGAATTTTGTCAATGCATTAATTGATTGGATAATAATTAACAAATAAAAAAGGTAATATTAAAATTGGTAATTTAAATATACTGCTGTAATTTTGACAGTTTTCCCATATTTCTAACAAACTGTTTTATTCGACTTCATATTTTTTGAAAAAAAAAGTTTTTTCTAGAAAGCCATTATGAAAATCCACAAATGCTTTCTTTTCTTTGCGATTATTCTTGGCAGTTATGGAATTGAACAAATTCCTTTTTATAACAATCACAGTACAACAAATGAAAATAGTCCTCGAAGTTTTATTTTTGTAATGATAAATCCTTCGTGCTCAAATTCGGTTTTCGATTACTATGAAAATATTTCTGAAATTTATGATAATCAAAAACTTGGCCCTTATTGGTACAGTAATCTAACAATGAAAGAAATGTTTCCTTCTCATTTATTGCAAAATAATAGCGTATTGATGACCGTATATTCCGCGAATACAGTTTCAACAGAAATATTTGGGATTTTTATTAATATTTCAATGTCGCAGATAATGATGATTCAGTTGCAACATGCAACTTATGAACACACCCATGAAAGACGGTTAACGGTGGCAGAAATTTATTCATTGATGAAACACAATTTTCCAATTATTGATGCTAGAAATCAAACATTTAAAAGAAAATTTCGTTCACCCATTTACGTTGAATATTTACAACCTTATCAATGGCCATTAAAGGAACAAAAAAAATGGTTTGATGCATATTACAAATATGTAGAAGGAGATGGGAAATACCATTTGCCAATATTTAATGTAAACTTAACCGAGCAGCGATATATCTTCATTAATGATACAAGTTACCTCTTGTTGCCGCAATTGTTGCAAACGTCCCCAAGAAGTTGCCAGCTCAACTTCCATTACTCAAGTGATATATTATAATAGACAACAAAATGTCTTTATTAATCTTTAATACTTAACATGTGTTGCATAAAACCTCTTTGCTCTCTACATAGTAAATCTCATTCTTTTTTGACAACCGAAAGGTTCGTAATTTATATTTAAATGCTACTTTTGTTTGAACTTTTCATCCTTTTTTCCATATATTTGTCATCATTATTTGATCCTTGCATTTTTCTTTATTATGTAAAATATTTCCAATAAACAAAAAAACTTCAAAGCTCTGATACTAGATTGTATACCAATAATCAATTTACATTTTTTAAATAATAACACAAAAAATTTAAACCAAACATTATGCTGAAAAATCAAAATGATTAAAGCTATTGATAGATTAATGTATTATTTATTTATTTAATTAAATTAATAAAATGTAAAAAAAATCACAATTAATTGTTAAATTAAAGCATTTTATTTTTTAAACAAAAAAAATAGTGGGAAAAAAAGCAACAAAAAAATATATAAAGTGAATTCCTAACACGAAAAATAACAAAGAAAGAAGCGTGCTTTCGTGCTCGTTCGTGCTCGTGCGTGCTAAAAAATTCTACATGATTCGGTTACGCATAGTAATAATTATTATTTAATTATTGTGTGACAAGTAGATAGCAGTAATATTGTATTTTAGTTTTTATTTTGGAATACAAAGCAGTTGTATTGAAACACATGATAGAGCCACATTAAAAATTTCTGTAGTTTTGTTATTTTCGTGTTTTTTTAACGATGTGAGATGTTATAGTAAAACAATAGATTGTTAATCGATTCTTTTCAGTGATTTTGCTAATTTCAGTTTTTATAGTTTTCCAACAAGCGTGCTACTTTCAAATTGTGGCATACTGTAGCTTCTTTTGTTTGTTCAAATGGCAGCTTGTGGTTCATAAAATATAATAAATAGTCAACAAGTAAATACATTTTCTGAAGAGTCTAAACAAAAAGTCAGTAATATGCAAACTTTTATCTTTTAATTACCTGTTGGAAATATTTGATAGTTGACTTTTTTTACAAATTTATTGTTTTTTTTCTATCGTTATTTTGAAAAACTCAGACTATTTTTTGTTTACTTTTGCATTTCTTTGATTACAAAATTTATTTTTTTCAAAAATCTAATGTTACATGAATCATTTCCTTTACAATAAAAAAAATGAATGTACTGCCTTTTGCTTTGGTTTTAGTTTTGAAACTCTATTTGAATGTTAACACATTAAGGGCAGACAGAATTTTAAACAAATGTTCATGTATTAATTTTTTTCAAATTATTTTTATTGGACATGAGTAAGGTGACAACTAGCAGTCGATGTTGCTGTTTGGATGTTAGAGTAAGTCATTTCTTGTACACGTTTTAATACAAACGCCATTACTTTAGACTTGTGGTGTGATTGTTGGGGTACTTGGAACGCTAATTGGTGCTTTGGCATGTATTGCATTCTATAAAATTTTTATTCCCTTGCCTTGGGCAGTATCTTTTTTCGTAACATACGTAATCGTTCTCATTGGAGCTAGCAGCAGAAATATTTGTTGCTTGATTACAGCTGAAATTTTTTTAGTAAGTTTAGAGTATCGCTTTAAAGTAATATTATAAAAGCTTTAGGGATTTCAACTTGCTCTTCAAGCTTTCACTGCATTTTTTATTCTTTGTTTTGCACTTAACACTTATTATGTTGCTGGTTGGATATACGATAATACAGGTGGAAAACGTCAATATGATGTTACATTTCTAGATTTTCATTTTTGTAAGTAGCTTTTTTTCTTTAAAGCTCATTGCTTTACTGACGTATTATATTTTAGGGTTGGAAGTTGCTGTCAAAAAAAGGGTATTTCAACAAAAGTAAAAAAAAGTATTTTCTATACGCAAATATTCGAAAATTTTATAGCATGTGCTTTTGGGACGTCCGATTTTTCGGAGCGGATTATTAACAAAAGTAGAAAAAAATTGGTTTTTTTAATAACAAAAATAATGGGATAACAATGAGAAATGATTATAGCATTTGAAAAAACCTGTTTGATAAACTTCCTACATAAAACAATTTTCTTGTATATTAGTGTCATTTAAACATTCAGTTGCAATAAAAATAATTTCTTTTGTTACTTTATTTAACAAATAATAGTTTACTGTAAAACAAAATGTTCAAAAAACATTTTTTTAAAAAAAAATGCGACAAAAAACGTAGTCTCTTTTGTAAAACAAATTATTATATTTTTAATTCAAGTTATACTTTGAACTTTGGAAATTTTTGTTATAGTTTTAAATGTTGTCGAATACATCCCTGCACAAAGAGTTACACCAATAGAGCCCAAAGTAATGACATAGGGTCCAGCATAGTAGAATAGAGGTCATTCAAGGTTCTAAAATTAACAGTTAATGTAGCAGATTATAAGTGACAATTTTTTTTTCTGCCAAACTGCGAGCCATAAATAGGGGGAAATTTTTGGGATAGCTTGTTCGTACAATAACAAAAATAACTTACAAAAGTTACAATTCTAAAAATAAAACTTGGAAAGAAATCAAATGCGGTAGAAACAACAACAATCAATAAAGTTATTGTATTCAACTTCTTCGCTTTCGGACTGTTTGTTTTAGGAAAGTTGCATCGAATTAGAATGAATAAAGTCAACCCCGCAAGAATATCCAAAATAGAAATGATCAATTTTTGTTGAGTAAAACTTGATGCAGTTGTTGTTCGCACAAGGCAGCCACGATTATAACAAGCTGTGGTGAGATCTGGTGGGATTGCCACTAACGAATTATTTGACCACAAAGCAAGTCCGTAAATAACAATTAGCGAAAAGCCAGCAAAAATACCGAATAATTTTCGTAGCCGATTACTGTACTTAAACGAAAAAGCAATTGTTAAACATCGATCAATACAAAGAAATATTCCCATAACAGAATTTAGGAATAGCAAAGTATCAGGTAGTAGTCCAAATAGATACAAATGTTGTTCATTGTATAAACTTTCATCTTGTCTCCAATAAGAAATTAGGTATACGGTATTGATGAAAGATGCTATAGACCATGATAGCAGATATACAAAGTAAATTAATATTACTGGAAAGATTTTTATATTTAAATTTAGCACAAATTTATAAAAAATAATTTTTATCGATGAATAAAGACAAAATAGAGATAATCCCATAACAGTAATATCGTGGATTAGTGGAATCCATGTACTGTAATATAATAGTGACATTTTTTGAGCAAAAAACAAAACGAGATAAATAAAGCCACAAATTTAAGTAAAATGTTGCTCACAATGAAACAATGCGCAGTCTTTGATGAAAATAATTAAAACTAAAAAGCTATGTAAAAATTTTTAAAAAGAATTTTAATTACTTCTTTCCTGGCATTGCCAGTTGACAATTGCCTTTTGTGGTTTAAATGTTTACCAGAATTGTTATATTTCAACAAGAATACATTTTGTAGTTAAAATCCAGCTAGTTTCCAAAGAGAAAAATAAAAAGATGCTGTGAAAAAAACGGATACAAACAAAAAAAGACTAAAGTGCAGCATTGTAACAAGTGTTCTTTGTTACTTTTTTGCAATATAAATGAGGTTGTAAAACAAAATGTAGCCATTTTTTGATGACAGCTTTGCATAACTATCGTAAAAAAAAATATTATTAGAGTGCACCTTCAATTAGAGCATTTATGGTATTAACAAAACGAATAGTTCAAGTAAACTTTTTTGTGCATTGTTCACTTTATCAATCATTACAATAGCCATTACTATAAAAAGCGAAATATCAAAAACACTTTTTGTTTTTTATTTTTCGCGCAAAACCATTTATGCGTAAGGGGCTGTCCCGATATTACGTAATCCAAAAATCGGAGTTTTTTGACAAAAAAAACAAATTTGGAATTTTGTCAAATTGTTAAAGAAAAAATGGAATCACTTCAAATTTCTTATCATTTTAGTTCTGTGCTCAACTCTACTGCGTTTGCTTTATTAGCTGCTGCAAATATTACTATGAAAATTCATGAATTGGTATATATTGTTATTGCTACTGATATTGATTGTGTTGTAGTTGAATATGAATATACTGAAAATGGATACAAAGAAATTAAGGAAAGGATTGTTCTAGCTGATGTCAAAGAAAACCCAAAGCTTATTCGTGATAAAATTCTTGGCACGTCTGATTTTAAAAAAATTATTCTGGCTTTAAATAATGTCAATGGTAATACAGCTATGATGAAATTTTTGCGAGTTGTATTAAAATCTAAGAAGCTTATTGTATTTGATAATCTTGATAGTTTGAATGGAACTTATCTCAAAGAAATCTCAAAATGGTTTTTGGATAAAAGTTATACAAAATATTATATTCTTCCAACGTGTTTCAGAAATTATTTTTTAACAGCCAATAGAAGAAAAGTTCTTCTTCCTATTCTTACTCTACAAGGAGAAAAAACATTACCTCATAAGCAATCTTTCACTCTTCCTGGTTTAATTAATAAAATTACGGTAAGACTTTTTTTAAATGTACAGTGAACTCAATTTTTTTTTAGTTCGGTGATAAAAACGATAAAGCATCGCATCGATTTCTTTGGAAGAAAAATGCCATGAATACATGGTTACTGTAACTATTGATGTGAACAATTTTCTTGATGTTAAATGTGACACGTGCTCATTTTTGTTAGAAAAATGTTTGGTAGAAATTGTTTTGCGTCTAAATGATCAAAAATATGTTGAAATTACATAAAAAATGGTTTAAAATGTGTTCGGCATAATTTCTGTGCAGTGCACGGAAAAAATGAAAATTGCCAAAAAGTGCCATTTTTTGCTGTTTTTTTGATGGCAAATCGAAACGAGGACCAAAATTAAAATTCTGAGCCGGCGATATTTTAGCTCTATATATGCTTTTTTATGAAAAATGGACATTTACCGTAACCAAAGATGCCATTAATCCAATCTTGCTCGAATTTGATAATTTTGATGGAACAAAAAAAACGGCTTCTCCTGCTTTTCTGATGGCAATGCTTCTCAAGCAACATCTCAAAGCAGTCAAGAAAGAAACTGGCACAAAACCATCAGAAATTGGAATTTGTTTATTGCAAAAATTTGATGAAGATGAAAGACAACGTGTTGAAAAACAACTTAAAGAATCTTGTAAATTATTGAAGATTGATTGTGTTTTTGTCAATCTTTAAGTTATGTTTTTTTTATTCTTTTTATTGTTGTAATTTTTTACGTTAATAAGATATTATTATTCTTTCTTTCTGTATTTTTTTTGCTTTGTTCTTACCTTTGTCATGCGCTTGCTGAAAAAGGAAAAGTATTTGTTAAAAATTATTTCACACATAAATAAAAAATATTAGCTTAAAAAAGCTCCAAAAGTGTTGCAAAAAGAAGGAATAAAGAATACTATGAAAAAATTTTTTTACGAATAGCAAAACGTGCAGCATTGTGATTTGTCTTCTTTGTCACATTTCTGTTGCTAAAAAAATGTGATAAAGAATGCAGTCTAAATTTTGAAGACGATAGATTTTAATTATTTCTTAAAAAAGAGCAAAAAAAAGTAAATATTGCGGCAATCTTCTGAAAAAAAACATTCATAGGATATTCTTATTTTTAGGTTTTTCATGTTCATTACAACCATCTTCGTGGAAGTATCTTGATAAATGGGTTTTATTTGATTTTGGCTTTGTTTCGTGTTTTACGCGTTACAGTTGAAATATGATATTACCATGCTTACTTATTAAACATGCTATTTTTAAAATCAAAAAAAAACAGTTGTAGATGAAAAAAGAAGCGTAACATTCTTTTTATTTCTACAAGAAAGCATTTTATAACCAAAACTGGTGCATAACTTTTATTAGCTGTTGCAAATATATCTGTAAAAATGGGTGAATTGGTATTTATTATTGTTGCTTGTGAACAAGGAATTTTCATTACTGAATTTGAATATACTGAAAATGGATACAAAGAAATTAATGAAAGGATTGTTCCAGCTGATGTCAAAGAAAATTCAAAAGTTATTCGTGATAAAATTCTTGGCTCATCAAATCCAAAGAAAATTATTCTTGTACCAAAAGGTACTGCGTGCATGCCACAACTGAAATTCTTAAGAAATGCATTAAAATCCAAGAAGCTTATTGTATTTGATACATTTGCCAATATTGATAAAAATTATTACAATGAAGTCTCAAAATGGTTTATGAATAAAAGCTATACAAAATTTTATATTCTTCCAACATGTGCAAGACATTATTTTTTGACTGCAAGGCGGAGATCATACAGTCACAATCTTTTTACACTTAAAAAAGAATTGTTACCTTACGAAAAATGTTTTAATCTTAGTTATTCAACTGAAAAATTTACAGTAAGTTATTTTGTCTAGAATTTTTAAAGTTCTTTTTAATTTCTTTTTTTTTATAGTTTGGTGATAAAGCTAACAAAACATCGCATCAATCTATTACTTTGGAAGAAAAATGCCATGAATACAAAATTACTGTAACTATAGATATTATCAATTTTCTTGATGTCAAATATGAATGTCGCGACGAATCGCGAAGGAAGAAAGAAATGAAAGAAATTAACATATCTCATTTGTATTGCAACCTCATTTTCTCTATATATGCTTTGTTTGTATTGTATTTGTTGTCGCTTGCATCATTCATCTCTCTCATGTGAAGTCGTCAATAAACTCTCTTCTTGTTATGTTTCGTCGTAACAAAATGGTGCATCGACCGGGAAACATCAATCAACTGGTGGCAAAATGGTGCATCGACCGGGAATATAATTCGTGGCTGGGGAAGGTCTCTTCGAGAAATCGAATTTTACGCTGTGGTGGCGGAATAACCAGCAAGCAGGGGGCTAAACAACCGCAAGTCAAAAAGTTGCTTATGGTAGCGCAGCAAGCAGGGGGCTAAACAACCGCAAGTCAGAAAGTCGCTTATGGAAGCGCAAGTCAGAAAGTCGCTAATGGAAGCGCAAGTTAGAAAGTCGCTAATGGAAGCGCAAGTCAGAAAGTCGCTTGTTGAAGCGCAAACTCAAAAGTCGCAAATGGATGCGCAAACTCAAATGCTCGTGGTAGCAAATTCATGTTAAACCTTGATCCCTCAAAGCCGAATATCATGATCTCATCTCTCTCGTCTCAATTCAATTCAAAGCTTGATCTCTCATCAACTCTCTTCTCATCATCTCTCATCAAATCAGTCAAATCTTGGTCTTATCTTCTCGTCGCTGGGGAATGTCACGACGATCGTGAATGAAGAAAGAAATAGTAGAAATTAACATATATCTCTCTTATATCTAACTTCATTTTCTCTATAAAAGCTTTGTTTGTATTGTTTTTGTTTGTCGTTTGCATCATTCATCTCTCTCATGTGAAGTCGTCAATAAACTCTCTTCTTGTTATGTTTCGTCGTAACAAAATGGTGCATCGACCGGGAAACATCAATCAACTGGTGGCAAAATGGTGCATCGACCAAAGTCGTCCAATGGTTTATGGTTAATGAAAGGTCCTGCTGCTCATCTTTAATATATGGTTATTTTATGGATGTGTCTTCGTGCTTGCAGTATACTCACAACACCAAGTCAATGCGAGAAGCTGTTTGTGTAGTTATCCATGGATTCTTTGGCGACATGAAGTCCCGCGTGGCAGGGTACTGTGAATCAACTGGTGTAAGAATGTTCAGTCAAATCTCATCAATGCTTGATCATGGTATTATGACAAGAAATACAACAAAGTTCGTGGTAAGAAATTTATGGTATGGAGAATCAAGCAATTATCGTGGTATGGTGAATTACCAAAGCTTATGGGTGATACCAAATTTATGTTGTCTGGTGAGTCATTATAATTCGTGGCTGGGGAAGGTCTCTTCGAGAAATCGAATTTTACGCTGTGGTAGCGGAATAACCAGCAAGCAGGGGGCTAAACAACCGCAAGTCAAAAAGTCGCTTATGGTAGCGCAGCAAGCAGGGGGCTAAACAACCGCAAGTCAGAAAGTCGCTTATGGAAGCGCAAGTCAGAAAGTCGCTTATGGAAGCGCAAGTCAGAAAGTCGCTAATGGAAGCGCAAGTCAAAAAGTCGCTTATGGTAGCGCAGCAAGCAGGGGGCTAAACAACCGCAAGTCAGAAAGTCGCTTGTTGAAGCGCAAACTCAAAAGTCGCATATGGATGCGCAAATTGAAATGCTCGTGGTAGCAGATTTATGTTGAACCTTGATCCGTGAAGCCGAATATCTTGATCTCATCTCTCTCATCTCAACTCAGTTCAAAGCTTGATCTCTCATCAACTCTCTTCTCATCATCTCTCATCAATTCAGTCAAATCTTGGTCTCTTCTCATCTTCTCGTCGCTGGGGAATGTCGCGACGAATCGCGAAGGAAGAAAGAAATGAAAGAAATTAACATATCTCATTTGTATTGCAACCTCATTTTCTCTATATATGCTTTGTTTGTATTGTATTTGTTGTCGTTTGCATCATTCATCTCTCTCATGTGAAGTCGTCAATAAATATCTCTCTCTTGTTATGTTTCGTCGTAACAATGAAGCAATTATTTTTAATGAAGTTCAAAGTCTTCCAAAAAATCTTGATGAAAAATTTGATAAAAATATTCCAGTTATTGGATTCTTTGGAAATACGTCTGTTATTTGCATTCGAAAAAATGATGGATATGAATTTTTGGATGCATGGAATGGTATGTATGATCATATTCTAAATTTTAATGAACAGCATATTTTTTAGGTTTATATGGAAAAGAACTTGTTGTTAATTTCGAAGATGAAAAACCAAAATTTGAACTTGCCCAACTTCCAGTGAAAGCAACTTGTGTAGTTTACGGTAATCTAGCTCTATTGTTAAAATAAACGGAAATTTTTAATATTTTAGATATATTAGAGATTATGTCTCTTCCATCGGACAAAGTTAAAAACCATGAAAAATGGCCATTTACAATTACCAAAGATGCTGTTCATCCTGTTCTACTGGAATTCGATAACTACGATGGAACAAAAAAAGCAGCATCTCCGGCTTTTCTCATGGCAATGCTTCTCAAACAACATCTCAAAGCAATCAAAAAAAAAATTGGCAACAAACCAACGGAAATTGGAATTTGTTTATTACAACCATTTGATGAAGATGAAAAGAAACGTGTTGAAAAACAACTTGAAGAATCTTGTAAATTATTGAAGATTGATTGTGTTTTTGTTAATGTTTAAATTGAGCTTTTTATTTTTTCTTTGCTTAGTTGTTGTTTTTCCTTTTTTGAACTAAAATTTTCTGGCATATCTTTCTTCGTACACACTGAAGTTAAGTTACTCGTTGACATGTTTGATTCAAAGCAGCAAGAATCATTTTGTTGATAATATCACGTAAGATAATATAACGATGACAAAACAGAAAAGCATGATGACATGAAAATATTTTTTGCTGCATTTAATTGCTCATGCCCCTTAAAACTTTTTTTAATTTATTTGTTTTATGATGTTTCTTGTACTGTTTTTTTTTCACGCTTTTATGATTATAGCAATGCTTGATTGGTGCTAAAAGAAGAGATGGATAGTTTATTGATAATTATAACTGACCACATGAGATATCTTTTTAATAATAGTTATCTGACTATTTTGGAATGTAAAGCAGTTTTATTTACGTCGAAATCTCATTGAGATGCTACTGCTCGTCAAGATATAAACTTTTTTGGGTTTAAAACGCAAAAATACAGAAAGCCATTAATTAAAAATATTTTTATTTTTTGTTTGATTAATTTCTTTCTTGAGTATACGGTAGTTTTTGCATGCTTTTTGTTTCTTTCCTGTTTGCCTTTTCATTGCATGTTGCAAAAAAAGTTGCGCAAAAAATGGATCCTTTTTTTGTGAAGATGAACTGTTGTTTTTTGCACACGCATTTGTTTTTCTTTCTTTTCATTTTCGTTCTATTATAGTTGTCTAACATGTTTACATTTATTGTTTCTAATTATTTAACACACTTTTTTTTAGATCAGTCATGGCTGACGATGATAATAATATAAAAGAAAGATATAAGAAATTTTTACTGCATTTATATCAATATACAACGTCTCCAATCAAAAATTTTTTATCATTTAAACCACAATTTCTTGTTATACTTAAAAATTATCGTCCTATTAAAACAGAAGATTATCAATATGGTGTATCAAGAACAGGAAAGAAAAAACGTCAATTAATTGTTCATGAATTTAATCAACGATCAACGGTGAGAGAATATTTCAAAGATGGAAAGAATATATGGCGGTGTTGTGAATGTAATCGAATGGGTGTTGCACAAGCAATTGATAGTGATTTACTTATTGCACATGGAATTGTATTTGTTAAGATTGAACATGATTGTAAGCCTCGACAATACTCCTTTGTAATGGAAATTCAAAAATTGTACGAAAATGGAAGGATGGATGAAGCTGCTGCATTACAAAAATCTATTCTTGGTTCAGAAGATTTGAATGTCAGAACTAAAAAAGTTGCTGGAAAACGTGGAACAAGTATTTTTACTTTTTTAAACTTGTTGTTTATCTTTGGCTTTTTAGAACATGAAAAATCTACAAATGCTAATGCTAATGAAGCAAGCTTACAGTATGCTGATGGTAGAAATGCTAGAAATGTTGAAGAACCTGCAATAATGGATGAACAATTAAATGAAAATCAAGAAATTCGATCACCTGAAGTTGTATTTGCAAAAATTATTGAAAATTTGGAAAAATATACTAATGAAAAACTTGAGAAAGTATTATCAAACAAGTCCAAAATATATTCAAATTTAAATTCTCATCGTCCTGTTAAAATGGTTGGTTATCATTTTGGAATCTCTGGAAGTCTTAAAAGTGATGAACGCATAATTGTTTTTGAATGGGATGATAGAGCAAGAGTTCGGGAGTACTGTAGAAAAATTGAAAGAAAGTTTGTCAGATGGGAATGTCGCGAATGTCATCGTTTACGTTCTCGTGGAAGAAAGTTGGTACAAAGACATTACCTTCGTCTGGTCAGTGGCATTGTTTTTGTGCCAATAAAACATAATTGTCCACCACGTGATTATCGACTTGTTATGCAATATCAAAGATTTCTTGAAGATGGTGAAATAACAAAAGCTAGAAGTATGTCTCAAACAAAAGGATTCACATTTGGTCAAGATTTGTCGTAAGTTGTATTAATTTGTTTTCTATATTTTAAATAATCCTTTTAGAAATATCAATGTTCTTGATGACGAACCTTCCTCATTATTTGCAATAGAACTGGCACAAGAATCAAATGTAACTGTAAGAAATTCTGTATCTTCATCAAATTTAAAACGAAAAATTCATTCTGATAATAATAATACTTCTTTGAATGATAAATCTTCAGTTCTTAAAAAGTAAGTTAGTTTATTTTTGTAAACGATATAAAGACACCATAGTTCAGATCAAAACTCAGCAAATTTGTTTTAAATGAAAATGATTCTGCCGTCATTTGTGAAGAAGCTCGAGCAATTAAAAAGCATGTTTATGTAAAATATTTAACTCTTTGATATAATATATCTTTATAGAATCAAGACACGAAAGAATAAACAATCATGTGAAGAAGTTTTATCTTCTGTTCATCAAATACCGGAAGCAGATGAAGGGCCAACATTAACTGCATCATCTACAGCATTTGCATTTGAAAAACCAACGTTTACAATGCTTGAAAAAATTTGTGACAAACTCAAAATACAATATCGTAACAAAGCTATGAAAGTATGGGATCAAATAATGTTTAAACAAATTGATACTGAATCTCCTCCATCAACGAAATTTCAAACACGTGAATTTCAAACTGAAAATTTTTACTCAGTATTATCAAAACTTTTTACTGGAAAATCAAATCATCATCAACAAATTAAAGAAGCAATTCTTGAAGCGTTTCGAACAAAAGTAGTTGAATCTGGTATGTTTATTCTTTTTTGGATTACTGTAGTCTAAAGATATTGTTATAGGTGAAATATCATCTAGAAAGTTTAATAAGCTTTATTGGAAGGATACTGTAACTGATCGGCATCTTTCATTCATTGCAAAATATATTCCATGTCGAATCCTTATTTTTGATTTTGATGAAAATGAATTAAGAAGATATGGAAAATGGAAAGAAGCTTCAAGAAAACGGATTACTTTAGTTTTGTCAATTTCTGATGGGTGTTATTCAATTATTTTAAAGCTATAAAGTTTTTTATTTTGTTGTAGACAGGTTGTTTTTTTATTATTATTCTTATGAATAAAATTTTATTGTTGTTAAGCAACTTTCGATTTAATTAAAACTTTCCATTTTTACGTTCAATGTTGCTACGCGAGCTGATTATGATCAAACATTCACCCATTTGCATTAAGTTTCAGTTTTTTAAAAATGGTCAGAAGCTACATGTTAACATGCATGTGGAAGAGATGATATCATAGTTTATCAGTTTTTACATGATTTTTTTTTCTCGTTACTATTTGTTTAAAAGAGTCATCTTTAATTTGGTTAATGATATTGTTTGATTAAAATGACAAGCGAAAATAGGATTTGTTCCACTGAAAAAATGTTTCTTTTATGAAATAAGACATCACCTTCATTTTGAAGGATACTGTAGCGTTGAAAGTCATTAGTGATTTCATTCTTTTTTAATCGGAAAACATCTACTGCTACAAGCAATGCTAAAAAGATAGTAATAATATTTAAGTGAACTAAAGTAAAATTTTTGCGGCTTTGCTACCGTAACTGAAGAACAATGTAGTATGAGTTAATAGGAGTATCATCGACATTTTTAGGTTTACAGTTTCGGTGAACCAGCTCGAATGCATTACCAAAAAAAAATTTTTAATCTAATTTCTATAATCCTTTTTTCATCAGTTTAAATTTCAAAATATTGAAGTATCAGCTAAACACAGTAAATGTGAACAGGTGGGAATCTGTTTGTTTTTAAAAAAAGGAAGTAGACAACCCTCAAATTAAATTAAAGAAACCTTGTTTGACTCATTTTAAAAGAAACAATTTAATTTAAAAAAAAACTCAGTGCCCTTTTAACTTTTGAAATTGTCACCTGTTGTAATGAAAGAGGTTTAAGAATAATATTAACACAAGCTTTTAGATATTAACAAAAAAGTATGTTATTATTTCTTGACGTTGTTGTTCTGTTTTACGATATTTTGTAGTTGCTATTGAAACAAAGAAAGTAGTAATTTCGTTTTTCTACTGTTTTTTTCAAAACACATTTTCTTCATTCTTACTTCAAAAAAAAGTCATGGAAATTTTGACGCTTGCTATATTGATTGAAACATTAATCATGTCAACAGCGTGTGGAATAGTTTTATACTTTTCTATTACAATTCTCTTCCAAAAATCTCTTTACACAAAAACTAAAGAAATTTCTCCAACGATTGTTATCTATCTCTATTATCAGTTGGTATACGGTATTTTAACATTGATCTACTGCATTTATATAGTAATCTTATGGCGACCAGATTCTATTTTATATAATCAAAAGCTTCTTTATATTATTGGATTACCAGGATATTTGTCTATGTTTATTAATACTATTATTGAAGGATTTCTTGGTGCTGATCGATGTATATGCATTCTTTTTTCTGTGCGATATCAATGATCAGCTAAAAGCTGGTTTGGTGCTTTGACACTTTCAACATCAGCAATTTATGTTGGAATTGTATTTCTCGTAAATAATATGCTTGGAATTTTTGTTGAAGATTTAAGTCAACAAAAATGCACCTTTTTTGGGTGCATTATTTTAATGCATAGTGTCCCATATTTGTATACATTCAAGCTGGCAACAACTTTTGTAACAGCTGCTATTGGGGTTGTTCTACTTTTGCTGACAAAATTTTATTTAAAAAATTTGAATAATGCTCATCACAAACGAATGCATACAACGATTATTGCTATCATTGCTTCAACAACGATATTTGAGTTGCTTCCAAATGTGCTCGGGCAAATTTTTAATATGGTAAGCATTTTTTTCTAACATGGACCAAGAGACACGATTTAAATATCCATTGTCCATTGGGGGTATTGCGGTGTCTGATTACATAAAGAAATACATCCAATGGATCAATTTTTCAGATAACAAAAACACAAATTTCATTATTACTTGGCCCCTTTGGAACGTGTTTAATTTCGTTAAACGTTGCAGTTTGTTCATGGATTTATTATAATACTCTTAAAAAAGGATTAAAAAGGGTTCAAAATAGTCATCATAATATTCCTGCTTTAACATCTGTTGTGTAAATGAATGCACACGTGAGCAGGGGCACATGGATATGAATTTATCACCAAGAAAACTTGATTTTGATTTCCAAGTTCTTATATCTTTATTATTATTATTTCTTTTGTTAAATTTAAATAAATTTATTGTTAATACATAAGCAGTTTTTTATGAATGTTGTATGGACATTTTTTATTTAATTAAACAGTTAAATCCTAAAAAAAGAAAACTTTTATTTCAAGCAGTAAAGTTAGCAGGTTTGTCCGTTACCCAAATTATTGTAAACAAAAATTTATTTGCATAGGGTGAATTGACAACCCTAATATTGGTTAAATTGTAAATTCACTTTTTGCCTTTTATGATACATCAGCCTAATTTTGCCAAATTTCTAACGATATAGATCAATAATTGTCTCAGGATACCACTTGACTTGTTTACTGGTTGAGCCAAAATTATAACTTTATTTTCTCATAAAAATCTGAAAAGCAGCTGTGCCATTCAAGAAAAAAATTCGTTAACTTTCATTTCTCTTCTTTATTCTCTCTCTTTATATTTCATTGGTAATTTTTTACATAATCTGAAATCTCAAAAATATGCCTGGAGAAGTAAGTTATTCTTTATTAAAAAATATTCACATTTACATAATATTGTTCTTTTCCAGATTGTTGTTAAACGTCAAACTCTTGACAGACAAGCAATTGATGAAATAGAAAAGAATGTTGCAGCAAAGTGTCATGAAAAATTAATACACCTTCTTCAAACTGATGCGCTCAATTTCTCATATTTCAAAAGTTTAAAAAAGTGTGAATCAAATGTTTATCATCTGGCCACAGATTACCTCAATGGCTTAAAAAAGGTTTTTGCATCATACTTTGTGATATATAAAGTAAATGATAAAATTTTTAGGATCTTGTTTCATATAATGAAGAAATTGAAGGAATTGCTGAACGTTTTGTAAAAGATTCCTCAGCTTATGACTTTATTCAACGCTTTGATAAAAGTGCATTAAAAAATAAGATTTTGGTTAAATCTCTGATTGATGTAAGTTCGAGAAGAGTGATAGAAAAAATTCAGAAAAATAATTTCTAGACTGTTCGAGATTGTGTTTATTCTGGTTATCAACTTGCAACATATCGTGAAAAAAGTCGGCGTGAAGCTGACATAGAAGACATAGTAAGTCTAAATAAAATAAAAAGTTTTTCAAATATTTTAATATCTGTTTTTCAGAAAGAAAGTCTAGCACGATTAGAACAGAATAATGCAAGAATTGAACGAGATAATGCTCGACGTGAAAAAAAATTGGATGATTTATTAGCTAGAACTGGTTTAAATTCAAATGTTGAAGAAATTGCTGCAGCTTTACGTCCAGAAGCTCCTATGCCTGTTCAATTGAATACTTCACAATTACCACCACAATCTACACCTTCAAATGCTAATGTTCAACAATCAGCTTCATCTTCTGATCGTTCACCTCCTCAAACACCTGATATGCGCAAACGCACACGCACAACTGCTGCAAAAGATACGCCTCCACCAAAAATGCAACGACTTCAAACTCCAAAGCAAGCTCCAAATAATGCTGCTCCAACAAATATTCAAAATGGTATGTAACTTTGCATTTTTTCACTCTTTACTTTAAAACACATCAAAAACATTATTTTAGGTCCATGGCGTTATGTTTCTGAAGAAGAATGCAAAAGACTTAAGGCACAAAATTATTTTTCTGATAAATTTATTAAAGCTTTATTACCAAAAATTTATTCTCCTGCTGAATTGCTCCTTCCACTAAAAGATCTTCCTGTTGAAAAGAAAAAAGATTTTCTTTCAATTGTTTCACATTTTTATGGCAATGCTTTAGCATGGGACAAAGCATTTGAAAGATTCATGAACAGCCTTCGAGGCAGCAGACGTGGAGAAATTTTTAAAGCAATTGGTAAAACAAAAGGCTATGGTATTGCAGATAATAA
The DNA here is from genome assembly GCA_024447215.1 of Panagrolaimus sp. LJ2400. Classification (NCBI taxonomy): domain Eukaryota; kingdom Metazoa; phylum Nematoda; class Chromadorea; order Rhabditida; family Panagrolaimidae; genus Panagrolaimus; species Panagrolaimus sp. LJ2400. Next base: position 570,515 of record JAMRYA010000050.1, on the reverse strand, counting down.
TAAACATTATTTCTACAAATTGTCAAATCGTATGTGCTTCAAAAATGATGAATGCAGTCCATCTGGAAATCTTCGAACTCGAACAGTTGGTAACATTCCAATTCCTGAAAGTATTGGAAATTTTGAATATATTTTACTCATCGAAAAAGAAGGCTTTAAAGCAAAATTTCAAAAGCTTTATGGTAATGGACAAATTGAAAAAATTCAATAAATGGATTGTCAATTACTGGATTATTTTGTTCTGTCGTGTTTTTGGTGCTTTGAAATGAATTTTTTTTGAACTATTATTTATTGAATCTTTTGTCGTTCTTTCTTGTTTTTGTATGAATTTATTTGAAATGTGGAAAAATAAAATGCTTTTATTCAAAATCTTTATGTCACCTTGGGACATTATATTAGAATTAACATGAACAAGTTCAGTGCTTTTTACTTTTATATTAAAAAGTTAATCCTTGCTATATGGATTGTGTTGTTGTTTTACTACAACAGGGATTTTATCTTTTATTAATTGTTTTGTAACTCTTTTTGCAATTCCTCTTTTAGTTTATTTAAACTTGCTCAAGATTTTTTGGAAGGCTTTGAATTTCATTAAAAAATAATTGCTTCATATTTGACATCAATAAAATTATTAATATCAATATTGACAGTAACTTCATAATGATGACATTTCTTTTTTAAGCTAATTGTTATAACAGATGTTGTATCAGATGCATCACCGTATTGAAAAAAAGAAGTTTAAAAAATGCATTCCAAAATAATCAGATAACTTTTATTTAAAAAATATCCCACAAGCGTGAAAAAACAAAAAGGAGCAAAAAACATAAGAAACAAAAAAATATAAAAAAACGGTAAATTAGATGAGCAATTAAATGCAGCAAAAAATTATTTACAACTTGTTAATGCCATCTATCTATATCAGATATGTCTACAAAACAATAAAGTACAAAATGAATGAAATAGAATTTGATAAACAAAAAAAATACAACTTACATTTTTAAACTTTTTTACCCAGCATACCGTAATCTAGACTTTGTTAATCCTTTTTTATTACTGTTTCTTTTTCGTAATAAAGAAAGCGGAAAATTTATCCGTTAATATCATAGATACCGCATCTTTAATTAACGAAAAAGCTGCTATTGCATTATCTCTAACACCAGCTTGTTAATAGAAGAGATGTCAAAAAATATGTTTTATCAACGAAAAACTTACTGCGGTAAATATATAGCAATGCAAATATTGTCGCTCACTGTAAATCATCTTCATTAGTTTTCTCAAAGAAAATGAGTTTTCAACTTTGAGCCGGAGATGTCAACAAGTAATTTTATGACAATAAATGGAAAGAAAAAGCAAACTGCAATTGAATACGTATAAAGTTATATAGACAAGAAAAGTTATAGCATAATTGTGATTCCCGAGAAAAATGCAGGTGCTACAGTGCCTGCAGACTTTCATAGGCTTCATTTAACTCAATTAAAAATGGACCGTTAACAAAAAATGTAATAAAAAAAACTTTATAATGATAAAAGTATAAAAGCTCAACAAAAAAATAAGTCATAATAAACCGTAACAAATAAATTTAAACATTAACAAAAGCACAATTAATCTTCAATAATTTGCACGATTCTTTCAGTTGTTCTTCAACACGCTTTCTTTCATCTTCATCAAATGGTTGTAATAAACAAATTCCAATTTGAGTTGGTTTTTCGCCAGTTTCTTTTTTAATTGCTTTGAGGTGTTGTTTGAGAAGCATTGCCATTAAAAATGCTGGTGAAGCAGCTTTCTTTGTACCATCAAAGATATCAAATTCGAGCAAGACAGGATGTTCAGCATCTTTTGTAATTGTAAAATACCGATTTTTGTTATTGAAAATTTCATCAACTGGAAGACGCATGAGGTCAATTAAATCTAAACAGAAATATTGATAATAAGTTCTCTATCAATTAAGCTAACATTACCATAAACCAAAAATGTTTTATTTTCAGGTGTAATTTCACAACAAAATTTAGGTTTTTCTTCTTCAAAACTAATAATAAGTTCTTTGCCATATAAACCTGAAAATTGATTGAGTATATATATACTTTGAATATGATAATGCTTACCATTCCATGCATCAAAAAATTCATATCCATCATCTTTGGGAAGACAAATAACAGAAAGATTATTTAAAATACCAATAACAGGAATTCCTTTTTCAAATTTTTCATCAAGAGCTTTTGGAAGATTTCTAATTCCATCATAAGTAATTGCTTCACATTTAACATCAAGAAAATTGTTAACATCAATAGTTACAGTAACCTTGTATTCATGGCATTTTTCTTCCAAGGAAATTGATCGATGCGATGCTTCTTCCGCTACATCACCAAACTAAAAAAAAATTTGAATTCAATGTACAGTAAAAAAAAGTCTTACAGTAACTTTATCAATTAAACCAGGAAGACAAAAATAATGCTTATAAGGTAACAGTTCTTGTCCTTGAAGAGTAACAATAAGAATAAAAACTTTTCCTCTAGTAGCTTTCAAGAAATAATTTCTTGCACATGTTGGAAGAATATAATATTTTGTATAACTTTTATCCATAAACCATTTTTCAATTTCATTAAAATAAGTTCCATGAGTATAGTTAAAATTATCATATACAATAAGTTTCTTGGATTTCAATGCAACTCGCAAGCATTTCATTATTGCTTTATTATCACGAGGATTTTTAATAGTAAGTATAATCTTTTTTGGATTTGTTGTACCAAGAATTTTATCACGAATAAGCTTTGGATTTTCTTTGATATCAATTGGAATAATATTTTCACTAATTTCTTTGTATCCATTTTCTGTATATTCATATTCAACTACATTAGCATCATTATCAGAAACGATAATAATATATACCAGTTCATGAAACTTTGCAGTAACTTTTGTAGCAATTAATAAACCATTTGCAATACAATTTAATAATGAATCAAAGTAATATTGAATTTGAAGAGAATCCATCTTTTCTTTAACAGCTTTACAAAAATCCATATTTGATGCATATCCATTAGGTTGATATTCAAAAACATTAAAAATTACACCTTGTACATTTTTGAATAACTTTGGAATATCAGCAATAAATTTCTTTGAATCAGAATAATGAACAGTACTTGAATCTTTTTTTACAAGTATATCTGAATCAATACCAGCAACAACGGAAATATTTTGTGATGCAACTGATTGATTCATTTTTCACAAGCAGCTAAAAAACGAATGATTATTATTTCAAATAAATAGCTATAGCTAGCTATGATTAGTGTTAAATTAAATAAAGCGATTATAAAAAATAATTCGTTAAAAGAATATGATAAAAATAAAACAACAGGGTAAAAAGGGAATTTGCAACCCGAATATTGGTTAAAAGTATCCCAAATATTGTAACCATCCCAAATATTGGTTAAAAGTGTCCCAAATATTTTAACCATCCCAAATATTGGTAAAAAAATGAAGTATTTATGGGTTTGTTTAAAATTGCTATGGGGCAATACAACAGTTTGTTAGTAAACATGTTTTTCCAGTGTTTTGGGTAATTTCGAAAAAACTTACAAAACAAAATTTGAAGAAGAAAGAAATGCATAATCATTATAAGAAATAACTTGATTTTCAGCAGCAAATACGTAATAGCAATAAGATTTAATCTGATTTCTAGCAGCTAACACAGCAGGGGCGTCAAAGCGAAAGATTCTTGGAATAAGAGATGAAATAATATTTTGATCATCAGCAGCTTCATAAATAAAAATATTTGGGACACCTTTTTACCAATATTAAGGTGGTTAAAATATTTGGGACAACATTCACCAATATTTGGGATGGTTAAAATATTTGGGAGAAATTTTACCAATATTTGGGATGGTTACAATATTTGGGATACTTTTTACCAATATTTGGGTTGTCAATTAACCGCATACCAAACAACAGAAAGAAAATATAACACTAGTTCCCGCGCGGAAAAGTTTTTCTTTGAATTTCAATGTTTGCTACTTTTTTTTTAAATTTTATTGTCTCGCGCATAGTTTATTTCATTTGATAATCAAATTTTGATTTAATTATTTACAGTTTTATTTTTTAGTAATTCGATTACAATGAGCAGCTCCATTTCATTTAAAAGTATTGCAATTGTTGCTACTGAAGAAGATAGAAATGATGTATTACTTGTTAGACGTGGATCACGAAATGTTAATTACAAAAGTTCAAAGAAATTTATTTCTGATATACCAAAGATATTCAAAAATGTTAAAGGAGTGATTCTGAATGTATTTAATTATCAATCAACTGGATTTGAAACAAATATGGATTTTTGTAAAGCTGTTAAAGAAAAGATGGATTTACTTGAAATTGATTATCGCTTTGAACTTACGATGAGATCTACTACTGCTTCTTTATTAGCATCTGCAAATATTACTGTAAAATTTCAAGAAATGATACTTATGGTTTTTACTCTTGGTAATGATAACGAAGCTGATGTATTTGAATATGAATATACTCAAAGTGGATATAAAGAAATCAGCCAAAGAGATTTTCCAATTGATATCAAAGAAAATCCAAAACTTATTCGTGAAAAGATTCTTGGTACATCTAATCCAGCAAAAATTATTCTTGCTTCATGTGATAATAGCGGTATAAATCCATTGATGAAATGCTTACGGGATGCATTGAAATCAAATAAGCTTATTGTATTTGATAAATCAATTGACATGGAAGATATCTATATTAAACAAGTAGCAAAATGGTTTATGGATAAGAGCTATACAAAATATTACATTCTTCCAACATGTGCAAGATATTATATTATGGTAGCATTTCAAGGAAAGCTATGTACTCCTCTTCTTCCTGCTGATATGCCAGAACCATTACCTTTTGAGGAATCTTATTATCTTAATGCTTCAACAGAAAGTATTTTAGTAAGTTTATTTTTGCCTCCAAAGAAGTTAGTTATTACACACTGTTTTATTTTTCAGTATGGTGATAAAGATGATAAGACATCGTATCAAACATTATCTTTGGAAGGAAAATGTCATCAATATAAAGTTACTGTAAATATCGACGTTAACAATTTTCTTGATATCTCATATGAAGCTCTGACTTTCCAAGAAATTGAAGATCTCCCAAAACATCTTGATGAAAAATTTGATAAGAATATACCTGTCATTGGAATTATGGGTGAACTTTCTGTCATTTGTATTCATAAGAATGGAGGATATGAATTTTTGGATGCATGGAATGGTAATGATATTACTGTACTTTATATGTTTTTAATGCAACAATGTTTCAGGCTTTTTTGTAAAACAGCTTATTGTTAACTTTGAAGAAGAAAAACCAAAATATTTTGAACATGCATATCTTCCAGGCAAACAAGGATGCTTAGTATACGGTAAGTTGCATTATTGTTTGAATTACAAGAAATTTATATCAACGATTTAGATTTAATTGAAATTATTTCCCTTCCAATTGATCAAATTAAGAACAATGAAAAATGGAAATTTACCGTAACCAAAGATGCTGATCATCCAATCTTGCTTGAATTTGATAACTATGATGGAACAAAGAAAGCTGCATCACCTGCTTTTCTAATGGCATTGCTCTTAAAACAACATCTCAAAGCAATCAAAAAAGAAACTGGCACAAAACCAACAGAAATTGGAATTTGTTTATTGCAAAAATTCTCTGAAAATGAAAGAAAACGTGTAGAAGAACAACTTGAAGGATCATGCAAGTTATTAAAAATTGATTGTGTTTTTGTTAATGTTTAAATTTAAATGTTACACTTTATTAATGCTTTTATGTTGTTCATATTCTGTATTTTTATCATTATAAAGGTTCTCATTTTTTACACTGGAGTTGTTTGTGCTGATAGAATTTGATGAAGCTTGAGAGACTTGAAGTACTGTAGCACCTGCATTTCTCATAGAAATATTTTTAAAGCTTATTTGTCGCAAATTTAATGAATATCAATGTTTAAAAAAAAAGTACTGTAAAAAAATATCAATCAACAACGACGTGAAAAAAATTAATTTGAAAAAAATCTTGTTTGGCGTTCTGTGGCACTAATGTTAACTATCGAGAAGTTTCTTCTCTTCGAACAACACATTTTTTGTGTGTCTTTTTTCTTTGCAACATTTTATTTATCTTTTACAACTGTATTGCTCGTTACTTTATTCAAAATGAACAATTCATCTTCATCTAATTCTATTATTAGTGTTATGGGATGTGATGATGAATTAATTGTAATGTTTGAAGATGGTCCTGAAGATTATAGCAATGATTCAAAAGAATTTATTTCTGATATTCCTAAGCTATTCAAGAATGTTAAAGGTGTGCTTTTCCATGTATTTGATCATAAACCAATTGGATATAATACAAATATGGATTTTTGTGATGCTATTAAGGCAAAGATGGATATGCTTAAAGTACCGTATTACTTTGAACCTTTAACTAAATCTGCTCCATCAATTTTATTAGTTGCTGCAAATGCTACTTTAAAATCTCAAGATTTAGTATATATTATTTTTGCTCATAATGACAGCGTTGTTGTTACTGAATATGAAAATACCAAAGATGGATTTAAAGAAATTGGCGTAAGAGATGTTCCAATTGATCTCAAAGAAAATCCAAAAGCTGTTCGTGACAAAATTCTTGGTACTGCAAATCTAAAGAAGATTATTCTTACTACAAAAGAAGATAATGGCTGTAAATCAATGATGAAGTTTTTAAGAATTGCTTTGAAATCAAAGAAGTTGATTGTCTTTGAGAATACTGAAGATATGCGTGAAAATTATGCTAAAGAAATGGCTAAATGGTTTATGGATAAGAGCTATACAAAATATTATATTCTTCCAACATGTGCAAGGCCATACTTTTTTGTAGCAGTTCAAGGAAAATCATTTGTTCCAATTTTTTCTCTTGATCGACTTGAACCATTACCATACAAGAAATGCTTTCGTCTTTATAATCCTGAAAAAATTGGAGTAAGTTTTTTTTCTTGTTTATAGTTCTAATCATAAACATCCCCAACTTGGGGCGGAGTTGGGGGCTCTTGTTCTGCCTATAGACTTGCTTAGTATATGGAAATACTCAAGCAAAAATATTGCTGACTAATCCTAGGTCTGAGGGTTTTTCCAGCTGTTCAAAGTCGATTATGACTTATATAAGGAGGGAGAGAGACAACTACCCCTTCCCCCTATCATATGTGTCACTTCACATCGGGACTACACCTGACGTTTTGTTTTTAAACTTCTATTTTTTAGTACGGTGATGCATCTGATACAACATCTGTTCGAACAATTAACTTGAATAAGAAATGCCATCATTATGAAGTTACTGTCAATATTGATATTAATAATTTTATTGATGTCAAATATGAAGCAATTATTTTTGATGAAATTAAAAGCCTTCCGAAAAATCTTGATGAAAAATTTGATAAGAATATTCCTGTGATTGGTATTTTGGGTGAATATTCTGTCATTTGTATTCAAAAGAATGGTGGATATCAATTTTTGGATGCATGGAATAGTATGTTTTCTTTAGACCGTAATAATTACTGCTTTTCGAGATCTCATTGAATTTGGCAAATTTCTTTTCATACTTCAATATCAATAAAATTTTTAGGTCTCTATGGCAAAGAACTAATCATCAGTTTCGAAGAAGAAAAACCAAAATTTTGTGATAATGTTGTGCAAAATCATAAAAAAAGAAATTTCGTTGTTTACGGTAAAATCTTTGGGTATTATATATACTCTAACTTTTTTGTGGTTTTTAGATCTTATGAAGATTATGTCTATGTCTGCTGATGGTATTGTACCTAATACTTTATGGCCATTTACTATAACCAAAGATGCCACTAATCCAGTCTTGCTCGAATTTGATAATTTTGATGGAACAAAGAAAGTTGCTGCACCTGCATTTTTAATGGCAATGCTCATCAAGCATCATCTCAAAGCAATCAAAAAAGAAACTGGCATCAAACCAACAGAAATTGGATTTTCTTTGTTGCAAAAATTTTCTCAAGATGAAAGAAAGCGTGTTGAAGAACAACTTGAAGAATCGTGCAAATTATTGGAAATTGTATGTGTTTTTGTTAATGTTTAATTTGAGTTTCTTATTTTTTCGTTTGTTAAGTACTTTATTATTTTTTGATAATAAAATTTTTTGATTGTTTTCAACCGCTTTTCTCATTGTTTTTAAGTGTAAATGACATTGTTTTTAAACATGCATACTGATGAAATTTATATGAGCGTAAAAACCAGAAAGCACGATAAACTAATACCTGTAATTATAAACTGTAGCTTTATTTTAACGTGTAGTTCTTTCTTTTATACAGTAATATTTTTTTAAATAAAAAAATCTAAATACAAACAGTGTCAAAGCAATCTTAAGTTCTTTTAAAGTCATAACAAAAAGCCCTTAAGGCGCTCTGCTGAGACTTTAAGCAATCCAAGAAAAGTTTCTTATAACGAAAAAAGACAAAGCGGATAATTTGGCTTTTAAATATTTTTTACATTAAATTTGTTGAAATTTGTTACTTTTTAATATTGTTTTAAGTCCATAAATTATTATTATCTATAATGAACAATGTTGCTAAGGTTTGTGTTGAAAGTATATATACATTGTATTTAACTCCGTTATAGAATCGTAAACCTGGAATTGAATTAATTTGTTATGATAAAAATCGTGAACTTCAGTATGCTGGAAAATGTAAAATTATAATTAATCCATTTACCTCATTACTTATTGTAAAACCTGCAAATAAAGGTAATATTTAGAGATATATGAGTAGTTACAAGTTATAAGAAAAACTAAACATTATAGAATATAAAATGATATCTGCAAAATTTAATTGGAAATTTGATAAACAAAAGGTATGTTTAAATCTTGTTGATTTTGTAAATACTATTTATAACACTGCATGATTTAGCATATATTATTTGTTTATGGTGAATGTGATTATCAAGATTTTGCTTTGTGCTTTGATAAAGAACGTCGATGTAAGAAGGTTTCTGATTTAATTTGTGATAAAAAAGTAAGCGTTACTTTTGTCTTTGTGTTAACATAAGCAAGAGATTGTAGGAAAAATATAGTATTGATAAAGGTGTATTTAATGAACGATTTATTATACCAATTTTAAAAACTATTGCAAAGAATAACCATCAAAGGTTGAAAGAGATTATCGTTAAATGGGTGAATATGCATGATAATGAAGAGAAAGAAGAATACAACAAATTACTGCACGAATATAAAATCACTGATAATAATGATACAAAGATCTTGGCAGGTAAAGGTGATGATTTGCATTCTAATAGAAGAAAAAAAACTGTGCTATTTAATGGTAGTGATGACAGGTTAAATAAAGAAACACATGAAACTGTAATCATATGATCAATTTTAGAAGTTGTAATTTGCGAAAGCGGAAATATGCTGCTCTTGATAATTCTCCACCTAAAGAATCAGATGATAGTAGTGCCAATGAAGAAGATGATGAATTGCAAGCAGCGTATGTTGTGCACAAAATTTTAGAATTTACTTTTTTCTTTTTAGAGTTCCTAATAAAAGGCGAAAAATTCCACCATTACAGTATACAAAAACTCTCAATGCTTCCGATTTTAAACTGCTTTGTACCAAAGGATTAAGAACCATGCAAAAACGGTTATTAATTTTTACAGCACCTGATAAAAAGCAATGTTACGATTATGTATGGGCTCGAAAACAAAAATTATTTTATTGCCTTGGATGTCATGAGTCAGCAGATCCCCAAAAAATTACTGCAATGTTTGATTATGATGATAAGGGGAATCAATTTGTTCAAACTGAAGAAAAGATACATGTTTGTACACCGATACCGTATATTAAAGAAAATTATTTTAAAATTAAAATTTTGAGAAAGCCGGATTATGAAATATTGGAAAACTGTAACACATTTAATGGTACAGCGCTGATTATATTTCATCCAGGAGATAGCACACAATTTTGGGAACATCACTGGGAACCAAAAAGTCAAAGCTTTCGTTGCACAGGATGTTGCAATGCTGCAAAAATGTTCAATCAAAATAAAAATAATGAATATGTGGAGTTAATGATTCAAGAACACAAATGTAAAACACGTATTTTTCAACGAGAAAAGTTTTATAAATTTAGTAATTTCGTTGTTTCACCAAATTATGAAGTACAAATTAAAATCAAAAATGGAAAAGAAAAGAAGGCCTTAATTATTTTTAATGGGAAAGATAGAAGCAAATGTTATTATTATTATTTTCAAACCTCTCATCAACAATTCCTGTGCAATGGCTGTATTTCAGCAAAGAAATCTGTATCAGCTAAAATATGCCATAACGATGATGGAGAAGAATATGTATTGCTATCGAATTCTGAGCATATTTGTGAACCTCGTCCATATACCTCTTCGAAAATAATTGTCTTACTTCCATCAAAATTTAAATTTATGGAATCTACAGCTACTGGAGTGCCGAAGTTATTTATTTTTGATGAAAATAATCGAAAATTATGCCATGTTTTTTTCCCAAAAGCCAAAAGTCGTTACGTCTGTACGGCATGTTCTCGAAAAACTGGGACAAAAAGTTATACTGTATATTTATGCAAAAATGATAATGGTGAATATTATGTTCAAATACCTGATAGAAAACATAGCTGTGCTCTTCAAAAATATCAACCAGAAAAATATGACGCTGATGAATATGTTAAGTATTACGATTTTGCATGTTTCCAAAAAAAGAATGGCCCTAAATACATTGCAATTTTTCATCCACAAAACAAAAATCTATGTTATAAGTTTGATTATGACAAAAAACAAAACTTTTATCGGTGTAATAAATGCTGGGGAAAAAGGGTTTACTTTTTCGTAAGAGTTAAAAAAGATGAAAATGGAACGACTTATTTGACTCACAAATTTCGTAAACATGTTTGTAAACCGGTCCAGTTGTCATTATTTGAAGGTCCAGAATATGAAGCTATTGATAAAAATGAATTACATGTTAAAGAAAATCCAAAGAAGAAAAAACCAAATGTTGATGAAAGCAAAATCCTCAAAATGCCGGCTTTTGAGCTTCAACCAAGCATGTATGGAAATATTGATTACAAGTTAATTATCTTTCATCCAGATGACCGAAGGCAATTTTACCAATACAACTTTAGTCGGCATTGTTATTTCTGCCGTAATTGCAAGTTGAAGAATGTTAAAGTTACAGCAAAAGTTGAAACTGATGAAAATGGTGAAAAATATGTAATTCTTGGTGAAAATGATCATGTTTGTGAACCGCTTAGCGACGAAAACAAAAAAGTTATTGATGCATCTAATTTTATTATTCAAAATCAAAATGACAAATCTCCAAAGCTTTTTGTGTTTACTTCACCATCCCATAAGTTATTTTATGAATTTCGTTACGTTAGATGTTACAATTATTTTCAATGCAATAATTGTTATCAACAAAAAATATTTGTGTTTGCAAGAATTCGTAAAGATGAAAATGGAAGTCAATATTTACAAATGGGCAAAAAAGATCATATTTGTACACCTCAAAAATATGAAAATATTCAAACACCTCCAAAACCAGCACAAACAATTTCATTACCAAATAATTTGGTTGAATTTCACAAAAATAAAAATGGGGAAGAAAATAAGAAATTAATTATTTTTACTTCTGAAGAAAAAGATTGTGCTTACTTTTATTACGGTAATCAAAGAAAAATATATTACTGTCTTGCATGTCAAAAGCTGAATTTGTATGTATCTGCCAAGCTTTGTACAAATGAACATGGTGAAGAGTATCTTAAACTTGATCAAAAAAGTCATCTTTGTACACCAAAAAAAGTTATTGATCCTTTTGATCAACCAGATATTCCCTTTGAACTTCAAAAAAATACAAAAGGTGAAGCAGATAAAAAACTGATCATTTTTACTTCTGCGAAAAGAGATTATGGTTACATGTATCAATGGAAACGCAATATGAATTATATATGTGCTGCATGTCATTACAGAAAATCGCATATTTCGGCAACTCTTTTAGAAGACGAAAATGGCAGAAAGTTGATTAAACTTTGTTCAAAACAGCATATTTGCGAACCGAAAAAAATGTAAAAATTTTGAATTTGTTGTTTTTGTTTTTGATTTTTTATTGTTTAAACATGTTCTTTTGTTATTTTTAAAGTTTGTTTAAAAAAATCGTTTTTACCGAAAACATTTTGTCATATTTTTACAGAACTAAAAAAGATTTTTGCCGCAATACAGTAATCATCCTGTATGCGTGCTGTTTTGTGGAAAGATGTCCAAACAAAATTGTCAGATGTCGTTTAAAACAGTAATCAAATTTTAAAAATAAAGTTATTTAGGTACTTTTATTTTTAGAAAAACCATTTCAAGAATAAGATAGAAATAAAATAAACTAAAATTTTTTGAGTACTACCATTAATAAAGAAATTTTCATGCAAATTTTCCTGGTTATATATTTGTAAAACCGGTTTGATTTTTTCTCTATTTTGTCTTGGTCCCTCCTTTGCATTTTTTTCTCAAACTTCAAAAAATCAAAACCGGGCCGGGCAGGAGCCGGCCGGCTCGGGCCCGGCTCAAACTTTCACGGGCTTGGCCAGGCCGGCTGCCATGCCTAGCTTTAACACATTATTTTACAGTACAAATTAGTGCTGATGGCAAATTACAATTTCCTGTTTTTGTAACATTCCATGAACCAAACAAACCTATCATTTTTGAAGAACAACTTGATCGCTTTCGTTATGCAACTTCATTAAAATCTGGAAAAATGTCATCGGCTTTAACAAAAACTTGGTTTGAAGAAGTTTTTAAACCTAATGTTGAACAAAAATCTCATTTGGTTGTAGACAGCTGGACTGGATATAATCAAGCTTTTCGTGATGAACCTGACATTATAATTCATATACTGTGAAAACTATTTATGTTTTAATCATTTCGTTAATGAATTACATGATTGTATTGATTTTTTAAAAAATGAATAAAGTTTTTTTTACTACACAATGATGTAAGATGTTTCATACTTTAATTTTTACGAAAAGAATGAATTCAAAAATATTTTTTAAATTTTTATAATATTTAAATTTCAAACGGAATATAGATTTTAACTGCAAAAAGAAAAGAAGAAACACGCCACTCGACCACAGAACCAACAACAAAGTAGGCTAAAAAAAGGTATAAGAATGAAAGCGCAAAACTTCATATCTAAAAATTACCGTAATTTGTGACCGAGGGCACCTATTTTTTTTTATGTAACTATCACTATAGTAGGGCTATCACATGGTATATGTCATATCTTAAACTGCGTGTTACAGTTGGGACGGTTCCCTTATAAGAAATCCCCGGTTGTCAAGTCAGAACGGTCACTTATCAATATTTCACGATTTTCTCCTTTATCCTTTTATCAACCAAAGAAAATTCTTTTAGATTGTCGGTTAAAAGAAATTTTGTTATATCATTTTGTTCAATTATTGATCAAAATAACAATTTTTGTTATCGTTTGATGATTGTTGAGTTTAGTTAAGTATTTTATTATATTAAACAGCTGCAAAACTACTTCTTAACATCCAGCTCACGGGCTCATTTGGTGTCCTGTAGAGACGGATTTTGAGATTAAGGGGTCATATGTTGTCAAAATTACTTCCAAATGACTTAGGAGTGACCTGCTATTAATTTTAGACATGTGGAAAAAAAATCGAAATTTGGTTTTAACTTATCAAATTTTCGATTTTTTTGACAGGGGGACCAAGACGAATCTTTATCGTGTGCCACTCAAAAAAATTTGTTTTCTTTAAATCGTCCAAAATTGAGTTTTTACTCCTTGGATATGATTTTCTCAGCTATTTGAAAAAATTGTCGTTTTTGTATCTCAACATCCTAAAACCTATAGAACTTGGGAACTAGTGGTATTGTACAAGTTCCAATGCTTTTATTTCTTTCATAACAACATAATAAAAGATTTCCGTTAGGCTTTTTTTTATATAAAGCTTCATCTCCGATTTTCGTGAGTTCAAAAATTAAATTTTACAAAAAACCTTAATAAATGAGCAAAAGTTATGTTAGAGGAATTTTTTAAACAAGGTCCCCAGGGCTGTTTTGGTGGTTTTAACTTATCAAGGACATCCTAGGGAACAAATTGGCCAAGCTCATTTTAAGATTTTTCACCTAGTTTGGGAATGGCATGGTAAAAAGTGCCAAAAAACGACATTTTTCGCGATTTTCGTTTTTTCGACGGCACAACCCCAAAATACCTCATAAAAACCCTAGATATGATTTTTCTGTGTTGTTTTAGTGTGTTTTATCATTTTGAGCAAGGGTGCCTCTACCGGACAATTTTGGCACCCAAATGAGCCCGTGAGCTGAAGACACAACAAGAAGAAAAAAAAAATATAATAAAAGAGAAATATACCGGACAATCCTGATTAAAATTAGATTCTGAAAAATTCAAATCTTTGACGAAAAACATCCAGAACAATTTTACATGTCGGAATTTTCATTTCTTTTCTTGCATTCATTCTAGTTTGAATTTCAGATTTAAAAATTTCTGCTTCTTCAGATAACATTTTTTCGCTGTGACCGTAACTTAAATGTAACCATCCATATTCAGTTGTCATATGAGCATCAAGAAATTGACAGATTTCTTCTGCTTTTATATCCAAACTCAAACGAGAAATCTCACAAACATCCAATTTGCTCCGTTTTGTGTTGATTAAAGTTTTAAAAGTTTCGAGTGTAATATCTTCTGAAGGAAAAAATCTGTAATAAATTGTTTTTTTGAACCCTTTGACAAAAATGCAATAACATACCTCAAAGCGTTTAAATGCTTAAGCTTCAAAAATGCAGATTTCAATAAATAATTCGGAAATTGATATACTTCAATATCTTCAAGTGAACTACTTAATAAGTGGTTAACAACATGTGGTAGAAGTGATAAGCCACTATTGCAAACATTAATCATTTCCAAATTTGTCAAATTTAATGAAAACAAAAATTCATCAATTTTATCTTTTCTTGGACAGCTAATTTCGAGATATTGATTAACTTTTATAGCTTTAAAATCCGTACGAATTCGATAAAAATCAGGAATATGGAAGCGGTAGAGAGTACCGAATCGTACAATTTGAATGTCAATAATCACATCGCTGCTAAAACATTATTTTAAAAATAAAAGGAAAGTCAAAAATATTTCAGTGTTTTAGAAAAAAAGAAGTAATCTTTGTTTGTGGATTTGTACAAGACAGTTTAATTCGTACCTAAAGCTACGATGTTGTTGGTCTGCGACAAAATAATCAATATGAGCAAATCCAATCTGAACTTGTAAACTTCTCAAATATTTGCATAATTTCATTAATTTTTGAGACACTTTTGTTTTACAATTAATGCAAATATATTCAATAATAAAATACGGGAATGTAAAAGTTTGTGGCAGCTGTCGATCATAGCTAATCAAATTTTTAAAATTTTCATTGCATCTGTACATTAAATCGGAAAAACCGAAAGTAGCGTTGTAATAAAAGCCAGGCTTTGGTGTTTCCATAATTCTAAATATCTTTAAAAGTTATACAAATTATATATTTTACAATATAATAACAAGATATGATAATTTTAACTCTCAACATTAGCATTGGTTAATTTTAGCTATTTTAAGTAGCACACGATATTATGAGCTGCAAAAAGTTTCTTATTTCTTTAGGTTTTATAGCTGAAAGCCCTTTTTTAAATGTAAAGAACAAAGAAATGATTGTCGAAAAAAACCTAAAAAGAAGTGATTGTTTGTTGAAAGCATCACACAAGGTAACTCGAAAAGAGCGAAACTAACAAATTTAAATATTAGCAGGTAGAGTTTATCATATCTGGTGCTTCCCATTTACACAATCTTTTTTGTTCTTTAAAAAATGTGAAAAACAAATTTCTTCTTCGTCAATGGAAAAAAGAAAAAATGGAAGAGTGGTCAAAAAAATAAAATGAAAGAAAATGGACATACATTTTTGAGAAAACCTTGCACATATGTTTTTAAAATGAAAAATTTCAATGACACACACATGGTGGCTCATGCATTTATATGTAGTAAAAAAATTAATTGGTAAGCAATAATATTTTTTGTATTTGCAATCAGTAAAAACAACATATCAGGGCACGATAATAATGTAAAAATCATAAAAATATTGAAAAAAATACTGTTAAAAAATTATAAAAAAATTTCATGAACCAAATTTGAAAGTTTACATTTTTAATCAACGCACATGGCCAATAAAAAAAGTCCTTTGATGTAATATGGTTTGAGTTTACCATTTTTACATATAACTCATTGTATTGCGTCTGCAAAAATCCTACAGCTTTCTTTTTTTTAGACAAAAATGGCGGATATGAGTTTAATACATTCATGAGTTTTTTTTCTGAGTTTATTATGTTACATACAATCTCAGTGATAGAAATCGAAAAAAATCTTTATTAAAACAAATATCGGAATTTGGAAAACTTGAAAGAACATTAAATGGATATTACTTTAATTCTTTATTATATTCTAGTGATTCTGTATTATAAATTGCAGGAGGAAAAGTTTACTGTTAAATTTCAAGAATCGATGTTAATTATTTATCATATTTAACGATCATTGTCACTGGGCGGACTCGAATTTTTAGTTTTTTCCTGCTTTTTTGAGTTTGAAATTTGATAATATTTATTTTCTCTGTTCCTGATAAGGCAATTGTAATATCACAAATAACTTTTTACCCGTTTTTAATAGCAACAATAATAAGAAAGACATTTACAATAATTTCTTGAGCTTTAAAGTCGATCGGATATTTCATAAAATCTTAAATGCATCTCTATAATCAATTCCCTCCCCAACCGATAAGATAATAGTGGAAATAAATACGTTATTAAAGACATAATAATTCCAAGACTAAAAATATAATGACCCCATCTATCAAAAAAAGTAAAGCTAAGCAAATAATATTTTGACATAATTCTTTTAAATTTATTTATAAAAAGTATTAGCAAAAGTAGATATGAACCAGCGGTGGCGGTTAAAGAAATGATTAACCATTTTTCTCTTTTTAAAGCGGCTAACTCATTATTTAAATTTCTGTAATAACATTGGTAGAGTTGTTGTCGAGTTGTAACATATTCGTGAGACACTTTTTCCCATAATGACATTGTTTTGTAAAATCTGTCACTGCAGCAGGAGACATGTGTTAGTTTTG
This sequence comes from Panagrolaimus sp. LJ2400, assembly GCA_024447215.1. NCBI lineage: Eukaryota > Metazoa > Nematoda > Chromadorea > Rhabditida > Panagrolaimidae > Panagrolaimus > Panagrolaimus sp. LJ2400. The sequence continues at coordinate 553,295 of JAMRYA010000050.1, read as the reverse complement.
TCTGAAAGTAAATAAAAATTACTGTAATAAATTTTATTTTTGCTGAAATAATGATGCTCGTAAAAAGCGTTGAAGAAATTACTGCGAAAATAACATTTTTCGATGTTACTATTTCCGCGATAGTAATTCATTTGCTTTGGTTTTGTTTTTAGCGTTACTCTTATTAAAAAGTTTTGAGTGAAACAAAAAAAGTAGTGCTTAAAAGTAAAAATAAGGTTTCACTACAAAAAACAAATGCAAAATTTATTATTAAAAGACTGTAGCTAATTCTCAAGGACGTCAGCAGAGGGGGTCACGTGTCCCCTCCGAAATTGGAAAAATTCTTTGATTTTTTTACAAGTGCGGTGTTAAAGCGGCAAAAGATCAAAGGCGTGCCCAACCCGAAATTTTTTTCTGCTGACGTCCTTGCTAATTCTAGCTCCACAGATATATAGTATATTAATTTTTTCTACCAACACTAATAACTGAAACCTGACAGTTAATCCTCAAAGGTCAATAATCACACTTTTTAATTTTCATTTTTCGGTGTTACTTTCTTCAAAAAATAACTCCATGAAAAAAGTGAAAGTAAAAAATTTTTGGATTTTAATTACTCTTACTAATAGCAATAAAAAACGCCGAAAAAAATTACTGTGAAAGTAACATTAAAAATTTTATTATTATTTTTTGTTTTTCTATCACAGTAATAGTAACACGTGACTTTTGTTCACAGTGTTACTCTCATTAATAATATAACTGAAAAAAAGACAGTAACATTGAAAAGTAAAACTGAAATTTTATTAATACTTTTACCAAAAAAATGCGAATTTATTATCCTTTAATTTGAGCATTAGACATAAATTTTGTCTAACATTTCTGATAAATTAAACTCGCATTGTTAACCTTAAAAGGATGGTTACCATAATTTTTTATTTTTATGTTTTTGGTGTTATAAATTACAGTAAGAGTACCACAAATTTAAAAAATTTTTAATGACAATACTTTCATTTTTGTTTCTAGTATTACTATCATCAAAAATTTATTTTATTAAAAAAAAGGTGTGACAGAAATATCAAAAACCAAAATGTTTCGGTTATTTTCACTTTTAACTTTTTATCATTAATTATCCTGTCACTTTTGAAATACCCATCTAAAACTGCTCACTTACTTTAACATCAAAATATTTATCTCTCAATATCAAAATTTCATCAATTGAATTAACATTTGTCCCATTACACGGTAGCAGCAAATCCTCTGAACTTGACATTGAAAAAAATGTTTTAAAAAATATAATAATTTGAATAATAAATAATGAAATTAATATTTCTTTTTGTTGCTTTATTCTTCGATGTTCAGCAAAATATGAAAAATCCTGAAAAAGACTATGGCTTTGGTGATTGTGTTACAGTATGCTTACCACCATTGGACTTACCACTTTACCATATCGTGTACATTTACATAATCGAAATTTAAAGTGTCTCAAAAATCCCATCAAAAACTGTATTAAAAAAAGTTTTTGCGGGAAATCTCTATTGATTAAGGGATTTTGACCGCGAAAAATAAAAAAGTGGCAAATAAGAAGAAGAAATAAGAGGTGAAATCTTTCTTCTTCTTTTTTTGCTTGCTTTTTCTCTCAATTGAGATGCAGCAGTCCGGGGATTAATGCCAGCTGCTTTTGGGTTTTTGCCGGTCTCGAGAATGAGCGAGGGGAGATAATTGAAGACTTAGCGACGACGGCGACAAGAGTAAAAAAGCATTTTTGAAAAAAAAAAAGAATTTTGCAACAACAAATAGTTTCATCAAAAATAAAAGAAGGTGCTTCTCTAATAATCCTTTTTTTCTTTCATTAAGAGCGACACATTTTAAACGCAAAAGATTATTTTAAAATTTATGATGGAAGGATGTGACGTTGAAAAATTATTTTCCTTTGCATTTTTTGAGGATTTTAATAGTATTTTTTGAATCCTTGGCTTCTATTTTAATTGCCAAATGAAAGGATGAATCATTGTTAGCTCGAAACGTAAAAATGTTGTTTAAAAGTTGCATTATATATCTGAGATTAACGTAACTCATGCAACACAAGCGTCGAATATGATAAAAGATTATATTTTTGTCGCATTAAGATGTATTTATCAACACAAGTTTAATATACGCAAAGATTTTTCCCTTCAGATTTGTTTTGAGTTGGAGAATATTTGGGTTCTGTTGCAACAACGGCGACATGTAACGAGTGGTTCTTGGAATTGTTGAGTAAAAATGATTCGGATTTTGACATTTTCCAACAACATGGTATGTGCCACTGTCTCTGGTTACTGTATTGGTTTTTTGAATATATAAGTTTGAATCAATTGTTGGATTTTGAAGTAAGCGAAAATTGCATCTGCTTCTAATCTTCTTGATTCTAATCAAGCCTCTGACTCCTGGCCAACAATCTGGGTGTTCGATCCGGGATTAAAAATCTAGAAAAATGACCCGGGTTTAGGATCCACACTCCAGACATGAACTGTAAGATTTTCTGTTTAAATATGCAACGTTATTATATTCTGGAATAATAAATTTTTTAAAAAAAATTTGTCGCTTAAAGCTCTCTTATTTGTGACAATAAAATTGTTTTTTTAGTTCTACCTCATGCCGTAAAAATTTTTATTCAAAAATCAAACAAAATATCATACATTTTTTTCATATTTCGTGATTCATGTGTTTTTTCTTAAGACATTTTAACACATCATAAACTAAAACAAAGACAGCGCAAATATCGTCATGTCTTAAAAGGCATATGTGACAATGAAACCCAAAGCTTAAGCAGATGGCTTTTTTTCCATGCCAGTGTGGTCAGGGAAACTAATTTTTTCTCCATTTATGTCTTGCTTTTTTTGGATCACTCAAATATATAGTGTCAAATGTGAATTAAATGAAGACGACATACCGTTTATGCAATTGCATTAATCGTTATGGAAATGTTAGACCACAAAATTTATTTTAAAATATTACAATTAAATATTTTTAGAATGATGAAGACAAATTGATGGGAGAAGTTATTAAAATATTTTGCATATCAACATTATGGGGCTTACAAATTGCAACATTATTTAGACCGTATTTTATCAATAAATATGATTTACTATTTCCATGCTATGACACGAATATAACTACAGTAACAGAATTGAGAAAACTTAAAGAAAAGTATTTACTTTTAAGTGTAAGTTTAATTTTATCAGTTGATTAAAGCTATTGATCTTGAAAAAAACTTTTTAGAGCATTGTTAACCATACATCTATAGAAGTAACAAAAACATGGAGAATTCTTTCGCAAGAATATCGCGCTATCGGCCCAATTTTCTTTAAATGCTATAGTAACAATTTTGACAAATCACATACTATTAAACACTAAAATTTGGCTCTTCCTTGGTCTATTAATAACGTTTTTGACATTTTTTATGTCAAGTTTTGTATTTATAACTTTTTATCAAAAAATAATCACCAAAAAAACTTTTAAGAAAATTTGTGGGAAAACCAGTTCTTCAATAATTTTTTACGGAATTATTCTTTCTTTTCTGAGTTCAATATTTCCAATATCTATCAAAGTTGCTTATAGCAATGATTTTAGACGTGAATTTCTTTTTCCTGTATTTGAATGAAGAGGTAATAAATAAATCGTAAAATTCTGTGTTTTGCTCTTTCAAAAAATATTTAAGCAATGCAAACAAAATGACATGACACAACAAATATCGTCACTGTAAATAGCACTAGTAACAATAAAACCTCAAACAGATGGCTTTTTCTTTTTTGAACCAAGTGGTCAGCTGCTTTTCTTTCGTTTCATTTATGTCTCGCTCTTTTCTTCGGATCGCCATAATCAATAATGTCTAATATTCATTTTCCAGCAATGCAAAAAACATAGCTAATAATTAAAGAATGAGATATCGCTTATGTAATTGTAATCGATATGGAAGCGTAAGAAATTACAGATTTAATTCAACTTTTTTTATACAATGTTTTTTTTAGACTGATGAAGTCATTGGTGATGAAGATTTTATTACAGCTTTATGCACAGTGGTACTCTTGGGTTTGCAAATTGCAACATTATTTCGACCGTATTTGGTTGATAAATATGATTTATTATTACCATGTGATGAAACAAATATTACTACTGTAGAAGAATTGAGAGAGTTAAAAGATAGATATTTACTTTTAAGTGTAAGTGAATTTTCTGCGATTTCAGAGGAGCAAATTTTTTACTCTTTTAGAGCATTGTAAACCATACCTCAATAGAAGTTACAAAATCATGGAGAATCGTTTCAAAACGTTACCACACTATCGGCATCTTATTTTTCAACTGCTACAATAACAATTTCGACAATCATATTCTGTTAAACAATAAAGTTTGGTTTTTGATTGGGATGTTTTTAACAATTTTAACATTTCTTACGTCAAGCCTTTTATTCATAGTTTTTTATCGAAATTTAATGACTAAAAGAAGCTTTAAAAACATTACTTGGAATTGGAATATTTTTATTATTTATTCTGGAATTATTTTTTCTTTTGTGAATTCTATATTTCCAATACCTATTAAAGTCGCGTATATTAATGATTTTCGACGGGAATTTTTATTTCCTGTGTTTGAATAAAGTTTTTAACCATAACTGTAGTTTTTTATAACATTTACTTTGTCACAGTGTTTCTATGTTAAACTTTCATTCTTCATACAAAATTTTTGACTCAAAAAAACCCGTCAGCATTTAATTCTGCTGCCGAATAACAGTCACTCAGCTTTCTTTTCTTCCAAAAACGTACTCTCTCCGCTGTCTTCAATGTTCTTTTTTTTCAGTGGTCACTCAAATCAATGTTCTTTTTTTTCAGTGGAAATGTAAGATCTCAAGGTGGAAATTATAACTATTGTATTAATATTTTTAGAGTGATGGAGTTACTGTTCGTGATGATAAAATTACAATGATTTCTTTCTTTGTTTTGATGTTTGTGCAAATTTTACTTTTAATCAAGTTTGAACGATTTGATGTATTCAAATTTTTGCTTCCATGTAATGAGTCAAATATTACAACAGTATCAGAATTAAGAAATTTAAAAGATGAATATTTATTTTTGATGGTAAGCAATCTCATGTTGAAAGTATGGTTCTATTAAATTTGTGATTCAACCAAAATTTCTGTCACTTTCACATTCCAATATTATCATTTCATGTACCTAAAAGGCAACTTAAAATTAATTTTAAAATATGCTAATTTTTAGGATGTTGGAAACTATACATCTGGACATCTCAAGAAATATTTCAACTTAACTGAAATAAATAATTCACAACACAAATTTGTTAGCAAATATCATACTCTTGGACCAGTATTTTACAAATGTTTCCAGCGTAATTTTAATAATTACTTACCCAATTTTAATACTGAGTTATGGGTTTTGATTCAAACATTTCTAACTGTTTTCGCATATTTATTTGTAAATTTTTTGTATGTTGTATTTTATCGAAGAAAGTTAACAAAATCAACATTCAGAAAACTTTGTGGCAAATGGAATCTTTTTATTATTTACTGCGGCATAATTGTTGCATTTGCATGTTGTTTAGTTCCCTATTGGACGAGTTTAACACATTTTAATCGAATTAAAAAAGAATTTAAATTTCCTGTGTTTAAATAAATGTTTTTACGAAAATTTTTTTACATTTTGCAAATTTTGAAAAATGCAAAAAACACTTCCTTGAAAGCAAACGATAATAACGCTAAAACTTGGAAACAGAAAAATTGATATTACAACCTCCATTTTTACTGAGAAATAGCTAAATTATCAGCAAATAAAAAAAACCTATATACAAAAGCATTTTATCAACATGAGTTAAACTATTTTATTTTACTATAATAAAAAATGTTCCTATCGTACCTTTGCTGTTTGTTACCAAGGGTACATTAATATCTATACAGTAACCAAAAGTTCAGCAAATGCATTTAAGTTAAAGCATTCCTGCAATATTTGTGTGCACAATGTCTTGTATTCATCCAAAATGAGCATAAAAGAAACTTTTTAAAATGCTGTCAAAAGCTCAAACAGCTGGTTTCATATTTTTTATGTTTCTATGCCAAAACAAACAGTCTGTGTTGTTTTTCTTTTTGCTTTTCTTCTTTCTTTTTCGAGGCGAGGTCACTTGGATCAATAGTGCCCCTTTTCTTCAGCTATGAAATATCGCTTGTGCGATTGCAACCGGTATGGCAATGATGCTAATGTAAGATTTCCATAAGTTATTTTTGATATTTCCAGCATAATTTTTTTTAGGTAAATACTAATATTGCTTTAAAGAATAATGTTCAATTTACGTTTACATGTATACAGGTTTTAGTCATTATATTTGTTTCTTTTATGGATGCAGCTGACACCGGCAGAGCTATTGAAAAGTTTCAATTTTTATTTCCTTGTAATACCACAAATATTACAACAGTCGATGAGTTAGCAAAATTGCGAGATCAATATTTTAATTTGATTGTGAGTACTTGTTTATTAAAATGATTTTTCATAAGCCTACTCATTATATGATTTTCAAAAGAAATTCTAGCTTTTCTTTCAACTCGCAATAGTTTTACGTTAGAGCTAGAGAAAAAGCAATGGCAAAGTAACATAAGTTCCATATTTTTAAAATTTCTGTCATTATCATCATTTTTTTTGTAGCTGATTCTTTCATTTTAGAGAGCAATAAAAGTTGCAAAAATGAAAGTTTGCTACTCTCACAAAAATCAACTCTAATATTATTTAAAAAAAAGTGAGAGTAATCAAAAAAAGCAAAAGAAAATGTTTTGATTACTCTACCTCCTCAAAAAATTTGCGTATACAGAATTGAAAAATTTATATGCCGAAGAAGTTCCTCTGTTTTTATGATAATTTATTAGGGATCGTTTTTTGTTTAACTTTAATACAAGAAATTTGCAAGCAAAAAGAAAAGCAGGAATTTAACTTAATGGATACTTCGTAAACTATCCTTTAAAAATAAACAAAACATTAATTTGACCACTTTTATTTGCAAAAAATGGCTATAAACAGACAAAGTTTTTGTGATAAGTTAAAGTTATTTTTCTGTTTTTCAGAATACATTCGACTATGCTTCTGTAGAATATGAACACGATAATAACCAGGTTAAATTGGCAAAACTGAGCAATTCACAAAAAACAATTTTTTGGAAATACCAAATAATTGGCCCGATGTTTTATGAATGCTTTCAAAATAATTTCAACAACTATTTGCCAAGATTTCATACAGAAGTGTGGCTTTTAATTTGTTTATTTCTGACATTTATAACATATTTAATTGCTAATTTATTATGTATTTTTCTTTTTCGACATATGGTAACAAAAATAGCTTTCAAAAAAATGTTTACTAGGAATTGTAATCTTTTAATTATTTATTTTGGATTATTTTTATCTTTAATTAATTGTTTTATTCCAGGTTTTATTAGAATAATTCATTACTTTCGATATAAATGGGAATTTAAGTTTCCAACGTTTGATTAACAATAAAAAATTTCATTATTTAATAGTTTTTTACAACAAAAAGTTTTAATAGCGCGTTAAAACTTTCCTGCAATTTTTGTGTACTCAGTGTTTTTCATCAATTACAAGCATAAAAAGAACGTTTTTTCAACCCAAGTCAAAACTCAAACAGCTGTTTCTGCTAAAACAAAGTCTTTTGACCGTGTTCTTTTCTTTTTCTATCGGGGGTCACTTGGATTGTAGAATAAAAAGGGATCAATAAAGCCCTTTTTCAACAATGAAAAAATATCGTTTGTGCGATTGTAACCGGTATGCTAATGTAAGCTCTACAAAGTTTGATTTTTTTGTATTGCACTATACTTTTTTTAGACAAACGACCTAATTGTTGGAAATGATTCTGTTACGCTTACATCTATAGTGGCATTAACTGTTTTATTGTTGATTATTTTGTACACTGTTGATGTAAATAGATCTATTGAAAAATTTCATTTTCTATTTCCTTGTAATAGTACAAATATTACAACAATCGATGAATTAATGCAGCTGAAAAAGCAATATTTTATTGTAACTGTAAGTTTATGCTTTTCCATTGTTGCACACTGTCACATAAGCCTTGAGATCATGGATTAATTTAAAAAAAAACCCTGCTTTTAAATTGCTGCTGTTTTGTGATTACTGAAACTAGAGTTTGATTTTTCGACCATTATGTGTATAAATGTCTAAATATTCAAAATTGTGGCTAATTTCAAAATTTTATGTGCAAAAATGTGACATTCTTAGTTTATGCCACTCTTGGGAATCTTCGAGGACAAATTTGGCAGCCCCAAATATGAGTTAGACTGATAATAATCACTCTATATATTTCACGTTATTTTTAAACTATCTGAAAAGGGAGTGTTCAAGAAAAGCAATTACTTTATTTGCTATCACACGCTTTTGTCACCAAAATTCACCTTCATTTACAATGAAATGATTCTTTTTCAGGATACTTCTAACTACACCCCACAAGATTATGGACATTATAAAAACTATGTTAACATAGCAAAGCTGAACAGTTCACAAAAAACAATTTATTGGAAATTTCAAAAATTTGGTCCAAAATTTTATCAATGCTTTCAAAATAATTTTGACAATTATAACTTCAAAACAGAAATGTGGCTTATCATATTTTTGTTCATAACTATCACAGTGTACTTGCTAACGAATTCATTTTATATCATTCTTTATCGACCTTTTGCTATCAAACCAACTTTCAAAAGAATTTGTGCTAAAAATTTTAATATTTTAATTATTTATGTTGGTATTGCAATTTCTTCTTTAAATCTTTTTGTTCCAGCGGTAACTAAATTAACACATTATATTCGATATAAACTTGAATTAAGATTTCCATCGTTTGATTAAGATAATAAAAAAAATTACGACGTTTTAAAAGTTCTTAAAAGTGGTTTAATACCCTTTGTATTTTTTATGTTATCATACAGGATTACTGTATTTAAAAAAGCGAATCGTATCCACCAAAAATTTTAGTTAACCATGAGAGATATTATATTAGCCAAAGATATGTTTAAATAGATATATGGCAAAAGTATGAAATATATTCTATCACATAGATTTCGTCTATGTGATTGTACAAGATTTGCAGAAGTAAGTGACATCTTTACTTAAATCCCTACCATAAAAAGGTTTAGCGTGACAGAACGAAATTTGGCAAACATATTTCTCGACAATGTATTATTCTAATATTTTTATTTCAATTTTTATTATTTTTACGTCTCTTTTTTACATCTGATCCAGATCCAATTGATTTAATGTGGCCATGCAATGATACAAATATTGATTCAGTTGACGAACTTCTAGATATGAAAAAGGAATACATTTATGTAAAAGTTAGTGTTTAATAATTTTTTACTACAACCCTAAAAATAATATAGAGAATGTCCAAATTGTTCTTTTGAATTGCTAGCTGAATATGTGCACTTTTCAAGTAACAGTTGAATGATAGTAACATTAAGTTTTTTAGTATTTTTGAGAGTCAAGCCTATGTCCAAGATTTATTTTTGAAGGGCACTGAAGGATTTCTGGGAAAGGGAACAGGCTTTTGAGCTTTTACTGCTTTCTGTAAATCAGCGACAAAAGATCAAAAATTTTTTCAGGGTGGGATTAACTCCCTAACCTCCTAAATAAGGGCAATTTACTCAGATATTATATTTTCAGACAATGACCAGAAATAACATCATGTCCCAACCAACTCATAATTCAACGGTAAAGTTGTACAAAAATATTTATACCCATTACCATAGCTTGGGAAAGATGTTTGTTAACTGTTACAAGCAGAACTTACTCCAATATTACGATGAAACAAATAATGATAAATGGTTTTATGCTTGTTTAATATCCATTCCATTGCCGCTGTTTATTCTAAAAACTATATTAATATTTAAACAAAAAAAGCTAACAAAATCATCGTTTAGAAGGGTGAAATTTAAAAAAGCATTAATTTGTTTTTTCTTTGTTTTGGGCATTCCTGTCTCACTTCATAATCATTTTATTCGTGTTTCTGTTGGTTTTTCGGGTGCTGCAGATATTATTGAAAAATTTAAATTTCCAAGTTCTTGAAATTTTATGTCTACAATAAATGAATTCGTCTATAAAATTTTGATAGAGGAAGTAACATTTGTTGCAACAGTGCCTTTTAAAATAGCTATCACCCCAATTTTTTGTCTTTGGATGTCCGGTTAGGAATTGTATTAATAATAAAATTCAATTTAATAGAAATACAATGGCAGAAGTGTAACAAGCACGGATGCATCTTACAGGGGGTTTTTTTTAAAACATAAAAAGAGCTCTGAAGCAAATCAGAAGCGGATTATCCACAAGAGCCAAAGAAAGTAACGTTAAACATTTTATTTTCAGATTCTAGCGTTACTATCAGATTTTTTTCAATGAAGCATTTTTGTTGCAATTTTTGAGAGAAAAAGAATTTCCAAAAATAAATTTTTAAACTGTAGCTTTCAAGCAACTGTTGACAAAAAGGATGATACTAACAAACTGTTTTTGTAACTACCCTTCCGCTCGCATGTCACAATCCTGGAAATTTTTAAACAAAAGAGAATCTCGTTGCTTGAAGATAACAATAATCAATCTATGTTAAACAGAATTATAAAAAATGGTTAATTGCGCAAATAAGTTGTTCAGTACATAAATCTAACCAATTTTAGTCGTTAAAAAACCTAAAAATTGACTGGCGCGAATTGCGCACTCTTTGAATCTATCACTTTTTGGTGTTGTGGATAGATTCACAGATGTTATTTAAGATGCCCAAGATGTCTTAGCATCTTAAATAACATCTAGTAATATTTATACTTTACTTTTGTTTACCAACATTTTGTAAAAACTGAATAAAATACTACCACAACACCAAAAAGTGATAGATTCAAATAGTGCGCAATTCGCGCCAGTCAATTTTTAGGTTTTTAAATTTTCAAATATATTTAGATAAATGTCTTGGGCATCTTAAGTAACATCTAGAAATATTTATACTTTACTTTTGTTTACCAACATTTTGTAAAAACTGAATAAAATACTACCACAACACCAAAAAGTGATAGATTCAAAGCGTGCGCAATTCGCGCCAGTCAATTTTTAGGTTTTTAAATTTTCAAATATATTTAGATAAATGTCTTGGGCATCTTAAGTAACATCTAGAAATATTTATACTTTACTTTTGTTTACCAACATTTTTTAAAAACTGAATAAAATTCTACCACAACACCAAAATTGATAGATTCAAAGAGTGCGCAATTCGCGCCAGTCAATTTTTAGGTTTTTTTATTTTCAAAAATAGTTAGATATATGTCTTGGGCATCTTAAGTAACATCTAGAAGTATTTATACTTTACTTTTGTTTACCAACATTTTTTAAAAACTGAATAAAATTCTACCACAACACCAAAATTGATAGATTCAAAGAGTGCGCAATTCGCGCCAGTCAATTTTTAGGTTTTTAAATTTTCAAATATATTTAGATAAATGTCTTGGGCATCTTAAGTAACATCTAGAAGTATTTATACTTTACTTTTGTTTACCAACATTTTTTAAAAACTGAATAAAATTCTACCACAACACCAAAATTGATAGATTCAAAGAGTGCGCAATTCGCGCCAGTCAATTTTTAGGTTTTTTTATTTTCAAAAATAGTTAGATATATGTCTTGGGCATCTTAAGTAACATCTAGAAATATTTATACTTTACTTTTGTTTACCAACATTTTTTAAAAACTGAATAAAATTCTACCACAACACCAAAATTGATAGATTCAAAGAGTGCGCAATTCGCGCCAGTCAATTTTTAGGTTTTTTTATTTTCAAAAATAGTTAGATATATGTCTTGGGCATCTTAAGTAACATCTAGAAGTATTTATACTTTACTTTTGTTTACCAACATTTTTTAAAAACTGAATAAAATTCTAACACAACACCAAAAAGTGATAGATTCAAATAGTGCGCAATTCGCGCCAGTCAATTTTTAGGTTTTTTTATTTTCAAAAATAGTTAGATATATGTCTTGGGCATCTTAAGTAACATCTAGAAATATTTATACTTTACTTTTGTTTACCAACATTTTTTAAAAACTGAATAAAATTCTACCACAACACCAAAATTGATAGATTCAAAGAGTGCGCAATTCGCGCCAGTCAATTTTTAGGTTTTTTTATTTTCAAAAATAGTTAGATATATGTCTTGGGCATCTTAAGTAACATCTAGAAGTATTTATACTTTACTTTTGTTTACCAACATTTTTTAAAAACTGAATAAAATTCTAACACAACACCAAAAAGTGATAGATTCAAATAGTGCGCAATTCGCGCCAGTCAATTTTTAGGTTTTTTTATTTTCAAAAATAGTTAGATATATGTCTTGGGCATCTTAAGTAACATCTAGAAGTATTTATACTTTACTTTTGTTTACCAACATTTTTTAAAAACTGAATAAAATTCTACCACAACACCAAAATTGATAGATTCAAAGAGTGCGCAATTCGCGCCAGTCAATTTTTAGGTTTTTTTATTTTCAAAAATAGTTAGATATATGTCTTGGGCATCTTAAGTAACATCTAGAAATATTTATTCTTTACTTTTGTTTACCAACATTTTTTAAAAACTGAATAAAATTCTACCACAACACCAAAAAGTGATAGATTCAAATAGTGCGCAATTCGCGCCAGCCAATTTTTAGGTTTTTTTATTTTCAAAAATAGTTAGATATATGTCTTGGGCATCTTAAGTAACATCTAGAAATATTTATACTTTACTTTTGTTTACCAACATTTTGTAAAAACTGAATAAAATTCTACCAGAACACCAAAAAGTGATAGATTCAAAGAGTGCGCAATTCGCGCCAGTCAGTTTTTAGGTTTTTTTATTTTCAAAAATAGTTAGATATATGTTTTGGGCATCTTAAAAAACATCTAGAAATATTTATTCTTTACTTTTGTTTACCAACATTTTTTAAAAACTGAATAAAATTCTCCCACAACACCAAAAAGTGATAGATTCAAAGAGTGCGCAATTCGCGCCAGTCAGTTTTTAGGTTTTTTTATTTTCAAAAATAGTTAGATATATGTTTTGGGCATCTTAAAAAACATCTAGAAATATTTATTCTTTACTTTTGTTTACCAACATTTTTTAAAAACTGAATAAAATTCTACCACAACACCAAAAAGTGATAGATTCAAATAGTGCGCAATTCGCGCCAGCCAATTTTTAGGTTTTTTTATTTTGAAACCTAGTTAGATATATGTCTTGGGCATCTTAAGTAACATCTAGAAGTATTTATACTTTACTTTTGTTTACCAACATTTTTTAAAAACTGAATAAAATTCTACCAGAACACCAAAAAGTGATAGATTCAAAGAGTGCGCAATTCGCGCCAGTCAGTTTTTTGGTTTTTTTATTTTCAAAAATAGTTAGATATATGTCTTGGGCATCTTAAGTAACATCTAGAAATATTTATTCTTTACTTTTGTTTACCAACATTTTTTAAAAACTGAATAAAATTCTCCCACAACACCAAAAAGTGATAGATTCAAAGAGTGCGCAATTCGCGCCAGTCAGTTTTTAGGTTTTTTTATTTTCAAAAATAGTTAGATATATGTTTTGGGCATCTTAAAAAACATCTAGAAATATTTATTCTTTACTTTTGTTTACCAACATTTTTTAAAAACTGAATAAAATTCTACCACAACACCAAAAAGTGATAGATTCAAATAGTGCGCAATTCGCGCCAGCCAATTTTTAGGTTTTTTTATTTTGAAACCTAGTTAGATATATGTCTTGGGCATCTTAAGTAACATCTAGAAGTATTTATACTTTACTTTTGTTTACCAACATTTTGTAAAAACTGAATAAAATTCTACCAGAACACCAAAAAGTGATAGATTCAAAGAGTGCGCAATTCGCGCCAGTCAGTTTTTAGGTTTTTTTATTTTCAAAAATAGTTAGATATATGTTTTGGGCATCTTAAAAAACATCTAGAAATATTTATTCTTTACTTTTGTTTACCAACATTTTTTAAAAACTGAATAAAATTCTACCACAACACCAAAAAGTGATAGATTCAAAGAGTGCGCAATTCGCGCCAGTCAATTTTTAGGTTTTTTTATTTTCAAAATTAGTTAGATATATGTTTTGGGCATCTTAAAAAACATCTAGAAATATTTATTCTTTACTTTTGTTTACCAACATTTTGTAAAAACTGAATAAAATTCTCCCACAACACCAAAAAGTGATAGATTCAAAGAGTGCGCAATTCGCGCCAGTCAATTTTTAGGTTTTTTTATTTTCAAAAATAGTTAGATATATGTTTTGGGCATCTTAAAAAACATCTAGAAATATTTATTCTTTACTTTTGTTTACCAACATTTTTTAAAAACTGAATAAAATTCTACCACAACACCAAAAAGTGATAGATTCAAAGAGTGCGCAATTCGCGCCAGTCAATTTTTAGGTTTTTTTATTTTCAAAATTAGTTAGATACATGTTTTGGGCATCTTAAAAAACATCTAGAAATATTTATTCTTTACTTTTGTTTACCAACATTTTGTAAAAACTGAATAAAATTCTTCCACAACACCAAAAAGTGATAGACTCAAAGAGTGCGCAATTCGCGCCAGTCAATTTTTAAGTTTTTTTATTTTCAAAATTAGTTAGATATATGTTTTGGGCATCTTAAAAAACATCTAGAAATATTTATTCTTTACTTTTGTTTACCAACATTTTGTAAAAAATGAATAAAATTCTACCACAACACCAAAAAGTGATAGATTCAAAGAGTGCGCAATTCGCGCCAGCCAATTTTTAGGTTTTTTTATTTTGAAACCTAGTTAGATATATGTCTTGGGCATCTTAAGTAACATCTAGAAATATTTATACTTTACTTTTGTTTACCAACATTTTGTAAAAACTGAATAAAATTCTCCCACAACACCAAAAAGTGATAGATTCAAAGAGTGCGCAATTCGCGCCAGCCAATTTTTAGGTTTTTTTATTTTGAAACCTAGTTAGATATATGTTTTGGGCATCTTAAAAAACATCTAGAAATATTTATTCTTTACTTTTGTTTACCAACATTTTTTAAAAACTGAATAAAATTCTACCACAACACCAAAAAGTGATAGATTCAAAGAGTGCGCAATTCGCGCCAGTCAATTTTTAGGTTTTTTTATTTTCAAAATTAGTTAGATATATGTTTTGGGCATCTTAAAAAACATCTAGAAATATTTATTCTTTACTTTTGTTTACCAACATTTTGTAAAAAATGAATAAAATTCTACCACAACACCAAAAAGTGATAGATTCAAAGAGTGCGCAATTCGCGCCAGTCAATTTTTAGGTTTTTTTATTTTCAAAATTAGTTAGATATATGTTTTGGGCATCTTAAAAAACATCTAGAAATATTTATTCTTTACTTTTGTTTACCAACATTTTTTAAAAAATGAATAAAATTCTACCACAACACCAAAAAGTGATAGATTCAAAGAGTGCGCAATTCGCGCCAGTAATTTTTAGGTTTTTTTATTTTCAAAAATAGTCAGATATATGTCTTGGGCATCTTAAGTAACATCTAGAAATATTTATACTTTACTTTTGTTTACCAACATTTTTTAAAAACTTAATAAAATTCTCCCACAACACCAAAAAGTGATAGATTCAAAAAGTGCGCAATTCGCGCCAGCCAATTTTTAGGTTTTTTTATTTTGAAACCTAGTTAGATATATGTTTTGGGCATCTTAAAAAACATCTAGAAATATTTATTCTTTACTTTTGTTTACCAACATTTTTTAAAAACTGAATAAAATTCTACCACAACACCAAAAAGTGATAGATTCAAAGAGTGCGCAATTCGCGCCAGTCAATTTTTAGGTTTTTTTATTTTCAAAATTAGTTAGATATATGTTTTGGGCATCTTAAAAAACATCTAGAAATATTTATTCTTTACTTTTGTTTACCAACATTTTGTAAAAAATGAATAAAATTCTACCACAACACCAAAAAGTGATAGATTCAAAGAGTGCGCAATTCGCGCCAGTCAATTTTTAGGTTTTTTTATTTTCAAAATTAGTTAGATATATGTTTTGGGCATCTTAAAAAACATCTAGAAATATCTATTCTTTACTTTTGTTTACCAACATTTTGTAAAAACTGAATAAAATTCTCCCACAACACCAAAAAGTGATAGATTCAAAGAGTGCGCAATTCGCGCCAGTCAATTTTTAGGTTTTTTTATTTTCAAAATTAGTTAGATATATGTTTTGGGCATCTTAAAAAACATCTAGAAATATTTATTCTTTACTTTTGTTTACCAACATTTTTTAAAAACTTAATAAAATTCTCCCACAACACCAAAAAGTGATAGATTCAAAGAGTGCGCAATTCGCGCCAGCCAATTTTTAGGTTTTTTTATTTTGAAACCTAGTTAGATATATGTTTTGGGCATCTTAAAAAACATCTAGAAATATTTATTCTTTACTTTTGTTTACCAACATTTTTTAAAAACTGAATAAAATTCTACCACAACACCAAAAAGTGATAGATTCAAAGAGTGCGCAATTCGCGCCAGTCAATTTTTAGGTTTTTTTATTTTCAAAATTAGTTAGATATATGTTTTGGGCATCTTAAAAAACATCTAGAAATATTTATTCTTTACTTTTGTTTACCAACATTTTGTAAAAAATGAATAAAATTCTACCACAACACCAAAAAGTGATAGATTCAAAGAGTGCGCAATTCGCGCCAGTCAATTTTTAGGTTTTTTTATTTTCAAAATTAGTTAGATATATGTTTTGGGCATCTTAAAAAACATCTAGAAATATTTATTCTTTACTTTTGTTTACCAACATTTTTTAAAAACTGAATAAAATTCTACCACAACACCAAAAAGTGATAGATTCAAAGAGTGCGCAATTCGCGCCAGTCAATTTTTAGGTTTTTTTATTTTCAAAATTAGTTAGATATATGTTTTGGGCATCTTAAAAAACATCTAGAAATATTTATTCTTTACTTTTGTTTACCAACATTTTGTAAAAACTGAATAAAATTCTCCCACAACACCAAAAAGTGATAGATTCAAAGAGTGCGCAATTCGCGCCAGCCAATTTTTAGGTTTTTTTATTTTGAAACCTAGTTAGATATATGTTTTGGGCATCTTAAAAAACATCTAGAAATATTTATTCTTTACTTTTGTTTACCAACATTTTTTAAAAACTGAATAAAATTCTACCACAACACCAAAAAGTGATAGATTCAAAGAGTGCGCAATTCGCGCCAGTCAATTTTTAGGTTTTTTTATTTTCAAAATTAGTTAGATATATGTTTTGGGCATCTTAAAAAACATCTAGAAATATTTATTCTTTACTTTTGTTTACCAACATTTTGTAAAAAATGAATAAAATTCTACCACAACACCAAAAAGTGATAGATTCAAAGAGTGCGCAATTCGCGCCAGCCAATTTTTAGGTTTTTTTATTTTGAAACCTAGTTAGATATATGTCTTGGGCATCTTAAGTAACATCTAGAAATATTTATACTTTACTTTTGTTTACCAACATTTTTTAAAAACTTAATAAAATTCTACCAGAACACCAAAAAGTGATAGATTCAAATAGTGCGCAATTCGCGCCAGTCAGTTTTTAGGTTTTTTTATTTTCAAAAATAGTTAGATATATGTCGTGGGCATCTTAAGTAACATCTAGAAGTATTTATACTTTACTTTTGTTTACCAACATTTTTTAAATACTGAATACAATTCTACCACAACACCAAAAAGTGATAGATTCAAAGCGTGCGCAATTCGCGCCAGTCAATTTTTTGGTTTTTTAATTTTTAAAAATAGTTAGATATATGTCTTGGGCATCTTAAGTAACATCTAGAAGTATTTATACTTTACTTTTGTTTACCAACATTTTTTAAATACTGAATACAATTCTACCACAACACCAAAAAGTGATAGATTCAAAGCGTGCGCAATTCGCGCCAGTCAATTCTTAGGTTTTTTAACGACTAAATTTAGTTAGATATATGTCTTGGGCATCTTAAGTAACATCTAGAAATATTTATACTTTACTTTTGTTTACCAACATTTTTTAAAAACTGAATACAATTCTACCACAACACCAATAAGTGATAGATTCAAAGCGTGCGCAATTCGCGCCAGTCAATTTTTAGGTTTTTTAACGACTAAATTTAGTTAGATATATGTCTTGGGCATCTTAAGTAACATCTAGAAATATTTATACTTTACTTTTGTTTACCAACATTTTTTAAAAACTGAATACAATTCTACCACAACACCAAAAAGTGATAGATTCAAAGCGTGCGCAATTCGCGCCAGTCAATTTTTAGGTTTTTTAACGACTAAATTTAGTTAGATATATGTCTTGGGCATCTTAAGTAACATCTAGAAATATTTATACTTTACTTTTGTTTACCAACATTTTTTAAAAACTGAATACAATTCTACCACAACACCAAAAAGTGATAGATTCAAAGCGTGCGCAATTCGCGCCAGTCAATTTTTAGGTTTTTTAACGACTAAATTTAGTTAGATATATGTCTTGGGCATCTTAAGTAACATCTAGAAATATTTATACTTTACTTTTGTTTACCAACATTTTTTAAAAACTGAATAAAATTCTACCACAACACCAAAAAGTGATAGATTCAAAGCGTGCGCAATTCGCGCCAGTCAATTTTTAGGTTTTTTTATTTTCAAAAATAGTAAGATATATGTCTTGGGCATCTTAAGTAACATCTAGAAGTATTTATACTTTACTTTTGTTTACCAACATTTTTTAAAAACTGAATAAAATTCTACCACAACACCAGAAAGTGATAGATTCAAAGAGTGCGCAATTCGCGCCAGTCAATTTTTTGGTTTTTTAAATTTTAATAATAGTTAGATATATGTCTTGGGCATCTTAAGTAACATCTAGAAGTATTTATACTTTACTTTTGTTTACCAACATTTTTTAAATACTGAATACAATTCTACCACAACACCAAAAAGTGATAGATTCAAAGAGTGCGCAATTGGCGCCAGTCAATTTTTAGGTTTTTTAATTTTTAAAAATAGTTAGATATATGTCTTGGGCATCTTAAGTAACATCTAGAAATATTTATACTTTACTTTTGTTTACCAACATTTTTTAAAAACTGAATAAAATTCTACCACAACACCAAAAAGTGATAGATTCAAAGAATGCGCAATTCGCGCCAGTCAATTTTTTGGTTTTTTAATTTTTAAAAATAGTTAGATATATGTCTTGGGCATCTTAAGTAACATCTAGAAGTATTTATACTTTACTTTTGTTTACCAACATTTTTTAAATACTGAATACAATTCTACCACAACACCAAAAAGTGATAGATTCAAAGAGTGCGCAATTCGCGCCAGTAATTTTTAGGTTTTGTTATTTTCAAAAATAGTTAGATATATGTCTTGGGCATCTTAAGTAACATCTAGAAATATTTATACTTTACTTTTGTTTACCAACATTTTTTAAAAACTGAATAAAATTCTACCACAACACCAAAAAGTGATAGATTCAAAGAGTGCGCAATTCGCGCCAGTCAATTTTTAGGTTTTTTTATTTTCAAAAATAGTTAGATATATGTCTTGGGCATCTTAAGTAACATCTAGAAATATTTATACTTTACTTTTGTTTACCAACATTTTTTAAATACTGAATACAATTCTACCACAACACCAAAAAGTGATAGATTCAAAGAGTGCGCAATTCGCGCCAGTAATTTTTAGGTTTTTTTATTTTCAAAAATAGTTAGATATATGTCTTGGGCATCTTAAGTAACATCTAGAAATATTTATACTTTACTTTTGTTTACCAACATTTTTTAAATACTGAATACAATTCTACCACAACACCAAAAAGTGATAGATTCAAAGAGTGCGCAATTCGCGCCAGTAATTTTTAGGTTTTTTTATTTTCAAAAATAGTTAGATATATGTCTTGGGCATCTTAAGTAACATCTAGAAATATTTATACTTTACTTTTGTTTACCAACATTTTTTAAATACTGAATACAATTCTACCACAACACCAAAAAGTGATAGATTCAAAGAGTGCGCAATTCGCGCCAGTAATTTTTAGGTTTTTTTATTTTCAAAAATAGTTAGATATATGTCTTGGGCATCTTAAGTAACATCTAGAAGTATTTATACTTTACTTTTGTTTACCAACATTTTTTAAATACTGAATACAATTCTACCACAACACCAAAAAGTGATAGATTCAAAGAGTGCGCAATTCGCGCCAGTAATTTTTAGGTTTTTTTATTTTCAAAAATAGTTATATATATGTCTTGGGCATCTTAAGTAACATCTAGAAATATTTATACTTTACTTTTGTTTACCAACATTTTTTAAAAACTGAATAAAATTCTACCACAACACCAAAAAGTGATAGATTCAAAGAGTGCGCAATTCGCGCCAGTCAATTTTTAGGTTTTTTTATTTTCAAAAATAGTTAGATATATGTCTTGGGCATCTTAAGTAACATCTAGAAATATTTATACTTTACTTTTGTTTACCAACATTTTTTAAAAACTGAATAAAATTCTACCACAACACCAAAAAGTGATAGATTCAAAGAGTGCGCAATTCGCGCCAGTCAATTTTTAGGTTTTTTTATTTTCAAAAATAGTTAGATATATGTCTTGGGCATCTTAAGTAACATCTAGAAATATTTATACTTTACTTTTGTTTACCAACATTTTTTAAATACTGAATACAATTCTACCACAACACCAAAAAGTGATAGATTCAAAGAGTGCGCAATTCGCGCCAGTAATTTTTAGGTTTTTTTATTTTCAAAAATAGTCAGATATATGTCTTGGGCATCTTAAGTAACATCTAGAAATATTTATACTTTACTTTTGTTTACCAACATTTTTTAAATACTGAATACAATTCTACCACAACACCAAAAAGTGATAGATTCAAATAGTGCGCGATTCGCGCCAGTCAATTTTTAGGTTTTTAAATTTTCAAATATATTTAGATAAATGTCTTGGGCATCTTAAGTAACATCTAGAAGTATTTATACTTTACTTTTGTTTACCAACATTTTTTAAATACTGAATACAATTCTACCACAACACCAGAATTGATAGATTCAAAGAGTGCGCAATTCGCGCCAGTCAATTTTTAGGTTTTTTAATTTTTAAAAATAGTTAGATAAATGTCTTGGGCATCTTAAGTAACATCTAGAAGTATTTATACTTTACTTTTGTTTACCAACATTTTTTAAATACTGAATACAATTCTACCACAACACCAAAAAGTGATAGATTCAAAGAGTGCGCAATTCGCGCCAGTAATTTTTAAGGCTTTTAATTTTTAAAAATAGTTAGATAAATGTCTTGGGCATCTTAAGTAACATCTAGAAGTATTTATACTTTACTTTTGTTTACCAACATTTTTTAAATACTGAATACAATTCTACCACAAAACCAAAAAGTGATAGATTCAAAGAGTGCGCAATTCGCGCCAGTCAATTTTTAGGTTTTTAAATTTTCAAATATATTTAGATAAATGTCTTGGGCATCTTAAGTAACATCTAGAAGTATTTATACTTTACTTTTGTATACCAACATTTTTTAAATACTGAATACAATTCTACCACAACACCAAAAAGTGATAGATTCAAAGAGTGCGCAATTCGCGCCAGTCAATTTTTAGGTTTTTAAATTTTCAAATATATTTAGATAAATGTCTTGGGCATCTTAAGTAACATCTAGAAATATTTATACTTTACTTTTGTATACCAACATTTTTTAAATACTGAATACAATTCTACCACAACACCAAAAAGTGATAGATTCAAAGAGTGCGCAATTCGCGCCAGTCAATTTTTAGGTTTTTAAATTTTCAAATATATTTAGATAAATGTCTTGGGCATCTTAAGTAACATCTAGAAGTATTTATACTTTACTTTTGTATACCAACATTTTTTAAATACTGAATACAATTCTACCACAACACCAAAAAGTGATAGATTCAAAGAGTGCGCAATTCGCGCCAGTCAATTTTTAGGTTTTTAAATTTTCAAATATATTTAGATAAATGTCTTGGGCATCTTAAGTAACATCTAGAAGTATTTATACTTTACTTTTGTATACCAACATTTTTTAAATACTGAATACAATTCTACCACAACACCAAAAAGTGATAGATTCAAAGAGTGCGCAATTCGCGCCAGTCAATTTTTAGGTTTTTAAATTTTCAAATATATTTAGATAAATGTCTTGGGCATCTTAAGTAACATCTAGAAATATTTATACTTTACTTTTGTTTACCAACATTTTTTAAATACTGAATACAATTCTACCACAACACCAAAAAGTGATAGATTCAAATAGTGCGCGATTCGCGCCAGTCAATTTTTAGGTTTTTAAATTTTCAAATATATTTAGATAAATGTCTTGGGCATCTTAAGTAACATCTAGAAGTATTTATACTTTACTTTTGTTTACCAACATTTTTTAAATACTGAATACAATTCTACCACAACACCAGAATTGATAGATTCAAAGAGTGCGCAATTCGCGCCAGTCAATTTTTAGGTTTTTTAATTTTTAAAAATAGTTAGATAAATGTCTTGGGCATCTTAAGTAACATCTAGAAGTATTTATACTTTACTTTTGTTTACCAACATTTTTTAAATACTGAATACAATTCTACCACAACACCAAAAAGTGATAGATTCAAAGAGTGCGCAATTCGCGCCAGTAATTTTTAAGGCTTTTAATTTTTAAAAATAGTTAGATATATGTCTTGGGCATCTTAAGTAACATCTAGAAATATTTATACTTTACTTTTGTTTACCAACATTTTTTAAATACTGAATACAATTCTACCACAAAACCAAAAAGTGATAGATTCAAAGAGTGCGCAATTCGCGCCAGTCAATTTTTAGGTTTTTAAATTTTCAAATATATTTAGATAAATGTCTTGGGCATCTTAAGTAACATCTAGAAGTATTTATACTTTACTTTTGTATACCAACATTTTTTAAATACTGAATACAATTCTACCACAACACCAAAAAGTGATAGATTCAAAGAGTGCGCAATTCGCGCCAGTCAATTTTTAGGTTTTTAAATTTTCAAATATATTTAGATAAATGTCTTGGGCATCTTAAGTAACATCTAGAAGTATTTATACTTTACTTTTGTTTACCAACATTTTTTAAATACTGAATACAATTCTACCACAACACCAAAAAGTGATAGATTCAAAGAGTGCGCAATTCGCGCCAGTAATTTTTAAGGCTTTTAATTTTTAAAAATAGTTAGATATATGTCTTGGGCATCTTAAGTAACATCTAGAAGTATTTATACTTTACTTTTGTTTACCAACATTTTTTAAATACTGAATACAATTCTACCACAAAACCAAAAAGTGATAGATTCAAATAGTGCGCAATTCGCGCCAGTCAATTTTTAGGTTTTTAAATTTTCAAATATATTTAGATAAATGTCTTGGGCATCTTAAGTAACATCTAGAAGTATTTATACTTTACTTTTGTATACCAACATTTTTTAAATACTGAATACAATTCTACCACAACACCAAAAAGTGATAGATTCAAAGAGTGCGCAATTCGCGCCAGTCAATTTTTAGGTTTTTAAATTTTCAAATATATTTAGATAAATGTCTTGGGCATCTTAAGTAACATCTAGAAGTATTTATACTTTACTTTTGTTTACCAACATTTTTTAAATACTGAATACAATTCTACCACAACACCAAAAAGTGATAGATTCAAAGAGTGCGCAATTCGCGCCAGTAATTTTTAAGGCTTTTAATTTTTAAAAATAGTTAGATATATGTCTTGGGCATCTTAAGTAACATCTAGAAGTATTTATACTTTACTTTTGTATACCAACATTTTTTAAATACTGAATACAATTCTACCACAACACCAAAAAGTGATAGATTCAAAGAGTGCGCAATTCGCGCCAGTTATTTCTATGGCTTTTTAATTTTCAAATTTTCTATATGTTTTTTAAGATGCCTTAGTCATACGTATTTTTTCCAAAGCGCAAAAACAACTTTTTTTTAATCATGCTTTAATTAAGTTTTTATTTTTTTCATCGGTAATGCGTCATAAGCTACATGTTTATTTAGAAGTCTTCTTTAACAGTTTTAATATTTTTTTTTAAAATCAAATGAACGAAATGTTCTATTTTTCCAAGAACAAACTTTCTATTGATTAGAATCAACTGTAACAAACAAAGGAATTAATAAAAAGTGCATCTTGAATTAGATTCGTGTTCAACAGATGCATCATTTTTCTTATGTCGCATTTGTTGAACTAATGATTGTAACTTGATGTTGGACTTTAATACAACCAAACAATTTTGGTATTGGAATCCATTTGAATATTACTTCATAATAAGATTTTACAGCCCCAATAAGAATGATTGCATTGATGATAGAATGAGTGGAATATGTTGCAAAGATTAGGGGATTTAAAGCTAAAAAATATTTTTGTTAAGATTTTATTTTGCTTGAATTTTTTGATTTGATTT
Source organism: Panagrolaimus sp. LJ2400 (assembly GCA_024447215.1). NCBI lineage: Eukaryota > Metazoa > Nematoda > Chromadorea > Rhabditida > Panagrolaimidae > Panagrolaimus > Panagrolaimus sp. LJ2400. The sequence goes on along the minus strand of JAMRYA010000050.1, from coordinate 528,718 downwards.
TAAATGAAAAGAGGAAGCCAGTTTTTAGTAAATTCAATGTTGAATGTGCTTTAAACCTCAAGAATATGAAAATTTGAGAGAGTTTAAAGATATTTTGTGTAAAATAAAAGTGACTCATCTTTTAAAAATTTTACTGTCGCTGTGATAGTAACAGTACAAATTGAAACTTATTAATGTTTTTTATTATCGTACTGATTGTAGCAAAAAAAATCAATTAATATTGTTCTGCTGACAAATTAGCAAACTTACCTCGTACACGGTGTTTTAAAACCAGTGTTGACAAAATAATTGCACTAAATGGTAAACACATAGTTATCATCGGAACAAGCAACTAAAATTGCATTAATTTTTTTTTGTTCAAATCAATTATCCTACAACTTACTTGAACTGTAATTATTACTATCAGCCGTTTATGAAGCTTATATGTTTGTTCGGACATTTTACTTTTTTGTTTTGACAACACTCTATTTGTTACAAAATACATTGTTCCGGCAAAGATGCTAAAAATCACGTAACCACTAATTGCCAATATTGCTCCAATCTTTAATTTTGTTGAATTAAGTGATACACTTCCACAAACATGTGATTTCCAAAATGGATAAATATCAGGATAATTCTAAAACAGTTGAAATTTGCATATTTCATTAGAAACCAGAAATATTATTTACTGTTAAAATTTCATTGTCTTTATCATTTTCTTCTGTCTGCATAAGATAAAATACTACAGCACCAACAAATCCACCACCAGGATGTCCTAATATCATTTGAGATATACCAAATTTTGAATGCAAATATTTTAGTTTATCAGTAAATAAAAGTATACGGTATAGTTGACCAAGTACAAGAGATGCCATACAGCAGCAAGTAAGAATTGGATGAATTGCCTAAAAAATTGATTTCTAAGAAATTTTAAAGGTTTTTTTAAAGGAAAGAAGCAGGTGTTTTCGTCTATTTTTATTTAAAATGTCCATGTGGACTGTTTGAATGCGTTTTGTAAATGCTAAATAAGATATGTATTATCTCATAGGAGGCTTTACACTTCTTAAAAACAGCATATCAGGAAACATTGCTTTCGTCATAATCTTTATATGGATGACGCTAAATCTTACTGTATTAATTACTAAAAGTTACCGCGGTTTGTTTAATTTCTAACAACAAATAGAAATTGGAAATTCATTAAAGCAATCCAAATCTTAATTAAACCATACAAAAAAATAGAAAAAACTCATTTTAAATAATTTAATGATGAAAGAAATGAGAGTAGTTTAAATAAAGTTCTCGTTTTCAACATTTTGTTGTTATTATCGATGCGATTGTATTTTTCTTCTGTTCTATCATTATGATGGTAACAGAAATATAAATTTTTTGTTGCTACTATCACTATGATAATAACATAAAAAAACGAAAACCGATAATTGAGAGCTACTTTCAGTTTGATCGCAATGTGCTAAATTTATATATCATTAGTTTAGCTCTTATTATTGTTCTAACAGTAATTAAAACATATTATTTCGATTTTTGGATGTTACTATTACTATGCCAGTAACACAAAAAATTGAAACTTAAAATTTAGTGTTACTCTTAAATTGAGAGAGTCAGATTGCAATATGCCAAATTTATATGTCAACCCGAAATAAATATGTCACTGAAATTACATCAAACCTCGATCTTAATTAAAGACTAAAACCCTACAAAAATCTAATCTTAAATATTTTTGACCAAAAAGCTGTTAAAATTTATTAGCAAAAAACCGTACCAACAAAATCGCAACAGTATCTTTATTTACCAAATGTTCAAAGGGTCCTTTCGTACAAATTACCGGCGCTGGAAATAATACTACTGGAACATAAATTGATGAAGTATAAACATCAAATACTGTAGCCCAGATAGAAATGTTCATTAAATAATATTTGTAAACACCCATAGTTTTTGGAGTATGTTGAATTATGAGGTACATCAATAAACTGTTTATTGCAATACTAACTGCAGTTTCGATGTGCAGCAGCACAACTGATTGCCTAACATAAGCTTCATCAAAATATGGAGTAATATTGGAGAACGTTGTATTCATTGTAGCATTTTTTAAAAATTTAAGAAAAAACGTATTTATAAGATTCTTGACAGAATTTAAAAATTTATTAATGACATTTAGTTATCAAATGCACCTGCTATTCTAGGGGGATTTTTAAGCTTTAAAAAGCGTGTTGGAGATAGATATGCAACTGTTCGTAAGTTCAAGAGTTTAAAAGTCAATGAAAAATTGTCTGGTTACTTAATATTGTCATACACATTCTGGTCTACTTTAAAAGATTTATACACCCCCTTGCTTTAATAAAACTGAAAAGATACATATTGTTTAAAGTTAGTTGCTTGCATGTTTCTTTCTAAAAAAGAAGTGCTTTGAAAACATTGAAATTCATTTTGATATCAAATTTGAAGCTTTTTTTAAAGAAGAATAAATTTCTTACCAAAGTTTACTCGATACACCTTTTAAATATTTGACAAAAAGGTATTGGTCACAATTTTATACGAGCAAAAAAATAAAGAGAAATTGCTTTCAAAAACAGTTCTTTAACAAACGACATATTGTGCTACAGTAATTTTGCAAACTTAAATTTTTGCCAATATCAAATTTTGTTAGTTCGTTTATTTAAACAACAACGTTCAGACAGCATATAAAATGCATTTTTTTGTTTGAAAAAAAGTGCAAATAAGAATGCCCTTGAATTCTTTTTGTCCGATCGGCAATGGCAATTTTTTGGCACTGTGCCATTGATGTAGACACTCACAGCCGACCTCGACGGATATATTTCTCTTGTGCTACGTCGGTTAACATAAAGGTAAAAATAAATCATTGATTGAACTGTTACTTATTGTCCTCCAAAACGTCTTTTCTTCTCGACCAATGGCAAATGATGATATATGGCTACGATTCACCTTTAATGTAAATTTTAGTTTTTCTGATAAAGGTATGAATTATCTATCAATTAAAACTAAATTCACATTTTTCCAATCATTGGAAACCCTCATTTATTAACAGAGGTTCTTGGTGTGCCTGCAAAGTTTGACAGCTATTCAAACGATAACTGGACACACCTATAATGTAAATTTTAGTTTTTCTGGTAGAAACAGCTATTATCTATCATTTAAAATAAAATTCACATTATTCCAATCATTGCAAACCCTCATTTATTAACAGAGGTTCTTGGTGTGTCAGCAAAGTTTGGCAGCTGTTTAAACGATAACTGGACACACCTTTAATGTAAATTTTAGTTTTTCTGGTAGAAACAGCTATTATCTATCATTTAAAATAAAATTCACATTATTCCAATCATTGCAAACCCTCATTTATTAACAGAGGTTTTTGGTGTGTCAGCAACGTTGAGCAGCTATTCAAACGACAACTGGACACACCTATAATGTAAATTTTAGTTTTTCTGGTAGAAACAGCTGTTATCTATCATTTAAAATAAAATTCACATTATTCCAATCATTGCAAACCCTCATTTATTAACAGAGGTTCTTGGTGTGTCAGCAACGTTGAGCAGCTATTCAAACGACAACTGGACACACCTTTAATGTAAATTTTAGTTTTTCTGGTAGAAACAGCTGTTATCTATCATTTAAAATAAAATTCACATTATTCCAATCATTGCAAACCCTCATTTATTAACAGAGGTTCTTGGTGTGTCAGCAAAGTTTGGCAGCTGTTTAAACGATAACTGGACACACCTTTAATGTAAATTTTAGTTTTTCTGGTAGAAACAGCTGTTATCTATCATTTAAAATAAAATTCACATTATTCCAATCATTGCAAACCCTCATTTATTAACAGAGGTTCTTGGTGTGTCAGCAACGTTGAGCAGCTATTCAAACGACAACTGGACACACCTATAATGTAAATTTTAGTTTTTCTGGTAGAAACAGCTGTTATCTATCATTTAAAATAAAATTCACATTATTCCAATCATTGCAAACCCTCATTTATTAACAGAGGTTCTTGGTGTGTCAGCAACGTTGAGCAGCTATTCAAACGACAACTGGACACACCTTTAATGTAAATTTTAGTTTTTCTGGTAGAAACAGCTATTATCTATCATTTAAAATAAAATTCACATTATTCCAATCATTGCAAACCCTCATTTATTAACAGAGGTTCTTGGTGTGTCAGCAACGTTGAGCAGCTGTTTAAACGATAACTGGACACACCTTTAATGTAAATTTTAGTTTTTCTGGTAGAAACAGCTATTATCTATCATTTAAAATAAAATTCACATTATTCCAATCATTGCAAACCCTCATTTATTAACAGAGGTTCTTGGTGTGTCAGCAACGTTGAGCAGCTGTTTAAACGATAACTGGACACACCTTTAATGTAAATTTTAGTTTTTCTGGTAGAAACAGCTATTATCTATCATTTAAAATAAAATTCACATTATTCCAATCATTGCAAACCCTCATTTATTAACAGAGGTTCTTGGTGTGTCAGCAACGTTGAGCAGCTGTTTAAACGATAACTGGACACACCTTTAATGTAAATTTTAGTTTTTCTGGTAGAAACAGCTATTATCTATCATTTAAAATAAAATTCACATTATTCCAATCATTGCAAACCCTCATTTATTAACAGAGGTTCTTGGTGTGTCAGCAACGTTGAGCAGCTGTTTAAACGATAACTGGACACACCTTTAATGTAAATTTTAGTTTTTCTGGTAGAAACAGCTGTTATCTATCATTTAAAATAAAATTCACATTATTCCAATCATTGCAAACCCTCATTTATTAACAGAGGTTCTTGGTGTGTCAGCAACGTTGAGCAGCTATTCAAACGACAACTGGACACACCTATAATGTAAATTTTAGTTTTTCTGGTAGAAACAGCTGTTATCTATCATTTAAAATAAAATTCACATTATTCCAATCATTGCAAACCCTCATTTATTAACAGAGGTTCTTGGTGTGTCAGCAACGTTGAGCAGCTATTCAAACGACAACTGGACACACCTATAATGTAAATTTTAGTTTTTCTAGTAGAAACAGCTATTATCTATCATTTAAAATAAAATTCACATTATTCCAATCATTGCAAACCCTCATTTATTAACAGAGGTTCTTGGTGTGTCAGCAAAGTTTGGCAGCTGTTTAAACGATAACTGGACACACCTTTAATGTAAATTTTAGTTTTTCTAGTAGAAACAGCTATTATCTATCATTTAAAACAAAATTCACATTATTCCAATCATTGCAAACCCTCATTTATTAACAGAGGTTCTTGGTGTGTCAGCAACGTTGAGCAGCTATTCAAACGATAACTGGACACACCTTTAATGTAAATTTTAGTTTTTCTGGTAGAAACAGCTATTATCTATCATTGAAAATAAAATTCACATTATTCCAATCATTGCAAACCCTCATTTATTAACAGAGGTTTTTGGTGTGTCAGCAACGTTGAGCAGCTATTCAAACGACAACTGGACACACCTATAATGTAAATTTTAGTTTTTCTAGTAGAAACAGCTATTATCTATCATTTAAAACAAAATTCACATTATTCCAATCATTGCAAACCCTCATTTATTAACAGAGGTTTTTGGTGTGTCAGCAACGTTGAGCAGCTATTCAAACGACAACTGGACACACCTATAATGTAAATTTTAGTTTTTCTAGTAGAAACAGCTATTATCTATCATTTAAAACAAAATTCACATTATTCCAATCATTGCAAACCCTCATTTATTAACAGAGGTTCTTGGTGTGTCAGCAACGTTGAGCAGCTATTCAAACGACAACTGGACACACCTATAATGTAAATTTTAGTTTTTCTGGTAGAAACAGCTATTATCTATCATTTAAAACAAAATTCACATTATTCCAATCATTGCAAACCCTCATTTATTAACAGAGGTTTTTGGTGTGTCAGCAACGTTGAGCAGCTATTCAAACGACAACTGGACACACCTATAATGTAAATTTTAGTTTTTCTGATAAAGTTATGAATTATCTATCATTTAAAATAAAATTCACATTATTCCAATCATTGCAAACCCTCATTTATTAACAGAGGTTTTTGGTGTGTCAGCAACGTTGAGCAGCTATTCAAACGACAACTGGACACACCTATAATGTAAATTTTAGTTTTTCTGATAAAGTTATGAATTATCTATCATTTAAAATAAAATTCACATTATTCCAATCATTGCAAACCCTCATTTATTAACAGAGGTTCTTGGTGTGTCAGCAACGTTGAGCAGCTATTCAAACGACAACTGGACACACCTATAATGTAAATTTTAGTTTTTTTAGTAGAAACAGCTATTATCTATCATTTAAAACAAAATTCACATTATTCCAATCATTGCAAACCCTCATTTATTAACAGAGGTTCTTGGTGTGTCAGCAAAGTTTGGCAGCTATTCAAACGATAACTGGACACACCTTTAATGTAAATTTTAGTTTTTCTGGTAGAAACAGCTATTATCTATCATTTAAAACAAAATTCACATTATTCCAATCATTGCAAACCCTCATTTATTAACAGAGGTTCTTGGTGTGTCAGCAACGTTGAGCAGCTATTCAAACGATAACTGGACACACCTTTAATGTAAATTTTAGTTTTTCTAGTAGAAACAGCTATTATCTATCATTTAAAACAAAATTCACATTATTCCAATCATTGCAAACCCTCATTTATTAACAGAGGTTCTTGGTGTGTCAGCAACGTTGAGCAGCTATTCAAACGACAACTGGACACACCTATAATGTAAATTTTAGTTTTTCTGATAAAGTTATGAATTATCTATCATTTAAAATAAAATTCACATTATTCCAATCATTGCAAACCCTCATTTATTAACAGAGGTTCTTGGTGTGTCAGCAACGTTGAGCAGCTATTCAAACGATAACTGGACACACCTTTAATGTAAATTTTAGTTTTTCTAGTAGAAACAGCTATTATCTATCATTTAAAACAAAATTCACATTATTCCAATCATTGCAAACCCTCATTTATTAACAGAGGTTCTTGGTGTGTCAGCAACGTTGAGCAGCTATTCAAACGATAACTGGACACACCTTTAATGTAAATTTTAGTTTTTCTGGTAGAAACAGCTATTATCTATCATTGAAAATAAAATTCACATTATTCCAATCATTGCAAACCCTCATTTATTAACAGAGGTTTTTGGTGTGTCAGCAACGTTGAGCAGCTATTCAAACGACAACTGGACACACCTATAATGTAAATTTTAGTTTTTCTAGTAGAAACAGCTATTATCTATCATTTAAAACAAAATTCACATTATTCCAATCATTGCAAACCCTCATTTATTAACAGAGGTTCTTGGTGTGTCAGCAACGTTGAGCAGCTATTCAAACGACAACTGGACACACCTATAATGTAAATTTTAGTTTTTCTGGTAGAAACAGCTATTATCTATCATTTAAAACAAAATTCACATTATTCCAATCATTGCAAACCCTCATTTATTAACAGAGGTTTTTGGTGTGTCAGCAACGTTGAGCAGCTATTCAAACGACAACTGGACACACCTATAATGTAAATTTTAGTTTTTCTAGTAGAAACAGCTATTATCTATCATTTAAAACAAAATTCACATTATTCCAATCATTGCAAACCCTCATTTATTAACAGAGGTTTTTGGTGTGTCAGCAACGTTGAGCAGCTATTCAAACGACAACTGGACACACCTATAATGTAAATTTTAGTTTTTCTAGTAGAAACAGCTATTATCTATCATTTAAAACAAAATTCACATTATTCCAATCATTGCAAACCCTCATTTATTAACAGAGGTTCTTGGTGTGTCAGCAACGTTGAGCAGCTATTCAAACGACAACTGGACACACCTATAATGTAAATTTTAGTTTTTCTGGTAGAAACAGCTATTATCTATCATTTAAAACAAAATTCACATTATTCCAATCATTGCAAACCCTCATTTATTAACAGAGGTTTTTGGTGTGTCAGCAACGTTGAGCAGCTATTCAAACGACAACTGGACACACCTATAATGTAAATTTTAGTTTTTCTGATAAAGTTATGAATTATCTATCATTTAAAATAAAATTCACATTATTCCAATCATTGCAAACCCTCATTTATTAACAGAGGTTTTTGGTGTGTCAGCAACGTTGAGCAGCTATTCAAACGACAACTGGACACACCTATAATGTAAATTTTAGTTTTTCTGATAAAGTTATGAATTATCTATCATTTAAAATAAAATTCACATTATTCCAATCATTGCAAACCCTCATTTATTAACAGAGGTTCTTGGTGTGTCAGCAACGTTGAGCAGCTATTCAAACGACAACTGGACACACCTATAATGTAAATTTTAGTTTTTTTAGTAGAAACAGCTATTATCTATCATTTAAAACAAAATTCACATTATTCCAATCATTGCAAACCCTCATTTATTAACAGAGGTTCTTGGTGTGTCAGCAAAGTTTGGCAGCTATTCAAACGATAACTGGACACACCTTTAATGTAAATTTTAGTTTTTCTGGTAGAAACAGCTATTATCTATCATTTAAAACAAAATTCACATTATTCCAATCATTGCAAACCCTCATTTATTAACAGAGGTTCTTGGTGTGTCAGCAACGTTGAGCAGCTATTCAAACGATAACTGGACACACCTTTAATGTAAATTTTAGTTTTTCTAGTAGAAACAGCTATTATCTATCATTTAAAACAAAATTCACATTATTCCAATCATTGCAAACCCTCATTTATTAACAGAGGTTCTTGGTGTGTCAGCAACGTTGAGCAGCTATTCAAACGATAACTGGACACACCTTTAATGTAAATTTTAGTTTTTCTGGTAGAAACAGCTATTATCTATCATTGAAAATAAAATTCACATTATTCCAATCATTGCAAACCCTCATTTATTAACAGAGGTTTTTGGTGTGTCAGCAACGTTGAGCAGCTATTCAAACGACAACTGGACACACCTATAATGTAAATTTTAGTTTTTCTAGTAGAAACAGCTATTATCTATCATTTAAAACAAAATTCACATTATTCCAATCATTGCAAACCCTCATTTATTAACAGAGGTTCTTGGTGTGTCAGCAACGTTGAGCAGCTATTCAAACGACAACTGGACACACCTATAATGTAAATTTTAGTTTTTCTGGTAGAAACAGCTATTATCTATCATTTAAAACAAAATTCACATTATTCCAATCATTGCAAACCCTCATTTATTAACAGAGGTTTTTGGTGTGTCAGCAACGTTGAGCAGCTATTCAAACGACAACTGGACACACCTATAATGTAAATTTTAGTTTTTCTGAAAAAGTTATGAATTATCTATCATTTAAAATAAAATTCACATTATTCCAATCATTGCAAACCCTCATTTATTAACAGAGGTTTTTGGTGTGTCAGCAACGTTGAGCAGCTATTCAAACGACAACTGGACACACCTATAATGTAAATTTTAGTTTTTCTGATAAAGGTATGAATTATCTATCAATTAAAACTAAATTCACATTTTTCCAATCATTGGAAACCCTCATTTATTAACAGAGGTTCTTGGTGTGTCAGCAACGTTGAGCAGCTATTCAAACGACAACTGGACACACCTATAATGTAAATTTTAGTTTTTCTGATAAAGTTATGAATTATCTATCATTTAAAATAAAATTCACATTATTCCAATCATTGCAAACCCTCATTTATTAACAGAGGTTTTTGGTGTGTCAGCAACGTTGAGCAGCTATTCAAACGACAACTGGACACACCTATAATGTAAATTTTAGTTTTTCTGATAAAGTTATGAATTATCTATCATTTAAAATAAAATTCACATTATTCCAATCATTGCAAACCCTCATTTATTAACAGAGGTTCTTGGTGTGTCAGCAACGTTGAGCAGCTATTCAAACGACAACTGGACACACCTATAATGTAAATTTTAGTTTTTCTGGTAGAAACAGCTATTATCTATCATTTAAAACAAAATTCACATTATTCCAATCATTGCAAACCCTCATTTATTAACAGAGGTTTTTGGTGTGTCAGCAACGTTGAGCAGCTATTCAAACGACAACTGGACACACCTATAATGTAAATTTTAGTTTTTCTGATAAAGTTATGAATTATCTATCATTTAAAATAAAATTCACATTATTCCAATCATTGCAAACCCTCATTTATTAACAGAGGTTTTTGGTGTGTCAGCAACGTTGAGCAGCTATTCAAACGACAACTGGACACACCTATAATGTAAATTTTAGTTTTTCTGATAAAGTTATGAATTATCTATCATTTAAAATAAAATTCACATTATTCCAATCATTGCAAACCCTCATTTATTAACAGAGGTTCTTGGTGTGTCAGCAACGTTGAGCAGCTATTCAAACGACAACTGGACACACCTATAATGTAAATTTTAGTTTTTTTAGTAGAAACAGCTATTATCTATCATTTAAAACAAAATTCACATTATTCCAATCATTGCAAACCCTCATTTATTAACAGAGGTTCTTGGTGTGTCAGCAAAGTTTGGCAGCTATTCAAACGATAACTGGACACACCTTTAATGTAAATTTTAGTTTTTCTGGTAGAAACAGCTATTATCTATCATTTAAAACAAAATTCACATTATTCCAATCATTGCAAACCCTCATTTATTAACAGAGGTTCTTGGTGTGTCAGCAACGTTGAGCAGCTATTCAAACGATAACTGGACACACCTTTAATGTAAATTTTAGTTTTTCTAGTAGAAACAGCTATTATCTATCATTTAAAACAAAATTCACATTATTCCAATCATTGCAAACCCTCATTTATTAACAGAGGTTCTTGGTGTGTCAGCAACGTTGAGCAGCTATTCAAACGATAACTGGACACACCTTTAATGTAAATTTTAGTTTTTCTGGTAGAAACAGCTATTATCTATCATTGAAAATAAAATTCACATTATTCCAATCATTGCAAACCCTCATTTATTAACAGAGGTTTTTGGTGTGTCAGCAACGTTGAGCAGCTATTCAAACGACAACTGGACACACCTATAATGTAAATTTTAGTTTTTCTAGTAGAAACAGCTATTATCTATCATTTAAAACAAAATTCACATTATTCCAATCATTGCAAACCCTCATTTATTAACAGAGGTTCTTGGTGTGTCAGCAACGTTGAGCAGCTATTCAAACGACAACTGGACACACCTATAATGTAAATTTTAGTTTTTCTGGTAGAAACAGCTATTATCTATCATTTAAAACAAAATTCACATTATTCCAATCATTGCAAACCCTCATTTATTAACAGAGGTTTTTGGTGTGTCAGCAACGTTGAGCAGCTATTCAAACGACAACTGGACACACCTATAATGTAAATTTTAGTTTTTCTGAAAAAGTTATGAATTATCTATCATTTAAAATAAAATTCACATTATTCCAATCATTGCAAACCCTCATTTATTAACAGAGGTTTTTGGTGTGTCAGCAACGTTGAGCAGCTATTCAAACGACAACTGGACACACCTATAATGTAAATTTTAGTTTTTCTGGTAGAAACAGCTATTATCTATCATTTAAAACAAAATTCACATTATTCCAATCATTGCAAACCCTCATTTATTAACAGAGGTTTTTGGTGTGTCAGCAACGTTGAGCAGCTATTCAAACGACAACTGGACACACCTATAATGTAAATTTTAGTTTTTCTGAAAAAGTTATGAATTATCTATCATTTAAAATAAAATTCACATTATTCCAATCATTGCAAACCCTCATTTATTAACAGAGGTTTTTGGTGTGTCAGCAACGTTGAGCAGCTATTCAAACGACAACTGGACACACCTATAATGTAAATTTTAGTTTTTCTGAAAAAGTTATGAATTATCTATCATTTAAAATAAAATTCACATTATTCCAATCATTGCAAACCCTCATTTATTAACAGAGGTTTTTGGTGTGTCAGCAACGTTGAGCAGCTATTCAAACGACAACTGGACACACCTATAATGTAAATTTTAGTTTTTCTGATAAAGGTATGAATTATCTATCAATTAAAACTAAATTCACATTTTTCCAATCATTGGAAACCCTCATTTATTAACAGAGGTTCTTGGTGTGCCTGCAAAGTTTGACAGCTATTCAAACGACAACTGGACACACCTATAATGTAAATTTTAGTTTTTCTGATAAAGGTATGAATTATCTATCAATTAAAACTAAATTCACATTATTCCAATCATTGCAAACCCTCATTTATTAACAGAGGTTCTTGGTGTGTCAGCAAAGTTTGGCAGCTGTTTAAACGATAACTGGACACACCTTTAATGTAAATTTTAGTTTTTCTGGTAGAAACAGCTATTATCTATCATTTAAAATAAAATTCACATTATTCCAATCATTGCAAACCCTCATTTATTAACAGAGGTTTTTGGTGTGTCAGCAACGTTGAGCAGCTGTTTAAACGATAACTGGACACACCTTTAATGTAAATTTTAGTTTTTCTGGTAGAAACAGCTGTTATCTATCATTTAAAATAAAATTCACATTATTCCAATCATTGCAAACCCTCATTTATTAACAGAGGTTCTTGGTGTGTCAGCAACGTTGAGCAGCTATTCAAACGACAACTGGACACACCTATAATGTAAATTTTAGTTTTTCTAGTAGAAACAGCTATTATCTATCATTTAAAACAAAATTCACATTATTCCAATCATTGCAAACCCTCATTTATTAACAGAGGTTTTTGGTGTGTCAGCAACGTTGAGCAGCTATTCAAACGACAACTGGACACACCTATAATGTAAATTTTAGTTTTTCTGGTAGAAACAGCTATTATCTATCATTTAAAATAAAATTCACATTATTCCAATCATTGCAAACCCTCATTTATTAACAGAGGTTCTTGGTGTGTCAGCAAAGTTTGGCAGCTGTTTAAACGATAACTGGACACACCTTTAATGTAAATTTTAGTTTTTCTGGTAGAAACAGCTATTATCTATCATTTAAAATAAAATTCACATTATTCCAATCATTGCAAACCCTCATTTATTAACAGAGGTTTTTGGTGTGTCAGCAAAGTTTGGCAGCTGTTTAAACGATAACTGGACACACCTATAATGTAAATTTTAGTTTTTCTGGTAGAAACAGCTATTATCTATCATTTAAAATAAAATTCACATTATTCCAATCATTGCAAACCCTCATTTATTAACAGAGGTTCTTGGTGTGTCAGCAAAGTTTGGCAGCTGTTTAAACGATAACTGGACACACCTTTAATGTAAATTTTAGTTTTTCTGGTAGAAACAGCTATTATCTATCATTTAAAATAAAATTCACATTATTCCAATCATTGCAAACCCTCATTTATTAACAGAGGTTCTTGGTGTGTCAGCAAAGTTTGGCAGCTGTTTAAACGATAACTGGACACACCTATAATGTAAATTTTAGTTTTTCTGGTAGAAACAGCTATTATCTATCATTTAAAATAAAATTCACATTATTCCAATCATTGCAAACCCTCATTTATTAACAGAGGTTCTTGGTGTGTCAGCAAAGTTTGGCAGCTGTTTAAACGATAACTGGACACACCTTTAATGTAAATTTTAGTTTTTCTGGTAGAAACAGCTATTATCTATCATTTAAAATAAAATTCACATTATTCCAATCATTGCAAACCCTCATTTATTAACAGAGGTTCTTGGTGTGTCAGCAACGTTGAGCAGCTATTCAAAAGACAACTGGACACACCTATAATGTAAATTTTAGTTTTTCTGAAAAAGTTGTGAATTATCTATCATTTAAAATAAAATTCACATTATTCCAATCATTGCAAACCCTCATTTATTAACAGAGGTTCTTGGTGTGTCAGCAAAGTTTGGCAGCTGTTTAAACGATAACTGGACACACCTATAATGTAAATTTTAGTTTTTCTGGTAGAAACAGCTATTATCTATCATTTAAAATAAAATTCACATTATTCCAATCATTGCAAACCCTCATTTATTAACAGAGGTTCTTGGTGTGCCTGCAAAGTTTGACAGCTATTCAAACGACAACTGGACACACCTATAATGTAAATTTTAGTTTTTCTGAAAAAGTTATGAATTATCTATCATTTAAAATAAAATTCACATTATTCCAATCATTGCAAACCCTCATTTATTAACAGAGGTTCTTGGTGTGCCTGCAAAGTTTGACAGCTATTCAAACGACAACTGGACACACCTATAATGTAAATTTTAGTTTTTCTGAAAAAGTTATGAATTATCTATCATTTAAAATAAAATTCACATTATTCCAATCATTGCAAACCCTCATTTATTAACAGAGGTTCTTGGTGTGTCAGCAAAGTTTGGCAGCTGTTTAAACGATAACTGGACACACCTATAATGTAAATTTTAGTTTTTCTGGTAGAAACAGCTATTATCTATCATTTAAAATAAAATTCACATTATTCCAATCATTGCAAACCCTCATTTATTAACAGAGGTTCTTGGTGTGTCAGCAAAGTTTGGCAGCTGTTTAAACGATAACTGGACACACCTATAATGTAAATTTTAGTTTTTCTGGTAGAAACAGCTATTATCTATCATTTAAAATAAAATTCACATTATTCCAATCATTGCAAACCCTCATTTATTAACAGAGGTTCTTGGTGTGTCAGCAAAGTTTGGCAGCTGTTTAAACGATAACTGGACACACCTATAATGTAAATTTTAGTTTTTCTGGTAGAAACAGCTATTATCTATCATTTAAAATAAAATTCACATTATTCCAATCATTGCAAACCCTCATTTATTAACAGAGGTTCTTGGTGTGTCAGCAAAGTTTGGCAGCTGTTTAAACGATAACTGGACACACCTATAATGTAAATTTTAGTTTTTCTGGTAGAAACAGCTATTATCTATCATTTAAAATAAAATTCACATTATTCCAATCATTGCAAACCCTCATTTATTAACAGAGGTTCTTGGTGTGCCTGCAAAGTTTGACAGCTATTCAAACGACAACTGGACACACCTATAATGTAAATTTTAGTTTTTCTGAAAAAGTTATGAATTATCTATCATTTAAAATAAAATTCACATTATTCCAATCATTGCAAACCCTCATTTATTAACAGAGGTTCTTGGTGTGCCTGCAAAGTTTGACAGCTATTCAAACGACAACTGGACACACCTATAATGTAAATTTTAGTTTTTCTGAAAAAGTTATGAATTATCTATCATTTAAAATAAAATTCACATTATTCCAATCATTGCAAACCCTCATTTATTAACAGAGGTTCTTGGTGTGTCAGCAAAGTTTGGCAGCTGTTTAAACGATAACTGGACACACCTATAATGTAAATTTTAGTTTTTCTGGTAGAAACAGCTATTATCTATCATTTAAAATAAAATTCACATTATTCCAATCATTGCAAACCCTCATTTATTAACAGAGGTTCTTGGTGTGTCAGCAAAGTTTGGCAGCTGTTTAAACGATAACTGGACACACCTATAATGTAAATTTTAGTTTTTCTGAAAAAGTTATGAATTATCTATCATTTAAAATAAAATTCACATTATTCCAATCATTGCAAACCCTCATTTATTAACAGAGGTTCTTGGTGTGTCAGCAAAGTTTGGCAGCTGTTTAAACGATAACTGGACACACCTATAATGTAAATTTTAGTTTTTCTGGTAGAAACAGCTATTATCTATCATTTAAAATAAAATTCACATTATTCCAATCATTGCAAACCCTCATTTATTAACAGAGGTTCTTGGTGTGTCAGCAAAGTTTGGCAGCTGTTTAAACGATAACTGGACACACCTATAATGTAAATTTTAGTTTTTCTGGTAGAAACAGCTATTATCTATCATTTAAAATAAAATTCACATTATTCCAATCATTGCAAACCCTCATTTATTAACAGAGGTTCTTGGTGTGCCTGCAAAGTTTGACAGCTATTCAAACGACAACTGGACACACCTATAATGTAAATTTTAGTTTTTCTGAAAAAGTTATGAATTATCTATCATTTAAAATAAAATTCACATTATTCCAATCATTGCAAACCCTCATTTATTAACAGAGGTTCTTGGTGTGCCTGCAAAGTTTGACAGCTATTCAAACGACAACTGGACACACCTATAATGTAAATTTTAGTTTTTCTGAAAAAGTTATGAATTATCTATCATTTAAAATAAAATTCACATTATTCCAATCATTGCAAACCCTCATTTATTAACAGAGGTTCTTGGTGTGTCAGCAAAGTTTGGCAGCTGTTTAAACGATAACTGGACACACCTATAATGTAAATTTTAGTTTTTCTGGTAGAAACAGCTATTATCTATCATTTAAAATAAAATTCACATTATTCCAATCATTGCAAACCCTCATTTATTAACAGAGGTTCTTGGTGTGTCAGCAAAGTTTGGCAGCTGTTTAAACGATAACTGGACACACCTATAATGTAAATTTTAGTTTTTCTGAAAAAGTTATGAATTATCTATCATTTAAAATAAAATTCACATTATTCCAATCATTGCAAACCCTCATTTATTAACAGAGGTTCTTGGTGTGTCAGCAAAGTTTGGCAGCTGTTTAAACGATAACTGGACACACCTATAATGTAAATTTTAGTTTTTCTGGTAGAAACAGCTATTATCTATCATTTAAAATAAAATTCACATTATTCCAATCATTGCAAACCCTCATTTATTAACAGAGGTTCTTGGTGTGTCAGCAAAGTTTGACAGCTATTCAAACGACAACTGGACACACCTATAATGTAAATTTTAGTTTTTCTGAAAAAGTTATGAATTATCTATCATTTAAAATAAAATTCACATTATTCCAATCATTGCAAACCCTCATTTATTAACAGAGGTTCTTGGTGTGTCAGCAAAGTTTGACAGCTATTCAAACGACAACTGGACACACCTATAATGTAAATTTTAGTTTTTCTGAAAAAGTTATGAATTATCTATCATTTAAAATAAAATTCACATTATTCCAATCATTGCAAACCCTCATTTATTAACAGAGGTTCTTGGTGTGTCAGCAAAGTTTGGCAGCTGTTTAAACGATAACTGGACACACCTATAATGTAAATTTTAGTTTTTCTGAAAAAGTTATGAATTATCTATCATTTAAAATAAAATTCACATTATTCCAATCATTGCAAACCCTCATTTATTAACAGAGGTTCTTGGTGTGTCAGCAAAGTTTGGCAGCTGTTTAAACGATAACTGGACACACCTATAATGTAAATTTTAGTTTTTCTGAAAAAGTTATGAATTATCTATCATTTAAAATAAAATTCACATTATTCCAATCATTGCAAACCCTCATTTATTAACAGAGGTTCTTGGTGTGTCAGCAAAGTTTGGCAGCTGTTTAAACGATAACTGGACACACCTATAATGTAAATTTTAGTTTTTCTGGTAGAAACAGCTATTATCTATCATTTAAAATAAAATTCACATTATTCCAATCATTGCAAACCCTCATTTATTAACAGAGGTTCTTGGTGTGTCAGCAAAGTTTGGCAGCTGTTTAAACGATAACTGGACACACCTATAATGTAAATTTTAGTTTTTCTGAAAAAGTTATGAATTATCTATCATTTAAAATAAAATTCACATTATTCCAATCATTGCAAACCCTCATTTATTAACAGAGGTTCTTGGTGTGTCAGCAAAGTTTGACAGCTATTCAAACGACAACTGGACACACCTATAATGTAAATTTTAGTTTTTCTGAAAAAGTTATGAATTATCTATCATTTAAAATAAAATTCACATTATTCCAATCATTGCAAACCCTCATTTATTAACAGAGGTTCTTGGTGTGCCTGCAAAGTTTGACAGCTATTCAAACGACAACTGGACACACCTATAATGTAAATTTTAGTTTTTCTGAAAAAGTTATGAATTATCTATCATTTAAAATAAAATTCACATTATTCCAATCATTGCAAACCCTCATTTATTAACAGAGGTTCTTGGTGTGTCAGCAAAGTTTGGCAGCTGTTTAAACGATAACTGGACACACCTATAATGTAAATTTTAGTTTTTCTGAAAAAGTTATGAATTATCTATCATTTAAAATAAAATTCACATTATTCCAATCATTGCAAACCCTCATTTATTAACAGAGGTTCTTGGTGTGTCAGCAAAGTTTGGCAGCTGTTTAAACGATAACTGGACACACCTATAATGTAAATTTTAGTTTTTCTGAAAAAGTTATGAATTATCTATCATTTAAAATAAAATTCACATTATTCCAATCATTGCAAACCCTCATTTATTAACAGAGGTTCTTGGTGTGTCAGCAAAGTTTGGCAGCTGTTTAAACGATAACTGGACACACCTATAATGTAAATTTTAGTTTTTCTGGTAGAAACAGCTATTATCTATCATTTAAAATAAAATTCACATTATTCCAATCATTGCAAACCCTCATTTATTAACAGAGGTTCTTGGTGTGTCAGCAAAGTTTGGCAGCTGTTTAAACGATAACTGGACACACCTATAATGTAAATTTTAGTTTTTCTGGTAGAAACAGCTATTATCTATCATTTAAAATAAAATTCACATTATTCCAATCATTGCAAACCCTCATTTATTAACAGAGGTTCTTGGTGTGTCAGCAAAGTTTGGCAGCTGTTTAAACGATAACTGGACACACCTATAATGTAAATTTTAGTTTTTCTGGTAGAAACAGCTATTATCTATCATTTAAAATAAAATTCACATTATTCCAATCATTGCAAACCCTCATTTATTAACAGAGGTTCTTGGTGTGCCTGCAAAGTTTGACAGCTATTCAAACGACAACTGGACACACCTATAATGTAAATTTTAGTTTTTCTGAAAAAGTTATGAATTATCTATCATTTAAAATAAAATTCACATTATTCCAATCATTGCAAACCCTCATTTATTAACAGAGGTTCTTGGTGTGCCTGCAAAGTTTGACAGCTATTCAAACGACAACTGGACACACCTATAATGTAAATTTTAGTTTTTCTGAAAAAGTTATGAATTATCTATCATTTAAAATAAAATTCACATTATTCCAATCATTGCAAACCCTCATTTATTAACAGAGGTTCTTGGTGTGTCAGCAAAGTTTGGCAGCTGTTTAAACGATAACTGGACACACCTATAATGTAAATTTTAGTTTTTCTAGTAGAAACAGCTATTATCTATCATTTAAAATAAAATTCACATTATTCCAATCATTGCAAACCCTCATTTATTAACAGAGGTTCTTGGTGTGTCAGCAAAGTTTGGCAGCTGTTTAAACGATAACTGGACACACCTATAATGTAAATTTTAGTTTTTCTGAAAAAGTTATGAATTATCTATCATTTAAAATAAAATTCACATTATTCCAATCATTGCAAACCCTCATTTATTAACAGAGGTTCTTGGTGTGTCAGCAAAGTTTGGCGGCTGTTTAAACGATAACTGGACACACCTATAATGTAAATTTTAGTTTTTCTGGTAGAAACAGCTATTATCTATCATTTAAAATAAAATTCACATTATTCCAATCATTGCAAACCCTCATTTATTAACAGAGGTTCTTGGTGTGTCAGCAAAGTTTGGCAGCTGTTTAAACGATAACTGGACACACCTATAATGTAAATTTTAGTTTTTCTGAAAAAGTTATGAATTATCTATCATTTAAAATAAAATTCACATTATTCCAATCATTGCAAACCCTCATTTATTAACAGAGGTTCTTGGTGTGTCAGCAAAGTTTGGCAGCTGTTTAAACGATAACTGGACACACCTATAATGTAAATTTTAGTTTTTCTGGTAGAAACAGCTATTATCTATCATTTAAAATAAAATTCACATTATTCCAATCATTGCAAACCCTCATTTATTAACAGAGGTTCTTGGTGTGTCAGCAACGTTGAGCAGCTATTCAAAAGACAACTGGACACACCTATAATGTAAATTTTAGTTTTTCTGAAAAAGTTATGAATTATCTATCATTTAAAATAAAATTCACATTATTCCAATCATTGCAAACCCTCATTTATTAACAGAGGTTCTTGGTGTGCCTGCAAAGTTTGACAGCTATTCAAACGACAACTGGACACACCTATAATGTAAATTTTAGTTTTTCTGAAAAAGTTATGAATTATCTATCATTTAAAATAAAATTCACATTATTCCAATCATTGCAAACCCTCATTTATTAACAGAGGTTCTTGGTGTGCCTGCAAAGTTTGACAGCTATTCAAACGACAACTGGACACACCTATAATGTAAATTTTAGTTTTTCTGAAAAAGTTATGAATTATCTATCATTTAAAATAAAATTCACATTATTCCAATCATTGCAAACCCTCATTTATTAACAGAGGTTCTTGGTGTGTCAGCAACGTTGAGCAGCTATTCAAAAGACAACTGGACACACCTATAATGTAAATTTTAGTTTTTCTGAAAAAGTTATGAATTATCTATCATTTAAAATAAAATTCACATTATTCCAATCATTGCAAACCCTCATTTATTAACAGAGGTTCTTGGTGTGCCTGCAAAGTTTGACAGCTATTCAAACGACAACTGGACACACCTATAATGTAAATTTTAGTTTTTCTGAAAAAGTTATGAATTATCTATCATTTAAAATAAAATTCACATTATTCCAATCATTGCAAACCCTCATTTATTAACAGAGGTTCTTGGTGTGTCAGCAACGTTGAGCAGCTATTCAAAAGACAACTGGACACACCTATAATGTAAATTTTAGTTTTTCTGAAAAAGTTATGAATTATCTATCATTTAAAATAAAATTCACATTATTCCAATCATTGCAAACCCTCATTTATTAACAGAGGTTCTTGGTGTGTCAGCAAAGTTTGGCAGCTGTTTAAACGATAACTGGACACACCAATAATGTAAATTTTAGTTTTTCTGGTAGAAACAGCTATTATCTATCATTTAAAATAAAATTCACATTATTCCAATCATTGCAAACCCTCATTTATTAACAGAGGTTCTTGGTGTGCCTGCAAAGTTTGACAGCTATTCAAACGACAACTGGACACACCTATAATGTAAATTTTAGTTTTTCTGAAAAAGTTATGAATTATCTATCATTTAAAATAAAATTCACATTATTCCAATCATTGCAAACCCTCATTTATTAACAGAGGTTCTTGGTGTGCCTGCAAAGTTTGACAGCTATTCAAACGACAACTGGACACACCTATAATGTAAATTTTAGTTTTTCTGAAAAAGTTATGAATTATCTATCATTTAAAATAAAATTCACATTATTCCAATCATTGCAAACCCTCATTTATTAACAGAGGTTCTTGGTGTGCCTGCAAAGTTTGACAGCTATTCAAACGACAACTGGACACACCTATAATGTAAATTTTAGTTTTTCTGAAAAAGTTATGAATTATCTATCATTTAAAATAAAATTCACATTATTCCAATCATTGCAAACCCTCATTTATTAACAGAGGTTCTTGGTGTGTCAGCAAAGTTTGGCAGCTGTTTAAACGATAACTGGACACACCTATAATGTAAATTTTAGTTTTTCTGGTAGAAACAGCTATTATCTATCATTTAAAATAAAATTCACATTATTCCAATCATTGCAAACCCTCATTTATTAACAGAGGTTCTTGGTGTGTCAGCAAAGTTTGACAGCTATTCAAACGACAACTGGACACACCTATAATGTAAATTTTAGTTTTTCTGAAAAAGTTATGAATTATCTATCATTTAAAATAAAATTCACATTATTCCAATCATTGCAAACCCTCATTTATTAACAGAGGTTCTTGGTGTGCCTGCAAAGTTTGACAGCTATTCAAACGACAACTGGACACACCTATAATGTAAATTTTAGTTTTTCTGAAAAAGTTATGAATTATCTATCATTTAAAATAAAATTCACATTATTCCAATCATTGCAAACCCTCATTTATTAACAGAGGTTCTTGGTGTGCCTGCAAAGTTTGACAGCTATTCAAACGACAACTGGACACACCTATAATGTAAATTTTAGTTTTTCTGAAAAAGTTATGAATTATCTATCATTTAAAATAAAATTCACATTATTCCAATCATTGCAAACCCTCATTTATTAACAGAGGTTCTTGGTGTGTCAGCAAAGTTTGACAGCTATTCAAACGACAACTGGACACACCTATAATGTAAATTTTAGTTTTTCTGAAAAAGTTATGAATTATCTATCATTTAAAATAAAATTCACATTATTCCAATCATTGCAAACCCTCATTTATTAACAGAGGTTCTTGGTGTGTCAGCAAAGTTTGACAGCTATTCAAACGACAACTGGACACACCTATAATGTAAATTTTAGTTTTTCTGAAAAAGTTATGAATTATCTATCATTTAAAATAAAATTCACATTATTCCAATCATTGCAAACCCTCATTTATTAACAGAGGTTCTTGGTGTGTCAGCAAAGTTTGGCAGCTGTTTAAACGATAACTGGACACACCTATAATGTAAATTTTAGTTTTTCTGAAAAAGTTATGAATTATCTATCATTTAAAATAAAATTCACATTATTCCAATCATTGCAAACCCTCATTTATTAACAGAGGTTCTTGGTGTGTCAGCAAAGTTTGGCAGCTGTTTAAACGATAACTGGACACACCTATAATGTAAATTTTAGTTTTTCTGAAAAAGTTATGAATTATCTATCATTTAAAATAAAATTCACATTATTCCAATCATTGCAAACCCTCATTTATTAACAGAGGTTCTTGGTGTGTCAGCAAAGTTTGGCAGCTGTTTAAACGATAACTGGACACACCTATAATGTAAATTTTAGTTTTTCTGGTAGAAACAGCTATTATCTATCATTTAAAATAAAATTCACATTATTCCAATCATTGCAAACCCTCATTTATTAACAGAGGTTCTTGGTGTGTCAGCAAAGTTTGGCAGCTGTTTAAACGATAACTGGACACACCTATAATGTAAATTTTAGTTTTTCTGAAAAAGTTATGAATTATCTATCATTTAAAATAAAATTCACATTATTCCAATCATTGCAAACCCTCATTTATTAACAGAGGTTCTTGGTGTGTCAGCAAAGTTTGACAGCTATTCAAACGACAACTGGACACACCTATAATGTAAATTTTAGTTTTTCTGAAAAAGTTATGAATTATCTATCATTTAAAATAAAATTCACATTATTCCAATCATTGCAAACCCTCATTTATTAACAGAGGTTCTTGGTGTGCCTGCAAAGTTTGACAGCTATTCAAACGACAACTGGACACACCTATAATGTAAATTTTAGTTTTTCTGAAAAAGTTATGAATTATCTATCATTTAAAATAAAATTCACATTATTCCAATCATTGCAAACCCTCATTTATTAACAGAGGTTCTTGGTGTGTCAGCAAAGTTTGGCAGCTGTTTAAACGATAACTGGACACACCTATAATGTAAATTTTAGTTTTTCTGAAAAAGTTATGAATTATCTATCATTTAAAATAAAATTCACATTATTCCAATCATTGCAAACCCTCATTTATTAACAGAGGTTCTTGGTGTGTCAGCAAAGTTTGGCAGCTGTTTAAACGATAACTGGACACACCTATAATGTAAATTTTAGTTTTTCTGAAAAAGTTATGAATTATCTATCATTTAAAATAAAATTCACATTATTCCAATCATTGCAAACCCTCATTTATTAACAGAGGTTCTTGGTGTGTCAGCAAAGTTTGACAGCTATTCAAACGACAACTGGACACACCTATAATGTAAATTTTAGTTTTTCTGAAAAAGTTATGAATTATCTATCATTTAAAATAAAATTCACATTATTCCAATCATTGCAAACCCTCATTTATTAACAGAGGTTCTTGGTGTGTCAGCAAAGTTTGGCAGCTGTTTAAACGATAACTGGACACACCTATAATGTAAATTTTAGTTTTTCTGGTAGAAACAGCTATTATCTATCATTTAAAATAAAATTCACATTATTCCAATCATTGCAAACCCTCATTTATTAACAGAGGTTCTTGGTGTGTCAGCAAAGTTTGGCAGCTGTTTAAACGATAACTGGACACACCTATAATGTAAATTTTAGTTTTTCTGGTAGAAACAGCTATTATCTATCATTTAAAATAAAATTCACATTATTCCAATCATTGCAAACCCTCATTTATTAACAGAGGTTCTTGGTGTGTCAGCAAAGTTTGGCAGCTGTTTAAACGATAACTGGACACACCTATAATGTAAATTTTAGTTTTTCTGGTAGAAACAGCTATTATCTATCATTTAAAATAAAATTCACATTATTCCAATCATTGCAAACCCTCATTTATTAACAGAGGTTCTTGGTGTGCCTGCAAAGTTTGACAGCTATTCAAACGACAACTGGACACACCTATAATGTAAATTTTAGTTTTTCTGAAAAAGTTATGAATTATCTATCATTTAAAATAAAATTCACATTATTCCAATCATTGCAAACCCTCATTTATTAACAGAGGTTCTTGGTGTGCCTGCAAAGTTTGACAGCTATTCAAACGACAACTGGACACACCTATAATGTAAATTTTAGTTTTTCTGAAAAAGTTATGAATTATCTATCATTTAAAATAAAATTCACATTATTCCAATCATTGCAAACCCTCATTTATTAACAGAGGTTCTTGGTGTGTCAGCAAAGTTTGGCAGCTGTTTAAACGATAACTGGACACACCTATAATGTAAATTTTAGTTTTTCTAGTAGAAACAGCTATTATCTATCATTTAAAATAAAATTCACATTATTCCAATCATTGCAAACCCTCATTTATTAACAGAGGTTCTTGGTGTGTCAGCAAAGTTTGGCAGCTGTTTAAACGATAACTGGACACACCTATAATGTAAATTTTAGTTTTTCTGAAAAAGTTATGAATTATCTATCATTTAAAATAAAATTCACATTATTCCAATCATTGCAAACCCTCATTTATTAACAGAGGTTCTTGGTGTGTCAGCAAAGTTTGGCGGCTGTTTAAACGATAACTGGACACACCTATAATGTAAATTTTAGTTTTTCTGGTAGAAACAGCTATTATCTATCATTTAAAATAAAATTCACATTATTCCAATCATTGCAAACCCTCATTTATTAACAGAGGTTCTTGGTGTGTCAGCAAAGTTTGGCAGCTGTTTAAACGATAACTGGACACACCTATAATGTAAATTTTAGTTTTTCTGAAAAAGTTATGAATTATCTATCATTTAAAATAAAATTCACATTATTCCAATCATTGCAAACCCTCATTTATTAACAGAGGTTCTTGGTGTGTCAGCAAAGTTTGGCAGCTGTTTAAACGATAACTGGACACACCTATAATGTAAATTTTAGTTTTTCTGGTAGAAACAGCTATTATCTATCATTTAAAATAAAATTCACATTATTCCAATCATTGCAAACCCTCATTTATTAACAGAGGTTCTTGGTGTGTCAGCAACGTTGAGCAGCTATTCAAAAGACAACTGGACACACCTATAATGTAAATTTTAGTTTTTCTGAAAAAGTTATGAATTATCTATCATTTAAAATAAAATTCACATTATTCCAATCATTGCAAACCCTCATTTATTAACAGAGGTTCTTGGTGTGCCTGCAAAGTTTGACAGCTATTCAAACGACAACTGGACACACCTATAATGTAAATTTTAGTTTTTCTGAAAAAGTTATGAATTATCTATCATTTAAAATAAAATTCACATTATTCCAATCATTGCAAACCCTCATTTATTAACAGAGGTTCTTGGTGTGCCTGCAAAGTTTGACAGCTATTCAAACGACAACTGGACACACCTATAATGTAAATTTTAGTTTTTCTGAAAAAGTTATGAATTATCTATCATTTAAAATAAAATTCACATTATTCCAATCATTGCAAACCCTCATTTATTAACAGAGGTTCTTGGTGTGTCAGCAACGTTGAGCAGCTATTCAAAAGACAACTGGACACACCTATAATGTAAATTTTAGTTTTTCTGAAAAAGTTATGAATTATCTATCATTTAAAATAAAATTCACATTATTCCAATCATTGCAAACCCTCATTTATTAACAGAGGTTCTTGGTGTGCCTGCAAAGTTTGACAGCTATTCAAACGACAACTGGACACACCTATAATGTAAATTTTAGTTTTTCTGAAAAAGTTATGAATTATCTATCATTTAAAATAAAATTCACATTATTCCAATCATTGCAAACCCTCATTTATTAACAGAGGTTCTTGGTGTGTCAGCAACGTTGAGCAGCTATTCAAAAGACAACTGGACACACCTATAATGTAAATTTTAGTTTTTCTGAAAAAGTTATGAATTATCTATCATTTAAAATAAAATTCACATTATTCCAATCATTGCAAACCCTCATTTATTAACAGAGGTTCTTGGTGTGTCAGCAAAGTTTGGCAGCTGTTTAAACGATAACTGGACACACCAATAATGTAAATTTTAGTTTTTCTGGTAGAAACAGCTATTATCTATCATTTAAAATAAAATTCACATTATTCCAATCATTGCAAACCCTCATTTATTAACAGAGGTTCTTGGTGTGCCTGCAAAGTTTGACAGCTATTCAAACGACAACTGGACACACCTATAATGTAAATTTTAGTTTTTCTGAAAAAGTTATGAATTATCTATCATTTAAAATAAAATTCACATTATTCCAATCATTGCAAACCCTCATTTATTAACAGAGGTTCTTGGTGTGCCTGCAAAGTTTGACAGCTATTCAAACGACAACTGGACACACCTATAATGTAAATTTTAGTTTTTCTGAAAAAGTTATGAATTATCTATCATTTAAAATAAAATTCACATTATTCCAATCATTGCAAACCCTCATTTATTAACAGAGGTTCTTGGTGTGCCTGCAAAGTTTGACAGCTATTCAAACGACAACTGGACACACCTATAATGTAAATTTTAGTTTTTCTGAAAAAGTTATGAATTATCTATCATTTAAAATAAAATTCACATTATTCCAATCATTGCAAACCCTCATTTATTAACAGAGGTTCTTGGTGTGTCAGCAAAGTTTGGCAGCTGTTTAAACGATAACTGGACACACCTATAATGTAAATTTTAGTTTTTCTGGTAGAAACAGCTATTATCTATCATTTAAAATAAAATTCACATTATTCCAATCATTGCAAACCCTCATTTATTAACAGAGGTTCTTGGTGTGTCAGCAAAGTTTGACAGCTATTCAAACGACAACTGGACACACCTATAATGTAAATTTTAGTTTTTCTGAAAAAGTTATGAATTATCTATCATTTAAAATAAAATTCACATTATTCCAATCATTGCAAACCCTCATTTATTAACAGAGGTTCTTGGTGTGCCTGCAAAGTTTGACAGCTATTCAAACGACAACTGGACACACCTATAATGTAAATTTTAGTTTTTCTGAAAAAGTTATGAATTATCTATCATTTAAAATAAAATTCACATTATTCCAATCATTGCAAACCCTCATTTATTAACAGAGGTTCTTGGTGTGCCTGCAAAGTTTGACAGCTATTCAAACGACAACTGGACACACCTATAATGTAAATTTTAGTTTTTCTGAAAAAGTTATGAATTATCTATCATTTAAAATAAAATTCACATTATTCCAATCATTGCAAACCCTCATTTTTTAACAGAGGTTCTTGGTGTGCCTGCAAAGTTTGACAGCTATTCAAACGACAACTGGACACACCTATAATGTAAATTTTAGTTTTTCTGGTAGAAACAGCTATTATCTATCATTTAAAATAAAATTCACATTATTCCAATCATTGCAAACCCTCATTTATTAACAGAGGTTCTTGGTGTGCCTGCAAAGTTTGACAGCTATTCAAACGACAACTGGACACACCTATAATGTAAATTTTAGTTTTTCTGGTAGAAACAGCTATTATCTATCATTTAAAATAAAATTCACATTATTCCAATCATTGCAAACCCTCATTTATTAACAGAGGTTCTTGGTGTGTCAGCAAAGTTTGGCAGCTGTTTAAACGATAACTGGACACACCTATAATGTAAATTTTAGTTTTTCTGGTAGAAACAGCTATTATCTATCATTTAAAATAAAATTCACATTATTCCAATCATTGCAAACCCTCATTTATTAACAGAGGTTCTTGGTGTGTCAGCAAAGTTTGGCAGCTGTTTAAACGATAACTGGACACACCTATAATGTAAATTTTAGTTTTTCTGGTAGAAACAGCTATTATCTATCATTTAAAATAAAATTCACATTATTCCAATCATTGCAAACCCTCATTTATTAACAGAGGTTCTTGGTGTGTCAGCAAAGTTTGGCAGCTGTTTAAACGATAACTGGACACACCTATAATGTAAATTTTAGTTTTTCTGGTAGAAACAGCTATTATCTATCATTTAAAATAAAATTCACATTATTCCAATCATTGCAAACCCTCATTTATTAACAGAGGTTCTTGGTGTGTCAGCAAAGTTTGGCAGCTGTTTAAACGATAACTGGACACACCTATAATGTAAATTTTAGTTTTTCTGGTAGAAACAGCTATTATCTATCATTTAAAATAAAATTCACATTATTCCAATCATTGCAAACCCTCATTTATTAACAGAGGTTCTTGGTGTGTCAGCAAAGTTTGGCAGCTGTTTAAACGATAACTGGACACACCTATAATGTAAATTTTAGTTTTTCTGGTAGAAACAGCTATTATCTATCATTTAAAATAAAATTCACATTATTCCAATCATTGCAAACCCTCATTTATTAACAGAGGTTCTTGGTGTGCCTGCAAAGTTTGACAGCTATTCAAACGACAACTGGACACACCTATAATGTAAATTTTAGTTTTTCTGAAAAAGTTATGAATTATCTATCATTTAAAATAAAATTCACATTATTCCAATCATTGCAAACCCTCATTTTTTAACAGAGGTTCTTGGTGTGCCTGCAAAGTTTGACAGCTATTCAAACGACAACTGGACACACCTATAATGTAAATTTTAGTTTTTCTGGTAGAAACAGCTATTATCTATCATTTAAAATAAAATTCACATTATTCCAATCATTGCAAACCCTCATTTATTAACAGAGGTTCTTGGTGTGCCTGCAAAGTTTGACAGCTATTCAAACGACAACTGGACACACCTATAATGTAAATTTTAGTTTTTCTGGTAGAAACAGCTATTATCTATCATTTAAAATAAAATTCACATTATTCCAATCATTGCAAACCCTCATTTATTAACAGAGGTTCTTGGTGTGTCAGCAAAGTTTGGCAGCTGTTTAAACGATAACTGGACACACCTATAATGTAAATTTTAGTTTTTCTGAAAAAGTTATGAATTATCTATCATTTAAAATAAAATTCACATTATTCCAATCATTGCAAACCCTCATTTATTAACAGAGGTTCTTGGTGTGCCTGCAAAGTTTGACAGCTATTCAAACGACAACTGGACACACCTATAATGTAAATTTTAGTTTTTCTGAAAAAGTTATGAATTATCTATCATTTAAAATAAAATTCACATTATTCCAATCATTGCAAACCCTCATTTATTAACAGAGGTTCTTGGTGTGCCTGCAAAGTTTGACAGCTATTCAAACGACAACTGGACACACCTATAATGTAAATTTTAGTTTTTCTGAAAAAGTTATGAATTATCTATCATTTAAAATAAAATTCACATTATTCCAATCATTGCAAACCCTCATTTATTAACAGAGGTTCTTGGTGTGCCTGCAAAGTTTGACAGCTATTCAAACGACAACTGGACACACCTATAATGTAAATTTTAGTTTTTCTGAAAAAGTTATGAATTATCTATCATTTAAAATAAAATTCACATTATTCCAATCATTGCAAACCCTCATTTTTTAACAGAGGTTCTTGGTGTGCCTGCAAAGTTTGACAGCTATTCAAACGACAACTGGACACACCTATAATGTAAATTTTAGTTTTTCTGGTAGAAACAGCTATTATCTATCATTTAAAATAAAATTCACATTATTCCAATCATTGCAAACCCTCATTTATTAACAGAGGTTCTTGGTGTGTCAGCAAAGTTTGGCAGCTGTTTAAACGATAACTGGACACACCTATAATGTAAATTTTAGTTTTTCTGAAAAAGTTATGAATTATCTATCATTTAAAATAAAATTCACATTATTCCAATCATTGCAAACCCTCATTTATTAACAGAGGTTCTTGGTGTGCCTGCAAAGTTTGACAGCTATTCAAACGACAACTGGACACACCTATAATGTAAATTTTAGTTTTTCTGGTAGAAACAGCTATTATCTATCATTTAAAATAAAATTCACATTATTCCAATCATTGCAAACCCTCATTTATTAACAGAGGTTCTTGGTGTGTCAGCAAAGTTTGGCAGCTGTTTAAACGATAACTGGACACACCTATAATGTAAATTTTAGTTTTTCTGGTAGAAACAGCTATTATCTATCATTTAAAATAAAATTCACATTATTCCAATCATTGCAAACCCTCATTTATTAACAGAGGTTCTTGGTGTGCCTGCAAAGTTTGACAGCTATTCAAACGACAACTGGACACACCTATAATGTAAATTTTAGTTTTTCTGAAAAAGTTATGAATTATCTATCATTTAAAATAAAATTCACATTATTCCAATCATTGCAAACCCTCATTTATTAACAGAGGTTCTTGGTGTGCCTGCAAAGTTTGACAGCTATTCAAACGACAACTGGACACACCTATAATGTAAATTTTAGTTTTTCTGAAAAAGTTATGAATTATCTATCATTTAAAATAAAATTCACATTATTCCAATCATTGCAAACCCTCATTTATTAACAGAGGTTCTTGGTGTGCCTGCAAAGTTTGACAGCTATTCAAACGACAACTGGACACACCTATAATGTAAATTTTAGTTTTTCTGGTAGAAACAGCTATTATCTATCATTTAAAATAAAATTCACATTATTCCAATCATTGCAAACCCTCATTTATTAACAGAGGTTCTTGGTGTGCCTGCAAAGTTTGACAGCTGTTTAAACGATAACTGGACACACCTATAATGTAAATTTTAGTTTTTCTGAAAAAGTTATGAATTATCTATCATTTAAAATAAAATTCACATTATTCCAATCATTGCAAACCCTCATTTATTAACAGAGGTTCTTGGTGTGCCTGCAAAGTTTGACAGCTATTCAAACGACAACTGGACACACCTATAATGTAAATTTTAGTTTTTCTGAAAAAGTTATGAATTATCTATCATTTAAAATAAAATTCACATTATTCCAATCATTGCAAACCCTCATTTATTAACAGAGGTTCTTGGTGTGCCTTCTAAGTTTGACAGCTATTCAAACGACAACTGGACACACCTATAATGTAAATTTTAGTTTTTCTGGTAGAAACAGCTATTATCTATCATTTAAAATAAAATTCACATTATTCCAATCATTGCAAACCCTCATTTATTAACAGAGGTTCTTGGTGTGCCTGCAAAGTTTGACAGCTATTCAAACGACAACTGGACACACCTATAATGTAAATTTTAGTTTTTCTGAAAAAGTTATGAATTATCTATCATTTAAAATAAAATTCACATTATTCCAATCATTGCAAACCCTCATTTATTAACAGAGGTTCTTGGTGTGCCTTCTAAGTTTGACAGCTATTCAAACGACAACTGGACACACCTATAATGTAAATTTTAGTTTTTCTGAAAAAGTTATGAATTATCTATCATTTAAAATAAAATTCACATTATTCCAATCATTGCAAACCCTCATTTTTTAACAGAGGTTCTTGGTGTGCCTGCAAAGTTTGACAGCTATTCAAACGACAACTGGACACACCTATAATGTAAATTTTAGTTTTTCTGAAAAAGTTATGAATTATCTATCATTTAAAATAAAATTCACATTATTCCAATCATTGCAAACCCTCATTTTTTAACAGAGGTTCTTGGTGTGCCTGCAAAGTTTGACAGCTATTCAAACGACAACTGGACACACCTATAATGTAAATTTTAGTTTTTCTGAAAAAGTTATGAATTATCTATCATTTAAAATAAAATTCACATTATTCCAATCATTGCAAACCCTCATTTTTTAACAGAGGTTCTTGGTGTGCCTGCAAAGTTTGACAGCTATTCAAACGACAACTAGACACACCTATAATGTAAATTTTAGTTTTTCTGAAAAAGTTATGAATTATCTATCATTTATAATAAAATTCACATTATTCCAATCATTGCAAACCCTCATTTATTAACAGAGGTTCTTGGTGTGCCTTCTAAGTTTGACAGCTATTCAAACGACAACTGGACACACCTATAATGTAAATTTTAGTTTTTCTGGTAGAAACAGCTATTATCTATCATTTAAAATAAAATTCACATTATTCCAATCATTGCAAACCCTCATTTTTTAACAGAGGTTCTTGGTGTGCCTGCAAAGTTTGACAGCTATTCAAACGACAACTGGACACACCTATAATGTAAATTTTAGTTTTTCTGAAAAAGTTATGAATTATCTATCATTTAAAATAAAATTCACATTATTCCAATCATTGCAAACCCTCATTTATTAACAGAGGTTCTTGGTGTGCCTTCTAAGTTTGACAGCTATTCAAACGACAACTGGACACACCTATAATGTAAATTTTAGTTTTTCTGAAAAAGTTATGAATTATCTATCATTTAAAATAAAATTCACATTATTCCAATCATTGCAAACCCTCATTTATTAACAGAGGTTCTTGGTGTGCCTTCTAAGTTTGACAGCTATTCAAACGACAACTGGACACACCTATAATGTAAATTTTAGTTTTTCTGAAAAAGTTATGAATTATCTATCATTTAAAATAAAATTCACATTATTCCAATCATTGCAAACCCTCATTTATTAACAGAGGTTCTTGGTGTGCCTTCTAAGTTTGACAGCTATTCAAACGACAACTGGACACACCTATAATGTAAATTTTAGTTTTTCTGAAAAAGTTATGAATTATCTATCATTTAAAATAAAATTCACATTATTCCAATCATTGCAAACCCTCATTTATTAACAGAGGTTCTTGGTGTGCCTTCTAAGTTTGACAGCTATTCAAACGACAACTGGACACACCTATAATGTAAATTTTAGTTTTTCTGGTAGAAACAGCTATTATCTATCATTTAAAATAAAATTCACATTATTCCAATCATTGCAAACCCTCATTTATTAACAGAGGTTCTTGGTGTGTCAGCAAAGTTTGGCAGCTGTTTAAACGATAACTGGACACACCTATAATGTAAATTTTAGTTTTTCTGAAAAAGTTATGAATTATCTATCATTTAAAATAAAATTCACATTATTCCAATCATTGCAAACCCTCATTTATTAACAGAGGTTCTTGGTGTGCCTGCAAAGTTTGACAGCTATTCAAACGACAACTGGACACACCTATAATGTAAATTTTAGTTTTTCTGAAAAAGTTATGAATTATCTATCATTTAAAATAAAATTCACATTATTCCAATCATTGCAAACCCTCATTTATTAACAGAGGTTCTTGGTGTGTCAGCAAAGTTTGGCAGCTGTTTAAACGATAACTGGACACACCTATAATGTAAATTTTAGTTTTTCTGAAAAAGTTATGAATTATCTATCATTTAAAATAAAATTCACATTATTCCAATCATTGCAAACCCTCATTTATTAACAGAGGTTCTTGGTGTGCCTGCAAAGTTTGACAGCTATTCAAACGACAACTGGACACACCTATAATGTAAATTTTAGTTTTTCTGGTAGAAACAGCTATTATCTATCATTTAAAATAAAATTCACATTATTCCAATCATTGCAAACCCTCATTTTTTAACAGAGGTTCTTGGTGTGCCTGCAAAGTTTGACAGCTATTCAAACGACAACTGGACACACCTATAATGTAAATTTTAGTTTTTCTGAAAAAGTTATGAATTATCTATCATTTAAAATAAAATTCACATTATTCCAATCATTGCAAACCCTCATTTATTAACAGAGGTTCTTGGTGTGCCTTCTAAGTTTGACAGCTATTCAAACGACAACTGGACACACCTATAATGTAAATTTTAGTTTTTCTGAAAAAGTTATGAATTATCTATCATTTAAAATAAAATTCACATTATTCCAATCATTGCAAACCCTCATTTATTAACAGAGGTTCTTGGTGTGCCTTCTAAGTTTGACAGCTATTCAAACGACAACTGGACACACCTATAATGTAAATTTTAGTTTTTCTGAAAAAGTTATGAATTATCTATCATTTAAAATAAAATTCACATTATTCCAATCATTGCAAACCCTCATTTATTAACAGAGGTTCTTGGTGTGCCTTCTAAGTTTGACAGCTATTCAAACGACAACTGGACACACCTATAATGTAAATTTTAGTTTTTCTGAAAAAGTTATGAATTATCTATCATTTAAAATAAAATTCACATTATTCCAATCATTGCAAACCCTCATTTATTAACAGAGGTTCTTGGTGTGCCTTCTAAGTTTGACAGCTATTCAAACGACAACTGGACACACCTATAATGTAAATTTTAGTTTTTCTGAAAAAGTTATGAATTATCTATCATTTAAAATAAAATTCACATTATTCCAATCATTGCAAACCCTCATTTATTAACAGAGGTTCTTGGTGTGCCTTCTAAGTTTGACAGCTATTCAAACGACAACTGGACACACCTATAATGTAAATTTTAGTTTTTCTGAAAAAGTTATGAATTATCTATCATTTAAAATAAAATTCACATTATTCCAATCATTGCAAACCCTCATTTATTAACAGAGGTTCTTGGTGTGCCTTCTAAGTTTGACAGCTATTCAAACGACAACTGGACACACCTATAATGTAAATTTTAGTTTTTCTGGTAGAAACAGCTATTATCTATCATTTAAAATAAAATTCACATTATTCCAATCATTGCAAACCCTCATTTATTAACAGAGGTTCTTGGTGTGTCAGCAAAGTTTGGCAGCTGTTTAAACGATAACTGGACACACCTATAATGTAAATTTTAGTTTTTCTGAAAAAGTTATGAATTATCTATCATTTAAAATAAAATTCACATTATTCCAATCATTGCAAACCCTCATTTATTAACAGAGGTTCTTGGTGTGCCTGCAAAGTTTGACAGCTATTCAAACGACAACTGGACACACCTATAATGTAAATTTTAGTTTTTCTGAAAAAGTTATGAATTATCTATCATTTAAAATAAAATTCACATTATTCCAATCATTGCAAACCCTCATTTATTAACAGAGGTTCTTGGTGTGCCTGCAAAGTTTGACAGCTATTCAAACGACAACTGGACACACCTATAATGTAAATTTTAGTTTTTCTGGTAGAAACAGCTATAATCTATCATTTAAAATAAAATTCACATTATTCCAATCATTGCAAACCCTCATTTATTAACAGAGGTTCTTGGTGTGCCTGCAAAGTTTGACAGCTATTCAAACGACAACTGGACACACCTATAATGTAAATTTTAGTTTTTCTGGTAGAAACAGCTATAATCTATCATTTAAAATAAAATTCACATTATTCCAATCATTGCAAACCCTCATTTATTAACAGAGGTTCTTGGTGTGCCTGCAAAGTTTGACAGCTATTCAAACGACAACTGGACACACCTATAATGTAAATTTTAGTTTTTCTGGTAGAAACAGCTATTATCTATCATTTAAAATAAAATTCACATTATTCCAATCATTGCAAACCCTCATTTATTAACAGAGGTTCTTGGTGTGTCAGCAAAGTTTGGCAGCTGTTTAAACGATAACTGGACACACCTATAATGTAAATTTTAGTTTTTCTGAAAAAGTTATGAATTATCTATCATTTAAAATAAAATTCACATTATTCCAATCATTGCAAACCCTCATTTATTAACAGAGGTTCTTGGTGTGCCTGCAAAGTTTGACAGCTATTCAAACGACAACTGGACACACCTATAATGTAAATTTTAGTTTTTCTGAAAAAGTTATGAATTATCTATCATTTAAAATAAAATTCACATTATTCCAATCATTGCAAACCCTCATTTATTAACAGAGGTTCTTGGTGTGCCTGCAAAGTTTGACAGCTATTCAAACGACAACTGGACACACCTATAATGTAAATTTTAGTTTTTCTGAAAAAGTTATGAATTATCTATCATTTAAAATAAAATTCACATTATTCCAATCATTGCAAACCCTCATTTATTAACAGAGGTTCTTGGTGTGTCAGCAACGTTGAGCAGCTATTCAAAAGACAACTGGACACACCTATAATGTAAATTTTAGTTTTTCTGAAAAAGTTATGAATTATCTATCATTTAAAATAAAATTCACATTATTCCAATCATTGCAAACCCTCATTTATTAACAGAGGTTCTTGGTGTGTCAGCAAAGTTTGGCAGCTGTTTAAACGATAACTGGACACACCTATAATGTAAATTTTAGTTTTTCTGGTAGAAACAGCTATTATCTATCATTTAAAATAAAATTCACATTATTCCAATCATTGCAAACCCTCATTTATTAACAGAGGTTCTTGGTGTGCCTGCAAAGTTTGACAGCTATTCAAACGACAACTGGACACACCTATAATGTAAATTTTAGTTTTTCTGAAAAAGTTATGAATTATCTATCATTTAAAATAAAATTCACATTATTCCAATCATTGCAAACCCTCATTTATTAACAGAGGTTCTTGGTGTGCCTGCAAAGTTTGGCAGCTGTTTAAACGATAACTGGACACACCTATAATGTAAATTTTAGTTTTTCTGGTAGAAACAGCTATTATCTATCATTTAAAATAAAATTCACATTATTCCAATCATTGCAAACCCTCATTTATTAACAGAGGTTCTTGGTGTGCCTGCAAAGTTTGACAGCTATTCAAACGACAACTGGACACACCTATAATGTAAATTTTAGTTTTTGTGGTAGAAACAACTATTATCTATCATTTAAAATAAAATTCACATTATTCCAATCATTGCAAACCCTCATTTATTAACAGAGGTTCTTGGTGTGTCAGCAACGTTGAGCAGCTATTCAAACGACAACTGGACACACCTATAATGTAAATTTTAGTTTTTCTGATAAAGTTATGAATTATCTATCATTTAAAATAAAATTCACATTATTCCAATCATTGGAAACCCTCATTTATTAACAGAGGTTCTTGGTGTGTCAGCAACGTTGTGCAGCTATTCAAAAGACAACTGGACACACCTATAATGTAAATTTTAGTTTTTCTGATAAAGTTATGAATTATCTATCATTTAAAATAAAATTCACATTGTTCCAATCATTGCAAACCCTCATTTATTAACAGAGGTTCTTGGTGTGTCAGCAACGTTGAGCAGCTATTCAAACGACAACTGGACACACCTATAATGTAAATTTTAGTTTTTCTGATAAAGTTATGAATTATCTATCATTTAAAATAAAATTCACATTATTCCAATCATTGCAAACCCTCATTTATTAACAGAGGTTCTTGGTGTGTCAGCAACGTTGAGCAGCTATTCAAACGACAACTGGACACACCTATAATGTAAATTTTAGTTTTTCTGATAAAGTTATGAATTATCTATCATTTAAAATAAAATTCACATTATTCCAATCATTGCAAACCCTCATTTATTAACAGAGGTTCTTGGTGTGTCAGCAACGTTGAGCAGCTATTCAAACGACAACTGGACACACCTATAATATAAATTTTAGTTTTTCTGATAAAGTTATGAATTATCTATCATTTAAAATAAAATTCACATTATTCCAATCATTGCAAACCCTCATTTATTAACAGAGGTTCTTGGTGTGTCAGCAACGTTGAGCAGCTATTCAAACGACAACTGGACACACCTATAATATAAATTTTAGTTTTTCTGATAAAGTTATGAATTATCTATCATTTAAAACCAAATTCACATTATCCCAATCATAGGAAACCCTCATTTATTAACAGAGGTTCTTGGTGTGTCAGCAAAGTTTGGCAGGTGTTTAAACGATAACTGGACACACCTTTAATGTAAATTTTAGTTTTTCTGGTAGAAACAGCTATTATCTATCATTTAAAATAAAAGTCACATTATTCCAATCATTGCAAACCCTCATTTATTAACTGAGGTTCTTGGTGTGTCAGCAACGTTGAGTTGCTATTCAAAAGACAACTGGACACACCTATAATGTAAATTTTAGTTTTTCTGGTAGAAACAGCTATTATCTATCATTTAAAATAAAATTCACATTATTCTAATCATTGGAAACCCTCATTTATTAACAGAGGTTCTTGGTGTGTCAGCAAAGTTTGGCAGCTGTTTAAACGATAACTGGACACACCTTTAATGTAAATTTTAGTTTTTCTGGTAGAAACAGCTATTATCTATCATTTAAAATAAAATTCACATTATTCCAATCATTGGAAACCCTCATTTATTAACAGAGGTTCTTGGTGTGTCAGCAACGTTGTGCAGCTATTCAAAAGACAACTGGACACACCTATAATGTAAATTTTAGTTTTTCTGATAAAGTTATGAATTATCTATCATTTAAAATAAAATTCACATTATTCCAATCATTGCAAACCCTCATTTATTAACAGAGGTTCTTGGTGTGTCAGCAACGTTGAGCAGCTATTCAAACGACAACTGGACACACCTATAATGTAAATTTTAGTTTTTCTGATAAAGTTATGAATTATCTATCATTTTAAATAAAATTCACATTATTCCAATCATTGCAAACCCTCATTTATTAACAGAGGTTCTTGGTGTGTCAGCAACGTAGAGCAGCTATTCAAACGACAACTGGACACACCTATAATGTAAATTTTAGTTTTTCTGATAAAGTTATGAATTATCTGTCATTTAAAACCAAATTCACATTATCCCAATCATAGGAAACCCTCATTTATTAACAGAGGTTCTTGGTGTGCCAGCGACGTTTGGCAGCTATTCAAACGATAACTGGACACACCTATAATGTAAATTTTAGTTTTTCTGGTAGAAACAGCTATTATCTATCATTTAAAACTAAATTCACATTATTCCAATCATTGGAAACCCTCATTTATTAACTGAGGTTCTTGGTGTGTCAGCAACGTTGAGTTGCTATTCAAAAGACAACTGGACACACCTATAATGTAAATTTTAGTTTTTCTGGTAGAAACAGCTATTATCTATCATTTAAAAAAAAAGTCACATTATTCCAATCATTGCAAACCCTCATTTATTAACAGAGGTTCTTGGTGTGTCAGCAACGTTGAGCAGCTATTCAAAAGACAACTGGACACACCTATAATGTAAATTTTAGTTTTTCTGGTAGAAACAGCTATTATCTATCATTTAAAATAAAATTCACATTATTCCAATCATTGCAAACCCTCATTTATTAACAGAGGTTCTTGGTGTGTCAGCAACGTTGAGCAGCTATTCAAAAGACAACTGGACACACCTATAATGTAAATTTTAGTTTTTCTGGTAGAAACAGCTATTATCTATCATTTAAAATAAAATTCACATTATTCCAATCATTGCAAACCCTCATTTATTAACAGAGGTTCTTGGTGTGTCAGCAACGTTGTGCAGCTATTCAAAAGACAACTGGACACACCTATAATGTAAATTTTAGTTTTTCTGGTAGAAACAGCTATTATCTATCATTTAAAATAAAATTCACATTATTCCAATCATTGCAAACCCTCATTTATTAACAGAGGTTCTTGGTGTGTCAGCAACGTTGAGCAGCTATTCAAAAGACAACTGGACACACCTATAATGTAAATTTTAGTTTTTCTGGTAGAAACAGCTATTATCTATCATTTAAAATAAAATTCACATTATTCCAATCATTGCAAACCCTCATTTATTAACAGAGGTTCTTGGTGTGTCAGCAACGTTGAGCAGCTATTCAAACGACAACTGGACACACCTATAATGTAAATTTTAGTTTTTCTGATAAAGTTATGAATTATCTATCATTTAAAATAAAATTCACATTATTCCAATCATTGCAAACCCTCATTTATTAACAGAGGTTCTTGGTGTGTCAGCAACGTTGAGCAGCTATTCAAACGACAACTGAACACACCTATAATGTAAATTTTAGTTTTTCTGATAAAGTTATGAATTATCTATCATTTAAAATAAAATTCACATTATTCCAATCATTGCAAACCCTCATTTATTAACAGAGGTTCTTGGTGTGTCAGCAACGTTGAGCAGCTATTCAAACGACAACTGGACACACCTATAATGTAAATTTTAGTTTTTCTGATAAAGTTATGAATTATCTATCATTTAAAATAAAATTCACATTATTCCAATCATTGCAAACCCTCATTTATTAACAGAGGTTCTTGGTGTGTCAGCAATGTTTGGCAGGTGTTTAAACGATAACTGGACACACCTTTAATGTAAATTTTAGTTTTTCTGGTAGAAACAGCTATTATCTATCATTTAAAATAAAATTCACATTATTCCAATCATTGCAAACCCTCATTTATTAACAGAGGTTCTTGGTGTGTCAGCAAAGTTTGGCAGGTGTTTAAACGATAACTGGACACACCTTTAATGTAAATTTTAGTTTTTCTGGTAGAAACAGCTATTATCTATCATTTAAAATAAAAGTCACATTATTCCAATCATTGCAAACCCTCATTTATTAACAGAGGTTCTTGGTGTGTCAGCAACGTTGAGTTGCTATTCAAAAGACAACTGGACACACCTATAATGTAAATTTTAGTTTTTCTGGTAGAAACAGCTATTATCTATCATTTAAAATAAAAGTCACATTATTCCAATCATTGCAAACCCTCATTTATTAACAGAGGTTCTTGGTGTGTCAGCAACGTTGAGTTGCTATTCAAAAGACAACTGGACACACCTATAATGTAAATTTTAGTTTTTCTGGTAGAAACAGCTATTATCTATCATTTAAAATAAAAGTCACATTATTCCAATCATTGCAAACCCTCATTTATTAACTGAGGTTCTTGGTGTGTCAGCAACGTTGAGTTGCTATTCAAAAGACAACTGGACACACCTATAATGTAAATTTTAGTTTTTCTGGTAGAAACAGCTATTATCTATCATTTAAAATAAAAGTCACATTATTCCAATCATTGCAAACCCTCATTTATTAACTGAGGTTCTTGGTGTGTCAGCAACGTTGAGTTGCTATTCAAAAGACAACTGGACACACCTATAATGTAAATTTTAGTTTTTCTGGTAGAAACAGCTATTATCTATCATTTAAAATAAAAGTCACATTATTCCAATCATTGCAAACCCTCATTTATTAACTGAGGTTCTTGGTGTGTCAGCAACGTTGAGTTGCTATTCAAAAGACAACTGGACACACCTATAATGTAAATTTTAGTTTTTCTGGTAGAAACAGCTATTATCTATCATTTAAAATAAAAGTCACATTATTCCAATCATTGCAAACCCTCATTTATAAACTGAGGTTCTTGGTGTGTCAGCAACGTTGAGTTGCTATTCAAAAGACAACTGGACACACCTATAATGTAAATTTTAGTTTTTCTGGTAGAAACAGCTATTATCTATCATTTAAAATAAAATTCACATTATTCCAATCATTGCAAACCCTCATTTATTAACAGAGGTTCTTGGTGTGTCAGCAAAGTTTGGCAGCTGTTTAAACGATAACTGGACACACCTTTAATGTAAATTTTAGTTTTTCTGGTAGAAACAGCTATTATCTATCATTTAAAATAAAATTCACATTATTCCAATCATTGCAAACCCTCATTTATTAACAGAGGTTTTTGGTGTGTCAGCAACGTTGAGCAGCTATTCAAACGACCACTGGACACACCTATAATGTAAATTTTAGTTTTTCTGGTAGAAACAGCTATTATCTATCATTTAAAATAAAATTCACATTATTCCAATCATTGCAAACCCTCATTTATTAACAGAGGTTCTTGGTGTGCCTGCAAAGTTTGACAGCTATTCAAACGACAACTGGACACACCTATAATGTAAATTTTAGTTTTTCTGATAAAGTTATGAATTATCTATCATTTAAAATAAAATTCACATTATTCCAATCATTGCAAACCCTCATTTATTAACAGAGGTTTTTGGTGTGTCAGCAACGTTGAGCAGCTATTCAAACGACCACTGGACACACCTATAATGTAAATTTTAGTTTTTCTGGTAGAAACAGCTATTATCTATCATTTAAAATAAAATTCACATTATTCCAATCATTGCAAACCCTCATTTATTAACAGAGGTTCTTGGTGTGCCTGCAAAGTTTGACAGCTATTCAAACGACAACTGGACACACCTATAATGTAAATTTTAGTTTTTCTGATAAAGTTATGAATTATCTATCATTTAAAATAAAATTCACATTATTCCAATCATTGCAAACCCTCATTTATTAACAGAGGTTCTTGGTGTGCCTGCAAAGTTTGACAGCTATTCAAACGACAACTGGACACACCTATAATGTAAATTTTAGTTTTTCTGATAAAGTTATGAATTATCTATCATTTAAAATAAAATTCACATTATTCCAATCATTGCAAACCCTCATTTATTAACAGAGGTTCTTGGTGTGCCTGCAAAGTTTGACAGCTATTCAAACGACAACTGGACACACCTATAATGTAAATTTTAGTTTTTCTGATAAAGTTATGAATTATCTATCATTTAAAATAAAATTCACATTATTCCAATCATTGCAAACCCTCATTTATTAACAGAGGTTTTTGGTGTGTCAGCAACGTTGAGCAGCTATTCAAACGACCACTGGACACACCTATAATGTAAATTTTAGTTTTTCTGGTAGAAACAGCTATTATCTATCATTTAAAATAAAATTCACATTATTCCAATCATTGCAAACCCTCATTTATTAACAGAGGTTCTTGGTGTGCCTGCAAAGTTTGACAGCTATTCAAACGACAACTGGACACACCTATAATGTAAATTTTAGTTTTTCTGATAAAGTTATGAATTATCTATCATTTAAAATAAAATTCACATTATTCCAATCATTGCAAACCCTCATTTATTAACAGAGGTTTTTGGTGTGTCAGCAACGTTGAGCAGCTATTCAAACGACCACTGGACACACCTATAATGTAAATTTTAGTTTTTCTGGTAGAAACAGCTATTATCTATCATTTAAAATAAAATTCACATTATTAGAATCATTGCAAACCCTCATTTATTAACAGAGGTTTTTGGTGTGTCAGCAACGTTGAGCAGCTATTCAAACGACAACTGGACACACCTATAATGTAAATTTTAGTTTTTCTGATAAAGTTATGAATTATCTATCATTTAAAATAAAATTCACATTATTCCAATAATTGCAAACCCTCATTTATTAACAGAGGTTCTTGGTGTGTCAGCAAAGTTTGGCAGCTGTTTAAACGATAACTGGACACACCTTTAATGTAAATTTTAGTTTTTCTAGTAGAAACAGCTATTATCTATCATTTAAAACAAAATTCACATTATTCCAATCATTGCAAACCCTCATTTATTAACAGAGGTTCTTGGTGTGTCAGCAACGTTGAGCAGCTATTCAAACGACAACTGGACACACCTATAATGTAAATTTTAGTTTTTCTAGTAGAAACAGCTATTATCTATCATTTAAAACAAAATTCACATTATTCCAATCATTGCAAACCCTCATTTATTAACAGAGGTTCTTGGTGTGTCAGCAACGTTGAGCAGCTATTCAAACGACAACTGGACACACCTATAATGTAAATTTTAGTTTTTCTGGTAGAAACAGCTATTATCTATCATTTAAAATAAAATTCACATTATTCCAATCATTGCAAACCCTCATTTATTAACAGAGGTTCTTGGTGTGTCAGCAAAGTTTGGCAGCTGTTTAAACGATAACTGGACACACCTTTAATGTAAATTTTAGTTTTTCTGGTAGAAACAGCTATTATCTATCATTTAAAATAAAATTCACATTATTCCAATCATTGCAAACCCTCATTTATTAACAGAGGTTCTTGGTGTGTCAGCAAAGTTTGGCAGCTGTTTAAACGATAACTGGACACACCTTTAATGTAAATTTTAGTTTTTCTGGTAGAAACAGCTGTTATCTATCATTTAAAATAAAATTCACATTATTCCAATCATTGCAAACCCTCATTTATTAACAGAGGTTCTTGGTGT
This sequence comes from Panagrolaimus sp. LJ2400, assembly GCA_024447215.1. Taxonomy (NCBI): domain Eukaryota; kingdom Metazoa; phylum Nematoda; class Chromadorea; order Rhabditida; family Panagrolaimidae; genus Panagrolaimus; species Panagrolaimus sp. LJ2400. The sequence continues at coordinate 484,484 of JAMRYA010000050.1, read as the reverse complement.
GCCTGCAAAGTTTGACAGCTATTCAAACGACAACTGGACACACCTATAATGTAAATTTTAGTTTTTCTGATAAAGTTATGAATTATCTATCATTTAAAATAAAATTCACATTATTCCAATCATTGCAAACCCTCATTTATTAACAGAGGTTCTTGGTGTGTCAGCAAAGTTTGGCAGCTGTTTAAACGATAACTGGACACACCTTTAATGTAATTTTTAGTTTTTCTGGTAGAAACAGCTATTATCTATCATTTAAAATAAAATTCACATTATTAGAATCATTGCAAACCCTCATTTATTAACAGAGGTTTTTGGTGTGTCAGCAACGTTGAGCAGCTATTCAAACGACAACTGGACACACCTATAATGTAAATTTTAGTTTTTCTGATAAAGTTATGAATTATCTATCATTTAAAATAAAATTCACATTATTCCAATCATTGCAAACCCTCATTTATTAACAGAGGTTCTTGGTGTGTCAGCAAAGTTTGGCAGCTGTTTAAACGATAACTGGACACACCTTTAATGTAAATTTTAGTTTTTCTGGTAGAAACAGCTGTTATCTATCATTTAAAATAAAATTCACATTATTCCAATCATTGCAAACCCTCATTTATTAACAGAGGTTCTTGGTGTGCCTGCAAAGTTTGACAGCTATTCAAACGACAACTGGACACACCTATAATGTAAATTTTAGTTTTTCTGATAAAGTTATGAATTATCTATCATTTAAAATAAAATTCACATTATTCCAATCATTGCAAACCCTCATTTATTAACAGAGGTTCTTGGTGTGTCAGCAAAGTTTGGCAGCTGTTTAAACGATAACTGGACACACCTTTAATGTAATTTTTAGTTTTTCTAGTAGAAACAGCTATTATCTATCATTTAAAACAAAATTCACATTATTCCAATCATTGCAAACCCTCATTTATTAACAGAGGTTCTTGGTGTGTCAGCAAAGTTTGGCAGCTGTTTAAACGATAACTGGACACACCTTTAATGTAATTTTTAGTTTTTCTAGTAGAAACAGCTATTATCTATCATTTAAAATAAAATTCATATTATTAGAATCATTGCAAACCCTCATTTATTAACAGAGGTTTTTGGTGTGTCAGCAACGTTGAGCAGCTATTCAAACGACAACTGGACACACCTATAATGTAAATTTTAGTTTTTCTGATAAAGTTATGAATTATCTATCATTTAAAATAAAATTCACATTATTCCAATCATTGCAAACCCTCATTTATTAACAGAGGTTTTTGGTGTGTCAGCAACGTTGAGCAGCTATTCAAACGACAACTGGACACACCTATAATGTAAATTTTAGTTTTTCTGATAAAGTTATGAATTATCTATCATTTAAAATAAAATTCACATTATTCCAATAATTGCAAACCCTCATTTATTAACAGAGGTTCTTGGTGTGTCAGCAAAGTTTGGCAGCTGTTTAAACGATAACTGGACACACCTTTAATGTAAATTTTAGTTTTTCTAGTAGAAACAGCTATTATCTATCATTTAAAACAAAATTCACATTATTCCAATCATTGCAAACCCTCATTTTTTTACAGAGGTTCTTGGTGTGTCAGCAACGTTGAGCAGCTATTCAAACGACAACTGGACACACCTATAATGTAAATTTTAGTTTTTCTGGTAGAAACAGCTATTATCTATCATTTAAAATAAAATTCACATTATTCCAATCATTGCAAACCCTCATTTATTAACAGAGGTTCTTGGTGTGTCAGCAAAGTTTGGCAGCTGTTTAAACGATAACTGGACACACCTTTAATGTAAATTTTAGTTTTTCTGGTAGAAACAGCTGTTATCTATCATTTAAAATAAAATTCACATTATTCCAATCATTGCAAACCCTCATTTATTAACAGAGGTTCTTGGTGTGTCAGCAAAGTTTGGCAGCTGTTTAAACGATAACTGGACACACCTTTAATGTAAATTTTAGTTTTTCTGGTAGAAACAGCTGTTATCTATCATTTAAAATAAAATTCACATTATTCCAATCATTGCAAACCCTCATTTATTAACAGAGGTTCTTGGTGTGTCAGCAAAGTTTGGCAGCTGTTTAAACGATAACTGGACACACCTTTAATGTAAATTTTAGTTTTTCTGGTAGAAACAGCTATTATCTATCATTTAAAATAAAATTCACATTATTCCAATCATTGCAAACCCTCATTTATTAACAGAGGTTCTTGGTGTGTCAGCAAAGTTTGGCAGCTGTTTAAACGATAACTGGACACACCTTTAATGTAAATTTTAGTTTTTCTGGTAGAAACAGCTGTTATCTATCATTTAAAATAAAATTCACATTATTCCAATCATTGCAAACCCTCATTTATTAACAGAGGTTCTTGGTGTGTCAGCAAAGTTTGGCAGCTGTTTAAACGATAACTGGACACACCTTTAATGTAAATTTTAGTTTTTCTGGTAGAAACAGCTGTTATCTATCATTTAAAATAAAATTCACATTATTCCAAGCATTGCAAACCCTCATTTATTAACAGAGGTTCTTGGTGTGTCAGCAAAGTTTGGCAGCTGTTTAAACGATAACTGGACACACCTTTAATGTAAATTTTAGTTTTTCTGGTAGAAACAGCTATTATCTATCATTTAAAATAAAATTCACATTATTCCAATCATTGCAAACCCTCATTTATTAACAGAGGTTCTTGGTGTGTCAGCAACGTTGAGCAGCTATTCAAAAGACAACTGGACACACCTTTAATGTAAATTTTAGTTTTTCTGGTAGAAACAGCTATTATCTATCATTTAAAATAAAATTCACATTATTCCAATCATTGCAAACCCTCATTTATTAACAGAGGTTCTTGGTGTGTCAGCAAAGTTTGGCAGCTGTTTAAACGATAACTGGACACACCTTTAATGTAAATTTTAGTTTTTCTGGTAGAAACAGCTATTATCTAGCATTTAAAATAAAATTCACATTATTCCAATCATTGCAAACCCTCATTTATTAACAGAGGTTCCTGGTGTGTCAGCAACGTTGAGCAGCTATTCAAACGACAACTGGACACACCTATAATGTAAATTTTAGTTTTTCTGGTAGAAACAGCTATTATCTATCATTTAAAATAAAATTCACATTATTCCAATCATTGCAAACCCTCATTTATTAACAGAGGTTCTTGGTGTGTCAGCAACGTTGAGCAGCTATTCAAAAGACAACTGGACACACCTATAATGTAAATTTTAGTTTTTCTGGTAGAAACAGCTATTATTTATCATTTAAAACTAAATTCACATTATTCCAATCATTGCAAACCCTCATTTATTAACAGAGGTTCTTGGTGTGTCAGCAACGTTGAGCAGCTATTCAAACAATAACTGGACTCACCTATAATGTAAATTTTAGTTTTTCTGGTAGAAACAGCTATTATTTATCATTTAAAACTAAATTCACATTATTCCAATCATTGGAAACCCTCATTTATTAACAGAGGTTCTTGGTGTGCCAGCAAAGTTTGGCAGCTATTCAAACGATAACTGGACACACCTATAATGTAAATTTTAGTTTTTCTAGTAGAAACAGCTATTATCTATCATTTAAAACTAAATTCACATTATTCCAATCATTGGAAACCCTCATTTATTAACAGAGGTTCTTGGTGTGCCAGCGACGTTTGGCAGCTATTCAAACGATAACTGGACACACCTATAATGTAAATTTTAGTTTTTCTGGTAGAAACAGCTATTATCTATCATTTAAAACTAAATTCACATTATTCCAATCATTGGAAACCCTCATTTATTAACAGAGGTTCTTGGTGTGCCAGCGACGTTTGGCAGCTATTCAAACGATAACTGGACACACCTATAATGTAAATTTTAGTTTTTCTGGTAGAAACAGCTATTATCTATCATTTAAAACTAAATTCACATTATTCCAATCATTGGAAACCCTCATTTATTAACAGAGGTTCTTGGTGTGCCAGCAAAGTTTGGCAGCTATTCAAACGATAACTGGACACACCTATAATGTAAATTTTAGTTTTTCTGGTAGAAACAGCTATTATCTATCATTTAAAACTAAATTCACATTATTCCAATCATTGGAAACCCTCATTTATTAACAGAGGTTCTTGGTGTGCCAGCAAAGTTTGGCAGCTGTTTAAACGATAACTGGACACACCTATAATGTAAATTTTAGTTTTTCTGGTAGAAACAGCTATTATCTATCATTTAAAACAAAATTCACATTATTCCAATCATTGCAAACCCTCATTTATTAAAATAGGTTCTTGGTGTGCCAGCAAAGTTTGGCAGCTGTTTAAACGATAACTGGACACACCTATAATGTAAATTTTAGTTTTTCTGGTAGAAACAGCTATTATCTATCATTTAAAACTAAATTCACATTATTCCAATCATTGGAAACCCTCATTTATTAACAGAGGTTCTTGGTGTGCCAGCAAAGTTTGGCAGCTGTTTAAACGATAACTGGACACACCTATAATGTAAATTTTAGTTTTTCTGGTAGAAACAGCTATTATCTATCATTTAAAACTAAATTCACATTATCCCAATCATAGGAAACCCTCATTTATTAAAATAGGTTCTTGGTGTGCCAGCAAAGTTTGGCAGCTGTTTAAACGATAACTGGACACACCTATAATGTAAATTTTAGTTTTTCTGGTAGAAACAGCTATTATCTATCATTTAAAACTAAATTCACATTATTCCAATCATTGCAAACCCTCATTTATTAACAGAGGTTCTTGGTGTGCCAGCAAAGTTTGGCAGCTGTTTAAACGATAACTGGACACACCTATAATGTAAATTTTAGTTTTTCTGGTAGAAACAGCTATTATCTATCATTTAAAACAAAATTCACATTATTCCAATCATTGCAAACCCTCATTTATTAAAATAGGTTCTTGGTGTGCCAGCAAAGTTTGGCAGCTGTTTAAACGATAACTGGACACACCTATAATGTAAATTTTAGTTTTTCTGGTAGAAACAGCTATTATCTATCATTTAAAACAAAATTCACATTATTCCAATCATTGCAAACCCTCATTTAATAAAATAGGTTCTTGGTGTGCCAGCAAAGTTTGGCAGCTGTTTAAACGATAACTGGACACACCTATAATGTAAATTTTAGTTTTTCTGGTAGAAACAGCTATTATCTATCATTTAAAACAAAATTCACATTATTCCAATCATTGCAAACCCTCATTTATTAAAATAGGTTCTTGGTGTGCCTGCAAAGTTTGGCAGCTGTTTAAACGATAACTGGACACACCTATAATGTAAATTTTAGTTTTTGTGGTAGAAACAACTATTATCTATCATTTAAAATAAAATTCACATTATTCCAATCATTGCAAACCCTCATTTATTAACAGAGGTTCTTGGTGTGCCTGCAAAGTTTGGCAGCTGTTTAAACGATAACTGGACACACCTATAATGTAAATTTTAGTTTTTGTGGTAGAAACAGCTATTATCTATCATTTAAAACTAAATTCACATTATCCCAATCATAGGAAACCCTCATTTATTAACAGAGGTTCTTGGTGTGCCTGCAAAGTTTGGCAGCTATTCAAACGACAACTGGACACACCTATAATGTAAATTTTAGTTTTTGTGGTAGAAACAGCTATTATCTATCATTTAAAACTAAATTCACATTATCCCAATCATAGGAAACCCTCATTTATTAACAGAGGTTCTTGGTGTGCCTGCAAAGTTTGACAGCTATTCAAACGACAACTGGACACACCTATAATGTAAATTTTAGTTTTTCTGGTAGAAACAGCTATTATCTATCATTTAAAACAAAATTCACATTATTCCAATCATTGCAAACCCTCATTTATTAACAGAGGTTCTTGGTGTGTCAGCAACGTTGAGCAGCTATTCAAACGACAACTGGACACACCTATAATGTAAATTTTAGTTTTTTTGGTAGAAACAGCTATTAACTATCATTTAAAATAAAATTCACATTATTCCAATCATTGCAAACCCTCATTTATTAACAGAGGTTCTTGGTGTGTCAGCAACGTTGAGCAGCTATTCAAAAGACAACTGGACACACCTATAATGTAAATTTTAGTTTTTCTGGTAGAAACAGCTATTATCTATCATTTAAAATAAAATTCACATTATTCCAATCATTGCAAACCCTCATTTATTAACAGAGGTTCTTGGTGTGTCAGCAACGTTGAGCAGCTATTCAAACGACAACTGGACACACCTATAATGTAAATTTTAGTTTTTCTGGTAGAAACAGCTATTATCTATCATTTAAAATAAAATTCACATTATTCCAATCATTGCAAACCCTCATTTATTAACAGAGGTTCTTGGTGTGTCAGCAACGTTGAGCAGCTATTCAAAAGACAACTGGACACACCTATAATGTAAATTTTAGTTTTTCTGGTAGAAACAGCTATTATCTATCATTTAAAATAAAATTCACATTATTCCAATCATTGCAAACCCTCATTTATTAACAGAGGTTCTTGGTGTGTCAGCAACGTTGAGCAGCTATTCAAACGACAACTGGACACACCTATAATGTAAATTTTAGTTTTTCTGGTAGAAACAGCTATTATCTATCATTTAAAATAAAATTCACATTATTCCAATCATTGCAAACCCTCATTTATTAACAGAGGTTCTTGGTGTGTCAGCAACGTTGAGCAGCTATTCAAAAGACAACTGGACACACCTATAATGTAAATTTTAGTTTTTCTGGTAGAAACAACTATTATCTATCATTTAAAACTAAATTCACATTATTCCAATCATTGGAAACCCTCATTTATTAACAGAGGTTCTTGGTGTGCCAGCAAAGTTTGGCAGCTATTCAAACGATAACTGGACACACCTATAATGTAAATTTTAGTTTTTCTGGTAGAAACAGCTATTATCTATCATTTAAAACTAAATTCACATTATTCCAATCATTGGAAACCCTCATTAATTAACAGAGGTTCTTGGTGTGTCAGCAACGTTGAGCAGCTATTCAAACGATAACTGGACACACCTATAATGTAAATTTTAGTTTTTCTGGTAGAAACAGCTATTATCTATCATTTAAAACTAAATTCACATTATTCCAATCATTGGAAACCCTCATTTATTAACAGAGGTTCTTGGTGTGCCAGCGACGTTTAGCAGCTATTCAAACGATAACTGGACTCACCTATAATGTAAATTTTAGTTTTTCTGGTAGAAACAGCTATTATCTATCATTTAAAACTAAATTCACATTATTCCAATCATTGGAAACCCTCATTTATTAACAGAGGTTCCTGGTGTGCCAGCGACGTTTGGCAGCTATTCAAACGATAACTGGACACACCTATAATGTAAATTTTAGTTTTTCTGGTAGAAACAGCTATTATCTATCATTTAAAACTAAATTCACATTATTCCAATCATTGGAAACCCTCATTTATTAACAGAGGTTCTTGGTGTGCCAGCAAAGTTTGGCAGCTGTTTAAACGATAACTGGACACACCTATAATGTAAATTTTAGTTTTTCTGGTAGAAACAGCTATTATCTATCATTTAAAACTAAATTCACATTATTCCAATCATTGGAAACCCTCATTTATTAACAGAGGTTCTTGGTGTGCCAGCAAAGTTTGGCAGCTGTTTAAACGATAACTGGACACACCTATAATGTAAATTTTAGTTTTTCTGGTAGAAACAGCTATTATCTATCATTTAAAACTAAATTCACATTATTCCAATCATTGGAAACCCTCATTTATTAACAGAGGTTCTTGGTGTGCCAGCAAAGTTTGGCAGCTGTTTAAACGATAACTGGACACACCTATAATGTAAATTTTAGTTTTTCTGGTAGAAACAGCTATTATCTATCATTTAAAACAAAATTCACATTATTCCAATCATTGGAAACCCTCATTTTTTAAAATAGGTTCTTGGTGTGCCAGCAAAGTTTGGCAGCTGTTTAAACGATAACTGGACACACCTATAATGTAAATTTTAGTTTTTCTGGTAGAAACAGCTATTATCTATCATTTAAAATAAAATTCACATTATTCCAATCATTGCAAACCCTCATTTATTAACACAGGTTCTTGGTGTGCCAGCAAAGTTTGGCAGCTGTTTAAACGATAACTGGACACACCTATAATGTAAATTTTAGTTTTTCTGGTAGAAACAGCTATTATCTATCATTTAAAACAAAATTCACATTATTCCAATCATTGGAAACCCTCATTTATTAACAGAGGTTCTTGGTGTGCCAGCAAAGTTTGACAGCTATTCAAACGACAACTGGACACACCTATAATGTAAATTTTAGTTTTTCTGAAAAAGTTATGAATTATCTATCATTTAAAACTAAATTCACATTATCCCAATCATTGCAAACCCTCATTTATTAACAGAGGTTCTTGGTGTGCCTGCAAAGTTTGACAGCTATTCAAACGACAACTGGACACACCTATAATGTAAATTTTAGTTTTTCTGGTAGAAACAGCTATTATCTATCATTTAAAACAAAATTCACATTATTCCAATCATTGCAAACCCTCATTTATTAAAAGAGGTACTTGGTGTGCCTGCAAAGTTTGACAGCTATTCAAACGACAACTGGACACACCTATAATGTAAATTTTAGTTTTTCTGGTAGAAACAGCTATTATCTATCATTTAAAACAAAATTCACATTATTCCAATCATTGCAAACCCTCATTTATTAAAAGAGGTTCTTGGTGTGTCAGCAAAGTTTGACAGCTATTCAAACGACAACTGGACACACCTAAAATGTAAATTTTAGTTTTTCTGGTAGAAACAGCTATTATCTATCATTTAAAAAAAAAATTCACATTATTCCAATCATTGCAAACCCTCATTTATTAAAAGAGGTACTTGGTGTGCCTGCAAAGTTTGACAGCTATTCAAACGACAACTGGACACACCTATAATGTAAATTTTAGTTTTTCTGGTAGAAACAGCTATTATCTATCATTTAAAACAAAATTCACATTATTCCAATCATTGCAAACCCTCATTTGTTAAAAGAGGTACTTGGTGTGCCTGCAAAGTTTGACAGCTATTCAAACGACAACTGGACACACCTATAATGTAAATTTTAGTTTTTCTGGTAGAAACAGCTATTATCTATCATTTAAAACAAAATTCACATTATTCCAATCATTGCAAACCCTCATTTATTAAAAGAGGTACTTGGTGTGCCTGCAAAGTTTGACAGCTATTCAAACGACAACTGGACACACCTATAATGTAAATTTTAGTTTTTCTGGTAGAAACAGCTATTATCTATCATTTAAAACAAAATTCACATTATTCCAATCATTGCAAACCCTCATTTATTAAAAGAGGTACTTGGTGTGCCTGCAAAGTTTGACAGCTATTCAAACGACAACTGGACACACCTATAATGTAAATTTTAGTTTTTCTGGTAGAAACAGCTATTATCTATCATTTAAAACAAAATTCACATTATTCCAATCATTGCAAACCCTCATTTGTTAAAAGAGGTACTTGGTGTGCCTGCAAAGTTTGACAGCTATTCAAACGACAACTGGACACACCTATAATGTAAATTTTAGTTTTTCTGGTAGAAACAGCTATTATCTATCATTTAAAACAAAATTCACATTATTCCAATCATTGCAAACCCTCATTTGTTAAAAGAGGTACTTGGTGTGCCTGCAAAGTTTGACAGCTATTCAAACGACAACTGGACACACCTATAATGTAAATTTTAGTTTTTCTGGTAGAAACAGCTATTATCTATCATTTAAAACAAAATTCACATTATTCCAATCATTGCAAACCCTCATTTGTTAAAAGAGGTACTTGGTGTGCCTGCAAAGTTTGACAGCTATTCAAACGACAACTGGACACACCTATAATGTAAATTTTAGTTTTTCTGGTAGAAACAGCTATTATCTATCATTTAAAACAAAATTCACATTATTCCAATCATTGCAAACCCTCATTTGTTAAAAGAGGTACTTGGTGTGCCTGCAAAGTTTGACAGCTATTCAAACGACAACTGGACACACCTATAATGTAAATTTTAGTTTTTCTGGTAGAAACAGCTATTATCTATCATTTAAAACAAAATTCACATTATTCCAATCATTGCAAACCCTCATTTGTTAAAAGAGGTACTTGGTGTGCCTGCAAAGTTTGACAGCTATTCAAACGACAACTGGACACACCTATAATGTAAATTTTAGTTTTTCTGGTAGAAACAGCTATTATCTATCATTTAAAACAAAATTCACATTATTCCAATCATTGCAAACCCTCATTTATTAAAAGAGGTACTTGGTGTGCCTGCAAAGTTTGACAGCTATTCAAACGACAACTGGACACACCTATAATGTAAATTTTAGTTTTTCTGGTAGAAACAGCTATTATCTATCATTTAAAACAAAATTCACATTATTCCAATCATTGCAAACCCTCATTTGTTAAAAGAGGTACTTGGTGTGCCTGCAAAGTTTGACAGCTATTCAAACGACAACTGGACACACCTATAATGTAAATTTTAGTTTTTCTGGTAGAAACAGCTATTATCTATCATTTAAAACAAAATTCACATTATTCCAATCATTGCAAACCCTCATTTGTTAAAAGAGGTACTTGGTGTGCCTGCAAAGTTTGACAGCTATTCAAACGACAACTGGACACACCTATAATGTAAATTTTAGTTTTTCTGGTAGAAACAGCTATTATCTATCATTTAAAACAAAATTCACATTATTCCAATCATTGCAAACCCTCATTTGTTAAAAGAGGTACTTGGTGTGCCTGCAAAGTTTGACAGCTATTCAAACGACAACTGGACACACCTATAATGTAAATTTTAGTTTTTCTGGTAGAAACAGCTATTATCTATCATTTAAAACAAAATTCACATTATTCCAATCATTGCAAACCCTCATTTGTTAAAAGAGGTACTTGGTGTGCCTGCAAAGTTTGACAGCTATTCAAACGACAACTGGACACACCTATAATGTAAATTTTAGTTTTTCTGGTAGAAACAGCTATTATCTATCATTTAAAACAAAATTCACATTATTCCAATCATTGCAAACCCTCATTTATTAAAAGAGGTACTTGGTGTGCCTGCAAAGTTTGACAGCTATTCAAACGACAACTGGACACACCTATAATGTAAATTTTAGTTTTTCTGGTAGAAACAGCTATTATCTATCATTTAAAACAAAATTCACATTATTCCAATCATTGCAAACCCTCATTTGTTAAAAGAGGTACTTGGTGTGCCTGCAAAGTTTGACAGCTATTCAAACGACAACTGGACACACCTATAATGTAAATTTTAGTTTTTCTGGTAGAAACAGCTATTATCTATCATTTAAAACAAAATTCACATTATTCCAATCATTGCAAACCCTCATTTGTTAAAAGAGGTACTTGGTGTGCCTGCAAAGTTTGACAGCTATTCAAACGACAACTGGACACACCTATAATGTAAATTTTAGTTTTTCTGGTAGAAACAGCTATTATCTATCATTTAAAACAAAATTCACATTATTCCAATCATTGCAAACCCTCATTTATTAAAAGAGGTACTTGGTGTGCCTGCAAAGTTTGACAGCTATTCAAACGACAACTGGACACACCTATAATGTAAATTTTAGTTTTTCTGGTAGAAACAGCTATTATCTATCATTTAAAACAAAATTCACATTATTCCAATCATTGCAAACCCTCATTTGTTAAAAGAGGTACTTGGTGTGCCTGCAAAGTTTGACAGCTATTCAAACGACAACTGGACACACCTATAATGTAAATTTTAGTTTTTCTGGTAGAAACAGCTATTATCTATCATTTAAAACAAAATTCACATTATTCCAATCATTGCAAACCCTCATTTATTAAAAGAGGTACTTGGTGTGCCTGCAAAGTTTGACAGCTATTCAAACGACAACTGGACACACCTATAATGTAAATTTTAGTTTTTCTGGTAGAAACAGCTATTATCTATCATTTAAAACAAAATTCACATTATTCCAATCATTGCAAACCCTCATTTGTTAAAAGAGGTACTTGGTGTGCCTGCAAAGTTTGACAGCTATTCAAACGACAACTGGACACACCTATAATGTAAATTTTAGTTTTTCTGGTAGAAACAGCTATTATCTATCATTTAAAACAAAATTCACATTATTCCAATCATTGCAAACCCTCATTTGTTAAAAGAGGTACTTGGTGTGCCTGCAAAGTTTGACAGCTATTCAAACGACAACTGGACACACCTATAATGTAAATTTTAGTTTTTCTGGTAGAAACAGCTATTATCTATCATTTAAAACAAAATTCACATTATTCCAATCATTGCAAACCCTCATTTATTAAAAGAGGTACTTGGTGTGCCTGCAAAGTTTGACAGCTATTCAAACGACAACTGGACACACCTATAATGTAAATTTTAGTTTTTCTGGTAGAAACAGCTATTATCTATCATTTAAAACAAAATTCACATTATTCCAATCATTGCAAACCCTCATTTGTTAAAAGAGGTACTTGGTGTGCCTGCAAAGTTTGACAGCTATTCAAACGACAACTGGACACACCTATAATGTAAATTTTAGTTTTTCTGGTAGAAACAGCTATTATCTATCATTTAAAACAAAATTCACATTATTCCAATCATTGCAAACCCTCATTTGTTAAAAGAGGTACTTGGTGTGCCTGCAAAGTTTGACAGCTATTCAAACGACAACTGGACACACCTATAATGTAAATTTTAGTTTTTCTGGTAGAAACAGCTATTATCTATCATTTAAAACAAAATTCACATTATTCCAATCATTGCAAACCCTCATTTATTAAAAGAGGTACTTGGTGTGCCTGCAAAGTTTGACAGCTATTCAAACGACAACTGGACACACCTATAATGTAAATTTTAGTTTTTCTGGTAGAAACAGCTATTATCTATCATTTAAAACAAAATTCACATTATTCCAATCATTGCAAACCCTCATTTGTTAAAAGAGGTACTTGGTGTGCCTGCAAAGTTTGACAGCTATTCAAACGACAACTGGACACACCTATAATGTAAATTTTAGTTTTTCTGGTAGAAACAGCTATTATCTATCATTTAAAACAAAATTCACATTATTCCAATCATTGCAAACCCTCATTTGTTAAAAGAGGTACTTGGTGTGCCTGCAAAGTTTGACAGCTATTCAAACGACAACTGGACACACCTATAATGTAAATTTTAGTTTTTCTGGTAGAAACAGCTATTATCTATCATTTAAAACAAAATTCACATTATTCCAATCATTGCAAACCCTCATTTATTAAAAGAGGTACTTGGTGTGCCTGCAAAGTTTGACAGCTATTCAAACGACAACTGGACACACCTATAATGTAAATTTTAGTTTTTCTGGTAGAAACAGCTATTATCTATCATTTAAAACAAAATTCACATTATTCCAATCATTGCAAACCCTCATTTGTTAAAAGAGGTACTTGGTGTGCCTGCAAAGTTTGACAGCTATTCAAACGACAACTGGACACACCTATAATGTAAATTTTAGTTTTTCTGGTAGAAACAGCTATTATCTATCATTTAAAACAAAATTCACATTATTCCAATCATTGCAAACCCTCATTTGTTAAAAGAGGTACTTGGTGTGCCTGCAAAGTTTGACAGCTATTCAAACGACAACTGGACACACCTATAATGTAAATTTTAGTTTTTCTGGTAGAAACAGCTATTATCTATCATTTAAAACAAAATTCACATTATTCCAATCATTGCAAACCCTCATTTATTAAAAGAGGTACTTGGTGTGCCTGCAAAGTTTGACAGCTATTCAAACGACAACTGGACACACCTATAATGTAAATTTTAGTTTTTCTGGTAGAAACAGCTATTATCTATCATTTAAAACAAAATTCACATTATTCCAATCATTGCAAACCCTCATTTGTTAAAAGAGGTACTTGGTGTGCCTGCAAAGTTTGACAGCTATTCAAACGACAACTGGACACACCTATAATGTAAATTTTAGTTTTTCTGGTAGAAACAGCTATTATCTATCATTTAAAACAAAATTCACATTATTCCAATCATTGCAAACCCTCATTTATTAAAAGAGGTACTTGGTGTGCCTGCAAAGTTTGACAGCTATTCAAACGACAACTGGACACACCTATAATGTAAATTTTAGTTTTTCTGGTAGAAACAGCTATTATCTATCATTTAAAACAAAATTCACATTATTCCAATCATTGCAAACCCTCATTTGTTAAAAGAGGTACTTGGTGTGCCTGCAAAGTTTGACAGCTATTCAAACGACAACTGGACACACCTATAATGTAAATTTTAGTTTTTCTGGTAGAAACAGCTATTATCTATCATTTAAAACAAAATTCACATTATTCCAATCATTGCAAACCCTCATTTATTAAAAGAGGTACTTGGTGTGCCTGCAAAGTTTGACAGCTATTCAAACGACAACTGGACACACCTATAATGTAAATTTTAGTTTTTCTGGTAGAAACAGCTATTATCTATCATTTAAAACAAAATTCACATTATTCCAATCATTGCAAACCCTCATTTATTAAAAGAGGTACTTGGTGTGCCTGCAAAGTTTGACAGCTATTCAAACGACAACTGGACACACCTATAATGTAAATTTTAGTTTTTCTGGTAGAAACAGCTATTATCTATCATTTAAAACAAAATTCACATTATTCCAATCATTGCAAACCCTCATTTGTTAAAAGAGGTACTTGGTGTGCCTGCAAAGTTTGACAGCTATTCAAACGACAACTGGACACACCTATAATGTAAATTTTAGTTTTTCTGGTAGAAACAGCTATTATCTATCATTTAAAACAAAATTCACATTATTCCAATCATTGCAAACCCTCATTTGTTAAAAGAGGTACTTGGTGTGCCTGCAAAGTTTGACAGCTATTCAAACGACAACTGGACACACCTATAATGTAAATTTTAGTTTTTCTGGTAGAAACAGCTATTATCTATCATTTAAAACAAAATTCACATTATTCCAATCATTGCAAACCCTCATTTATTAAAAGAGGTACTTGGTGTGCCTGCAAAGTTTGACAGCTATTCAAACGACAACTGGACACACCTATAATGTAAATTTTAGTTTTTCTGGTAGAAACAGCTATTATCTATCATTTAAAACAAAATTCACATTATTCCAATCATTGCAAACCCTCATTTGTTAAAAGAGGTACTTGGTGTGCCTGCAAAGTTTGACAGCTATTCAAACGACAACTGGACACACCTATAATGTAAATTTTAGTTTTTCTGGTAGAAACAGCTATTATCTATCATTTAAAACAAAATTCACATTATTCCAATCATTGCAAACCCTCATTTGTTAAAAGAGGTACTTGGTGTGCCTGCAAAGTTTGACAGCTATTCAAACGACAACTGGACACATCTATAATGTAAATTTTAGTTTTTCTGGTAGAAACAGCTATTATCTATCATTTAAAACAAAATTCACATTATTCCAATCATTGCAAACCCTCATTTGTTAAAAGAGGTACTTGGTGTGCCTGCAAAGTTTGACAGCTATTCAAACGACAACTGGACACACCTATAATGTAAATTTTAGTTTTTCTGGTAGAAACAGCTATTATCTATCATTTAAAACAAAATTCACATTATTCCAATCATTGCAAACCCTCATTTGTTAAAAGAGGTACTTGGTGTGCCTGCAAAGTTTGACAGCTATTCAAACGACAACTGGACACACCTATAATGTAAATTTTAGTTTTTCTGGTAGAAACAGCTATTATCTATCATTTAAAACAAAATTCACATTATTCCAATCATTGCAAACCCTCATTTATTAAAAGAGGTTCTTGGTGTGTCAGCAAAGTTTGACAGCTATTCAAACGACAACTGGACACACCTAAAATGTAAATTTTAGTTTTTCTGGTAGAAACAGCTATTATCTATCATTTAAAACAAAATTCACATTATTCCAATCATTGCAAACCCTCATTTATTAAAAGAGGTACTTGGTGTGCCTGCAAAGTTTGACAGCTATTCAAACGACAACTGGACACACCTATAATGTAAATTTTAGTTTTTCTGGTAGAAACAGCTATTATCTATCATTTAAAACAAAATTCACATTATTCCAATCATTGCAAACCCTCATTTGTTAAAAGAGGTACTTGGTGTGCCTGCAAAGTTTGACAGCTATTCAAACGACAACTGGACACACCTATAATGTAAATTTTAGTTTTTCTGGTAGAAACAGCTATTATCTATCATTTAAAACAAAATTCACATTATTCCAATCATTGCAAACCCTCATTTATTAAAAGAGGTACTTGGTGTGCCTGCAAAGTTTGACAGCTATTCAAACGACAACTGGACACACCTATAATGTAAATTTTAGTTTTTCTGGTAGAAACAGCTATTATCTATCATTTAAAACAAAATTCACATTATTCCAATCATTGCAAACCCTCATTTGTTAAAAGAGGTACTTGGTGTGCCTGCAAAGTTTGACAGCTATTCAAACGACAACTGGACACACCTATAATGTAAATTTTAGTTTTTCTGGTAGAAACAGCTATTATTTATCATTTAAAACTAAATTCACATTATTCCAATCATTGCAAACCCTCATTTGTTAAAAGAGGTACTTGGTGTGCCTGCAAAGTTTGACAGCTATTCAAACGACAACTGGACACACCTATAATGTAAATTTTAGTTTTTCTGGTAGAAACAGCTATTATCTATCATTTAAAACAAAATTCACATTATTCCAATCATTGCAAACCCTCATTTATTAAAAGAGGTACTTGGTGTGCCTGCAAAGTTTGACAGCTATTCAAACGACAACTGGACACACCTATAATGTAAATTTTAGTTTTTCTGGTAGAAACAGCTATTATCTATCATTTAAAACAAAATTCACATTATTCCAATCATTGCAAACCCTCATTTGTTAAAAGAGGTACTTGGTGTGCCTGCAAAGTTTGACAGCTATTCAAACGACAACTGGACACACCTATAATGTAAATTTTAGTTTTTCTGGTAGAAACAGCTATTATCTATCATTTAAAACAAAATTCACATTATTCCAATCATTGCAAACCCTCATTTGTTAAAAGAGGTACTTGGTGTGCCTGCAAAGTTTGACAGCTATTCAAACGACAACTGGACACATCTATAATGTAAATTTTAGTTTTTCTGGTAGAAACAGCTATTATCTATCATTTAAAACAAAATTCACATTATTCCAATCATTGCAAACCCTCATTTGTTAAAAGAGGTACTTGGTGTGCCTGCAAAGTTTGACAGCTATTCAAACGACAACTGGACACACCTATAATGTAAATTTTAGTTTTTCTGGTAGAAACAGCTATTATCTATCATTTAAAACAAAATTCACATTATTCCAATCATTGCAAACCCTCATTTATTAAAAGAGGTACTTGGTGTGCCTGCAAAGTTTGACAGCTATTCAAACGACAACTGGACACACCTATAATGTAAATTTTAGTTTTTCTGGTAGAAACAGCTATTATCTATCATTTAAAACAAAATTCACATTATTCCAATCATTGCAAACCCTCATTTATTAAAAGAGGTACTTGGTGTGCCTGCAAAGTTTGACAGCTATTCAAACGACAACTGGACACACCTATAATGTAAATTTTAGTTTTTCTGGTAGAAACAGCTATTATCTATCATTTAAAACAAAATTCACATTATTCCAATCATTGCAAACCCTCATTTGTTAAAAGAGGTACTTGGTGTGCCTGCAAAGTTTGACAGCTATTCAAACGACAACTGGACACACCTATAATGTAAATTTTAGTTTTTCTGGTAGAAACAGCTATTATCTATCATTTAAAACAAAATTCACATTATTCCAATCATTGCAAACCCTCATTTGTTAAAAGAGGTACTTGGTGTGCCTGCAAAGTTTGACAGCTATTCAAACGACAACTGGACACACCTATAATGTAAATTTTAGTTTTTCTGGTAGAAACAGCTATTATCTATCATTTAAAACAAAATTCACATTATTCCAATCATTGCAAACCCTCATTTATTAAAAGAGGTACTTGGTGTGCCTGCAAAGTTTGACAGCTATTCAAACGACAACTGGACACATCTATAATGTAAATTTTAGTTTTGGTAGAAACAGCTATTATCTATCATTTAAAACAAAATTCACATTATTCCAATCATTGCAAACCCTCATTTATTAAAAGAGGTACTTGGTGTGCCTGCAAAGTTTGACAGCTATTCAAACGACAACTGGACACACCTATAATGTAAATTTTAGTTTTTCTGGTAGAAACAGCTATTATCTATCATTTAAAACAAAATTCACATTATTCCAATCATTGCAAACCCTCATTTATTAAAAGAGGTACTTGGTGTGCCTGCAAAGTTTGACAGCTATTCAAACGACAACTGGACACACCTATAATGTAAATTTTAGTTTTTCTGGTAGAAACAGCTATTATCTATCATTTAAAACAAAATTCACATTATTCCAATCATTGCAAACCCTCATTTATTAAAAGAGGTACTTGGTGTGCCTGCAAAGTTTGACAGCTATTCAAACGACAACTGGACACACCTATAATGTAAATTTTAGTTTTTCTGGTAGAAACAGCTATTATCTATCATTTAAAACAAAATTCACATTATTCCAATCATTGCAAACCCTCATTTGTTAAAAGAGGTACTTGGTGTGCCTGCAAAGTTTGACAGCTATTCAAACGACAAAACAGCTATTATCTATCATTTAAAACAAAATTCACATTATTCCAATCATTGCAAACCCTCATTTATTAAAAGAGGTACTTGGTGTGCCTGCAAAGTTTGACAGCTATTCAAACGACAACTGGACACACCTATAATGTAAATTTTAGTTTTTCTGGTAGAAACAGCTATTATCTATCATTTAAAACAAAATTCACATTATTCCAATCATTGCAAACCCTCATTTGTTAAAAGAGGTACTTGGTGTGCCTGCAAAGTTTGACAGCTATTCAAACGACAACTGGACACACCTATAATGTAAATTTTAGTTTTTCTGGTAGAAACAGCTATTATCTATCATTTAAAACAAAATTCACATTATTCCAATCATTGCAAACCCTCATTTATTAAAAGAGGTACTTGGTGTGCCTGCAAAGTTTGACAGCTATTCAAACGACAACTGGACACACCTATAATGTAAATTTTAGTTTTTCTGGTAGAAACAGCTATTATCTATCATTTAAAACAAAATTCACATTATTCCAATCATTGCAAACCCTCATTTGTTAAAAGAGGTACTTGGTGTGCCTGCAAAGTTTGACAGCTATTCAAACGACAACTGGACACACCTATAATGTAAATTTTAGTTTTTCTGGTAGAAACAGCTATTATCTATCATTTAAAACAAAATTCACATTATTCCAATCATTGCAAACCCTCATTTGTTAAAAGAGGTACTTGGTGTGCCTGCAAAGTTTGACAGCTATTCAAACGACAACTGGACACATCTATAATGTAAATTTTAGTTTTTCTGGTAGAAACAGCTATTATCTATCATTTAAAACAAAATTCACATTATTCCAATCATTGCAAACCCTCATTTGTTAAAAGAGGTACTTGGTGTGCCTGCAAAGTTTGACAGCTATTCAAACGACAACTGGACACACCTATAATGTAAATTTTAGTTTTTCTGGTAGAAACAGCTATTATCTATCATTTAAAACAAAATTCACATTATTCCAATCATTGCAAACCCTCATTTGTTAAAAGAGGTACTTGGTGTGCCTGCAAAGTTTGACAGCTATTCAAACGACAACTGGACACACCTATAATGTAAATTTTAGTTTTTCTGGTAGAAACAGCTATTATCTATCATTTAAAACAAAATTCACATTATTCCAATCATTGCAAACCCTCATTTATTAAAAGAGGTTCTTGGTGTGTCAGCAAAGTTTGACAGCTATTCAAACGACAACTGGACACACCTAAAATGTAAATTTTAGTTTTTCTGGTAGAAACAGCTATTATCTATCATTTAAAACAAAATTCACATTATTCCAATCATTGCAAACCCTCATTTATTAAAAGAGGTACTTGGTGTGCCTGCAAAGTTTGACAGCTATTCAAACGACAACTGGACACACCTATAATGTAAATTTTAGTTTTTCTGGTAGAAACAGCTATTATCTATCATTTAAAACAAAATTCACATTATTCCAATCATTGCAAACCCTCATTTGTTAAAAGAGGTACTTGGTGTGCCTGCAAAGTTTGACAGCTATTCAAACGACAACTGGACACACCTATAATGTAAATTTTAGTTTTTCTGGTAGAAACAGCTATTATCTATCATTTAAAACAAAATTCACATTATTCCAATCATTGCAAACCCTCATTTATTAAAAGAGGTACTTGGTGTGCCTGCAAAGTTTGACAGCTATTCAAACGACAACTGGACACACCTATAATGTAAATTTTAGTTTTTCTGGTAGAAACAGCTATTATCTATCATTTAAAACAAAATTCACATTATTCCAATCATTGCAAACCCTCATTTGTTAAAAGAGGTACTTGGTGTGCCTGCAAAGTTTGACAGCTATTCAAACGACAACTGGACACACCTATAATGTAAATTTTAGTTTTTCTGGTAGAAACAGCTATTATCTATCATTTAAAACAAAATTCACATTATTCCAATCATTGCAAACCCTCATTTGTTAAAAGAGGTACTTGGTGTGCCTGCAAAGTTTGACAGCTATTCAAACGACAACTGGACACATCTATAATGTAAATTTTAGTTTTTCTGGTAGAAACAGCTATTATCTATCATTTAAAACAAAATTCACATTATTCCAATCATTGCAAACCCTCATTTGTTAAAAGAGGTACTTGGTGTGCCTGCAAAGTTTGACAGCTATTCAAACGACAACTGGACACACCTATAATGTAAATTTTAGTTTTTCTGGTAGAAACAGCTATTATCTATCATTTAAAACAAAATTCACATTATTCCAATCATTGCAAACCCTCATTTATTAAAAGAGGTACTTGGTGTGCCTGCAAAGTTTGACAGCTATTCAAACGACAACTGGACACACCTATAATGTAAATTTTAGTTTTTCTGGTAGAAACAGCTATTATCTATCATTTAAAACAAAATTCACATTATTCCAATCATTGCAAACCCTCATTTATTAAAAGAGGTACTTGGTGTGCCTGCAAAGTTTGACAGCTATTCAAACGACAACTGGACACACCTATAATGTAAATTTTAGTTTTTCTGGTAGAAACAGCTATTATCTATCATTTAAAACAAAATTCACATTATTCCAATCATTGCAAACCCTCATTTGTTAAAAGAGGTACTTGGTGTGCCTGCAAAGTTTGACAGCTATTCAAACGACAACTGGACACACCTATAATGTAAATTTTAGTTTTTCTGGTAGAAACAGCTATTATTTATCATTTAAAACAAAATTCACATTATTCCAATCATTGCAAACCCTCATTTATTAAAAGAGGTACTTGGTGTGCCTGCAAAGTTTGACAGCTATTCAAACGACAACTGGACACATCTATAATGTAAATTTTAGTTTTTCTGGTAGAAACAGCTATTATCTATCATTTAAAACAAAATTCACATTATTCCAATCATTGCAAACCCTCATTTGTTAAAAGAGGTACTTGGTGTGCCTGCAAAGTTTGACAGCTATTCAAACGACAACTGGACACACCTATAATGTAAATTTTAGTTTTTCTGGTAGAAACAGCTATTATCTATCATTTAAAACAAAATTCACATTATTCCAATCATTGCAAACCCTCATTTATTTAAAGAGGTACTTGGTGTGCCTGCAAAGTTTGACAGCTATTCAAACGACAACTGGACACACCTATAATGTAAATTTTAGTTTTTCTGGTAGAAACAGCTATTATCTATCATTTAAAACAAAATTCACATTATTCCAATCATTGCAAACCCTCATTTATTAAAAGAGGTACTTGGTGTGCCTGCAAAGTTTGACAGCTATTCAAACGACAACTGGACACACCTATAATGTAAATTTTAGTTTTTCTGGTAGAAACAGCTATTATCTATCATTTAAAACAAAATTCACATTATTCCAATCATTGCAAACCCTCATTTGTTAAAAGAGGTACTTGGTGTGCCTGCAAAGTTTGACAGCTATTCAAACGACAACTGGACACACCTATAATGTAAATTTTAGTTTTTCTGGTAGAAACAGCTATTATTTATCATTTAAAACAAAATTCACATTATTCCAATCATTGCAAACCCTCATTTATTAAAAGAGGTACTTGGTGTGCCTGCAAAGTTTGACAGCTATTCAAACGACAACTGGACACACCTATAATGTAAATTTTAGTTTTTCTGGTAGAAACAGCTATTATCTATCATTTAAAACAAAATTCACATTATTCCAATCATTGCAAACCCTCATTTATTAAAAGAGGTACTTGGTGTGCCTGCAAAGTTTGACAGCTATTCAAACGACAACTGGACACACCTATAATGTAAATTTTAGTTTTTCTGGTAGAAACAGCTATTATCTATCATTTAAAACAAAATTCACATTATTCCAATCATTGGAAACCCTCATTTATTAAAATAGGTACTTGGTGTGCCAGCAAAGTTTGACAGCTATTCAAACGACAACTGGACACACCTAAAATGTAAATTTTAGTTTTTCTTGTAGAAACAGCTATTATCTATCATTTAAAACAAAATTCACATTATTCCAATCATTGCAAACCCTCATTTATTAAAAGAGGTACTTGGTGTGCCTGCAAAGTTTGACAGCTATTCAAACGACAACTGGACACACCTATAATGTAAATTTTAGTTTTTCTGGTAGAAACAGCTATTATCTATCATTTAAAACAAAATTCACATTATTCCAATCATTGCAAACCCTCATTTATTAAAAGAGGTACTTGGTGTGCCAGCAAAGTTTGACAGCTATTCAAACGACAACTGGACACACCTATAATGTAAATTTTAGTTTTTCTGAAAAAGTTATGAATTATCTATCATTTAAAACTAAATTCACATTATCCCAATCATTGCAAACCCTCATTTATTAAAAGAGGTACTTGGTGTGCCTGCAAAGTTTGACAGCTATTCAAACGACAACTGGACACACCTATAATGTAAATTTTAGTTTTTCTGGTAGAAACAGCTATTATCTATCATTTAAAACAAAATTCACATTATTCCAATCATTGCAAACCCTCATTTATTAAAAGAGGTAGTTGGTGTGCCTGCAAAGTTTGACAGCTATTCAAACGACAACTGGACACACCTATAATGTAAATTTTAGTTTTTCTGGTAGAAACATCTATTATCTATCATTTAAAACAAAATTCACATTATTCCAATCATTGCAAACCCTCATTTATTAAAAGAGGTACTTGGTGTGCCTGCAAAGTTTGACAGCTATTCAAACGACAACTGGACACACCTATAATGTAAATTTTAGTTTTTCTGGTAGAAACAGCTATTATCTATCATTTAAAACAAAATTCACATTATTCCAATCATTGCAAACCCTCATTTATTAAAAGAGGTACTTGGTGTGCCTGCAAAGTTTGACAGCTATTCAAACGACAACTGGACACACCTATAATGTAAATTTTAGTTTTTCTGGTAGAAACAGCTATTATCTATCATTTAAAACAAAATTCACATTATTCCAATCATTGCAAACCCTCATTTGTTAAAAGAGGTACTTGGTGTGCCTGCAAAGTTTGACAGCTATTCAAACGACAACTGGACACACCTATAATGTAAATTTTAGTTTTTCTGGTAGAAACAGCTATTATCTATCATTTAAAACAAAATTCACATTATTCCAATCATTGCAAACCCTCATTTATTAAAAGAGGTACTTGGTGTGCCTGCAAAGTTTGACAGCTATTCAAACGACAACTGGACACACCTATAATGTAAATTTTAGTTTTTCTGGTAGAAACAGCTATTATTTATCATTTAAAACAAAATTCACATTATTCCAATCATTGCAAACCCTCATTTATTAAAAGAGGTACTTGGTGTGCCTGCAAAGTTTGACAGCTATTCAAACGACAACTGGACACACCTATAATGTAAATTTTAGTTTTTCTGGTAGAAACAGCTATTATCTATCATTTAAAACAAAATTCACATTATTCCAATCATTGCAAACCCTCATTTATTAAAAGAGGTACTTGGTGTGCCTGCAAAGTTTGACAGCTATTCAAACGACAACTGGACACACCTATAATGTAAATTTTAGTTTTTCTGGTAGAAACAGCTATTATCTATCATTTAAAACAAAATTCACATTATTCCAATCATTGGAAACCCTCATTTATTAAAATAGGTACTTGGTGTGCCAGCAAAGTTTGACAGCTATTCAAACGACAACTGGACACACCTAAAATGTAAATTTTAGTTTTTCTGGTAGAAACAGCTATTATCTATCATTTAAAACAAAATTCACATTATTCCAATCATTGCAAACCCTCATTTATTAAAAGAGGTACTTGGTGTGCCTGCAAAGTTTGACAGCTATTCAAACGACAACTGGACACACCTATAATGTAAATTTTAGTTTTTCTGGTAGAAACAGCTATTATCTATCATTTAAAACAAAATTCACATTATTCCAATCATTGCAAACCCTCATTTATTAAAAGAGGTACTTGGTGTGCCAGCAAAGTTTGACAGCTATTCAAACGACAACTGGACACAACTATAATGTAAATTTTAGTTTTTCTGAAAAAGTTATGAATTATCTATCATTTAAAACTAAATTCACATTATCCCAATCATTGCAAACCCTCATTTATTAAAAGAGGTACTTGGTGTGCCTGCAAAGTTTGACAGCTATTCAAACGACAACTGGACACACCTATAATGTAAATTTTAGTTTTTCTGGTAGAAACAGCTATTATCTATCATTTAAAACAAAATTCACATTATTCCAATCATTGGAAACCCTCATTTATTAAAATAGGTACTTGGTGTGCCAGCAAAGTTTGACAGCTATTCAAACGACAACTGGACACACCTAAAATGTAAATTTTAGTTTTTCTGGTAGAAACAGCTATTATCTATCATTTAAAACAAAATTCACATTATTCCAATCATTGCAAACCCTCATTTATTAAAAGAGGTACTTGGTGTGCCTGCAAAGTTTGACAGCTATTCAAACGACAACTGGACACACCTATAATGTAAATTTTAGTTTTTCTGGTAGAAACAGCTATTATCTATCATTTAAAACAAAATTCACATTATTCCAATCATTGCAAACCCTCATTTATTAAAAGAGGTACTTGGTGTGCCTGCAAAGTTTGACAGCTATTCAAACGACAACTGGACACACCTATAATGTAAATTTTAGTTTTTCTGGTAGAAACAGCTATTATTTATCATTTAAAACAAAATTCACATTATTCCAATCATTGCAAACCCTCATTTATTAAAAGAGGTACTTGGTGTGCCTGCAAAGTTTGACAGCTATTCAAACGACAACTGGACACACCTATAATGTAAATTTTAGTTTTTCTGGTAGAAACAGCTATTATCTATCATTTAAAACAAAATTCACATTATTCCAATCATTGCAAACCCTCATTTATTAAAAGAGGTACTTGGTGTGCCTGCAAAGTTTGACAGCTATTCAAACGACAACTGGACACACCTATAATGTAAATTTTAGTTTTTCTGGTAGAAACAGCTATTATCTATCATTTAAAACAAAATTCACATTATTCCAATCATTGGAAACCCTCATTTATTAAAATAGGTACTTGGTGTGCCAGCAAAGTTTGACAGCTATTCAAACGACAACTGGACACACCTAAAATGTAAATTTTAGTTTTTCTGGTAGAAACAGCTATTATCTATCATTTAAAACAAAATTCACATTATTCCAATCATTGCAAACCCTCATTTATTAAAAGAGGTACTTGGTGTGCCTGCAAAGTTTGACAGCTATTCAAACGACAACTGGACACACCTATAATGTAAATTTTAGTTTTTCTGGTAGAAACAGCTATTATCTATCATTTAAAACAAAATTCACATTATTCCAATCATTGCAAACCCTCATTTATTAAAAGAGGTACTTGGTGTGCCAGCAAAGTTTGACAGCTATTCAAACGACAACTGGACACAACTATAATGTAAATTTTAGTTTTTCTGAAAAAGTTATGAATTATCTATCATTTAAAACTAAATTCACATTATCCCAATCATTGCAAACCCTCATTTATTAAAAGAGGTACTTGGTGTGCCTGCAAAGTTTGACAGCTATTCAAACGACAACTGGACACACCTATAATGTAAATTTTAGTTTTTCTGGTAGAAACAGCTATTATCTATCATTTAAAACAAAATTCACATTATTCCAATCATTGCAAACCCTCATTTATTAAAAGAGGTAGTTGGTGTGCCTGCAAAGTTTGACAGCTATTCAAACGACAACTGGACACACCTATAATGTAAATTTTAGTTTTTCTGGTAGAAACAGCTATTATCTATCATTTAAAACAAAATTCACATTATTCCAATCATTGCAAACCCTCATTTATTAAAAGAGGTACTTGGTGTGCCTGCAAAGTTTGACAGCTATTCAAACGACAACTGGACACACCTATAATGTAAATTTTAGTTTTTCTGGTAGAAACAGCTATTATCTATCATTTAAAACAAAATTCACATTATTCCAATCATTGCAAACCCTCATTTATTAAAAGAGGTACTTGGTGTGCCTGCAAAGTTTGACAGCTATTCAAACGACAACTGGACACACCTATAATGTAAATTTTAGTTTTTCTGGTAGAAACAGCTATTATCTATCATTTAAAACAAAATTCACATTATTCCAATCATTGCAAACCCTCATTTGTTAAAAGAGGTACTTGGTGTGCCAGCAAAGTTTGACAGCTATTCAAACGACAACTGGACACACCTATAATGTAAATTTTAGTTTTTCTGAAAAAGTTATGAATTATCTATCATTTAAAACTAAATTCACATTATCCCAATCATAGGAAACCCTCATTTATTAACAGAGGTTCTTGGTGTGCCTGCAAAGTTTGGCAGCTATTCAAACGACAACTGGACACACCTATAATTTAAATTTTAGTTTTTCTGGTAGAAACAGCTATTATCTATCATTTAAAACAAAATTCACATTATTCCAATCATTGCAAACCCTCATTTATTAACAGAGGTTCTTGGTGTGCCAGCAAAGTTTGGCAGCTGTTTAAACGACAACTGGACACACCTATAATGTAAATTTTAGTTTTTCTGGTAGAAACAGCTATTATCTATCATTTAAAACAAAATTCACATTATTCCAATCATTGGAAACCCTCATTTATTAAAATAGGTACTTGGTGTGCCAGCAAAGTTTGACAGCTGTTTAAACGATAACTGGACACACCTATAATGTAAATTTTAGTTTTTCTGGTAGAAACAGCTATTATCTATCATTTAAAACTAAATTCACATTATCCCAATCATTGGAAACCCTCATTTATTAACAGAGGTACTTGGTGTGCCAGCAAAGTTTGACAGCTGTTTAAACGATAACTGGACACACCTATAATGTAAATTTTAGTTTTTCTGGTAGAAACAGCTATTATCTATCATTTAAAACTAAATTCACATTATCCCAATCATTGGAAACCCTCATTTATTAACAGAGGTACTTGGTGTGCCAGCAAAGTTTGACAGCTGTTTAAACGATAACTGGACACACCTATAATGTAAATTTTAGTTTTTCTGGTAGAAACAGCTATTATCTATCATTTAAAACAAAATTCACATTATTCCAATCATTGGAAACCCTCATTTATTAACAGAGGTACTTGGTGTGCCAGCAAAGTTTGACAGCTGTTTAAACGATAACTGGACACACCTATAATGTAAATTTTAGTTTTTCTGGTAGAAACAGCTATTATCTATCATTTAAAACAAAATTCACATTATTCCAATCATTGGAAACCCTCATTTATTAAAATAGGTACTTGGTGTGCCAGCAAAGTTTGACAGCTATTCAAACGACAACTGGACACACCTATAATGTAAATTTTAGTTTTTCTGAAAAAGTTATGAATTATCTATCATTTAAAACTAAATTCACATTATCCCAATCATAGGAAACCCTCATTTATTAACAGAGGTACTTGGTGTGCCAGCAAAGTTTGACAGCTGTTTAAACGATAACTGGACACACCTATAATGTAAATTTTAGTTTTTCTGGTAGAAACAGCTATTATCTATCATTTAAAACAAAATTCACATTATCCCAATCATAGGAAACCCTCATTTATTAAAATAGGTTCTTGGTGTGCCAGCAAAGTTTGGCAGCTGTTTAAACGATAACTGGACACACCTATAATGTAAATTTTAGTTTTTCTGGTAGAAACAGCTATTATCTATCATTTAAAACAAAATTCACATTATTCCAATCATTGGAAACCCTCATTTATTAAAATAGGTACTTGGTGTGCCAGCAAAGTTTGACAGCTATTCAAACGACAACTGGACACACCTATAATGTAAATTTTAGTTTTTCTGGTAGAAACAGCCATTATCTATCATTTAAAATAAAATTCACATTATTCCAATCATTGCAAACCCTCATTTATTAACAGAGGTTCTTGGTGTGCCTGCAAAGTTTGACAGCTATTCAAACGACAACTGGACACACCTATAATGTAAATTTTAGTTTTTCTGGTAGAAACAGCTATTCTCTATCATTTAAAACTAAATTCACATTATCCCAATCATAGGAAACCCTCATTTATTAACAGAGGTTCTTGGTGTGCCTGCAAAGTTTGACAGCTATTCAAACGACAACTGGACACACCTATAATGTAAATTTTAGTTTTTCTGAAAAAGTTATGAATTATCTATCATTTAAATCTAAATTCACATTATTCCAATCATTGGAAACCCTCATTTATTAACAGAGGTTCTTGGTGTGCCTGCAAAGTTTGACAGCTATTAAAACGACAACTGGACACACCTATAATGTAAATTTTAGTTTTTCTGAAAAAGTTATGAATTATCTATCATTTAAAACTAAATTCACATTATCCCAATCATAGGAAACCCTCATTTATTAAAATAGGTACTTGGTGTGCCAGCAAAGTTTGACAGCTATTCAAACGACAACTGGACACACCTATAATGTAAATTTTAGTTTTTCTGAAAAAGTTATGAATTATCTATCATTTAAAACAAAATTCACATTATTCCAATCATTGCAAACCCTCATTTATTAAAAGAGGTACTTGGTGTGCCTGCAAAGTTTGACAGCTATTCAAACGACAACTGGACACACCTATAATGTAAATTTTAGTTTTTCTGAAAAAGTTATGAATTATCTATCATTTAAAACTAAATTCACATTATCCCAATCATAGGAAACCCTCATTTATTAAAATAGGTACTTGGTGTGCCAGCAAAGTTTGACAGCTATTCAAACGACAACTGGACACACCTATAATGTAAATTTTAGTTTTTCTGGTAGAAACAACTATTATCTATCATTTAAAACAAAATTCACATTATTCCAATCATTGCAAACCCTCATTTATTAAAGGAGGTTCTTGGTGTGCCAGCAAAGTTTGACAGCTATTCAAACGACAACTGGACACACCTAAAATGTGAATTTTAGTTTTTCTGAAAAAGTTATGAATTATCTATCATTTAAAACTAAATTCAAATTATCCCAATCATTGCAAACCCTCATTTATTAAAAGAGGTTCTTGGTGTGCCTGCAAAGTTTGACAGCTATTAAAACGACAACTGGACACACCTATAATGTAAATTTTAGTTTTTCTGAAAAAGTTATGAATTATCTATCATTTAAAACAAAATTCACATTATCCCAATCATTGCAAACCCTCATTTGTTAAAAGAGGTTCTTGGTGTGCCTGCAAAGTTTGACAGCTATTAAAACGACAACTGGACACACCAAAAATGTGAATTTTAGTTTTTCTGAAAAAGTTATGAATTATCTATCATTTAAAACTAAATTCACATTATCCCAATCATTGCAAACCCTCATTTATTAAAAGAGGTTCTTGGTGTGCCTGCAAAGTTTGACAGCTATTAAAACGACAACTGGACACACCTATAATGTAAATTTTAGTTTTTCTGAAAAAGTTATGAATTATCTATCATTTAAAACTAAATTCACATTATTCCAATCATTGGAAACCCTCGTTTATTAAAATAGGTTCTTGGTGTGCCAGCAAAGTTTGGCAGCTATTCAAACGACAACTGGACACACCTATAATGTAAATTTTAGTTTTTCTGATAAAGTTATGAATTATCTATCATTTAAATCTAAATTCACGTTATTCCAATCATTGGAAACCCTCATTTATTAAAAGAGGTTCTTGGTGTGCCAGCAAAGTTTGGCAGCTATTCAAACGACAACTGGACACACCTATAATGTAAATTTTAGTTTTTCTGATAAAGTTATGAATTATCTATCATTTAAATCTAAATTCACGTTATTCCAATCATTGGAAACCCTCATTTATTAAAAGAGGTTCTTGGTGTGCCAGCAAAGTTTGGCAGCTATTCAAACGACAACTGGACACACCTATAATGTAAATTTTAGTTTTTCTGGTAGAAACAGCTATTATCTATCATTTAAAACTAAATTCACATTATTCCAATCATTGAAAACGCTCATTTATTAACAGAGGTTCTTGGTGTGCCAGCAAAGTTTGGCAGCTATTCAAACGATAACTGGACACACCTATAATGTAAATTTTAGTTTTTCTGGTAGAAACAGCTATTATCTATCATTTAAAACTAAATTCACATTATTCCAATCATTGAAAACGCTCATTTATTAACAGAGGTTCTTGGTGTGCCAGCAAAGTTTGGCAGCTATTCAAACGACAACTGGACACACCTATAATGTAAATTTTAGTTTTTCTGGTAGAAACAGCTATTATCTATCATTTAAAACTAAATTCACATTATTCCAATCATTGAAAACGCTCATTTATTAACAGAGGTTCTTGGTGTGCCAGCAAAGTTTGGCAGCTATTCAAACGATAACTGGACACACCTATAATGTAAATTTTAGTTTTTCTGGTAGAAACAGCTATTATCTATCATTTAAAACTAAATTCACATTATTCCAATCATTGAAAACGCTCATTTATTAACAGAGGTTCTTGGTGTGCCAGCAAAGTTTGGCAGCTATTCAAACGATAACTGGACACACCTATTGTTGTGAACGAAACACTCTTTCTTCACAAGTTGTTAATAAAGATTAGTAAGGTTTTAATTCAAGTTAAGTTTATTATATATCAACTAACCACCGAGCGGGTTGTCGATCACGACTGGCAAAAATTATAAAATAGAACAAGATACAAAAAAGAGAGAGAGAGAAGAAGCGAGCACAAAAAAAGAGTAACAAATAAATATTAGACTACAAACTACAAGAAAGTGAACTCTTTTTAGCACCTCCCCAAGATTGGGTTACGGTAACACCAATCTTAGGTTTAACGACGACCTAGACGCACACTACGATATTGTTGATCTTTATCACGGCCTGTGAAAGATCTATCACCAGAATAACTATTATCTTCATAGGAGAGATGGATACGACCTTGATGTGCTTTATCACGGCCTGTGATAGCATTGGAAGAATTTTGTTCAGATTCAAGTCGACGACGATGACGATAATTATCACGTTCTGTGATATCTTTAATTTGAACTCTAAGATCAAAAGATAGCTTTGTATAATGATCAAAAGAAGCTTGAGCTTTGGCATAATCCTTCAATGCTACAATATATTCACGCTGTTGAACATCAATAGCTCGAACAAATGATTCAGAAAAAGTACCATCTTCAGCCAGCTTGCCTGCTGTTAAAGAATTGACACGTTGGACTTCCCTAAGTGCTGCATCCAATCCTTTAATTCAGGTAATAATTTTTTATATGCTTCTTCATATTTTGATGCTTCTCTTTTTCGATCACGTAAAACAACCTGTTCACGAGAAGGTAATGGATCAAATTTTGTTGTTGGAGGGACTACTACAACAGAATGGAGCTTCTTGGTAACACGACCGCCGGTCGGACCTTTATTTTCTTTTCCATGTTTAACTTTCTTTGCAGATGACTTAGCTTTAACTGGAGAAGGCATATTCGTATACCTTGCAGGCTTTCTTCTATCACGGCTTGACCTTCTTAAAGCTGCAGATTCTTTACCTTTATCCAAAGTAGACGATGTATCCAAAGCAGGAGTATCTGATTCAATCTCTAAAACAGGTGGATCAATTAAATTGGAAGATGAAAAAGCTTTGTCCAAGCTTTGTCGAGGAGTAGAGAAATTTTCATCATCATTTCGAGTTGGAGAGGAGGGGGCTTTATTTTCGCTGCAGGAACTTTCTGCTGCTGCTTTTTGTTCTTTTGCAAAAACGAACACACAAGCTTTTTTGATTTGATCCCTATGTCTGAACCACAACTCCCCGTTGCATTCAATCAAGAAAGTACACTTGCTTTTTACAGCTTTAACATGTCCTGGTAGCCATCTTGGTCCTGATGAGTAATTTCTAACCCATACTCTTTCTTCAACTTCAAATTCTTTTGCTTCTTCCTCCCCATGCATGATTGCATGCATTTGATGGATGGAAATCCTCGTTCGAAGCTGACGTCCAAATGCTGCTTCAGCTGGTGATAACTTGCTATAATCACAACGAGTTGAACGATGAATAAGCAAAGTATTTGCAACTGCAATATCCAGAGTTAAACCAGCAGCTAAATGCTTTTCAGTAAAGCTTTTGAATGTACGAACTGCCCGTTCAGCTATACCGTTTGATTGTGGATGATAAGGAGGGGTTAATACATGCTCAATTCCGCGAGAAAAACAAAATTCTTTAAATTCAGCACTTGTAAAACTTGTGGCATTATCGCTAACGAGTTGTCGACATAATCCATGTCTCGAGAAAAGTTGCTGCAAAAGTTTGATGGTTGTTTTAGAATCAACACTTTTACATTGGAAAACTTCAAGCCAATTAGTTTTAGAATCCACCACAATTAACCAAATTTTATCCTTGAAAAATGCATGATCAATGTGAACACGATCCCAAAAGCTATCCGCTTTTTCCCATTGATGCAATCTTTCCTTCTGTCCCTTGTAACACCCGTTACAGACTTCACAAGCTTGTGCAACTTTTGTTATGGCTGCATTTAAGCCTTCAAACCAGAAATTATCTTTTGCAATTAACAGCATCCTTGTTCTTCCAACATGAGCCTCATGAAGGATTTGTAAAACTTCCATTTGTAATTCTTTAGGGATTACAGGTTTATCTTTAAAAAGCACATATCCATTTCTTGTGGTTAATTCATCTTTACGATTCCACCAAGAATTAAATTCCTTTACACTAACTTTTGGCCAACCAGTTTTTATCCAAATCAATACTTGCTGAAGTACAGTATCCTTTGCTGTTGCTTCAATGATGCGATCAATGTTCAATGGTGATCTGCTTTCTTCGACAGCATATATCCTTTCAAAGCTATCTTCATCATCCAGTGCCTCTGGTGATGCTTCTTCAAGTGGATTTGGTAATCTGGACAAAACATCAGCATTAGCAAAATCTTCTGTTCGACGATATTGAATATCATATGTGTAACTCATCAAGATTACTGCCCACCGGGCTAACCTTTTAATTGCTATGGAATTTTCACTTGGTTTAGGACCAAAAATACGAAGAAGAGGTTGGTGATCAGTTAAAAGGACGAATTTTCTTCCAAGCAAGTAATGTTCAAATTTTTGAACACCATAAATAATTCCTAATGCTTCCTTCTCGATTTGAGCATAATTACGTTCTGCTGACGTTAATTTACGAGACGCATTGGCTATTACCTTTTCAGTACCATCAGATTCCCTATGATACAAGACAGCTCCAACACCATATTCGCTAGCATCAGTGGCCAATACAAGATCTTTGCTGGGATCATAATGAGTTAAAATATCACCTTTCAGTAAACTTTCTTTGATATCATCAAAAGCCTTTTGATGTACTTTACTCCATTTCCAATCGACTCCCTTCTTTCGCAAATCATTCAATGGTGCCGCTAAATGTGCAAAACCTTTTACAAATCGACCATAGTAATTTACAAAACCAATGAAAGCTTCAACTTGCTTAACATTTTGTGGTGCTGGCATATTCCTAAATCCATCCAATTTCTTTGATAATGGTCTTATCCCAGATCCATCAACTTCATGACCAAGAAATTCAATCCTTGTTTTTAGAAATTCACATTTTTCACGCTTTAGCCGAAAGCCATGTTGTGCAAATCTTGCTAAAACTTGATCAACTTTTTCCAAGTGTTCTTCTATGGTTTTTCCACCAACAATGATATCATCTTGGAAAGCTACCGCTTTTTCAATCCCTTGGATAGTTTTTTCAATAATTGACTGAAACTCTGCTGCTGCCGAAGAAATTCCAGGAACCAATCGATTATACTGAAAAAGACCTTTATGGGTTGAAATTGTTGTTAGTTCTTTTGATTCATCATCCAGCTCAACCTGCTGATATGCATCTCGAATATCAAATTTTGAAAAATAAGAACTACCATTCAGCTCATGGAACATATCTTCAATACGAGGTAACGGATACTGTGTTACATCCAGCATTGGATTCAAAGTTAATTTGTAATTACCACAAATTCTGATATCACCATTTGGTTTAACAACTGGAATAATTGGTGTAGCCCATTCAGAATGTTTTACTTCAGATACTAAACCTGTCCTGGTTTTATCTGCAAGTTGCTTTTCAACTTGTTCCCGAAAAGCATACGGTAGATTACGAGCTTTAACAAATTTTGGTTTTGCTCCTTCAATCAATTTCAGAGAAACCTTCATATCACATTTACCAAGTTCTTCCTTGAAGACCGCTTCATGTTTATCCAACACAGCTTGCAACTTTTCTTCATAACCCTGTTGATCAGTTTG
Source organism: Panagrolaimus sp. LJ2400 (assembly GCA_024447215.1). Taxonomy (NCBI): domain Eukaryota; kingdom Metazoa; phylum Nematoda; class Chromadorea; order Rhabditida; family Panagrolaimidae; genus Panagrolaimus; species Panagrolaimus sp. LJ2400. The sequence continues at coordinate 449,423 of JAMRYA010000050.1, read as the reverse complement.
TAAATGTATTTCGCGTTCAGCTTTTAGCCCAAAAGCATGGATCCAATCTCTTCCAAGTAATGCTGCACCAGCTTTAACTACAGTGACCCAAAGTTTCTTACTTGCACCATTAATTTGTACAGTAACCTCGCTGACTCCCATGAGTGGAATATTGGCATTGTAACTTTGCAGTTTGACCGTTGTTGGTTCAAGCTTTGGTGATCCAAGTTCTTTCCACCGTCTTTCACTTATTACTGTTGCTGCAGCACCTGTATCATATTGGAAAGTAATTGGATGTCCATCCAATGTTGCTTCAATCATGATTGGAGGAGGGAAATATGTGGAAGGATTTGATGCTGGAGATACTGCCAGTACTCCATAAAGACCATTCATAGCTTGTCGATTATCATCGGATGAATCACATTCATATGTACCAGCTGGTTCAATCTGATTCTGCTTTCGTGCATTTTTAAAATTGGAAAAATTTTTTCTTTGTGGATAAGATCTTTCATCTTTCTTTGCTGTACTCTTGCAAGCCCTTGCAAAATGATCTCTTCTTCCACACTTGTTGCATTTCTGGCCCTTTGCTGGACAATTATCCTTGCCTTGTTGATGATGACCGCCACAATATCCACATTTAACGCCTTTCCCGACGACATTCATGCTGTAGGATTTGCTGGCATGGCCGCTTTCACCTTTAATTTCTCGAGCAGCAGCTTTTCCTTGTTCAAAGCTTGTTGCTAATTCTTGGACCTTTGCAATATTCTTTATTTCGGTTGAAGATGTCATAAGAAATTGCCGAGTATCATCATTGGCAAGACCTTTAAGTGCTGCCAGCACTCCAAAATCGTCTGCTTCCATTTTATCCAATTTACATTGAAAGAAAAGTCGAGTAAGATGAGAGAAATAATCATCCAAAGATTGTCCTGGCTGTTGTCTTTCATTGAAAAATTTTACTCGTAATGCAGCAAGATTTGTTTTCTTTGTAAACTTTTCACGAAGCAATTTAATCAATATATCATACTCCAACTCCTGTGGTTTCTTTGGTGCTGTCCAATCGATGATTTTTTCAAACATTTCTGATCCAATATGTTGCAGCAAAGCTCTTACCATTTTTGGCTTTTCTGTAATACCCTTTTCATCCATGTACATATCGAGCTGTGCTTCCCACACATCGAAACGGACTTTACCAGTATAAGCAGGAGGAGGCCAAATTGTATCTGGGGTAACTGCCATTTTGGTGGTATCCGTTGAGCTATTACTGCCTGTAACACTCATATAATCTGCAAAACTCTTTAACCAATCTTTGAACTTCTCTTCGGTCTCAGCCTGAGCACGAATCCAAAAAACCTCGTCACCAATGTTGTGAACGAAACACTCTTTCTTCACAAGTTGTTAATAAAGATTAGTAAGGTTTTAATTCAAGTTAAGTTTATTATATATCAACTAACCACCGAGCGGGTTGTCGATCACGACTGGCAAAAATTATAAAATAGAACAAGATACAAAAAAGAGAGAGAGAGAAGAAGCGAGCACAAAAAAAGAGTAACAAATAAATATTAGACTACAAACTACAAGAAAGTGAACTCTTTTTAGCACCTATAATGTAAATTTTAGTTTTTCTGGTAGAAACAGCTATTATCTATCATTTAAAACTAAATTCACATTATTCCAATCATTGAAAACGCTCATTTATTAACAGAGGTTCTTGGTGTGCCAGCAAAGTTTGGCAGCTATTCAAACGATAACTGGACACACCTATAATGTAAATTTTAGTTTTTCTGGTAGAAACAGCTATTATCTATCATTTAAAACTAAATTCACATTATTCCAATCATTGAAAACGCTCATTTATTAACAGAGGTTCTTGGTGTGCCAGCAAAGTTTGGCAGCTATTCAAACGATAACTGGACACACCTATAATGTAAATTTTAGTTTTTCTGGTAGAAACAGCTATTATCTATCATTTAAAACTAAATTCACATTATTCCAATCATTGAAAACGCTCATTTATTAACAGAGGTTCTTGGTGTGCCAGCAAAGTTTGGCAGCTATTCAAACGATAACTGGACACACCTATAATGTAAATTTTAGTTTTTCTGATAAAGTTATGAATTATCTATCATTTAAAACTAAATTCACATTATTCCAATCATTGAAAACGCTCATTTATTAACAGAGGTTCTTGGTGTGCCAGCAAAGTTTGGCAGCTATTCAAACGATAACTGGACACACCTATAATGTAAATTTTAGTTTTTCTGAAAGAGTTATGAATTATCTATCATTTAAAACTAAATTCACATTATTCCAATCATTGGAAACCCTCGTTTATTAAAATAGGTTCTTGGTGTGCCAGCAAAGTTTGGCAGCTATTCAAACGACAACTGGACACACCTATAATGTAAATTTTAGTTTTTCTGATAAAGTTATGAATTATCTATCATTTAAATCTAAATTCACATTATTCCAATCATTGAAAACGCTCATTTATTAACAGAGGTTCTTGGTGTGCCAGCAAAGTTTGGCAGCTATTCAAACGATAACTGGACACACCTATAATGTAAATTTTAGTTTTTCTGAAAGAGTTATGAATTATCTATCATTTAAAACTAAATTCACATTATTCCAATCACTGGAAACCCTCGTTTATTAAAATAGGTTCTTGGTGTGCCAGCAAAGTTTGGCAGCTATTCAAACGACAACTGGACACACCTATAATGTAAATTTTAGTTTTTCTGATAAAGTTATGAATTATCTATCATTTAAATCTAAATTCACATTATTCCAATCATTGAAAACGCTCATTTATTAACAGAGGTTCTTGGTGTGCCAGCAAAGTTTGGCAGCTATTCAAACGATAACTGGACACACCTATAATGTAAATTTTAGTTTTTCTGAAAAAGTTATGAATTATCTATCATTTAAATCTAAATTCACATTATTCCAATCATTGGAAACCCTCATTTATTAAAAGAGGTTCTTGGTGTGCCTGCAAAGTTTGACAGCTATTAAAACGACAACAGGACACACCTATAATGTAAATTTTAGTTTTTCTGATAAAGTTATGAATTATCTATCATTTAAATCTAAATTCACATTATTCCAATCATTGGAAACGCTCATTTATTAACAGAGGTTCTTGGTGTGCCAGCAAAGTTTGGCAGCTATTCAAACGATAACTGGACACACCTATAATGTAAATTTTAGTTTTTCTGGTAGAAACAGCTATTATCTATCATTTAAAACTAAATTCACATTATTCCAATCATTGAAAACGCTCATTTATTAACAGAGGTTCTTGGTGTGCCAGCAAAGTTTGGCAGCTATTCAAACGATAACTGGACACACCTATAATGTAAATTTTAGTTTTTCTGGTAGAAACAGCTATTATCTATCATTTAAAACTAAATTCACATTATTCCAATCATTGAAAACGCTCATTTATTAACAGAGGTTCTTGGTGTGCCAGCAAAGTTTGGCAGCTATTCAAACGATAACTGGACACACCTATAATGTAAATTTTAGTTTTTCTGATAAAGTTATGAATTATCTATCATTTAAAACTAAATTCACATTATTCCAATCATTGAAAACGCTCATTTATTAACAGAGGTTCTTGGTGTGCCAGCAAAGTTTGGCAGCTATTCAAACGATAACTGGACACACCTATAATGTAAATTTTAGTTTTTCTGATAAAGTTATGAATTATCTATCATTTAAATCTAAATTCACATTATTCCAATCATTGGAAACCCTCGTTTATTAAAATAGGTTCTTGGTGTGCCAGCAAAGTTTGGCAGCTATTCAAACGACAACTGGACACACCTATAATGTAAATTTTAGTTTTTCTGATAAAGTTATGAATTATCTATCATTTAAATCTAAATTCACATTATTCCAATCATTGGAAACCCTCGTTTATTAAAATAGGTTCTTGGTGTGCCAGCAAAGTTTGGCAGCTATTCAAACGACAACTGGACACACCTATAATGTAAATTTTAGTTTTTCTGATAAAGTTATGAATTATCTATCATTTAAATCTAAATTCACATTATTCCAATCATTGAAAACGCTCATTTATTAACAGAGGTTCTTGGTGTGCCAGCAAAGTTTGGCAGCTATTCAAACGATAACTGGACACACCTATAATGTAAATTTTAGTTTTTCTGATAAAGTTATGAATTATCTATCATTTAAATCTAAATTCACATTATTCCAATCATTGAAAACGCTCATTTATTAACAGAGGTTCTTGGTGTGCCAGCAAAGTTTGGCAGCTATTCAAACGATAACTGGACACACCTATAATGTAAATTTTAGTTTTTCTGAAAGAGTTATGAATTATCTATCATTTAAAACTAAATTCACATTATTCCAATCATTGGAAACCCTCGTTTATTAAAATAGGTTCTTGGTGTGCCAGCAAAGTTTGGCAGCTATTCAAACGACAACTGGACACACCTATAATGTAAATTTTAGTTTTTCTGATAAAGTTATGAATTATCTATCATTTAAATCTAAATTCACATTATTCCAATCATTGAAAACGCTCATTTATTAACAGAGGTTCTTGGTGTGCCAGCAAAGTTTGGCAGCTATTCAAACGATAACTGGACACACCTATAATGTAAATTTTAGTTTTTCTGAAAGAGTTATGAATTATCTATCATTTAAAACTAAATTCACATTATTCCAATCATTGGAAACCCTCGTTTATTAAAATAGGTTCTTGGTGTGCCAGCAAAGTTTGGCAGCTATTCAAACGACAACTGGACACACCTATAATGTAAATTTTAGTTTTTCTGATAAAGTTATGAATTATCTATCATTTAAATCTAAATTCACATTATTCCAATCATTGAAAACGCTCATTTATTAACAGAGGTTCTTGGTGTGCCAGCAAAGTTTGGCAGCTATTCAAACGATAACTGGACACACCTATAATGTAAATTTTAGTTTTTCTGAAAAAGTTATGAATTATCTATCATTTAAATCTAAATTCACATTATTCCAATCATTGGAAACCCTCATTTATTAAAAGAGGTTCTTGGTGTGCCTGCAAAGTTTGACAGCTATTAAAACGACAACAGGACACACCTATAATGTAAATTTTAGTTTTTCTGATAAAGTTATGAATTATCTATCATTTAAATCTAAATTCACATTATTCCAATCATTGGAAACCCTCGTTTATTAAAATAGGTTCTTGGTGTGCCAGCAAAGTTTGGCAGCTATTCAAACGACAACTGGACACACCTATAATGTAAATTTTAGTTTTTCTGATAAAGTTATGAATTATCTATCATTTAAATCTAAATTCACATTATTCCAATCATTGGAAACCCTCGTTTATTAAAATAGGTTCTTGGTGTGCCAGCAAAGTTTGGCAGCTATTCAAACGACAACTGGACACACCTATAATGTAAATTTTAGTTTTTCTGATAAAGTTATGAATTATCTATCATTTAAATCTAAATTCACATTATTCCAATCATTGAAAACGCTCATTTATTAACAGAGGTTCTTGGTGTGCCAGCAAAGTTTGGCAGCTATTCAAACGATAACTGGACACACCTATAATGTAAATTTTAGTTTTTCTGAAAGAGTTATGAATTATCTATCATTTAAAACTAAATTCACATTATTCCAATCATTGGAAACCCTCGTTTATTAAAATAGGTTCTTGGTGTGCCAGCAAAGTTTGGCAGCTATTCAAACGACAACTGGACACACCTATAATGTAAATTTTAGTTTTTCTGATAAAGTTATGAATTATCTATCATTTAAATCTAAATTCACATTATTCCAATCATTGGAAACCCTCGTTTATTAAAATAGGTTCTTGGTGTGCCAGCAAAGTATGGCAGCTATTCAAACGACAACTGGACACACCTATAATGTAAATTTTAGTTTTTCTGATAAAGTTATGAATTATCTATCATTTAAATCTAAATTCACATTATTCCAATCATTGAAAACGCTCATTTATTAACAGAGGTTCTTGGTGTGCCAGCAAAGTTTGGCAGCTATTCAAACGATAACTGGACACACCTATAATGTAAATTTTAGTTTTTCTGAAAAAGTTATGAATTATCTATCATTTAAATCTAAATTCACATTATTCCAATCATTGGAAACCCTCATTTATTAAAAGAGGTTCTTGGTGTGCCTGCAAAGTTTGACAGCTATTAAAACGACAACAGGACACACCTATAATGTAAATTTTAGTTTTTCTGATAAAGTTATGAATTATCTATCATTTAAATCTAAATTCACATTATTCCAATCATTGGAAACCCTCGTTTATTAAAATAGGTTCTTGGTGTGCCAGCAAAGTTTGGCAGCTATTCAAACGACAACTGGATACACCTATAATGTAAATTTTAGTTTTTCTGATAAAGTTATGAATTATCTATCATTTAAATCTAAATTCACATTATTCCAATCATTGGAAACCCTCATTTATTAAAATAGGTTCTTGGTGTGCCAGCAAAGTTTGGCAGCTATTCAAACGACAACTGGACACACCTAAAATGTAAATTTTAGTTTTTCTGAAAAAGTTATGAATTATCTATCATTTAAATCTAAATTCACATTATTCCAATCATTGGAAACCCTCATTTATTAACAGAGGTTCTTGGTGTGCCTGCAAAGTTTGACAGCTATTCAAACGACAACTGGACACACCTATAATGTAAATTTTAGTTTTTCTGTAAAAGTTATGAATTATCTGTCATTTAAATCTAAATTCACATTATTCCAATCATTGGAAACCCCCGTTTATTAAAATAGGTTCTTGGTGTGCCAGCAAAGTTTGGCAGCTATTCAAACGACAACTGGACACACCTATAATGTAAATTTTAGTTTTTCTGGTAGAAACAGCTATTATCTATCATTTAAAACTAAATTCACATTATTCCAATCATTGAAAACGCTCATTTATTAACAGAGGTTCTTGGTGTGCCAGCAAAGTTTGGCAGCTATTCAAACGATAACTGGACACACCTATAATGTAAATTTTAGTTTTTCTGGTAGAAACAGCTATTATCTATCATTTAAAACTAAATTCACATTATTCCAATCATTGAAAACGCTCATTTATTAACAGAGGTTCTTGGTGTGCCAGCAAAGTTTGGCAGCTATTCAAACGACAACTGGACACACCTATAATGTAAATTTCAGTTTTTCTGGTAGAAACAGCTATTATCTATCATTTAAAACTAAATTCACATTATTCCAATCATTGGAAACCCTCATTTATTAAAAGAGGTTCTTGGTGTGCCAGCAAAGTTTGGCAGCTATTCAAACGACAACTGGACACACCTATAATGTAAATTTTAGTTTTTCTGGTAGAAACAGCTATTATCTATCATTTAAAACTAAATTCACATTATTCCAATCATTGAAAACGCTCATTTATTAACAGAGGTTCTTGGTGTGCCAGCAAAGTTTGGCAGCTATTCAAACGATAACTGGACACACCTATAATGTAAATTTTAGTTTTTCTGGTAGAAACAGCTATTATCTATCATTTAAAACTAAATTCACATTATTCCAATCATTGAAAACGCTCATTTATTAACAGAGGTTCTTGGTGTGCCAGCAAAGTTTGGCAGCTATTCAAACGACAACTGGACACACCTATAATGTAAATTTTAGTTTTTCTGGTAGAAACAGCTATTATCTATCATTTAAAACTAAATTCACATTATTCCAATCATTGGAAACCCTCATTTATTAAAAGAGGTTCTTGGTGTGCCAGCAAAGTTTGGCAGCTATTCAAACGACAACTGGACACACCTATAATGTAAATTTTAGTTTTTCCGGTAGAAACAGCTATTATCTATCATTTAAAACTAAATTCACATTATTCCAATCATTGAAAACGCTCATTTATTAACAGAGGTTCTTGGTGTGCCAGCAAAGTTTGGCAGCTATTCAAACGATAACTGGACACACCTATAATGTAAATTTTAGTTTTTCTGGTAGAAACAGCTATTATCTATCATTTAAAACTAAATTCACATTATTCCAATCATTGAAAACGCTCATTTATTAACAGAGGTTCTTGGTGTGCCAGCAAAGTTTGGCAGCTATTCAAACGACAACTGGACACACCTATAATGTAAATTTTAGTTTTTCTGATAAAGTTATGAATTATCTATCATTTAAATCTAAATTCACATTATTCCAATCATTGAAAACGCTCATTTATTAACAGAGGTTCTTGGTGTGCCAGCAAAGTTTGGCAGCTATTCAAACGATAACTGGACACACCTATAATGTAAATTTTAGTTTTTCTGAAAGAGTTATGAATTATCTATCATTTAAAACTAAATTCACATTATTCCAATCATTGGAAACCCTCGTTTATTAAAATAGGTTCTTGGTGTGCCAGCAAAGTTTGGCAGCTATTCAAACGACAACTGGACACACCTATAATGTAAATTTTAGTTTTTCTGATAAAGTTATGAATTATCTATCATTTAAATCTAAATTCACATTATTCCAATCATTGGAAACCCTCGTTTATTAAAATAGGTTCTTGGTGTGCCAGCAAAGTTTGGCAGCTATTCAAACGACAACTGGACACACCTATAATGTAAATTTTAGTTTTTCTGATAAAGTTATGAATTATCTATCATTTAAATCTAAATTCACATTATTCCAATCACTGAAAACGCTCATTTATTAACAGAGGTTCTTGGTGTGCCAGCAAAGTTTGGCAGCTATTCAAACGACAACTGGACACACCTATAATGTAAATTTTAGTTTTTCTGATAAAGTTATGAATTATCTATCATTTAAATCTAAATTCACATTATTCCAATCATTGGAAACCCTCATTTATTAAAAGAGGTTCTTGGTGTGCCTGCAAAGTTTGACAGCTATTAAAACGACAACAGGACACACCTATAATGTAAATTTTAGTTTTTCTGATAAAGTTATGAATTATCTATCATTTAAATCTAAATTCACATTATTCCAATCATTGGAAACCCTCGTTTATTAAAATAGGTTCTTGGTGTGCCAGCAAAGTTTGGCAGCTATTCAAACGACAACTGGACACACCTATAATGTAAATTTTAGTTTTTCTGATAAAGTTATGAATTATCTATCATTTAAATCTAAATTCACATTATTCCAATCATTGGAAACCCTCATTTATTAAAATAGGTTCTTGGTGTGCCAGCAAAGTTTGGCAGCTATTCAAACGACAACTGGACACACCTATAATGTAAATTTTAGTTTTTCTGAAAAAGTTATGAATTATCTGTCATTTAAATCTAAATTCACATTATTCCAATCATTGGAAACCCCCGTTTATTAAAATAGGTTCTTGGTGTGCCAGCAAAGTTTGGCAGCTATTCAAACGACAACTGGACACACCTATAATGTAAATTTTAGTTTTTCTGATAAAGTTATGAATTATCTGTCATTTAAATCTAAATTCACATTATTCCAATCATTGGAAACCCTCATTTATTAAAAGAGGTTCTTGGTGTGCCAGCAAAGTTTGGCAGCTATTCAAACGACAACTGGACACACCTATAATGTAAATTTTAGTTTTTCTGGTAGAAACAGCTATTATCTATCATTTAAAACTAAATTCACATTATTCCAATCATTGAAAACGCTCATTTATTAACAGAGGTTCTTGGTGTGCCAGCAAAGTTTGGCAGCTATTCAAACGATAACTGGACACACCTATAATGTAAATTTTAGTTTTTCTGGTAGAAACAGCTATTATCTATCATTTAAAACTAAATTCACATTATTCCAATCATTGAAAACGCTCATTTATTAACAGAGGTTCTTGGTGTGCCAGCAAAGTTTGGCAGCTATTCAAACGACAACTGGACACACCTATAATGTAAATTTCAGTTTTTCTGGTAGAAACAGCTATTATCTATCATTTAAAACTAAATTCACATTATTCCAATCATTGGAAACCCTCATTTATTAAAAGAGGTTCTTGGTGTGCCAGCAAAGTTTGGCAGCTATTCAAACGACAACTGGACACACCTATAATGTAAATTTTAGTTTTTCTGGTAGAAACAGCTATTATCTATCATTTAAAACTAAATTCACATTATTCCAATCATTGAAAACGCTCATTTATTAACAGAGGTTCTTGGTGTGCCAGCAAAGTTTGGCAGCTATTCAAACGATAACTGGACACACCTATAATGTAAATTTTAGTTTTTCTGGTAGAAACAGCTATTATCTATCATTTAAAACTAAATTCACATTATTCCAATCATTGAAAACGCTCATTTATTAACAGAGGTTCTTGGTGTGCCAGCAAAGTTTGGCAGCTATTCAAACGACAACTGGACACACCTATAATGTAAATTTTAGTTTTTCTGGTAGAAACAGCTATTATCTATCATTTAAAACTAAATTCACATTATTCCAATCATTGGAAACCCTCATTTATTAAAAGAGGTTCTTGGTGTGCCAGCAAAGTTTGGCAGCTATTCAAACGACAACTGGACACACCTATAATGTAAATTTTAGTTTTTCCGGTAGAAACAGCTATTATCTATCATTTAAAACTAAATTCACATTATTCCAATCATTGAAAACGCTCATTTATTAACAGAGGTTCTTGGTGTGCCAGCAAAGTTTGGCAGCTATTCAAACGATAACTGGACACACCTATAATGTAAATTTTAGTTTTTCTGGTAGAAACAGCTATTATCTATCATTTAAAACTAAATTCACATTATTCCAATCATTGAAAACGCTCATTTATTAACAGAGGTTCTTGGTGTGCCAGCAAAGTTTGGCAGCTATTCAAACGACAACTGGACACACCTATAATGTAAATTTTAGTTTTTCTGATAAAGTTATGAATTATCTATCATTTAAATCTAAATTCACATTATTCCAATCATTGAAAACGCTCATTTATTAACAGAGGTTCTTGGTGTGCCAGCAAAGTTTGGCAGCTATTCAAACGATAACTGGACACACCTATAATGTAAATTTTAGTTTTTCTGAAAGAGTTATGAATTATCTATCATTTAAAACTAAATTCACATTATTCCAATCATTGGAAACCCTCGTTTATTAAAATAGGTTCTTGGTGTGCCAGCAAAGTTTGGCAGCTATTCAAACGACAACTGGACACACCTATAATGTAAATTTTAGTTTTTCTGATAAAGTTATGAATTATCTATCATTTAAATCTAAATTCACATTATTCCAATCATTGGAAACCCTCGTTTATTAAAATAGGTTCTTGGTGTGCCAGCAAAGTTTGGCAGCTATTCAAACGACAACTGGACACACCTATAATGTAAATTTTAGTTTTTCTGATAAAGTTATGAATTATCTATCATTTAAATCTAAATTCACATTATTCCAATCACTGAAAACGCTCATTTATTAACAGAGGTTCTTGGTGTGCCAGCAAAGTTTGGCAGCTATTCAAACGATAACTGGACACACCTATAATGTAAATTTTAGTTTTTCTGAAAAAGTTATGAATTATCTATCATTTAAATCTAAATTCACATTATTCCAATCATTGGAAACCCTCATTTATTAAAAGAGGTTCTTGGTGTGCCTGCAAAGTTTGACAGCTATTAAAACGACAACAGGACACACCTATAATGTAAATTTTAGTTTTTCTGGTAGAAACAGCTATTATCTATCATTTAAAACTAAATTCACATTATTCCAATCATTGGAAACCCTTATTTATTAACAGAGGTTCTTGGTGTGCCAGCAAAGTTTGGCAGCTATTCAAACGATAACTGGACACACCTATAATGTAAATTTTAGTTTTTCTGATAAAGTTATGAATTATCTATCATTTAAATCTAAATTCACATTATTCCAATCATTGAAAACGCTCATTTATTAACAGAGGTTCTTGGTGTGCCAGCAAAGTTTGGCAGCTATTCAAACGATAACTGGACACACCTATAATGTAAATTTTAGTTTTTCTGAAAGAGTTATGAATTATCTATCATTTAAAACTAAATTCACATTATTCCAATCATTGGAAACCCTCGTTTATTAAAATAGGTTCTTGGTGTGCCAGCAAAGTTTGGCAGCTATTCAAACGACAACTGGACACACCTATAATGTAAATTTTAGTTTTTCTGATAAAGTTATGAATTATCTATCATTTAAATCTAAATTCACATTATTCCAATCATTGGAAACCCTCGTTTATTAAAATAGGTTCTTGGTGTGCCAGCAAAGTTTGGCAGCTATTCAAACGACAACTGGACACACCTATAATGTAAATTTTAGTTTTTCTGATAAAGTTATGAATTATCTATCATTTAAATCTAAATTCACATTATTCCAATCACTGAAAACGCTCATTTATTAACAGAGGTTCTTGGTGTGCCAGCAAAGTTTGGCAGCTATTCAAACGATAACTGGACACACCTATAATGTAAATTTTAGTTTTTCTGAAAAAGTTATGAATTATCTATCATTTAAATCTAAATTCACATTATTCCAATCATTGGAAACCCTCATTTATTAAAAGAGGTTCTTGGTGTGCCTGCAAAGTTTGACAGCTATTAAAACGACAACAGGACACACCTATAATGTAAATTTTAGTTTTTCTGATAAAGTTATGAATTATCTATCATTTAAATCTAAATTCACATTATTCCAATCATTGGAAACCCTCGTTTATTAAAATAGGTTCTTGGTGTGCCAGCAAAGTTTGGCAGCTATTCAAACGACAACTGGACACACCTATAATGTAAATTTTAGTTTTTCTGATAAAGTTATGAATTATCTATCATTTAAATCTAAATTCACATTATTCCAATCATTGGAAACCCTCATTTATTAAAATAGGTTCTTGGTGTGCCAGCAAAGTTTGGCAGCTATTCAAACGACAACTGGACACACCTATAATGTAAATTTTAGTTTTTCTGAAAAAGTTATGAATTATCTGTCATTTAAATCTAAATTCACATTATTCCAATCATTGGAAACCCCCGTTTATTAAAATAGGTTCTTGGTGTGCCAGCAAAGTTTGGCAGCTATTCAAACGACAACTGGACACACCTATAATGTAAATTTTAGTTTTTCTGATAAAGTTATGAATTATCTGTCATTTAAATCTAAATTCACATTATTCCAATCATTGGAAACCCTCATTTATTAAAAGAGGTTCTTGGTGTGCCAGCAAAGTTTGGCAGCTATTCAAACGATAACTGGACACACCTATAATGTAAATTTTAGTTTTTCTGGTAGAAACAGCTATTATCTATCATTTAAAACTAAATTCACATTATTCCAATCATTGAAAACGCTCATTTATTAACAGAGGTTCTTGGTGTGCCAGCAAAGTTTGGCAGCTATTCAAACGATAACTGGACACACCTATAATGTAAATTTTAGTTTTTCTGGTAGAAACAGCTATTATCTATCATTTAAAACTAAATTCACATTATTCCAATCATTGAAAACGCTCATTTATTAACAGAGGTTCTTGGTGTGCCAGCAAAGTTTGGCAGCTATTCAAACGATAACTGGACACACCTATAATGTAAATTTTAGTTTTTCTGAAAAAGTTATGAATTATCTATCATTTAAATCTAAATTCACATTATTCCAATCATTGGAAACCCTCATTTATTAAAAGAGGTTCTTGGTGTGCCAGCAAAGTTTGGCAGCTGTTTAAACGATAACTGGACACACCTATAATGTAAATTTTAGTTTTTCTGGTAGAAACAGCTATTATCTATCATTTAAAACTAAATTCACATTATTCCAATCATTGAAAACGCTCATTTATTAACAGAGGTTCTTGGTGTGCCAGCAAAGTTTGGCAGCTATTCAAACGATAACTGGAAACACCTATAATGTAAATTTTAGTTTTTCTGGTAGAAACAGCTATTATCTATCATTTAAAACTAAATTCACATTATTCCAATCATTGAAAACGCTCATTTATTAACAGAGGTTCTTGGTGTGCCAGCAAAGTTTGGCAGCTATTCAAACGATAACAGGACACACCTATAATGTAAATTTTAGTTTTTCTGGTAGAAACAGCTATTATCTATCATTTAAAATAAAATTCACATTATTCCAATCATTGCAAACCCTCATTTATTAACAGAGGTTCTTGGTGTGCCTGCAAAGTTTGACAGCTATTCAAACGACAACTGGACACACCTATAATGTAAATTTTAGTTTTTCTGGTAGAAACAGCTATTATCTATCATTTAAAATAAAATTCACATTATTCCAATCATTGCAAACCCTCATTTATTAACAGAGGTTCTTGGTGTGCCTGCAAAGTTTGACAGCTATTCAAACGACAACTGGACACACCTATAATGTAAATTTTAGTTTTTCTGGTAGAAACAGCTATTATCTATCATTTAAAATAAAATTCACATTATTCCAATCATTGCAAACCCTCATTTATTAACAGAGGTTCTTGGTGTGCCAGCAAAGTTTGGCAGCTATTCAAACGATAACAGGACACACCTATAATGTAAATTTTAGTTTTTCTGGTAGAAACAGCTATTATCTATCATTTAAAACTAAATTCACATTATTCCAATCATTGAAAACGCTCATTTATTAACAGAGGTTCTTGGTGTGCCAGCAAAGTTTGGCAGCTATTCAAACGATAACAGGACACACCTATAATGTAAATTTTAGTTTTTCTGGTAGAAACAGCTATTATCTATCATTTAAAATAAAATTCACATTATTCCAATCATTGCAAACCCTCATTTATTAACAGAGGTTCTTGGTGTGCCTGCAAAGTTTGACAGCTATTCAAACGACAACTGGACACACCTATAATGTAAATTTTAGTTTTTCTGATAAAGATATGAATTATCTATCATTTAAAACAAAATTCACATTATTCCAATCATTGGAAACCCTCATTTATTAAAATAGGTACTTGGTGTGCCAGCAAAGTTTGACAGCTATTCAAACGACAACTGGACACACCTATAATGTAAATTTTAGTTTTTCTGGTAGAAACAGCTATTATCTATCATTTAAAACAAAATTCACATTATTCCAATCATTGCAAACCCTCATTTATTAAAGGAGGTTCTTGGTGTGCCTGCAAAGTTTGACAGCTATTCAAACGACAACTGGACACACCTATAATGTAAATTTTAGTTTTTCTGAAAAAGTTATGAATTATCTATCATTTAAAACTAAATTCACATTATCCCAATCATTGCAAACCCTCATTTGTTAAAAGAGGTTCTTGGTGTGCCTGCAAAGTTTGACAGCTATTAAAATGACAACTGGACACACCTATAATGTAAATTTTAGTTTTTCTGAAAAAGTTATGAATTATCTATCATTTAAAACTAAATTCACATTATCCCAATCATTGCAAACCCTCATTTGTTAAAAGAGGTTCTTGGTGTGCCTGCAAAGTTTGACAGCTATTAAAATGACAACTGGACACACCTATAATGTAAATTTTAGTTTTTCTGAAAAAGTTATGAATTATCTATCATTTAAAACTAAATTCACATTATCCCAATCATTGCAAACCCTCATTTATTAAAAGAGGTTCTTGGTGTGCCTGCAAAGTTTGACAGCTATTAAAATGACAACTGGACACACCTATAATGTAAATTTTAGTTTTTCTGAAAAAGTTATGAATTATCTATCATTTAAAACTAAATTCACATTATCCCAATCATTGCAAACCCTCATTTGTTAAAAGAGGTTCTTGGTGTGCCTGCAAAGTTTGACAGCTATTCAAACGACAACTGGACACACCTATAATGTAAATTTTAGTTTTTCTGAAAAAGTTATGAATTATCTATCATTTAAAACTAAATTCACATTATCCCAATCATTGCAAACCCTCATTTGTTAAAAGAGGTTCTTGGTGTGCCTGCAAAGTTTGACAGCTATTAAAATGACAACTGGACACACCTATAATGTAAATTTTAGTTTTTCTGAAAAAGTTATGAATTATCTATCATTTAAAACAAAATTCACATTATTCCAATCATTGCAAACCCTCATTTATTAAAGGAGGTTCTTGGTGTGCCAGCAAAGTTTGACAGCTATTCAAACGACAACTGGACACACCTATAATGTAAATTTTAGTTTTTCTGAAAAAGTTATGAATTATCTATCATTTAAAACTAAATTCACATTATCCCAATCATTGCAAACCCTCATTTATTAAAAGAGGTTCTTGGTGTGCCTGCAAAGTTTGACAGCTATTCAAACGACAACTGGACACACCTATAATGTAAATTTTAGTTTTTCTGATAAAGTTATGAATTATCTATCATTTAAATCTAAATTCACATTATCCCAATCATTGCAAACCCTCATTTGTTAAAAGAGGTTCTTGGTGTGCCTGCAAAGTTTGACAGCTATTAAAACGACAACTGGACACACCTAAAATGTGAATTTTAGTTTTTCTGAAAAAGTTATGAATTATCTATCATTTAAAACTAAATTCACATTATCCCAATCATTGGAAACCCTCGTTTATTAAAATAGGTTCTTGGTGTGCCAGCAAAGTTTGGCAGCTATTCAAACGATAACTGGACACACCTATAATGTAAATTTTAGTTTTTCTGAAAGAGTTATGAATTATCTATCATTTAAAACTAAATTCACATTATCCCAATCATTGGAAACCCTCGTTTATTAAAATAGGTTCTTGGTGTGCCAGCAAAGTTTGGCAGCTATTCAAACGACAACTGGACACACCTATAATGTAAATTTTAGTTTTTCTGGTAGAAACAGCTATTATCTATCATTTAAAACTAAATTCACATTATTCCAATCATTGAAAACGCTCATTTATTAACAGAGGTTCTTGGTGTGCCAGCAAAGTTTGGCAGCTATTCAAACGATAACTGGACACACCTATAATGTAAATTTTAGTTTTTCTGAAAGAGTTATGAATTATCTATCATTTAAAACTAAATTCACATTATTCCAATCAGTGGAAACCCTCATTTATTAAAAGAGGTTCTTGGTGTGCCAGCAAAGTTTGGCAGCTATTCAAACGACAACTGGACACACCTATAATGTAAATTTTAGTTTTTCTGATAAAGTTATGAATTATCTATCATTTAAATCTAAATTCACATTATTCCAATCATTGGAAACCCTCATTTATTAAAAGAGGTTCTTGGTGTGCCAGCAAAGTTTGGCAGCTATTCAAACGACAACTGGACACACCTATAATGTAAATTTTAGTTTTTCTGATAAAGTTATGAATTATCTATCATTTAAATCTAAATTCACATTATTCCAATCATTGAAAACGCTCATTTATTAACAGAGGTTCTTGGTGTGCCAGCAAAGTTTGGCAGCTATTCAAACGATAACTGGACACACCTATAATGTAAATTTTAGTTTTTCTGAAAAAGTTATGAATTATCTATCATTTAAATCTAAATTCACATTATTCCAATCATTGGAAACCCTCATTTATTAAAAGAGGTTCTTGGTGTGCCTGCAAAGTTTGACAGCTATTAAAACGACAACAGGACACACCTATAATGTAAATTTTAGTTTTTCTGAAAAAGTTATGAATTATCTATCATTTAAATCTAAATTCACATTATTCCAATCATTGGAAACCCTCATTTATTAAAATAGGTTCTTGGTGTGTCAGCAAAGTTTGGCAGCTATTCAAACGATAACTGGACACACCTATACTGTAAATTTTAGTTTTTCTGGTAGAAACAGCTATTATCTATCATTTAAAACTAAATTCACATTATTCCAATCATTGAAAACGCTCATTTATTAACAGAGGTTCTTGGTGTGCCAGCAAAGTTTGGCAGCTATTCAAACGATAACAGGACACACCTATAATGTAAATTTTAGTTTTTCTGAAAAAGTTATGAATTATCTATCATTTAAATCTAAATTCACATTATTCCAATCATTGGAAACCCTCATTTATTAACAGAGGTTCTTGGTGTGCCTGCAAAGTTTGACAGCTATTCAAACGATAACTGGACATACCTATAATGTAAATTTTAGTTTTTCTGAAAAAGTTATGAATTATCTATCATTTAAATCTAAATTCACATTATTCCAATCATTGGAAACCCTCATTTATTAACAGAGGTTCTTGGTGTGCCAGCAAAGTTTGGCAGCTATTCAAACGATAACTGGACACACCTATAATGTAAATTTTAGTTTTTCTGAAAAAGTTATGAATTATCTATCATTTAAATCTAAATTCACATTATTCCAATCATTGGAAACCCTCATTTATTAACAGAGGTTCTTGGTGTGCCTGCAAAGTTTGACAGCTATTCAAACGATAACTGGACACACCTATAATGTAAATTTTAGTTTTTCTGAAAAAGTTATGAATTATCTATCATTTAAATCTAAATTCACATTATTCCAATCATTGGAAACCCTCATTTATTAACAGAGGTTCTTGGTGTGCCAGCAAAGTTTGACAGCTATTCAAACGATAACTGGACATACCTATAATGTAAATTTTAGTTTTTCTGAAAAAGTTATGAATTATCTATCATTTAAATCTAAATTCACATTATTCCAATCATTGGAAACCCTCATTTATTAACAGAGGTTCTTGGTGTGCCAGCAAAGTTTGACAGCTATTCAAACGATAACTGGACATACCTATAATGTAAATTTTAGTTTTTCTGAAAAAGTTATGAATTATCTATCATTTAAATCTAAATTCACATTATTCCAATCATTGGAAACCCTCATTTATTAACAGAGGTTCTTGGTGTGCCTGCAAAGTTTGACAGCTATTCAAACGATAACTGGACACACCTATAATGTAAATTTTAGTTTTTCTGAAAAAGTTATGAATTATCTATCATTTAAATCTAAATTCACATTATTCCAATCATTGGAAACCCTCATTTATTAACAGAGGTTCTTGGTGTGCCTGCAAAGTTTGACAGCTATTCAAACGATAACTGGACACACCTATAATGTAAATTTTAGTTTTTCTGAAAAAGTTATGAATTATCTGTCATTTAAATCTAAATACACATTATTCCAATCATTGGAAACCCCCGTTTATTAAAATAGGTTCTTGGTGTGCCAGCAAAGTTTGGCAGCTATTCAAACGACAACTGGACACACCTATAATGTAAATTTTAGTTTTTCTGGTAGAAACAGCTATTATCTATCATTTAAAACTAAATTCACATTATTCCAATCATTGAAAACGCTCATTTATTAACAGAGGTTCTTGGTGTGCCAGCAAAGTTTGGCAGCTATTCAAACGATAACTGGACACACCTATAATGTAAATTTTAGTTTTTCTGAAAAAGTTATGAATTATCTATCATTTAAATCTAAATTCACATTATTCCAATCATTGAAAACGCTCATTTATTAACAGAGGTTCTTGGTGTGCCAGCAAAGTTTGGCAGCTATTCAAACGATAACAGGACACACCTATAATGTAAATTTTAGTTTTTCTGGTGGAAACAGCTATTATCTATCATTTAAAACTAAATTCACATTATTCCAATCATTGAAAACGCTCATTTATTAACAGAGGTTCTTGGTGTGCCAGCAAAGTTTGGCAGCTATTCAAACGATAACTGGACACACCTATAATGTAAATTTTAGTTTTTCTGGTAGAAACAGCTATTATCTATCATTTAAAACTAAATTCACATTATTCCAATCATTGAAAACGCTCATTTATTAACAGAGGTTCTTGGTGTGCCAGCAAAGTTTGGCAGCTATTCAAACGATAACTGGACACACCTATAATGTAAATTTTAGTTTTTCTGGTGGAAACAGCTATTATCTATCATTTAAAACTAAATTCACATTATTCCAATCATTGAAAACGCTCATTTATTAACAGAGGTTCTTGGTGTGCCAGCAAAGTTTGGCAGCTATTCAAACGATAACTGGACACACCTATAATGTAAATTTTAGTTTTTCTGGTAGAAACAGCTATTATCTATCATTTAAAACTAAATTCACATTATTCCAATCATTGGAAACCCTCATTTATTAACAGAGGTTCTTGGTGTGCCAGCAAAGTTTGACAGCTATTCAAACGATAACTGGACATACCTATAATGTAAATTTTAGTTTTTCTGAAAAAGTTATGAATTATCTATCATTTAAATCTAAATTCACATTATTCCAATCATTGGAAACCCTCATTTATTAACAGAGGTTCTTGGTGTGCCAGCAAAGTTTGGCAGCTATTCAAACGATAACTGGACACACCTATAATGTAAATTTTAGTTTTTCTGGTGGAAACAGCTATTATCTATCATTTAAAACTAAATTCACATTATTCCAATCATTGAAAACGCTCATTTATTAACAGAGGTTCTTGGTGTGCCAGCAAAGTTTGGCAGCTATTCAAACGATAACTGGACACACCTATAATGTAAATTTTAGTTTTTCTGGTAGAAACAGCTATTATCTATCATTTAAAACTAAATTCACATTATTCCAATCATTGGAAACCCTCATTTATTAACAGAGGTTCTTGGTGTGCCAGCAAAGTTTGACAGCTATTCAAACGATAACTGGACATACCTATAATGTAAATTTTAGTTTTTCTGAAAAAGTTATGAATTATCTATCATTTAAATCTAAATTCACATTATTCCAATCATTGGAAACCCTCATTTATTAACAGAGGTTCTTGGTGTGCCAGCAAAGTTTGACAGCTATTCAAACGATAACTGGACATACCTATAATGTAAATTTTAGTTTTTCTGAAAAAGTTATGAATTATCTATCATTTAAATCTAAATTCACATTATTCCAATCATTGGAAACCCTCATTTATTAACAGAGGTTCTTGGTGTGCCAGCAAAGTTTGGCAGCTATTCAAACGATAACTGGACACACCTATAATGTAAATTTTAGTTTTTCTGAAAAAGTTATGAATTATCTATCATTTAAATCTAAATTCACATTATTCCAATCATTGGAAACCCTCATTTATTAACAGAGGTTCTTGGTGTGCCTGCAAAGTTTGACAGCTATTCAAACGATAACTGGACACACCTATAATGTAAATTTTAGTTTTTCTGAAAAAGTTATGAATTATCTATCATTTAAATCTAAATTCACATTATTCCAATCATTGGAAACCCTCATTTATTAACAGAGGTTCTTGGTGTGCCTGCAAAGTTTGACAGCTATTCAAACGATAACTGGACACACCTATAATGTAAATTTTAGTTTTTCTGAAAAAGTTATGAATTATCTGTCATTTAAATCTAAATACACATTATTCCAATCATTGGAAACCCCCGTTTATTAAAATAGGTTCTTGGTGTGCCAGCAAAGTTTGGCAGCTATTCAAACGACAACTGGACACACCTATAATGTAAATTTTAGTTTTTCTGGTAGAAACAGCTATTATCTATCATTTAAAACTAAATTCACATTATTCCAATCATTGAAAACGCTCATTTATTAACAGAGGTTCTTGGTGTGCCAGCAAAGTTTGGCAGCTATTCAAACGATAACTGGACACACCTATAATGTAAATTTTAGTTTTTCTGAAAAAGTTATGAATTATCTATCATTTAAATCTAAATTCACATTATTCCAATCATTGAAAACGCTCATTTATTAACAGAGGTTCTTGGTGTGCCAGCAAAGTTTGGCAGCTATTCAAACGATAACAGGACACACCTATAATGTAAATTTTAGTTTTTCTGATAAAGATATGAATTATCTATCATTTAAATCTAAATTCACATTATTCCAATCATTGGAAACCCTCATTTATTAACAGAGGTTCTTGGTGTGCCAGCAAAGTTTGGCAGCTATTCAAACGATAACTGGACACACCTATAATGTAAATTTTAGTTTTTCTGGTGGAAACAGCTATTATCTATCATTTAAAACTAAATTCACATTATTCCAATCATTGAAAACGCTCATTTATTAACAGAGGTTCTTGGTGTGCCAGCAAAGTTTGGCAGCTATTCAAACGATAACTGGACACACCTATAATGTAAATTTTAGTTTTTCTGGTAGAAACAGCTATTATCTATCATTTAAAACTAAATTCACATTATTCCAATCATTGAAAACGCTCATTTATTAACAGAGGTTCTTGGTGTGCCAGCAAAGTTTGGCAGCTATTCAAACGACAACTGGACACACCTATAATGTAAATTTTAGTTTTTCTGATAAAGTTATGAATTATCTGTCATTTAAATCTAAATTCACATTATTCCAATCATTGGAAACCCTCATTTATTAAAAGAGGTTCTTGGTGTGCCAGCAAAGTTTGGCAGCTATTCAAACGATAACTGGACACACCTATAATGTAAATTTTAGTTTTTCTGATAAAGATATGAATTATCTATCATTTAAATCTAAATTCACATTATTCCAATCATTGGAAACCCTCATTTATTAAAAGAGGTTCTTGGTGTGCCAGCAAAGTTTGGCAGCTATTCAAACGATAACTGGACACACCTATAATATAAATTTTAGTTTTTCTGGTGGAAACAGCTATTATCTATCATTTAAAACTAAATTCACATTATTCCAATCATTGGAAACCCTCATTTATTAACAGAGGTTCTTGGTGTGCCAGCAAAGTTTGGCAGCTATTCAAACGATAACTGGACACACCTATAATATAAATTTTAGTTTTTCTGGTGGAAACAGCTATTATCTATCATTTAAAACTAAATTCACATTATTCCAATCATTGAAAACGCTCATTTATTAAAAGAGGTTCTTGGTGTGCCAGCAACGTTTAGCAGCTATTCAAACGATAACTGGACACACCTATAATGTAAATTTTAGTTTTTCTGGTAGAAACAGCTATTATCTATCATTTAAAATAAAATTCACATTATTCCAATCATTGAAAACGCTCATTTATTAACAGAGGTTCTTGGTGTGCCAGCAACGTTTGGCAGCTATTCAAACGATAACTGGACTCACCTATAATGTAAATTTTAGTTTTTCTGGTAGAAACAGCTATTATCTATCATTTAAAACTAAATTCACATTATTCCAATCATTGAAAACGCTCATTTATTAAAAGAGGTTCTTGGTGTGCCAGCAACGTTTGGCAGCTATTCAAACGATAACAGGACTCACCTATAATGTAAATTTTAGTTTTTCTGGTAGAAACAGCTATTATCTATCATTTAAAACTAAATTCACATTATTCCAATCATTGGAAACCCTCATTTATTAACAGAGGTTCTTGGTGTGCCAGCAAAGTTTGGCAGCTATTCAAACGATAACTGGACACACCTATAATATAAATTTTAGTTTTTCTGGTGGAAACAGCTATTATCTATCATTTAAAACTAAATTCACATTATTCCAATCATTGAAAACGCTCATTTATTAACAGAGGTTCTTGGTGTGCCAGCAAAGTTTGGCAGCTATTCAAACGATAACTGGACACACCTATAATATAAATTTTAGTTTTTCTGGTGGAAACAGCTATTATCTATCATTTAAAACTAAATTCACATTATTCCAATCATTGAAAACGCTCATTTATTAACAGAGGTTCTTGGTGTGCCAGCAAAGTTTGGCAGCTATTCAAACGATAACTGGACACACCTATAATGTAAATTTTAGTTTTTCTGGTAGAAACAGCTATTATCTATCATTTAAAACTAAATTCACATTATTCCAATCATTGAAAACGCTCATTTATTAAAAGAGGTTCTTGGTGTGCCAGCAACGTTTGGCAGCTATTCAAACGATAACAGGACTCACCTATAATGTAAATTTTAGTTTTTCTGGTAGAAACAGCTATTATCTATCATTTAAAACTAAATTCACATTATTCCAATCATTGGAAACCCTCATTTATTAACAGAGGTTCTTGGTGTGCCAGCAAAGTTTGGCAGCTATTCAAACGATAACTGGACACACCTATAATGTAAATTTTAGTTTTTCTGGTAGAAACAGCTATTATCTATCATTTAAAACTAAATTCACATTATTCCAATCATTGGAAACCCTCATTTATTAAAAGAGGTTCTTGGTGTGCCAGCAAAGTTTGGCAGCTATTCAAACGATAACTGGACTCACCTATAATGTAAATTTTAGTTTTTCTGGTAGAAACAGCTATTATTTATCATTTAAAACTAAATTCACATTATTCCAATCATTGGAAACCCTCATTTATTAACAGAGGTTCTTGGTGTGCCAGCAAAGTTTGGCAGCTATTCAAACGATAACTGGACTCACCTATAATGTAAATTTTAGTTTTTCTGGTAGAAACAGCTATTATCTATCATTTAAAACTAAATTCACATTATTCCAATCATTGGAAACCCTCATTTATTAACAGAGGTTCTTGGTGTGCCAGCAAAGTTTGGCAGCTATTCAAACGATAACTGGACACACCTATAATGTAAATTTTAGTTTTTCTGGTAGAAACAGCTATTATTTATCATTTAAAACTAAATTCACATTATTCCAATCATTGCAAACCCTCATTTATTAAAAAAGGTTCTTGGTGTGCCAGCAAAGTTTGGCAGCTATTCAAACGATAACTGGACACACCTATAATGTAAATTTTAGTTTTTCTGGTAGAAACAGCTATTATCTATCATTTAAAACTAAATTCACATTATTCCAATCATTGGAAACCCTCATTTATTAACAGAGGTTCTTGGTGTGCCAGCAAAGTTTGGCAGCTATTCAAACGATAACTGGACACACCTATAATGTAAATTTTAGTTTTTCTGGTAGAAACAGCTATTATCTATCATTTAAAACTAAATTCACATTATTCCAATCATTGGAAACCCTCATTTATTAACAGAGGTTCTTGGTGTGCCAGCAAAGTTTGGCAGCTATTCAAACGATAACTGGACACACCTATAATGTAAATTTTAGTTTTTCTGGTAGAAACAGCTATTATCTATCATTTAAAACTAAATTCACATTATTCCAATCATTGGAAACCCTCATTTATTAACAGAGGTTCTTGGTGTGCCAGCAAAGTTTGGCAGCTATTCAAACGATAACTGGACACACCTATAATGTAAATTTTAGTTTTTCTGGTAGAAACAGCTATTATTTATCATTTAAAACTAAATTCACATTATTCCAATCATTGCAAACCCTCATTTATTAAAAAAGGTTCTTGGTGTGCCAGCAAAGTTTGGCAGCTATTCAAACGATAACTGGACACACCTATAATGTAAATTTTAGTTTTTCTGGTAGAAACAGCTATTATCTATCATTTAAAACTAAATTCACATTATTCCAATCATTGGAAACCCTCATTTATTAACAGAGGTTCTTGGTGTGCCAGCAAAGTTTGGCAGCTATTCAAACGATAACTGGACACACCTATAATGTAAATTTTAGTTTTTCTGGTAGAAACAGCTATTATCTATCATTTAAAACTAAATTCACATTATTCCAATCATTGGAAACCCTCATTTATTAACAGAGGTTCTTGGTGTGTCAGCAACGTTGAGCAGCTATTCAAACGATAACTGGACACACCTATAATGTAAATTTTAGTTTTTCTGGTAGAAACAGCTATTATCTATCATTTAAAACTAAATTCACATTATTCCAATCATTGGAAACCCTCATTTATTAACAGAGGTTCTTGGTGTGCCAGCAAAGTTTGGCAGCTATTCAAACGATAACTGGACACACCTATAATGTAAATTTTAGTTTTTCTGGTAGAAACAGCTATTATCTATCATTTAAAACTAAATTCACATTATTCCAATCATTGGAAACCCTCATTTATTAACAGAGGTTCTTGGTGTGCCAGCAAAGTTTGGCAGCTATTCAAACGATAACTGGACACACCTATAATGTAAATTTTAGTTTTTCTGGTAGAAACAGCTATTATCTATCATTTAAAACTAAATTCACATTATTCCAATCATTGGAAACCCTCATTTATTAACAGAGGTTCTTGGTGTGCCAGCAAAGTTTGGCAGCTATTCAAACGATAACTGGACACACCTATAATGTAAATTTTAGTTTTTCTGGTAGAAACAGCTATTATCTATCATTTAAAACTAAATTCACATTATTCCAATCATTGGAAACCCTCATTTATTAACAGAGGTTCTTGGTGTGCCAGCAAAGTTTGGCAGCTATTCAAACGATAACTGGACACACCTATAATGTAAATTTTAGTTTTTCTGGTAGAAACAGCTATTATCTATCATTTAAAACTAAATTCACATTATTCCAATCATTGGAAACCCTCATTTATTAAAAGAGGTTCTTGGTGTGCCAGCAAAGTTTGGCAGCTATTCAAACGATAACTGGACTCACCTATAATGTAAATTTTAGTTTTTCTGGTAGAAACAGCTATTATTTATCATTTAAAACTAAATTCACATTATTCCAATCATTGCAAACCCTCATTTATTAAAAAAGGTTCTTGGTGTGCCAGCAAAGTTTGGCAGCTATTCAAACGATAACTGGACACACCTATAATGTAAATTTTAGTTTTTCTGGTAGAAACAGCTATTATCTATCATTTAAAACTAAATTCACATTATTCCAATCATTGGAAACCCTCATTTATTAACAGAGGTTCTTGGTGTGCCAGCAAAGTTTGGCAGCTATTCAAACGATAACTGGACACACCTATAATGTAAATTTTAGTTTTTCTGGTAGAAACAGCTATTATCTATCATTTAAAACTAAATTCACATTATTCCAATCATTGGAAACCCTCATTTATTAACAGAGGTTCTTGGTGTGTCAGCAACGTTGAGCAGCTATTCAAACGATAACTGGACACACCTATAATGTAAATTTTAGTTTTTCTGGTAGAAACAGCTATTATCTATCATTTAAAACTAAATTCACATTATTCCAATCATTGGAAACCCTCATTTATTAACAGAGGTTCTTGGTGTGCCAGCAAAGTTTGGCAGCTATTCAAACGATAACTGGACACACCTATAATGTAA
The DNA here is from genome assembly GCA_024447215.1 of Panagrolaimus sp. LJ2400. NCBI lineage: Eukaryota > Metazoa > Nematoda > Chromadorea > Rhabditida > Panagrolaimidae > Panagrolaimus > Panagrolaimus sp. LJ2400. The sequence goes on along the minus strand of JAMRYA010000050.1, from coordinate 422,553 downwards.
ATTTTAGTTTTTCTGGTAGAAACAGCTATTATCTATCATTTAAAACTAAATTCACATTATTCCAATCATTGGAAACCCTCATTTATTAACAGAGGTTCTTGGTGTGCCAGCAAAGTTTGGCAGCTATTCAAACGATAACTGGACACACCTATAATGTAAATTTTAGTTTTTCTGGTAGAAACAGCTATTATCTATCATTTAAAACTAAATTCACATTATTCCAATCATTGGAAACCCTCATTTATTAACAGAGGTTCTTGGTGTGCCAGCAAAGTTTGGCAGCTATTCAAACGATAACTGGACACACCTATAATGTAAATTTTAGTTTTTCTGGTAGAAACAGCTATTATCTATCATTTAAAACTAAATTCACATTATTCCAATCATTGGAAACCCTCATTTATTAAAAAAGGTTCTTGGTGTGCCAGCAAAGTTTGGCAGCTATTCAAACGATAACTGGACACACCTATAATGTAAATTTTAGTTTTTCTGGTAGAAACAGCTATTATCTATCATTTAAAACTAAATTCACATTATTCCAATCATTGGAAACCCTCATTTATTAACAGAGGTTCTTGGTGTGCCAGCAAAGTTTGGCAGCTATTCAAACGATAACTGGACACACCTATAATGTAAATTTTAGTTTTTCTGGTAGAAACAGCTATTATCTATCATTTAAAACTAAATTCACATTATTCCAATCATTGGAAACCCTCATTAATTAACAGAGGTTCTTGGTGTGTCAGCAACGTTGAGCAGCTATTCAAACGATAACTGGACACACCTATAATGTAAATTTTAGTTTTTCTGGTAGAAACAGCTATTATCTATCATTTAAAACTAAATTCACATTATTCCAATCATTGGAAACCCTCATTTATTAACAGAGGTTCTTGGTGTGCCAGCAAAGTTTGGCAGCTATTCAAACGATAACTGGACACACCTATAATGTAAATTTTAGTTTTTCTGGTAGAAACAGCTATTATCTATCATTTAAAACTAAATTCACATTATTCCAATCATTGGAAACCCTCATTAATTAACAGAGGTTCTTGGTGTGTCAGCAACGTTGAGCAGCTATTCAAACGATAACTGGACACACCTATAATGTAAATTTTAGTTTTTCTGGTAGAAACAGCTATTATCTATCATTTAAAACTAAATTCACATTATTCCAATCATTGGAAACCCTCATTTATTAACAGAGGTTCTTGGTGTGCCAGCAAAGTTTGGCAGCTATTCAAACGATAACTGGACACACCTATAATGTAAATTTTAGTTTTTCTGGTAGAAACAGCTATTATCTATCATTTAAAACTAAATTCACATTATTCCAATCATTGGAAACCCTCATTTATTAACAGAGGTTCTTGGTGTGCCAGCGACGTTTGGCAGCTATTCAAACGATAACTGGACACACCTATAATGTAAATTTTAGTTTTTCTGGTAGAAACAGCTATTATCTATCATTTAAAACTAAATTCACATTATTCCAATCATTGGAAACCCTCATTAATTAACAGAGGTTCTTGGTGTGTCAGCAACGTTGAGCAGCTATTCAAACGATAACTGGACACACCTATAATGTAAATTTTAGTTTTTCTGGTAGAAACAGCTATTATCTATCATTTAAAACTAAATTCACATTATTCCAATCATTGGAAACCCTCATTAATTAACAGAGGTTCTTGGTGTGTCAGCAAAGTTTGGCAGCTATTCAAACGATAACTGGACACACCTATAATGTAAATTTTAGTTTTTCTGGTAGAAACAGCTATTATCTATCATTTAAAACTAAATTCACATTATTCCAATCATTGGAAACCCTCATTTATTAACAGAGGTTCTTGGTGTGCCAGCAAAGTTTGGCAGCTATTCAAACGATAACTGGACACACCTATAATGTAAATTTTAGTTTTTCTGGTAGAAACAGCTATTATCTATCATTTAAAACTAAATTCACATTATTCCAATCATTGGAAACCCTCATTTATTAACAGAGGTTCTTGGTGTGCCAGCAAAGTTTGGCAGCTATTCAAACGATAACTGGACACACCTATAATGTAAATTTTAGTTTTTCTGGTAGAAACAGCTATTATCTATCATTTAAAACTAAATTCACATTATTCCAATCATTGGAAACCCTCATTTATTAACAGAGGTTCTTGGTGTGCCAGCGACGTTTGGCAGCTATTCAAACGATAACTGGACACACCTATAATGTAAATTTTAGTTTTTCTGGTAGAAACAGCTATTATCTATCATTTAAAACTAAATTCACATTATTCCAATTATTGGAAACCCTCATTTATTAACAGAGGTTCTTGGTGTGCCAGCGACGTTTGGCAGCTATTCAAACGATAACTGGACACACCTATAATGTAAATTTTAGTTTTTCTGGTAGAAACAGCTATTATCTATCATTTAAAACTAAATTCACATTATTCCAATCATTGGAAACCCTCATTTATTAACAGAGGTTCTTGGTGTGCCAGCGACGTTTGGCAGCTATTCAAACGATAACTGGACACACCTATAATGTAAATTTTAGTTTTTCTGGTAGAAACAGCTATTATCTATCATTTAAAACTAAATTCACATTATTCCAATCATTGGAAACCCTCATTTATTAACAGAGGTTCTTGGTGTGCCAGCGACGTTTGGCAGCTATTCAAACGATAACTAGACACACCTATAATGTAAATTTTAGTTTTTCTGGTAGAAACAGCTATTATTTATCATTTAAAACTAAATTCACATTATTCCAATCATTGGAAACCCTCATTTATTAACAGAGTTTCATGGTGTGCCAGCAAAGTTTGGCAGCTATTCAAACGATAACTGGACACACCTATAATGTAAATTTTAGTTTTTCTGGTAGAAACAGCTTATATCTATCATTTAAAACTAAATTCACATTATTCCAATCATTGGAAACCCTCATTTATTAACAGAGGTTCTTGGTGTGCCAGCAAAGTTTGGCAGCTATTCAAACGATAACTGGACACACCTATAATGTAAATTTTAGTTTTTCTGGTAGAAACAGCTATTATCTATCATTTAAAACTAAATTCACATTATTCCAATCATTGGAAACCCTCATTTATTAACAGAGGTTCTTGGTGTGCCAGCGACGTTTGGCAGCTATTCAAACGATAACTGGACACACCTATAATGTAAATTTTAGTTTTTCTGGTAGAAACAGCTATTATCTATCATTTAAAACTAAATTCACATTATTCCAATCATTGGAAACCCTCATTTATTAACAGAGGTTCTTGGTGTGCCAGCGACGTTTGGCAGCTATTCAAACGATAACTGGACACACCTATAATGTAAATTTTAGTTTTTCTGGTAGAAACAGCTATTATCTATCATTTAAAACTAAATTCACATTATTCCAATCATTGGAAACCCTCATTTATTAACAGAGGTTCTTGGTGTGCCAGCAAAGTTTGGCAGCTATTCAAACGATAACTGGACACACCTATAATGTAAATTTTAGTTTTTCTGGTAGAAACAGCTATTATCTATCATTTAAAACTAAATTCACATTATTCCAATCATTGGAAACCCTCATTAATTAACAGAGGTTCTTGGTGTGTCAGCAACGTTGAGCAGCTATTCAAACGATAACTGGACACACCTATAATGTAAATTTTAGTTTTTCTGGTAGAAACAGCTATTATCTATCATTTAAAACTAAATTCACATTATTCCAATCATTGGAAACCCTCATTAATTAACAGAGGTTCTTGGTGTGTCAGCAAAGTTTGGCAGCTATTCAAACGATAACTGGACACACCTATAATGTAAATTTTAGTTTTTCTGGTAGAAACAGCTATTATCTATCATTTAAAACTAAATTCACATTATTCCAATCATTGGAAACCCTCATTTATTAACAGAGGTTCTTGGTGTGCCAGCAAAGTTTGGCAGCTATTCAAACGATAACTGGACACACCTATAATGTAAATTTTAGTTTTTCTGGTAGAAACAGCTATTATCTATCATTTAAAACTAAATTCACATTATTCCAATCATTGGAAACCCTCATTTATTAACAGAGGTTCTTGGTGTGCCAGCAAAGTTTGGCAGCTATTCAAACGATAACTGGACACACCTATAATGTAAATTTTAGTTTTTCTGGTAGAAACAGCTATTATCTATCATTTAAAACTAAATTCACATTATTCCAATCATTGGAAACCCTCATTTATTAACAGAGGTTCTTGGTGTGCCAGCGACGTTTGGCAGCTATTCAAACGATAACTGGACACACCTATAATGTAAATTTTAGTTTTTCTGGTAGAAACAGCTATTATCTATCATTTAAAACTAAATTCACATTATTCCAATTATTGGAAACCCTCATTTATTAACAGAGGTTCTTGGTGTGCCAGCGACGTTTGGCAGCTATTCAAACGATAACTGGACACACCTATAATGTAAATTTTAGTTTTTCTGGTAGAAACAGCTATTATCTATCATTTAAAACTAAATTCACATTATTCCAATCATTGGAAACCCTCATTTATTAACAGAGGTTCTTGGTGTGCCAGCGACGTTTGGCAGCTATTCAAACGATAACTGGACACACCTATAATGTAAATTTTAGTTTTTCTGGTAGAAACAGCTATTATCTATCATTTAAAACTAAATTCACATTATTCCAATCATTGGAAACCCTCATTTATTAACAGAGGTTCTTGGTGTGCCAGCGACGTTTGGCAGCTATTCAAACGATAACTAGACACACCTATAATGTAAATTTTAGTTTTTCTGGTAGAAACAGCTATTATTTATCATTTAAAACTAAATTCACATTATTCCAATCATTGGAAACCCTCATTTATTAACAGAGTTTCTTGGTGTGCCAGCAAAGTTTGGCAGCTATTCAAACGATAACTGGACACACCTATAATGTAAATTTTAGTTTTTCTGGTAGAAACAGCTTATATCTATCATTTAAAACTAAATTCACATTATTCCAATCATTGGAAACCCTCATTTATTAACAGAGGTTCTTGGTGTGCCAGCAAAGTTTGGCAGCTATTCAAACGATAACTGGACACACCTATAATGTAAATTTTAGTTTTTCTGGTAGAAACAGCTATTATCTATCATTTAAAACTAAATTCACATTATTCCAATCATTGGAAACCCTCATTTATTAACAGAGGTTCTTGGTGTGCCAGCGACGTTTGGCAGCTATTCAAACGATAACTGGACACACCTATAATGTAAATTTTAGTTTTTCTGGTAGAAACAGCTATTATCTATCATTTAAAACTAAATTCACATTATTCCAATCATTGGAAACCCTCATTTATTAACAGAGGTTCTTGGTGTGCCAGCAAAGTTTGGCAGCTATTCAAACGATAACTGGACACACCTATAATGTAAATTTTAGTTTTTCTGGTAGAAACAGCTATTATCTATCATTTAAAACTAAATTCACATTATTCCAATCATTGGAAACCCTCATTTATTAACAGAGGTTCTTGGTGTGCCAGCAAAGTTTGGCAGCTATTCAAACGATAACTGGACACACCTATAATGTAAATTTTAGTTTTTCTGGTAGAAACAGCTATTATCTATCATTTAAAACTAAATTCACATTATTCCAATCATTGGAAACCCTCATTTATTAACAGAGGTTCTTGGTGTGCCAGCAAAGTTTGGCAGCTATTCAAACGATAACTGGACACACCTATAATGTAAATTTTAGTTTTTCTGGTAGAAACAGCTATTATCTATCATTTAAAACTAAATTCACATTATTCCAATCATTGGAAACCCTCATTTATTAACTGAGGTTCTTGGTGTGCCAGCGACGTTTGGCAGCTATTCAAACGATAACTGGACACACCTATAATGTAAATTTTAGTTTTTCTGGTAGAAACAGCTATTATCTATCATTTAAAACTAAATTCACATTATTCCAATCATTGGAAACCCTCATTTATTAACAGAGGTTCTTGGTGTGCCAGCAAAGTTTGGCAGCTATTCAAACGATAACTGGACACACCTATAATGTAAATTTTAGTTTTTCTGGTAGAAACAGCTATTATCTATCATTTAAAACTAAATTCACATTATTCCAATCATTGGAAACCCTCATTTATTAACTGAGGTTCTTGGTGTGCCAGCGACGTTTGGCAGCTATTCAAACGATAACTGGACACACCTATAATGTAAATTTTAGTTTTTCTGGTAGAAACAGCTATTATCTATCATTTAAAACTAAATTCACATTATTCCAATCATTGGAAACCCTCATTTATTAACAGAGGTTCTTGGTGTGCCAGCGACGTTTAGCAGCTATTCAAACGATAACTGGACTCACCTATAATGTAAATTTTAGTTTTTCTGGTAGAAACAGCTATTATCTATCATTTAAAACTAAATTCACATTATTCCAATCATTGGAAACCCTCATTTATTAACAGAGGTTCTTGGTGTGCCAGCGACGTTTAGCAGCTATTCAAACGATAACTGGACACACCTATAATGTAAATTTTAGTTTTTCTGGTAGAAACAGCTATTATCTATCATTTAAAACTAAATTCACATTATTCCAATCATTGGAAACCCTCATTTATTAACAGAGGTTCTTGGTGTGCCAGCGACGTTTAGCAGCTATTCAAACGATAACTGGACACACCTATAATGTAAATTTTAGTTTTTCTGGTAGAAACAGCTATTATCTATCATTTAAAACTAAATTCACATTATTCCAATCATTGGAAACCCTCATTTATTAACAGAGGTTCTTGGTGTGCCAGCAAAGTTTGGCAGCTATTCAAACGATAACTGGACACACCTATAATGTAAATTTTAGTTTTTCTGGTAGAAACAGCTATTATCTATCATTTAAAACTAAATTCACATTATTCCAATCATTGGAAACCCTCATTTATTAACAGAGGTTCTTGGTGTGCCAGCAAAGTTTGGCAGCTATTCAAACGATAACTGGACACACCTATAATGTAAATTTTAGTTTTTCTGGTAGAAACAGCTATTATCTATCATTTAAAACTAAATTCACATTATTCCAATCATTGGAAACCCTCATTTATTAACAGAGGTTCTTGGTGTGCCAGCAAAGTTTGGCAGCTATTCAAACGATAACTGGACACACCTATAATGTAAATTTTAGTTTTTCTGGTAGAAACAGCTTATATCTATCATTTAAAACTAAATTCACATTATTCCAATCATTGGAAACCCTCATTTATTAACAGAGGTTCTTGGTGTGCCAGCAAAGTTTGGCAGCTATTCAAACGATAACTGGACACACCTATAATGTAAATTTTAGTTTTTCTGGTAGAAACAGCTATTATCTATCATTTAAAACTAAATTCACATTATTCCAATCATTGGAAACCCTCATTTATTAACTGAGGTTCTTGGTGTGCCAGCGACGTTTGGCAGCTATTCAAACGATAACTGGACACACCTATAATGTAAATTTTAGTTTTTCTGGTAGAAACAGCTATTATCTATCATTTAAAACTAAATTCACATTATTCCAATCATTGGAAACCCTCATTTATTAACAGAGGTTCTTGGTGTGCCAGCAAAGTTTGGCAGCTATTCAAACGATAACTGGACACACCTATAATGTAAATTTTAGTTTTTCTGGTAGAAACAGCTATTATCTATCATTTAAAACTAAATTCACATTATTCCAATCATTGGAAACCCTCATTTATTAACTGAGGTTCTTGGTGTGCCAGCGACGTTTGGCAGCTATTCAAACGATAACTGGACACACCTATAATGTAAATTTTAGTTTTTCTGGTAGAAACAGCTATTATCTATCATTTAAAACTAAATTCACATTATTCCAATCATTGGAAACCCTCATTTATTAACAGAGGTTCTTGGTGTGCCAGCGACGTTTAGCAGCTATTCAAACGATAACTGGACTCACCTATAATGTAAATTTTAGTTTTTCTGGTAGAAACAGCTATTATCTATCATTTAAAACTAAATTCACATTATTCCAATCATTGGAAACCCTCATTTATTAACAGAGGTTCTTGGTGTGCCAGCGACGTTTAGCAGCTATTCAAACGATAACTGGACACACCTATAATGTAAATTTTAGTTTTTCTGGTAGAAACAGCTATTATCTATCATTTAAAACTAAATTCACATTATTCCAATCATTGGAAACCCTCATTTATTAACAGAGGTTCTTGGTGTGCCAGCAAAGTTTGGCAGCTATTCAAACGATAACTGGACACACCTATAATGTAAATTTTAGTTTTTCTGGTAGAAACAGCTATTATCTATCATTTAAAACTAAATTCACATTATTCCAATCATTGGAAACCCTCATTTATTAACTGAGGTTCTTGGTGTGCCAGCGACGTTTGGCAGCTATTCAAACGATAACTGGACACACCTATAATGTAAATTTTAGTTTTTCTGGTAGAAACAGCTATTATCTATCATTTAAAACTAAATTCACATTATTCCAATCATTGGAAACCCTCATTTATTAACAGAGGTTCTTGGTGTGCCAGCGACGTTTAGCAGCTATTCAAACGATAACTGGACTCACCTATAATGTAAATTTTAGTTTTTCTGGTAGAAACAGCTATTATTTATCATTTAAAACTAAATTCACATTATTCCAATCATTGGAAACCCTCATTTATTATCAGAGGTTCTTGGTGTGCCAGCAAAGTTTGGCAGCTATTCAAACGATAACTGGACACACCTATAATGTAAATTTTAGTTTTTCTGGTAGAAACAGCTATTATCTATCATTTAAAACTAATTTCACATTATTCCAATAATTGGAAACCCTCATTTATTAACAGAGGTTCTTGGTGTGCCAGCGACGTTTAGCAGCTATTCAAACGATAACTGGACTCACCTATAATGTAAATTTTAGTTTTTCTGGTAGAAACAGCTATTATCTATCATTTAAAACTAAATTCACATTATTCCAATCATTGGAAACCCTCATTTATTAACAGAGGTTCTTGGTGTGCCAGCGACGTTTAGCAGCTATTCAAACGATAACTGGACTCACCTATAATGTAAATTTTAGTTTTTCTGGTAGAAACAGCTATTATTTATCATTTAAAACTAAATTCACATTATTCCAATCATTGGAAACCCTCATTTATTAACAGAGGTTCTTGGTGTGCCAGCGACGTTTAGCAGCTATTCAAACGATAACTGGACTCACCTATAATGTAAATTTTAGTTTTTCTGGTAGAAACAGCTATTATTTATCATTTAAAACTAAATTCACATTATTCCAATCATTGGAAACCCTCATTTATTAACAGAGGTTCTTGGTGTGCCAGCGACGTTTAGCAGCTATTCAAACGATAACTGGACTCACCTATAATGTAAATTTTAGTTTTTCTGGTAGAAACAGCTATTATTTATCATTTAAAACTAAATTCACATTATTCCAATCATTGGAAACCCTCATTTATTAACAGAGGTTCTTGGTGTGCCAGCGACGTTTAGCAGCTATTCAAACGATAACTGGACTCACCTATAATGTAAATTTTAGTTTTTCTGGTAGAAACAGCTATTATTTATCATTTAAAACTAAATTCACATTATTCCAATCATTGGAAACCCTCATTTATTAACAGAGGTTCTTGGTGTGCCAGCGACGTTTAGCAGCTATTCAAACGATAACTGGACTCACCTATAATGTAAATTTTAGTTTTTCTGGTAGAAACAGCTATTATTTATCATTTAAAACTAAATTCACATTATTCCAATCATTGGAAACCCTCATTTATTAACAGAGGTTCTTGGTGTGCCAGCGACGTTTAGCAGCTATTCAAACGATAACTGGACTCACCTATAATGTAAATTTTAGTTTTTCTGGTAGAAACAGCTATTATCTATCATTTAAAACTAAATTCACATTATTCCAATCATTGGAAACCCTCATTTATTAACAGAGGTTCTTGGTGTGCCAGCGACGTTTAGCAGCTATTCAAACGATAACTGGACTCACCTATAATGTAAATTTTAGTTTTTCTGGTAGAAACAGCTATTATTTATCATTTAAAACTAAATTCACATTATTCCAATCATTGGAAACCCTCATTTATTAACAGAGGTTCTTGGTGTGCCAGCGACGTTTAGCAGCTATTCAAACGATAACTGGACACACCTATAATGTAAATTTTAGTTTTTCTGGTAGAAACAGCTATTATTTATCATTTAAAACTAAATTCACATTATTCCAATCATTGGAAACCCTCATTTATTAACAGAGGTTCTTGGTGTGCCAGCAAAGTTTGGCAGCTATTCAAACGATAACTGGACACACCTATAATGTAAATTTTAGTTTTTCTGGTAGAAACAGCTATTATCTATCATTTAAAACTAAATTCACATTATTCCAATCATTGGAAACCCTCATTTATTAACAGAGGTTCTTGGTGTGCCAGCGACGTTTAGCAGCTATTCAAACGATAACTGGACTCACCTATAATGTAAATTTTAGTTTTTCTGGTAGAAACAGCTATTATTTATCATTTAAAACTAAATTCACATTATTCCAATCATTGGAAACCCTCATTTATTAACAGAGGTTCTTGGTGTGCCAGCGACGTTTAGCAGCTATTCAAACGATAACTGGACACACCTATAATGTAAATTTTAGTTTTTCTGGTAGAAACAGCTATTATCTATCATTTAAAACTAAATTCACATTATTCCAATCATTGGAAACCCTCATTTATTAACAGAGGTTCTTGGTGTGCCAGCGACGTTTAGCAGCTATTCAAACGATAACTGGACTCACCTATAATGTAAATTTTAGTTTTTCTGGTAGAAACAGCTATTATCTATCATTTAAAACTAAATTCACATTATTCCAATCATTGGAAACCCTCATTTATTAACAGAGGTTCTTGGTGTGCCAGCAAAGTTTGGCAGCTATTCAAACGATAACTGGACACACCTATAATGTAAATTTTAGTTTTTCTGGTAGAAACAGCTATTATCTATCATTTAAAACTAAATTCACATTATTCCAATCATTGGAAACCCTCATTTATTAACAGAGGTTCTTGGTGTGCCAGCGACGTTTAGCAGCTATTCAAACGATAACTGGACTCACCTATAATGTAAATTTTAGTTTTTCTGGTAGAAACAGCTATTATTTATCATTTAAAGCTAAATTCACATTATTCCAATCATTGGAAACCCTCATTTATTAACAGAGGTTCTTGGTGTGCCAGCGACGTTTAGCAGCTATTCAAACGATAACTGGACTCACCTATAATGTAAATTTTAGTTTTTCTGGTAGAAACAGCTATTATTTATCATTTAAAACTAAATTCACATTATTCCAATCATTGGAAACCCTCATTTATTAACAGAGGTTCTTGGTGTGCCAGCGACGTTTGGCAGCTATTCAAACGATAACTGGACACACCTATAATGTAAATTTTAGTTTTTCTGGTAGAAACAGCTATTATCTATCATTTAAAACTAAATTCACATTATTCCAATCATTGGAAACCCTCATTTATTAACAGAGGTTCTTGGTGTGCCAGCAAAGTTTGGCAGCTATTCAAACGATAACTGGACACACCTATAATGTAAATTTTAGTTTTTCTGGTAGAAACAGCTATTATCTATCATTTAAAACTAAATTCACATTATTCCAATCATTGGAAACCCTCATTTATTAACAGAGGTTCTTGGTGTGCCAGCGACGTTTGGCAGCTATTCAAACGATAACTGGACACACCTATAATGTAAATTTTAGTTTTTCTGGTAGAAACAGCTATTATCTATCATTTAAAACTAAATTCACATTATTCCAATCATAGGAAACCCTCATTTATTAACAGAGGTTCTTGGTGTGCCAGCAAAGTTTGGCAGCTATTCAGACGATAACTGGACACACCTATAATGTAAATTTTAGTTTTTCTGGTAGAAACAGCTATTATCTATCATTTAAAACTAAATTCACATTATTCCAATCATTGGAAACCCTCATTTATTAACAGAGGTTCTTGGTGTGCCAGCAAAGTTTGGCAGCTATTCAAACGATAACTGGACTCACCTATAATGTAAATTTTAGTTTTTCTGGTAGAAACAGCTATTATCTATCATTTAAAACTAAATTCACATTATTCCAATCATTGGAAACCCTCATTTATTAACAGAGGTTCTTGGTGTGCCAGCAAAGTTTGGCAGCTATTCAAACGATAACTGGACTCACCTATAATGTAAATTTTAGTTTTTCTGGTAGAAACAGCTATTATCTATCATTTAAAACTAAATTCACATTATTCCAATCATTGGAAACCCTCATTTATTAACAGAGGTTCTTGGTGTGCCAGCGACGTTTGGCAGCTATTCAAACGATAACTGGACACACCTATAATGTAAATTTTAGTTTTTCTGGTAGAAACAGCTATTATCTATCATTTAAAACTAAATTCACATTATTCCAATCATTGGAAACCCTCATTTATTAACAGAGGTTCTTGGTGTGCCAGCAAAGTTTGGCAGCTATTCATACGATAACTGGACACACCTATAATGTAAATTTTAGTTTTTCTGGTAGAAACAGCTATTATCTATCATTTAAAACTAAATTCACATTATTCCAATCATTGGAAACCCTCATTTATTAACAGAGGTTCTTGGTGTGCCAGCGACGTTTGGCAGCTATTCAAACGATAACTGGACACACCTATAATGTAAATTTTAGTTTTTCTGGTAGAAACAGCTATTATCTATCATTTAAAACTAAATTCACATTATTCCAATCATTGGAAACCCTCATTTATTAACAGAGGTTCTTGGTGTGCCAGCAAAGTTTGGCAGCTATTCAAACGATAACTGGACACACCTATAATGTAAATTTTAGTTTTTCTGGTAGAAACAGCTATTATCTATCATTTAAAACTAAATTCACATTATTCCAATCATTGGAAACCCTCATTTATTAACAGAGGTTCTTGGTGTGCCAGCAAAGTTTGGCAGCTATTCAAACGATAACTGGACTCACCTATAATGTAAATTTTAGTTTTTCTGGTAGAAACAGCTATTATTTATCATTTAAAACTAAATTCACATTATTCCAATCATTGGAAACCCTCATTTATTAACAGAGGTTCTTGGTGTGCCAGCAAAGTTTGGCAGCTATTCAAACGATAACTGGACACACCTATAATGTAAATTTTAGTTTTTCTGGTAGAAACAGCTATTATTTATCATTTAAAACTAAATTCACATTATTCCAATCATTGGAAACCCTCATTTATTAACAGAGGTTCTTGGTGTGCCAGCAAAGTTTGGCAGCTATTCAAACGATAACTGGACACACCTATAATGTAAATTTTAGTTTTTCTGGTAGAAACAGCTATTATCTATCATTTAAAACTAAATTCACATTATTCCAATCATTGGAAACCCTCATTTATTAACAGAGGTTCTTGGTGTGCCAGCAAAGTTTGGCAGCTATTCAAACGATAACTGGACACACCTATAATGTAAATTTTAGTTTTTCTGGTAGAAACAGCTATTATTTATCATTTAAAACTAAATTCACATTATTCCAATCATTGGAAACCCTCATTTATTAACAGAGGTTCTTGGTGTGCCAGCAAAGTTTGGCAGCTATTCAAACGATAACTGGACACACCTATAATGTAAATTTTAGTTTTTCTGGTAGAAACAGCTATTATCTATCATTTAAAACTAAATTCACATTATTCCAATCATTGGAAACCCTCATTTATTAACAGAGGTTCTTGGTGTGCCAGCAAAGTTTGGCAGCTATTCAAACGATAACTGGACACACCTATAATGTAAATTTTAGTTTTTCTGGTAGAAACAGCTATTATCTATCATTTAAAACTAAATTCACATTATTCCAATCATTGGAAACCCTCATTTATTAACAGAGGTTCTTGGTGTGCCAGCAAAGTTTGGCAGCTATTCAAACGATAACTGGACACACCTATAATGTAAATTTTAGTTTTTCTGGTAGAAACAGCTATTATCTATCATTTAAAACTAAATTCACATTATTCCAATCATTGGAAACCCTCATTTATTAACAGAGGTTCTTGGTGTGCCAGCAAAGTTTGGCAGCTATTCAAACGATAACTGGACACACCTATAATGTAAATTTTAGTTTTTCTGGTAGAAACAGCTATTATCTATCATTTAAAACTAAATTCACATTATTCCAATCATTGGAAACCCTCATTTATTAAAAGAGGTTCTTGGTGTGTCAGCAACGTTGAGCAGCTATTCAAACGATAACTGGACACACCTATAATGTAAATTTTAGTTTTTCTGGTAGAAACAGCTATTATCTATCATTTAAAACTAAATTCACATTATTCCAATCATTGGAAACCCTCATTTATTAACAGAGGTTCTTGGTGTGCCAGCGACGTTTGGCAGCTATTCAAACGATAACTGGACACACCTATAATGTAAATTTTAGTTTTTCTGGTAGAAACAGCTATTATCTATCATTTAAAACTAAATTCACATTATTCCAATCATTGGAAACCCTCATTTATTAACAGAGGTTCTTGGTGTGCCAGCGACGTTTGGCAGCTATTCAAACGATAACTGGACACACCTATAATGTAAATTTTAGTTTTTCTGGTAGAAACAGCTATTATCTATCATTTAAAACTAAATTCACATTATTCCAATCATTGGAAACCCTCATTTATTAACAGAGGTTCTTGGTGTGCCAGCAAAGTTTGGCAGCTATTCAAACGATAACTGGACACACCTATAATGTAAATTTTAGTTTTTCTGGTAGAAACAGCTATTATCTATCATTTAAAACTAAATTCACATTATTCCAATCATTGGAAACCCTCATTTATTAACAGAGGTTCTTGGTGTGCCAGCAAAGTTTGGCAGCTATTCAAACGATAACTGGACTCACCTATAATGTAAATTTTAGTTTTTCTGGTAGAAACAGCTATTATCTATCATATAAAACTAAATTCACATTATTCCAATCATTGGAAACCCTCATTTATTAACAGAGGTTCTTGGTGTGCCAGCGACGTTTGGCAGCTATTCAAACGATAACTGGACTCACCTATAATGTAAATTTTAGTTTTTCTGGTAGAAACAGCTATTATCTATCATTTAAAACTAAATTCACATTATTCCAATCATTGGAAACCCTCATTTATTAACAGAGGTTCTTGGTGTGCCAGCGACGTTTGGCAGCTATTCAAACGATAACTGGACACACCTATAATGTAAATTTTAGTTTTTCTGGTAGAAACAGCTATTATCTATCATTTAAAACTAAATTCACATTATTCCAATCATTGGAAACCCTCATTTATTAACAGAGGTTCTTGGTGTGCCAGCGACGTTTGGCAGCTATTCAAACGATAACTGGACTCACCTATAATGTAAATTTTAGTTTTTCTGGTAGAAAAAGCTATTATCTATCATTTAAAACTAAATTCACATTATTCCAATCATTGGAAACCCTCATTTATTAACAGAGGTTCTTGGTGTGCCAGCGACGTTTGGCAGCTATTCAAACGATAACTGGACACACCTATAATGTAAATTTTAGTTTTTCTGGTAGAAACAGCTATTATCTATCATTTAAAACTAAATTCACATTATTCCAATCATTGGAAACCCTCATTTATTAACAGAGGTTCTTGGTGTGCCAGCGACGTTTGGCAGCTATTCAAACGATAACTGGACACACCTATAATGTAAATTTTAGTTTTTCTGGTAGAAACAGCTATTATCTATCATTTAAAACTAAATTCACATTATTCCAATCATTGGAAACCCTCATTTATTAACAGAGGTTCTTGGTGTGCCAGCAAAGTTTGGCAGCTATTCAAACGATAACTGGACTCACCTATAATGTAAATTTTAGTTTTTCTGGTAGAAACAGCTATTATCTATCATTTAAAACAAAATTCACATTATTCCAATCATTGCAAACCCTCATTTATTAAAAGAGGTTCTTGGTGTGCCAGCGACGTTTGGCAGCTATTCAAACGATAACTGGACACACCTATAATGTAAATTTTAGTTTTTCTGGTAGAAACAGCTATTATCTATCATTTAAAACTAAATTCACATTATTCCAATCATTGGAAACCCTCATTTATTAACAGAGGTTCTTGGTGTGCCAGCAAAGTTTGGCAGCTATTCAAACGATAACTGGACTCACCTATAATGTAAATTTTAGTTTTTCTGGTAGAAACAGCTATTATCTATCATTTAAAACTAAATTCACATTATTCCAATCATTGGAAACCCTCATTTATTAACAGAGGTTCTTGGTGTGCCAGCAAAGTTTGGCAGCTATTCAAACGATAACTGGACTCACCTATAATGTAAATTTTAGTTTTTCTGGTAGAAACAGCTATTATCTATCATTTAAAACTAAATTCACATTATTCCAATCATTGGAAACCCTCATTTATTAACAGAGGTTCTTGGTGTGCCAGCGACGTTTGGCAGCTATTCAAACGATAACTGGACTCACCTATAATGTAAATTTTAGTTTTTCTGGTAGAAACAGCTATTATCTATCATTTAGAACTAAATTCACATTATTCCAATCATTGGAAACCCTCATTTATTAACAGAGGTTCTTGGTGTGCCAGCGACGTTTGGCAGCTATTCAAACGATAACTGGACTCACCTATAATGTAAATTTTAGTTTTTCTGGTAGAAACAGCTATTATCTATCATTTAAAACTAAATTCACATTATTCCAATCATTGGAAACCCTCATTTATTAACAGAGGTTCTTGGTGTGCCAGCAAAGTTTGGCAGCTATTCAAACGATAACTGGACTCACCTATAATGTAAATTTTAGTTTTTCTGGTAGAAACAGCTATTATTTATCATTTAAAACTAAATTCACATTATTCCAATCATTGGAAACCCTCATTTATTAACAGAGGTTCTTGGTGTGCCAGCAAAGTTTGGCAGCTATTCAAACGATAACTGGACTCACCTATAATGTAAATTTTAGTTTTTCTGGTAGAAACAGCTATTATCTATCATTTAAAACTAAATTCACATTATTCCAATCATTGGAAACCCTCATTTATTAACAGAGGTTCTTGGTGTGCCAGCAAAGTTTGGCAGCTATTCAAACGATAACTGGACTCACCTATAATGTAAATTTTAGTTTTTCTGGTAGAAACAGCTATTATCTATCATTTAAAACTAAATTCACATTATTCCAATCATTGGAAACCCTCATTTATTAACAGAGGTTCTTGGTGTGCCAGCAAAGTTTGGCAGCTATTCAAACGATAACTGGACACACCTATAATGTAAATTTTAGTTTTTCTGGTAGAAACAGCTATTATCTATCATTTAAAACTAAATTCACATTATTCCAATCATTGGAAACCCTCATTTATTAACAGAGGTTCTTGGTGTGCCAGCAAAGTTTGGCAGCTATTCAAACGATAACTGGACTCACCTATAATGTAAATTTTAGTTTTTCTGGTAGAAACAGCTATTATCTATCATTTAAAACTAAATTCACATTATTCCAATCATTGGAAACCCTCATTTATTAACAGAGGTTCTTGGTGTGCCAGCAAAGTTTGGCAGCTATTCAAACGATAACTGGACTCACCTATAATGTAAATTTTAGTTTTTCTGGTAGAAACAGCTATTATCTATCATTTAAAACTAAATTCACATTATTCCAATCATTGGAAACCCTCATTTATTAACAGAGGTTCTTGGTGTGCCAGCAAAGTTTGGCAGCTATTCAAACGATAACTGGACTCACCTATAATGTAAATTTTAGTTTTTCTGGTAGAAACAGCTATTATCTATCATTTAAAACTAAATTCACATTATTCCAATCATTGGAAACCCTCATTTATTAACAGAGGTTCTTGGTGTGCCAGCGACGTTTGGCAGCTATTCAAACGATAACTGGACTCACCTATAATGTAAATTTTAGTTTTTCTGGTAGAAACAGCTATTATCTATCATTTAAAACTAAATTCACATTATTCCAATCATTGGAAACCCTCATTTATTAACAGAGGTTCTTGGTGTGCCAGCAAAGTTTGGCAGCTATTCAAACGATAACTGGACTCACCTATAATGTAAATTTTAGTTTTTCTGGTAGAAACAGCTATTATCTATCATTTAAAACTAAATTCACATTATTCCAATCATTGGAAACCCTCATTTATTAACAGAGGTTCTTGGTGTGCCAGCAAAGTTTGGCAGCTATTCAAACGATAACTGGACTCACCTATAATGTAAATTTTAGTTTTTCTGGTAGAAACAGCTATTATCTATCATTTAAAACTAAATTCACATTATTCCAATCATTGGAAACCCTCATTTATTAACAGAGGTTCTTGGTGTGCCAGCAAAGTTTGGCAGCTATTCAAACGATAACTGGACACACCTATAATGTAAATTTTAGTTTTTCTGGTAGAAACAGCTATTATCTATCATTTAAAACTAAATTCACATTATTCCAATCATTGGAAACCCTCATTTATTAACAGAGGTTCTTGGTGTGCCAGCAAAGTTTGGCAGCTATTCAAACGATAACTGGACACACCTATAATGTAAATTTTAGTTTTTCTGGTAGAAACAGCTATTATCTATCATTTAAAACTAAATTCACATTATTCCAATCATTGGAAACCCTCATTTATTAACAGAGGTTCTTGGTGTGCCAGCAAAGTTTGGCAGCTATTCAAACGATAACTGGACACACCTATAATGTAAATTTTAGTTTTTCTGGTAGAAACAGCTATTATCTATCATTTAAAACTAAATTCACATTATTCCAATCATTGGAAACCCTCATTTATTAACAGAGGTTCTTGGTGTGCCAGCAAAGTTTGGCAGCTATTCAAACGATAACTGGACACACCTATAATGTAAATTTTAGTTTTTCTGGTAGAAACAGCTATTATCTATCATTTAAAACTAAATTCACATTATTCCAATCATTGGAAACCCTCATTTATTAACAGAGGTTCTTGGTGTGCCAGCAAAGTTTGGCAGCTATTCAAACGATAACTGGACTCACCTATAATGTAAATTTTAGTTTTTCTGGTAGAAACAGCTATTATCTATCATTTAAAACTAAATTCACATTATTCCAATCATTGGAAACCCTCATTTATTAACAGAGGTTCTTGGTGTGCCAGCGACGTTTAGCAGCTATTCAAACGATAACTGGACTCACCTATAATGTAAATTTTAGTTTTTCTGGTAGAAACAGCTATTATCTATCATTTAAAACTAAATTCACATTATTCCAATCATTGGAAACCCTCATTTATTAACAGAGGTTCTTGGTGTGCCAGCAAAGTTTGGCAGCTATTCAAACGATAACTGGACACACCTATAATGTAAATTTTAGTTTTTCTGGTAGAAACAGCTATTATCTATCATTTAAAACTAAATTCACATTATTCCAATCATTGGAAACCCTCATTTATTAACAGAGGTTCTTGGTGTGCCAGCAAAGTTTGGCAGCTATTCAAACGATAACTGGACACACCTATAATGTAAATTTTAGTTTTTCTGGTAGAAACAGCTATTATCTATCATTTAAAACTAAATTCACATTATTCCAATCATTGGAAACCCTCATTTATTAACAGAGGTTCTTGGTGTGCCAGCAAAGTTTGGCAGCTATTCAAACGATAACTGGACTCACCTATAATGTAAATTTTAGTTTTTCTGGTAGAAACAGCTATTATCTATCATTTAAAACTAAATTCACATTATTCCAATCATTGGAAACCCTCATTTATTAACAGAGGTTCTTGGTGTGCCAGCAAAGTTTGGCAGCTATTCAAACGATAACTGGACTCACCTATAATGTAAATTTTAGTTTTTCTGGTAGAAACAGCTATTATCTATCATTTAAAACAAAATTCACATTATTCCAATCATTGGAAACCCTCATTTATTAACAGAGGTTCTTGGTGTGCCAGCAAAGTTTGGCAGCTATTCAAACGATAACTGGACACACCTATAATGTAAATTTTAGTTTTTCTGGTAGAAACAGCTATTATCTATCATTTAAAACTAAATTCACATTATTCCAATCATTGGAAACCCTCATTTATTAACAGAGGTTCTTGGTGTGCCAGCGACGTTTAGCAGCTATTCAAACGATAACTGGACTCACCTATAATGTAAATTTTAGTTTTTCTGGTAGAAACAGCTATTATCTATCATTTAAAACTAAATTCACATTATTCCAATCATTGGAAACCCTCATTTATTAACAGAGGTTCTTGGTGTGCCAGCGACGTTTGGCAGCTATTCAAACGATAACTGGACACACCTATAATGTAAATTTTAGTTTTTCTGGTAGAAACAGCTATTATCTATCATTTAAAACTAAATTCACATTATTCCAATCATTGGAAACCCTCATTTATTAACAGAGGTTCTTGGTGTGCCAGCAAAGTTTGGCAGCTATTCAAACGATAACTGGACACACCTATAATGTAAATTTTAGTTTTTCTGGTAGAAACAGCTATTATCTATCATTTAAAACTAAATTCACATTATTCCAATCATTGGAAACCCTCATTTATTAACAGAGGTTCTTGGTGTGCCAGCGACGTTTGGCAGCTATTCAAACGATAACTGGACACACCTATAATGTAAATTTTAGTTTTACTGGTAGAAACAGCTATTATCTATCATTTAAAACTAAATTCACATTATTCCAATCATTGGAAACCCTCATTTATTAACAGAGGTTCTTGGTGTGCCAGCAAAGTTTGGCAGCTATTCAAACGATAACTGGACACACCTATAATGTAAATTTTAGTTTTACTGGTAGAAACAGCTATTATCTATCATTTAAAACTAAATTCACATTATTCCAATCATTGGAAACCCTCATTTATTAACAGAGGTTCTTGGTGTGCCAGCGACGTTTGGCAGCTATTCAAACGATAACTGGACACACCTATAATGTAAATTTTAGTTTTACTGGTAGAAACAGCTATTATCTATCATTTAAAACTAAATTCACATTATTCCAATCATTGGAAACCCTCATTTATTAACAGAGGTTCTTGGTGTGCCAGCAAAGTTTGGCAGCTATTCAAACGATAACTGGACACACCTATAATGTAAATTTTAGTTTTTCTGGTAGAAACAGCTATTATCTATCATTTAAAACTAAATTCACATTATTCCAATCATTGGAAACCCTCATTTATTAACAGAGGTTCTTGGTGTGCCACCGACGTTTAGCAGCTATTCAAACGATAACTGGACACACCTATAATGTAAATTTTAGTTTTTCTGGTAGAAACAGCTATTATCTATCATTTAAAACTAAATTCACATTATTCCAATCATTGGAAACCCTCATTTATTAACAGAGGTTCTTGGTGTGCCAGCGACGTTTGGCAGCTATTCAAACGATAACTGGACACACCTATAATGTAAATTTTAGTTTTTCTGGTAGAAACAGCTATTATCTATCATTTAAAACTAAATTCACATTATTCCAATCATTGGAAACCCTCATTTATTAACAGAGGTTCTTGGTGTGCCAGCAAAGTTTGGCAGCTATTCAAACGATAACTGGACACACCTATAATGTAAATTTTAGTTTTTCTGGTAGAAACAGCTAGTATCTATCATTTAAAACTAAATTCACATTATTCCAATCATTGGAAACCCTTATTTATTAACAGAGGTTCTTGGTGTGCCAGCAAAGTTTGGCAGCTATTCAAACGATAACTGGACACACCTATAATGTAAATTTTAGTTTTTCTGGTAGAAACAGCTATTATCTATCATTTAAAACTAAATTCACATTATTCCAATCATTGGAAACCCTCATTTATTAACAGAGGTTCTTGGTGTGCCAGCAAAGTTTGGCAGCTATTCAAACGATAACTGGACACACCTATAATGTAAATTTTAGTTTTTCTGGTAGAAACAGCTATTATCTATCATTTAAAACTAAATTCACATTATTCCAATCATTGGAAACCCTCATTTATTAACAGAGGTTCTTGGTGTGCCAGCAAAGTTTGGCAGCTATTCAAACTATAACTGGACACACCTATAATGTAAATTTTAGTTTTTCTGGTAGAAACAGCTATTATCTATCATTTAAAACTAAATTCACATTATTCCAATCATTGGAAACCCTCATTTATTAACAGAGGTTCTTGGTGTGCCAGCAAAGTTTGGCAGCTATTCAAACGATAACTGGACACACCTATAATGTAAATTTTAGTTTTTCTGGTAGAAACAGCTATTATCTATCATTTAAAACTAAATTCACATTATTCCAATCATTGGAAACCCTTATTTATTAACAGAGGTTCTTGGTGTGCCAGCAAAGTTTGGCAGCTATTCAAACGATAACTGGACACACCTATAATGTAAATTTTAGTTTTTCTGGTAGAAACAGCTATTATCTATCATTTAAAACTAAATTCACATTATTCCAATCATTGGAAACCCTCATTTATTAACAGAGGTTCTTGGTGTGCCAGCAAAGTTTGGCAGCTATTCAAACGATAACTGGACACACCTATAATGTAAATTTTAGTTTTTCTGGTAGAAACAGCTATTATCTATCATTTAAAACTAAATTCACATTATTCCAATCATTGGAAACCCTTATTTATTAACAGAGGTTCTTGGTGTGCCAGCAAAGTTTGGCAGCTATTCAAACGATAACTGGACACACCTATAATGTAAATTTTAGTTTTTCTGGTAGAAACAGCTATTATCTATCATTTAAAACTAAATTCACATTATTCCAATCATTGGAAACCCTTATTTATTAACAGAGGTTCTTGGTGTGCCAGCAAAGTTTGGCAGCTATTCAAACGATAACTGGACACACCTATAATGTAAATTTTAGTTTTTCTGGTAGAAACAGCTATTATCTATCATTTAAAACTAAATTCACATTATTCCAATCATTGGAAACCCTCATTTATTAACAGAGGTTCTTGGTGTGCCAGCAAAGTTTGGCAGCTATTCAAACGATAACTGGACACACCTATAATGTAAATTTTAGTTTTTCTGGTAGAAACAGCTATTATCTATCATTTAAAACTAAATTCACATTATTCCAATCATTGGAAACCCTCATTTATTAACAGAGGTTCTTGGTGTGCCAGCAAAGTTTGGCAGCTATTCAAACTATAACTGGACACACCTATAATGTAAATTTTAGTTTTTCTGGTAGAAACAGCTATTATCTATCATTTAAAACTAAATTCACATTATTCCAATCATTGGAAACCCTCATTTATTAACAGAGGTTCTTGGTGTGCCAGCAAAGTTTGGCAGCTATTCAAACGATAACTGGACACACCTATAATGTAAATTTTAGTTTTTCTGGTAGAAACAGCTATTATCTATCATTTAAAACTAAATTCACATTATTCCAATCATTGGAAACCCTTATTTATTAACAGAGGTTCTTGGTGTGCCAGCAAAGTTTGGCAGCTATTCAAACGATAACTGGACACACCTATAATGTAAATTTTAGTTTTTCTGGTAGAAACAGCTATTATCTATCATTTAAAACTAAATTCACATTATTCCAATCATTGGAAACCCTCATTTATTAACAGAGGTTCTTGGCGTGCCAGCGACGTTTGGCAGCTATTCAAACGATAACTGGACACACCTATAATGTAAATTTTAGTTTTTCTGGTAGAAACAGCTATTATCTATCATTTAAAACTAAATTCACATTATTCCAATCATTGGAAACCCTCATTTATTAACAGAGGTTCTTGGTGTGCCAGCAAAGTTTGGCAGCTATTCAAACGATAACTGGACACACCTATAATGTAAATTTTAGTTTTTCTGGTAGAAACAGCTATTATCTATCATTTAAAACTAAATTCACATTATTCCAATCATTGGAAACCCTTATTTATTAACAGAGGTTCTTGGTGTGCCAGCAAAGTTTGGCAGCTATTCAAACGATAACTGGACACACCTATAATGTAAATTTTAGTTTTTCTGGTAGAAACAGCTATTATCTATCATTTAAAACTAAATTCACATTATTCCAATCATTGGAAACCCTTATTTATTAACAGAGGTTCTTGGCGTGCCAGCAAAGTTTGGCAGCTATTCAAACGATAACTGGACACACCTATAATGTAAATTTTAGTTTTTCTGGTAGAAACAGCTATTATCTATCATTTAAAACTAAATTCACATTATTCCAATCATTGGAAACCCTCATTTATTAACAGAGGTTCTTGGCGTGCCAGCGACGTTTGGCAGCTATTCAAACGATAACTGGACACACCTATAATGTAAATTTTAGTTTTTCTGGTAGAAACAGCTATTATCTATCATTTAAAACTAAATTCACATTATTCCAATCATTGGAAACCCTTATTTATTAACAGAGGTTCTTGGTGTGCCAGCAAAGTTTGGCAGCTATTCAAACGATAACTGGACACACCTATAATGTAAATTTTAGTTTTTCTGGTAGAAACAGCTATTATCTATCATTTAAAACTAAATTCACATTATTCCAATCATTGGAAACCCTCATTTATTAACAGAGGTTCTTGGCGTGCCAGCGACGTTTGGCAGCTATTCAAACGATAACTGGACACACCTATAATGTAAATTTTAGTTTTTCTGGTAGAAACAGCTATTATCTATCATTTAAAACTAAATTCACATTATTCCAATCATTGGAAACCCTCATTTATTAACAGAGGTTCTTGGTGTGCCAGCAAAGTTTGGCAGCTATTCAAACGATAACTGGACACACCTATAATGTAAATTTTAGTTTTTCTGGTAGAAACAGCTATTATCTATCATTTAAAACTAAATTCACATTATTCCAATCATTGGAAACCCTCATTTATTAACAGAGGTTCTTGGCGTGCCAGCGACGTTTGGCAGCTATTCAAACGATAACTGGACACACCTATAATGTAAATTTTAGTTTTTCTGGTAGAAACAGCTATTATCTATCATTTAAAACTAAATTCACATTATTCCAATCATTGGAAACCCTCATTTATTAACAGAGGTTCTTGGTGTGCCAGCAAAGTTTGGCAGCTATTCAAACGATAACTGGACACACCTATAATGTAAATTTTAGTTTTTCTGGTAGAAACAGCTATTATCTATCATTTAAAACTAAATTCACATTATTCCAATCATTGGAAACCCTCATTTATTAACAGAGGTTCTTGGTGTGCCAGCGACGTTTGGCAGCTATTCAAACGATAACTGGACACACCTATAATGTAAATTTTAGTTTTTCTGGTAGAAACAGCTATTATCTATCATTTAAAACTAAATTCACATTATTCCAATCATTGGAAACCCTCATTTATTAAAAGAGGTTCTTGGTGTGTCAGCAACGTTGAGCAGCTATTCAAACGATAACTGGACACACCTATAATGTAAATTTTAGTTTTTCTGGTAGAAACAGCTATTATCTATCATTTAAAACTAAATTCACATTATTCCAATCATTGGAAACCCTCATTTATTAACAGAGGTTCTTGGTGTGCCAGCGACGTTTGGCAGCTATTCAAACGATAACTGGACACACCTATAATGTAAATTTTAGTTTTTCTGGTAGAAACAGCTATTATCTATCATTTAAAACTAAATTCACATTATTCCAATCATTGGAAACCCTCATTTATTAACAGAGGTTCTTGGTGTGCCAGCAAAGTTTGGCAGCTATTCAAACGATAACTGGACACACCTATAATGTAAATTTTAGTTTTTCTGGTAGAAACAGCTATTATCTATCATTTAAAACTAAATTCACATTATTCCAATCATTGGAAACCCTCATTTATTAAAAGAGGTTCTTGGTGTGCCAGCAAAGTTTGGCAGCTATTCAAACGATAACTGGACACACCTATAATGTAAATTTTAGTTTTTCTGGTAGAAACAACTATTATCTATCATTTAAAATAAAATTCACATTATTCCAATCATTGGAAACCCTCATTTATTAACAGAGGTTCTTGGTGTGCCAGCAAAGTTTGGCAGCTATTCAAACGATAACTGGACACACCTATAATGTAAATTTTAGTTTTTCTGGTAGAAACAACTATTATCTATCATTTAAAATAAAATTCACATTATTCCAATCATTGCAAACCCTCATTTATTAAAAGAGGTTCTTGGTGTGTCAGCAACGTTGAGCAGCTATTCAAACGATAACTGGACACACCTATAATGTAAATTTTAGTTTTTCTGGTAGAAACAGCTATTATCTATCATTTAAAACTAAATTCACATTATTCCAATCATTGGAAACCCTCATTTATTAACAGAGGTTCTTGGTGTGCCAGCAAAGTTTGGCAGCTATTCAAACGATAACTGGACACACCTATAATGTAAATTTTAGTTTTTCTGGTAGAAACAGCTATTATCTATCATTTAAAACTAAATTCACATTATTCCAATCATTGCAAACCCTCATTTATTAAAAGAGGTTCTTGGTGTGTCAGCAACGTTGAGCAGCTATTCAAACGATAACTGGACACACCTATAATGTAAATTTTAGTTTTTCTGGTAGAAACAGCTATTATCTATCATTTAAAACTAAATTCACATTATTCCAATCATTGAAAACCCTCATTTATTAACAGAGGTTCTTGGTGTGCCAGCAACGTTTAGCAGCTATTCAAACGATAACTGGACACACCTATAATGTAAATTTTAGTTTTTCTGGTAGAAACAGCTATTATCTATCATTCAAAACTAAATTCACATTATTCCAATCATTGAAAACCCTCATTTATTAACAGAGGTTCTTGGTGTGCGAGCAACGTTTAGCAGCTATTCAAACGATAACTGGACACACCTATAATGTAAATTTTAGTTTTTCTGGTAGAAACAGCTATTATCTATCATTTAAAACTAAATTCACATTATTCCAATCATTGGAAACCCTCATTTATTAACAGAGGTTCTTGGTGTGCCAGCGACGTTTAGCAGCTATTCAAACGATAACTGGACACACCTATAATGTAAATTTTAGTTTTTCTGGTAGAAACAGCTATTATCTATCATTTAAAACTGAATTCACATTATTCCAATCATTGAAAACCCTCATTTATTAACAGAGGTTCTTGGTGTGCCAGCAACGTTTAGCAGCTATTCAAACGATAACTGGACACACCTATAATGTAAATTTTAGTTTTTCTGGTAGAAACAGCTATTGTCTATCATTTAAAACTAAATTCACATTATTCCAATCATTGGAAACCCTCATTTATTAACAGAGGTTCTTGGTGTGCCAGCGACGTTTAGCAGCTATTCAAACGATAACTGGACACACCTATAATGTAAATTTTAGTTTTTCTGGTAGAAACAGCTATTATCTATCATTTAAAACTAAATTCACATTATTCCAATCATTGAAAACCCTCATTTATTAACAGAGGTTCTTGGTGTGCCAGCAACGTTTAGCAGCTATTCAAACGATAACTGGACACACCTATAATGTAAATTTTAGTTTTTCTGGTAGAAACAGCTATTATCTATCATTTAAAACTAAATTCACATTATTCCAATCATTGAAAACCCTCATTTATTAACAGAGGTTCTTGGTGTGCCAGCAACGTTTAGCAGCTATTCAAACGATAACTGGACACACCTATAATGTAAATTTTAGTTTTTCTGGTAGAAACAGCTATTATCTATCATTTAAAACTAAATTCACATTATTCCAATCATTGGAAACCCTCATTTATTAACAGAGGTTCTTGGTGTGCCAGCGACGTTTAGCAGCTATTCAAACGATAACTGGACACACCTATAATGTAAATTTTAGTTTTTCTGGTAGAAACAGCTATTATCTATCATTTAAAACTAAATTCACATTATTCCAATCATTGAAAACCCTCATTTATTAACAGAGGTTCTTGGTGTGCCAGCAACGTTTAGCAGCTATTCAAACGATAACTGGACACACCTATAATGTAAATTTTAGTTTTTCTGGTAGAAACAGCTATTATCTATCATTTAAAACTAAATTCACATTATTCCAATCATTGGAAACCCTCATTTATTAACAGAGGTTCTTGGTGTGCCAGCGACGTTTAGCAGCTATTCAAACGATAACTGGACACACCTATAATGTAAATTTTAGTTTTTCTGGTAGAAACAGCTATTATCTATCATTTAAAACTAAATTCACATTATTCCAATCATTGAAAACGCTCATTTATTAAAAGAGGCTCTTGGTGTGCCAGCAACGTTTAGCAGCTATTCAAACGATAACTGGACACACCTATAATGTAAATTTTAGTTTTTCTGGTAGAAACAGCTATTATCTATCATTTAAAACTAAATTCACATTATTCCAATCATTGAAAACCCTCATTTATTAACAGAGGTTCTTGGTGTGCCAGCAACGTTTAGCAGCTATTCAAACGATAACTGGACACACCTATAATGTAAATTTTAGTTTTTCTGGTAGAAACAGCTATTATCTATCATTTAAAACTAAATTCACATTATTCCAATCATTGAAAACCCTCATTTATTAACAGAGGTTCTTGGTGTGCCAGCAACGTTTAGCAGCTATTCAAACGATAACTGGACACACCTATAATGTAAATTTTAGTTTTTCTGGTAGAAACAGCTATTATCTATCACTTAAAACTAAATTCACATTATTCCAATCATTGAAAACCCTCATTTATTAACAGAGGTTCTTGGTGTGCCAGCAACGTTTAGCAGCTATTCAAACGATAACTGGACACACCTATAATGTAAATTTTAGTTTTTCTGGTAGAAACAGCTATTATCTATCATTTAAAACTAAATTCACATTATTCCAGTCATTGAAAACCCTCATTTATTAACAGAGGTTCTTGGTGTGCCAGCAACGTTTAGCAGCTATTCAAACGATAACTGGACACACCTATAATGTAAATTTTAGTTTTTCTGGTAGAAACAGCTATTATCTATCATTTAAAACTAAATTCAC
The DNA here is from genome assembly GCA_024447215.1 of Panagrolaimus sp. LJ2400. Lineage (NCBI taxonomy): Eukaryota > Metazoa > Nematoda > Chromadorea > Rhabditida > Panagrolaimidae > Panagrolaimus > Panagrolaimus sp. LJ2400. The sequence goes on along the minus strand of JAMRYA010000050.1, from coordinate 393,560 downwards.
ATTATTCCAATCATTGAAAACGCTCATTTATTAAAAGAGGTTCTTGGTGTGCCAGCAACGTTTAGCAGCTATTCAAACGATAACTGGACACACCTATAATGTAAATTTTAGTTTTTCTGGTAGAAACAGCTATTATCTATCATTTAAAACTAAATTCACATTATTCCAATCATTGAAAACCCTCATTTATTAACAGAGGTTCTTGGTGTGCCAGCAACGTTTAGCAGCTATTCAAACGATAACTGGACACACCTATAATGTAAATTTTAGTTTTTCTGGTAGAAACAGCTATTATCTATCATTTAAAACTAAATTCACATTATTCCAATCATTGAAAACCCTCATTTATTAACAGAGGTTCTTGGTGTGCCAGCAACGTTTAGCAGCTATTCAAACGATAACTGGACACACCTATAATGTAAATTTTAGTTTTTCTGGTAGAAACAGCTATTATCTATCATTTAAAACTAAATTCACATTATTCCAATCATTGAAAACCCTCATTTATTAACAGAGGTTCTTGGTGTGCCAGCAACGTTAAGCAGCTATTCAAACGATAACTGGACACACCTATAATGTAAATTTTAGTTTTTCTGGTAGAAACAGCTATTATCTATCATTTAAAACTAAATTCACATTATTCCAATCATTGAAAACCCTCATTTATTAACAGAGGTTCTTGGTGTGCCAGCAACGTTTAGCAGCTATTCAAACGATAACTGGACACACCTATAATGTAAATTTTAGTTTTTCTGGTAGAAACAGCTATTATCTATCATTTAAAACTAAATTCACATTATTCCAATCATTGGAAACCCTCATTTATTAACAGAGGTTCTTGGTGTGCCAGCGACGTTTAGCAGCTATTCAAACGATAACTGGACACACCTATAATGTAAATTTTAGTTTTTCTGGTAGAAACAGCTATTATCTATCATTTAAAACTAAATTCACATTATTCCAATCATTGAAAACGCTCATTTATTAAAAGAGGTTCTTGGTGTGCCAGCAACGTTTAGCAGCTATTCAAACGATAACTGGACACACCTATAATGTAAATTTTAGTTTTTCTGGTAGAAACAGCTATTATCTATCATTTAAAATAAAATTCACATTATTCCAATCATTGAAAACGCTCATTTATTAAAAGAGGTTCTTGGTGTGCCAGCAACGTTTAGCAGCTATTCAAACGATAACTGGACTCACCTATAATGTAAATTTTAGTTTTTCTGGTAGAAACAGCTATTATCTATCATTTAAAATAAAATTCACATTATTCCAATCATTGAAAACGCTCATTTATTAAAAGAGGTTCTTGGTGTGCCAGCAACGTTTAGCAGCTATTCAAACGATAACTGGACTCACCTATAATGTAAATTTTAGTTTTTCTGGTAGAAACAGCTATTATCTATCATTTAAAATAAAATTCACATTATTCCAATCATTGAAAACGCTCATTTATTAAAAGAGGTTCTTGGTGTGCCAGCAACGTTTAGCAGCTATTCAAACGATAACTGGACTCACCTATAATGTAAATTTTAGTTTTTCTGGTAGAAACAGCTATTATCTATCATTTGAAGTGTTTTTCCGTGGACATAATGGAATCGACGGAAATACAATTTAAAGTAGACAAAAACATTTTTGCAAACATAATTTTAATGTACCGGCTTCAAAGTGTTTTTCCGTGGACATAACCTCTATTTCCGTGGAAAATGTTGATCAACAATAATCGCCATGACTGATATCTATCATTTTAAACTATATTCAATGTTCCTCAACTAATGGAATCGACGGAAATACAATTTAAAGTAGACAAAAACATTTTTGCTAACATAATTTTAATGTACCGGCTTCAAAGTGTTTTTCCGTGGACATAACCTCTATTTCCGTGGAAAATGTTGATCAACAATAATCGCCATGACTGATATCTATCATTTTATACCATATTCAATGTTCCTCAACTAATGGAATCGACGGAAATACAATTTAAAGTAGACAAAAACATTTTTGCAAACATAATTTTAATGTACCGGCTTCAAAGTGTTTTTCCGTGGACATAACCTCTATTTCCGTGGAAAATGTTGATCAACAATAATCGCCATGACTGATATCTATCATTTTATACCATATTCAATGTTCCTCAACTAATGGAATCGACGGAAATACAATTTAAAGTAGACAAAAACATTTTTGCAAACATAATTTTAATGTACCGGCTTCAAAGTGTTTTTCCGTGGACATAACCTCTATTTCCGTGGAAAATGTTGATCAACAATAATCGCCATGACTGATATCTATCATTTTATACCATATTCAATGTTCCTCAACTAATGGAATCGACGGAAATACAATTTAAAGTAGACAAAAACATTTTTGCAAACATAATTTTAATGTACCGGCTTCAAAGTGTTTTTCCGTGGACATAACCTCTATTTCCGTGGAAAATGATGATCAACAATAATCGCCATGACTGATATCTATCATTTTATACCATATTCAATGTTCCTCAACTAATGGAATCGACGGAAATACAATTTAAAGTAGACAAAAACATATTTGCAAACATAATTTTAATGTACCGGCTTCAAAGTGTTTTTCCGTGGACATAACCTCTATTTCCGTGGAAAATGATGATCAACAATAATCGCCATGACTGATATCTATCATTTTATACCATATTCAATGTTCCTCAACTAATGGAATCGACGGAAATACAACTTAAAGTAGACAAAAACATTTTTGCAAACATAATTTTAATGTACCGGCTTCAAAGTGTTTTTCCGTGGACATAACCTCTATTTCCGTGGAAAATGTTGATCAACAATAATCGCCATGACTGATATCTATCATTTTATACTATTTTCAATGTTCCTCAACTAATGGAATCGACGGAAATACAATTTAAAGTAGACAAAAACATTTTTGCAAACATAATTTTAATGTACCGGCTTCAAAGTGTTTTTCCGTGGACATAACCTCTATTTCCGTGGAAAATGTTGATCAACAATAATCGCCATGACTGATATCTATCATTTTATACCATATTCAATGTTCCTCAACTAATGGAATCGACGGAAATACAATTTAAAGTAGACAAAAACATTTTTGCAAACATAATTTTAATGTACCGGCTTCAAAGTGTTTTTCCGTGGACATAACCTCTATTTCCGTGGAAAATGTTGATCAACAATAATCGCCCTGACTGATATCTATCATTTTAAACTATATTTAATGTTCCTCAACTAATGGAATCGACGGAAATACAATTTAAAGTAGACAAAAACATTTTTGCAAACATAATTTTAATGTACCTGCTTCAAAGTGTTTTTCCGTGGACATAACCTCTATTTCCGTGGAAAATGTTGATCAACAATAATCGCCATGACTGATATCTATCATTTTATACCATATTCAATGTTCCTCAACTAATGGAATCGACGGAAATACAATTTAAAGTAGACAAAAACATTTTTGCAAACATAATTTTAATGTACCGGCTTCAAAGTGTTTTTCCGTGGACATAACCTCTATTTCCGTGGAAAATGTTGATCAACAATAATCGCCATGACTGATATCTATCATTTTAAACTATATTCAATGTTCCTCAACTAATGGAATCGACGGAAATACAATTTAAAGTAGACAAAAACATTTATGCAAACATAATTTTAATGTACCGGCTTCAAAGTGTTTTTCCGTGGACATAACCTCTATTTCCGTGGAAAATGTTGATCAACAATAATCGCCATGACTGATATCTATCATTTTAAACTATATTCAATGTTCCACAACTAATGGAATCGACGGAAATACAATTTAAAGTAGACAAAAACATTTTTGCAAACATAATTTTAATGTACCGGCTTCAAAGTGTTTTTCCGTGGACATAACCTCTATTTCCGTGGAAAATGTTGATCAACAATAATCGCCATGACTGATATCTATCATTTTAAACTATATTCAATGTTCCTCAACTAATGGAATCGACGGAAATACAATTTAAAGTAGACAAAAACATTTTTGCAAACATAATTTTAATGTACCGGCTTCAAAGTGTTTTTCCGTGGACATAACCTCTATTTCCGTGGAAAATGTTGATCAACAATAATCGCCATGACTGATATCTATCATTTTATACCATATTCAATGTTCCTCAACTAATGGAATCGACGGAAATACAATTTAAAGTAGACAAAAACATTTTTGCAAACATAATTTTAATGTACCGGCTTCAAAGTGTTTTTCCGTGGACATAACCTCTATTTCCGTGGAAAATGTTGATCAACAATAATCGCCATGACTGATATCTATCATTTTATACCATATTCAATGTTCCTCAACTAATGGAATCGACGGAAATACAATTTAAAGTAGACAAAAACATTTTTGCAAACATAATTTTAATGTACCGGCTTCAAAGTGTTTTTCCGTGGACATAACCTCTATTTCCGTGGAAAATGTTGATCAACAATAATCGCCATGACTGATATCTATCATTTTATACCATATTCAATGTTCCTCAACTAATGGAATCGACGGAAATACAATTTAAAGTAGACAAAAACATTTTTGCAAACATAATTTTAATGTACCGGCTTCAAAGTGTTTTTCCGTGGACATAACCTCTATTTCCGTGGAAAATGTTGATTAACAATAATCGCCATGACTGATATCTATCATTTTATACCATATTCAATGTTCCTCAACTAATGGAATCGACGGAAATACAATTTAAAGCAGACAAAAACATTTTTGCTAACATAATTTTAATGTACCGGCTTCAAAGTGTTTTTCCGTGGACATAACCTCTATTTCCGTGGAAAATGTTGATCAACAATAATCGCCATGACTGATATCTATCATTTTATACCATATTCAATGTTCCTCAACTAATGGAATCGACGGAAATACAATTTAAAGTAGACAAAAACATTTTTGCAAACATAATTTTAATGTACCGGCTTCAAAGTGTTTTTCCGTGGACATAACCTCTATTTCCGTGGAAAATGTTGATCAACAATAATCGCCATGACTGATATCTATCATTTTATACCATATTCAATGTTCCTCAACTAATGGAATCGACGGAAATACAATTTAAAGTAGACAAAAACATTTTTGCAAACATAATTTTAATGTACCGGCTTCAAAGTGTTTTTCCGTGGACATAACCTCTATTTCCGTGGAAAATGTTGATCAACAATAATCGCCATGACTGATATCTATCATTTTATACCATATTCAATGTTCCACAACTAATGGAATCGACGGAAATACAATTTAAAGTAGACAAAAACATTTTTGCAAACATAATTTTAATGTACCGGCTTCAAAGTGTTTTTCCGTGGACATAACCTCTATTTCCGTGGAAAATGTTGATCAACAATAATCGCCATGACTGATATCTATCATTTTATACCATATTCAATGTTCCTCAACTAATGGAATCGACGGAAATACAATTTAAAGTAGACAAAAACATTTTTGCAAACATAATTTTAATGTACCGGCTTCAAAGTGTTTTTCCGTGGACATAACCTCTATTTCCGTGGAAAATGATGATCAACAATAATCGCCATGACTGATATCTATCATTTTATACCATATTCAATGTTCCTCAACTAATGGAATCGACGGAAATACAATTTAAAGTAGACAAAAACATATTTGCAAACATAATTTTAATGTACCGGCTTCAAAGTGTTTTTCCGTGGACATAACCTCTATTTCCGTGGAAAATGATGATCAACAATAATCGCCATGACTGATATCTATCATTTTATACCATATTCAATGTTCCTCAACTAATGGAATCGACGGAAATACAATTTAAAGTAGACAAAAACATTTTTGCAAACATAATTTTAATGTACCGGCTTCAAAGTGTTTTTCCGTGGACATAACCTCTATTTCCGTGGAAAATGTTGATCAACAATAATCGCCATGACTGATATCTATCATTTTATACCATATTCAATGTTCCTCAACTAATGGAATCGACGGAAATACAATTTAAAGTAGACAAAAACATTTTTGCAAACATAATTTTAATGTACCGGCTTCAAAGTGTTTTTCCGTGGACATAACCTCTATTTCCGTGGAAAATGTTGATCAACAAAAATTGCCATGACTGATATCTATCATTTTATACCATATTCAATGTTCCTCAACTAATGGAATCGACGGAAATACAATTTAAAGTAGACAAAAACATTTTTGCAAACATAATTTTAATGTACCGGCTTCAAAGTGTTTTTCCGTGGACATAACCTCTATTTCCGTGGAAAATGTTGATCAACAAAAATTGCCATGACTGATATCTATCATTTTATACCATATTCAATGTTCCTCAACTAATGGAATCGACGGAAATACAACTTAAAGTAGACAAAAACATTTTTGCAAACATAATTTTAATGTACCGGCTTCAAAGTGTTTTTCCGTGGACATAACCTCTATTTCCGTGGAAAATGATGATCAACAATAATCGCCATGACTGATATCTATCATTTTATACCATATTCAATGTTCCTCAACTAATGGAATCGACGGAAATACAACTTAAAGTAGACAAAAACATTTTTGCAAACATAATTTTAATGTACCGGCTTCAAAGTGTTTTTCCGTGGACATAACCTCTATTTCCGTGGAAAATGATGATCAACAATAATCGCCATGACTGATATCTATCATTTTATACCATATTCAATGTTCCTCAACTAATGGAATCGACGGAAATACAACTTAAAGTAGACAAAAACATTTTTGCAAACATAATTTTAATGTACCGGCTTCAAAGTGTTTTTCCGTGGACATAACCTCTATTTCCGTGGAAAATGTTGATCAACAATAATCGCCATGACTGATATCTATCATTTTATACCATATTCAATGTTCCTCAACTAATGGAATCGACGGAAATACAATTTAAAGTAGACAAAAACATTTTTGCAAACATAATTTTAATGTACCGGCTTCAAAGTGTTTTTCCGTGGACATAACCTCTATTTCCGTGGAAAATGTTGATCAACAATAATCGCCCTGACTGATATCTATCATTTTAAACTATATTCAATGTTCCTCAACTAATGGAATCGACGGAAATACAATTTAAAGTAGACAAAAACATTTTTGCAAACATAATTTTAATGTACCTGCTTCAAAGTGTTTTTCCGTGGACATAACCTCTATTTCCGTGGAAAATGTTGATCAACAATAATCGCCATGACTGATATCTATCATTTTATACCATATTCAATGTTCCTCAACTAATGGAATCGACGGAAATACAATTTAAAGTAGACAAAAACATTTTTGCAAACATAATTTTAATGTACCGGCTTCAAAGTGTTTTTCCGTGGACATAACCTCTATTTCCGTGGAAAATGTTGATCAACAATAATCGCCATGACTGATATCTATCATTTTAAACTATATTCAATGTTCCTCAACTAATGGAATCGACGGAAATACATTTTAAAGTAGACAAAAACATTTTTGCAAACATAATTTTAATGTACCGGCTTCAAAGTGTTTTTCCGTGGACATAACCTCTATTTCCGTGGAAAATGTTGATCAACAATAATCGCCATGACTGATATCTATCATTTTATACCATATTCAATGTTCCTCAACTAATGGAATCGACGGAAATACAATTTAAAGTAGACAAAAACATTTTTGCAAACATAATTTTAATGTACCGGCTTCAAAGTGTTTTTCCGTGGACATAACCTCTATTTCCGTGGAAAATGTTGATCAACAATAATCGCCATGACTGATATCTATCATTTTATACCATATTCAATGTTCCTCAACTAATGGAATCGACGGAAATACAATTTAAAGTAGACAAAAACATTTTTGCAAACATAATTTTAATGTACCGGCTTCAAAGTGTTTTTCCGTGGACATAACCTCTATTTCCGTGGAAAATGTTGATCAACAATAATCGCCATGACTGATATCTATCATTTTATACCATATTCAATGTTCCTCAACTAATGGAATCGACGGAAATACAATTTAAAGTAGACAAAAACATTTTTGCAAACATAATTTTAATGTACCGGCTTCAAAGTGTTTTTCCGTGGACATAACCTCTATTTCCGTGGAAAATGTTGATCAACAATAATCGCCATGACTGATATCTATCATTTTATACCATATTCAATGTTCCTCAACTAATGGAATCGACGGAAATACAATTTAAAGTAGACAAAAACATTTTTGCAAACATAATTTTAATGTACCGGCTTCAAAGTGTTTTTCCGTGGACATAACCTCTATTTTCGTGGAAAATGTTGATCAACAATAATCGCCATGACTGATATCTATCATTTTATACCATATTCAATGTTCCTCAACTAATGGAATCGACGGAAATACAATTTAAAGTAGACAAAAACATTTTTGCAAACATAATTTTAATGTACCGGCTTCAAAGTGTTTTTCCGTGGACATAACCTCTATTTCCGTGGAAAATGTTGATCAACAATAATCGCCATGACTGATATCTATCATTTTATACCATATTCAATGTTCCTCAACTAATGGAATCGACGGAAATACAATTTAAAGTAGACAAAAACATTTTTGCAAACATAATTTTAATGTACCGGCTTCAAAGTGTTTTTCCGTGGACATAACCTCTATTTCCGTGGAAAATGTTGATCAACAATAATCGCCATGACTGATATCTATCATTTTATACCATATTCAATGTTCCTCAACTAATGGAATCGACGGAAATACAATTTAAAGTAGACAAAAACATTTTTGCAAACATAATTTTAATGTACCGGCTTCAAAGTGTTTTTCCGTGGACATAACCTCTATTTCCGTGGAAAATGTTGATCAACAAAAATTGCCATGACTGATATCTATCATTTTATACCATATTCAATGTTCCTCAACTAATGGAATCGACGGAAATACAATTTAAAGTAGACAAAAACATTTTTGCAAACATAATTATAATGTACCGGCTTCAAAGTGTTTTTCCGTGGACATAACCTCTATTTCCGTGGAAAATGTTGATCAACAATAATCGCCATGACTGATATCTATCATTTTATACCATTTTCAATGTTCCTCAACTAATGGAATCGACGGAAATACAATTTAAAGTAGACAAAACATTTTTGCAAACATAATTTTAATGTACCGGCTTCAAAGTGTTTTTCCGTGGACATAACCTCTATTTCCGTGGAAAATGATGATCAACAATAATCGCCATGACTGATATCTATCATTTTATACCATATTCAATGTTCCTCAACTAATGGAATCGACGGAAATACAATTTAAAGTAGACAAAAACATTTTTGCAAACATAATTTTAATGTACCGGCTTCAAAGTGTTTTTCCGTGGACATAACCTCTATTTCCGTGGAAAATGTTGATCAACAAAAATTGCCATGACTGATATCTATCATTTTATACCATATTCAATGTTCCTCAACTAATGGAATCGACGGAAATACAATTTAAAGTAGACAAAAACATTTTTGCAAACATAATTTTAATGTACCGGCTTCAAAGTGTTTTTCCGTGGACATAACCTCTATTTCCGTGGAAAATGTTGATCAACAATAATCGCCATGACTGATATCTATCATTTTATACCATATTCAATGTTCCTCAACTAATGGAATCGACGGAAATACAATTTAAAGTAGACAAAAACATTTTTGCAAACATAATTTTAATGTACCGGCTTCAAAGTGTTTTTCCGTGGACATAACCTCTATTTCCGTGGAAAATGTTGATCAACAATAATCGCCCTGACTGATATCTATCATTTTAAACTATATTCAATGTTCCTCAACTAATGGAATCAACGGAAATACAATTTAAAGTAGACAAAAACATTTTTGCAAACATAATTTTAATGTACCTGCTTCAAAGTGTTTTTCCGTGGACATAACCTCTATTTCCGTGGAAAATGTTGATCAACAATAATCGCCATGACTGATATCTATCATTTTATACCATATTCAATGTTCCTCAACTAATGGAATCGACGGAAATACAATTTAAAGTAGACAAAAACATTTTTGCAAACATAATTTTAATGTACCGGCTTCAAAGTGTTTTTCCGTGGACATAACCTCTATTTCCGTGGAAAATGTTGATCAACAAAAATTGCCATGACTGATATCTATCATTTTATACCATATTCAATGTTCCACAACTAATGGAATCGACGGAAATACAATTTAAAGTAGACAAAAACATTTTTGCAAACATAATTTTAATGTACCGGCTTCAAAGTGTTTTTCCGTGGACATAACCTCTATTTCCGTGGAAAATGTTGATCAACAAAAATTGCCATGACTGATATCTATCATTTTATACCATATTCAATGTTCCTCAACTAATGGAATCGACGGAAATACAATTTAAAGTAGACAAAAACATTTTTGCAAACATAATTTTAATGTACCGGCTTCAAAGTGTTTTTCCGTGGACATAACCTCTATTTCCGTGGAAAATGTTGATCAACAATAATCGCCCTGACTGATATCTATCATTTTAAACTATATTCAATGTTCCTCAACTAATGGAATCAACGGAAATACAATTTAAAGTAGACAAAAACATTTTTGCAAACATAATTTTAATGTACCTGCTTCAAAGTGTTTTTCCGTGGACATAACCTCTATTTCCGTGGAAAATGTTGATCAACAATAATCGCCATGACTGATATCTATCATTTTATACCATATTCAATGTTCCTCAACTAATGGAATCGACGGAAATACAATTTAAAGTAGACAAAAACATTTTTGCAAACATAATTTTAATGTACCGGCTTCAAAGTGTTTTTCCGTGGACATAACCTCTATTTCCGTGGAAAATGTTGATCAACAAAAATTGCCATGACTGATATCTATCATTTTATACCATATTCAATGTTCCTCAACTAATGGAATCGACGGAAATACAATTTAAAGTAGACAAAAACATTTTTGCATACATAATTTTAATGTACCGGCTTCAAAGTGTTTTTCCGTGGACATAACCTCTATTTCCGTGGAAAATGTTGATCAACAATAATCGCCATGACTGATATCTATCATTTTATACCATATTCAATGTTCCTCAACTAATGGAATCGACGGAAATACAATTTAAAGTAGACAAAAACATTTTTGCAAACATAATTTTAATGTACCGGCTTCAAAGTGTTTTTCCGTGGACATAACCTCTATTTCCGTGGAAAATGTTGATCAACAAAAATTGCCATGACTGATATCTATCATTTTATACCATATTCAATGTTCCTCAACTAATGGAATCGACGGAAATACAATTTAAAGTAGACAAAAACATTTTTGCATACATAATTTTAATGTACCGGCTTCAAAGTGTTTTTCCGTGGACATAACCTCTATTTCCGTGGAAAATGTTGATCAACAAAAATTGCCATGACTGATATCTATCATTTTATACCATATTCAATGTTCCACAACTAATGGAATCGACGGAAATACAATTTAAAGTAGACAAAAACATTTTTGCAAACATAATTTTAATGTACCGGCTTCAAAGTGTTTTTCCGTGGACATAACCTCTATTTCCGTGGAAAATGTTGATCAACAAAAATTGCCATGACTGATATCTATCATTTTATACCATATTCAATGTTCCTCAACTAATGGAATCGACGGAAATACAATTTAAAGTAGAATAAAACATTTTTGCAAACATAATTTTAATGTACCGGCTTCAAAGTGTTTTTCCGTGGACATAACCTCTATTTCCGTGGAAAATGTTGATCAACAATAATCGCCCTGACTGATATCTATCATTTTAAACTATATTCAATGTTCCTCAACTAATGGAATCAACGGAAATACAATTTAAAGTAGACAAAAACATTTTTGCAAACATAATTTTAATGTACCTGCTTCAAAGTGTTTTTCCGTGGACATAACCTCTATTTCCGTGGAAAATGTTGATCAACAATAATCGCCATGACTGATATCTATCATTTTATACCATATTCAATGTTCCTCAACTAATGGAATCGACGGAAATACAATTTAAAGTAGACAAAAACATTTTTGCAAACATAATTTTAATGTACCGGCTTCAAAGTGTTTTTCCGTGGACATAACCTCTATTTCCGTGGAAAATGTTGATCAACAAAAATTGCCATGACTGATATCTATCATTTTATACCATATTCAATGTTCCTCAACTAATGGAATCGACGGAAATACAATTTAAAGTAGACAAAAACATTTTTGCGTACATAATTTTAATGTACCGGCTTCAAAGTGTTTTTCCGTGGACATAACCTCTATTTCCGTGGAAAATGTTGATCAACAAAAATTGCCATGACTGATATCTTTCATTTTATACCATATTCAATGTTCCACAACTAATGGAATCGACGGAAATACAATTTAAAGTAGACAAAAACATTTTTGCAAACATAATTTTAATGTACCGGCTTCAAAGTGTTTTTCCGTGGACATAACCTCTATTTCCGTGGAAAATGTTGATCAACAAAAATTGCCATGACTGATATCTATCATTTTATACCATATTCAATGTTCCTCAACTAATGGAATCGACGGAAATACAATTTAAAGTAGACAAAAACATTTTTGCAAACATAATTTTAATGTACCGGCTTCAAAGTGTTTTTCCGTGGACATAACCTCTATTTCCGTGGAAAATGTTGATCAACAAAAATTGCCATGACTGATATCTATCATTTTAAACTATATTCAATGTTCCACAACTAATGGAATCGACGGAAATACAATTTAAAGTAGACAAAAACATTTTTGCAAACATAATTTTAATGTACCGGCTTCAAAGTGTTTTTCCGTGGACATAACCTCTATTTCCGTGGAAAATGTTGATCAACAATAATCGCCATGACTGATATCTATCATTTTAAACTATATTCAGTGTTCCACAACTAATGGAATCGACGGAAATACAATTTAAAGTAGACAAAAACATTTTTGCAAACATAATTTTAATGTACCGGCTTCAAAGTGTTTTTCCGTGGACATAACCTCTATTTCCGTGGAAAATGTTGATCAACAAAAATTGCCATGACTGATATCTATCATTTTATACCATATTCAATGTTCCTCAACTAATGGAATCGACGGAAATACAATTTAAAGTAGACAAAAACATTTTTGCATACATAATTTTAATGTACCGGCTTCAAAGTGTTTTTCCGTGGACATAACCTCTATTTCCGTGGAAAATGTTGATCAACAATAATCGCCATGACTGATATCTATCATTTTATACCATATTCAATGTTCCTCAACTAATGGAATCGACGGAAATACAATTTAAAGTAGACAAAAACATTTTTGCAAACATAATTTTAATGTACCGGCTTCAAAGTGTTTTTCCGTGGACATAACCTCTATTTCCGTGGAAAATGTTGATCAACAAAAATTGCCATGACTGATATCTATCATTTTATACCATATTCAATGTTCCTCAACTAATGGAATCGACGGAAATACAATTTAAAGTAGACAAAAACATTTTTGCATACATAATTTTAATGTACCGGCTTCAAAGTGTTTTTCCGTGGACATAACCTCTATTTCCGTGGAAAATGTTGATCAACAATAATCGCCATGACTGATATCTATCATTTTAAACTATATTCAATGTTCCACAACTAATGGAATCCACGGAAATACATTTTAAAGTAGACAAAAACATTTTTGCAAACATAATTTTAATGTACCGGCTTCAAAGTGTTTTTCCGTGGACATAACCTCTATTTCCGTGGAAAATGTTGATCAACAATAATCGCCATGACTGATATCTATCATTTTAAACTATATTCAATGTTCCTCAACTAATGGAATCGACGGAAATACAATTTAAAGTAGACAAAAACATTTTTGCAAACATAATTTTAATGTACCGGCTTCAAAGTGTTTTTCCGTGGACATAACCTCTATTTCCGTGGAAAATGTTGATCAACAATAATCGCCATGACTGATATCTATCATTTTAAACTATATTCAATGTTCCACAACTAATGGAATCCACGGAAATACATTTTAAAGTAGACAAAAACATTTTTGCAAACATAATTTTAATGTACCGGCTTCAAAGTGTTTTTCCGTGGACACAACCTCTATTTCCGTGGAAAATGTTGATCAACAATAATCGCCATGACTGATATCTATCATTTTAAACTATATTCAATGTTCCACAACTAATGGAATCGACGGAAATACAATTTAAAGTAGACAAAAACATTTTTGCAAACATAATTTTAATGTACCGGCTTCAAAGTGTTTTTCCGTGGACATAACCTCTATTTCCGTGGAAAATGTTGATCAACAATAATCGCCATGACTAATATCTATCATTTTAAACTATATTCAATGTTCCACAACTAATGGAATCGACGGAAATACAATTTAAAGTAGACAAAAACATTTTTGCAAACATAATTTTAATGTACCGGCTTCAAAGTGTTTTTCCGTGGACATAACCTCTATTTCCGTGGAAAATGTTGATCAACAATAATCGCCATGACTGATATCTATCATTTTAAACTATATTCAATGTTCCACAACTAATGGAATCCACGGAAATACATTTTAAAGTAGACAAAAACATTTTTGCAAACATAATTTTAATGTACCGGCTTCAAAGTGTTTTTCCGTGGACATAACCTCTATTTCCGTGGAAAATGTTGATCAACAATAATCGCCATGACTGATATCTATCATTTTATACCATATTCAATGTTCCTCAACTAATGGAATCGACGGAAATACAATTTAAAGTAGACAAAAACATTTTTGCAAACATAATTTTAATGTACCGGCTTCAAAGTGTTTTTCCGTGGACATAACCTCTATTTCCGTGGAAATGTTGATCAACAATAATCGCCATGACTGATATCTATCATTTTAAACTATATTCAATGTTCCACAACTAATGGAATCGACGGAAATACAATTTAAAGTAGACAAAAACATTTTTGCAAACATAATTTTAATGTACCGGCTTCAAAGTGTTTTTCCGTGGACATAACCTCTATTTCCGTGGAAAATGTTGATCAACAATAATCGCCATGACTGATATCTATCATTTTATACCATATTCAATGTTCCTCAACTAATGGAATCGACGGAGATACAATTTAAAGTAGACAAAAACATTTTTGCAAACATAATTTTAATGTACCGGCTTCAAAGTGTTTTTCCGTGGACATAACCTCTATTTCCGTGGAAAATGTTGATCAACAATAATCGCCATGACTGATATCTATCATTTTATACCATATTCAATGTTCCTCAACTAATGGAATCGACGGAAATACAATTTAAAGTAGACAAAAACATTTTTGCAAACATAATTTTAATGTACCGGCTTCAAAGTGTTTTTCCGTGGACATAACCTCTATTTCCGTGGAAAATGTTGATCAACAATAATCGCCATGACTGATATCTATCATTTTATACCATATTCAATGTTCCTCAACTAATGGAATCGACGGAAATACAATTTAAAGTAGACAAAAACATTTTTGCAAACATAATTTTAATGTACCGGCTTCAAAGTGTTTTTCCGTGGACATAACCTCTATTTCCGTGGAAAATGTTGATCAACAAAAATTGCCATGACTGATATCTATCATTTTATACCATATACAATGTTCCTCAACTAATGGAATCGACGGAAATACAATTTAAAGTAGACAAAAACATTTTTGCAAACATAATTTTAATGTACCGGCTTCAAAGTGTTTTTCCGTGGACATAACCTCTATTTCCGTGGAAAATGTTGATCAACAATAATCGCCATGACTGATATCTATCATTTTATACCATATTCAATGTTCCTCAACTAATGGAATCGACGGAAATACAATTTAAAGTAGACAAAAACATTTTTGCAAACATAATTTTAATGTACCGGCTTCAAAGTGTTTTTCCGTGGACATAACCTCTATTTCCGTGGAAAATGTTGATCAACAAAAATTGCCATGACTGATATCTATCATTTTATACCATATACAATGTTCCTCAACTAATGGAATCGACGGAAATACAATTTAAAGTAGACAAAAACATTTTTGCAAACATAATTTTAATGTACCGGCTTCAAAGTGTTTTTCCGTGGACATAACCTCTATTTCCGTGGAAAATGTTGATCAACAATAATCGCCATGACTGATATCTATCATTTTATACCATATTCAATGTTCCTCAACTAATGGAATCGACGGAAATACAATTTAAAGTAGACAAAAACATTTTTGCAAACATAATTTTAATGTACAGGCTTCAAAGTGTTTTTCCGTGGACATAACCTCTATTTCCGTGGAAAATGTTGATCAACAATAATCGCCATGACTGATATCTATCATTTTATACCATATTCAATGTTCCTCAACTAATGGAATCGACGGAAATACAATTTAAAGTAGACAAAAACATTTTTGCAAACATAATTTTAATGTACCGGCTTCAAAGTGTTTTTCCGTGGACATAACCTCTATTTCCGTGGAAAATGTTGATCAACAATAATCGCCATGACTGATATCTATCATTTTATACCATATTCAATGTTCCTCAACTAATGGAATCGACGGAAATACAATTTAAAGTAGACAAAAACATTTTTGCAAACATAATTTTAATGTACCGGCTTCAAAGTGTTTTTCCGTGGACATAACCTCTATTTCCGTGGAAAATGTTGATCAACAATAATCGCCATGACTGATATCTATCATTTTATACCATATTCAATGTTCCTCAACTAATGGAATCGACGGAGATACAATTTAAAGTAGACAAAAACATTTTTGCAAACATAATTTTAATGTACCGGCTTCAAAGTGTTTTTCCGTGGACATAACCTCTATTTCCGTGGAAAATGTTGATCAACAATAATCGCCATGACTGATATCTATCATTTTATACCATATTCAATGTTCCTCAACTAATGGAATCGACGGAGATACAATTTAAAGTAGACAAAAACATTTTTGCAAACATAATTTTAATGTACCGGCTTCAAAGTGTTTTTCCGTGGACATAACCTCTATTTCCGTGGAAAATGTTGATCAACAATAATCGCCATGACTGATATCTATCATTTTATACCATATTCAATGTTCCTCAACTAATGGAATCGACGGAAATACAATTTAAAGTAGACAAAAACATTTTTGCAAACATAATTTTAATGTACCGGCTTCAAAGTGTTTTTCCGTGGACATAACCTCTATTTCCGTGGAAAATGTTGATCAACAATAATCGCCATGACTGATATCTATCATTTTATACCATATTCAATGTTCCTCAACTAATGGAATCGACTGAAATACAATTTAAAGTAGACAAAAACATTTTTGCAAACATAATTTTAATGTACCGGCTTCAAAGTGTTTTTCCGTGGACATAACCTCTATTTCCGTGGAAAATGTTGATCAACAATAATCGCCATGACTGATATCTATCATTTTAAACTATATTCAATGTTCCACAACTAATGGAATCGACGGAAATACAATTTAAAGTAGACAAAAAAATTTTTGCAAACTTAATTTTAATGTACCGGCTTCAAAGTGTTTTTCCGTGGACATAACCTCTATTTCCGTGGAAAATGTTGATCAACATAAATTGCCATGACTGATATCTATCATTTTATACCATATTCAATGTTCCTCAACTAATGGAATCGACGGAAATACAACTTAAAGTAGACAAAAACATTTTTGCAAACATAATATTAATGTACCGGCTTCAAAGTGTTTTTCCGTGGACATAACCTCTATTTCCGTGGAAAATGTTGATCAACAATTATCGCCATGACTGATATCTATCATTTTATACCATATTCAATGTTCCTCAACTAATGGAATCGACGGAAATACAATTTAAAGTAGACAAAAACATTTTTGCAAACATAATTTTAATGTACCGGCTTCAAAGTGTTTTTCCGTGGACATGACCTCTATTTCCGTGGAAAATGTTGATCAACAATAATCGCCATGACTGATATCTATCATTTTATACCATATTCAATGTTCCTCAACTAATGGAATCGACGGAAATACAATTTAAAGTAGACAAAAACATTTTTGCAAACATAATTTTAATGTACCGGCTTCAAAGTGTTTTTCCGTGGACATAACCTCTATTTCCGTGGAAAATGTTGATCAACAATAATCGCCATGACTGATATCTATCATTTTAAACTATATTCAATGTTCCACAACTAATGGAATCGACGGAAATACAATTTAAAGTAGACAAAAACATTTTTGCAAACATAATTTTAATGTACCGGCTTCAAAGTGTTTTTCCGTGGACATAACCTCTATTTCCGTGGAAAATGTTGATCAACAATAATCGCCATGACTGATATCTATCATTTTAAACTATATTCAATGTTCCACAACTAATGGAATCGACGGAAATACAATTTAAAGTAGACAAAAACATTTTTGCAAACATAATTTTAATGTACCGGCTTCAAAGTGTTTTTCCGTGGACATAACCTCTATTTCCGTGGAAAATGTTGATCAACAATAATCGCCATGACTGATATCTATCATTTTATACCATATTCAATGTTCCTCAACTAATGGAATCGACGGAGATACAATTTAAAGTAGACAAAAACATTTTTGCAAACATAATTTTAATGTACCGGCTTCAAAGTGTTTTTCCGTGGACATAACCTCTATTTCCGTGGAAAATGTTGATCAACAATAATCGCCATGACTGATATCTATCATTTTATACCATATTCAATGTTCCTCAACTAATGGAATCGACGGAAATACAATTTAAAGTAGACAAAAACATTTTTGCAAACATAATTTTAATGTACCGGCTTCAAAGTGTTTTTCCGTGGACATAACCTCTATTTCCGTGGAAAATGTTGATCAACAATAATCGCCATGACTGATATCTATCATTTTATACCATATTCAATGTTCCTCAACTAATGGAATCGACGGAAATACAATTTAAAGTAGACAAAAACATTTTTGCAAACATAATTTTAATGTACCGGCTTCAAAGTGTTTTTCCGTGGACATAACCTCTATTTCCGTGGAAAATGTTGATCAACAATAATCGCCATGACTGATATCTATCATTTTATACCATATTCAATGTTCCTCAACTAATGGAATCGACGGAAATAGAATTTAAAGTAGACAAAAACATTTTTGCAAACATAATTTTAATGTACCGGCTTCAAAGTGTTTTTCCGTGGACATAACCTCTATTTCCGTGGAAAATGTTGATCAACAATAATCGCCATGACTGATATCTATCATTTTAAACTATATTCAATGTTCCACAACTAATGGAATCGACGGAAATACAATTTAAAGTAGACAAAAAAATTTTTGCAAACATAATTTTAATGTACCGGCTTCAAAGTGTTTTTCCGTGGACATAACCTCTATTTCCGTGGAAAATGTTGATCAACAATAATCGCCATGACTGATATCTATCATTTTATACCATATTCAATGTTCCTCAACTAATGGAATCGACGGAGATACAATTTAAAGTAGACAAAAACATTTTTGCAAACATAATTTTAATGTACCGGCTTCAAAGTGTTTTTCCGTGGACATAACCTCTATTTCCGTGGAAAATGTTGATCAACAATAATCGCCATGACTGATATCTATCATTTTATACCATATTCAATGTTCCTCAACTAATGGAATCGACGGAGATACAATTTAAAGTAGACAAAAACATTTTTGCAAACATAATTTTAATGTACCGGCTTCAAAGTGTTTTTCCGTGGACATAACCTCTATTTCCGTGGAAAATGTTGATCAACAATAATCGCCATGACTGATATCTATCATTTTATACCATATTCAATGTTCCTCAACTAATGGAATCGACGGAAATACAATTTAAAGTAGACAAAAACATTTTTGCAAACATAATTTTAATGTACCGGCTTCAAAGTGTTTTTCCGTGGACATAACCTCTATTTCCGTGGAAAATGTTGATCAACAATAATCGCCATGACTGATATCTATCATTTTAAACTATATTCAATGTTCCACAACTAATGGAATCGACGGAAATACAATTTAAAGTAGACAAAAAAATTTTTGCAAACATAATTTTAATGTACCGGCTTCAAAGTGTTTTTCCGTGGACATAACCTCTATTTCCGTGGAAAATGTTGATCAACAATAATCGCCATGACTGATATCTATCATTTTATACCATATTCAATGTTCCTCAACTAATGGAATCGACGGAGATACAATTTAAAGTAGACAAAAACATTTTTGCAAACATAATTTTAATGTACCGGCTTCAAAGTGTTTTTCCGTGGACATAACCTCTATTTCCGTGGAAAATGTTGATCAACAATAATCGCCATGACTGATATCTATCATTTTATACCATATTCAATGTTCCTCAACTAATGGAATCGACGGAAATACAATTTAAAGTAGACAAAAACATTTTTGCAAACATAATTTTAATGTACCGGCTTCAAAGTGTTTTTCCGTGGACAAAACCTCTATTTCCGTGGAAAATGTTGATCAACAATAATCGCCATGACTGATATCTATCATTTTATACCATATTCAATGTTCCTCAACTAATGGAATCGACGGAAATACAATTTAAAGTAGACAAAAACATTTTTGCAAACATAATTTTAATGTACCGGCTTCAAAGTGTTTTTCCGTGGACATAACCTCTATTTCCGTGGAAAATGTTGATCAACAATAATCGCCATGACTGATATCTATCATTTTATACCATATTCAATGTTCCTCAACTAATGGAATCGACGGAAATACAATTTAAAGTAGACAAAAACATTTTTGCAAACATAATTTTAATGTACCGGCTTCAAAGTGTTTTTCCGTGGACATAACCTCTATTTCCGTGGAAAATGTTGATCAACAATAATCGCCATGACTGATATCTATCATTTTATACCATATTCAATGTTCCTCAACTAATGGAATCGACGGAAATACAATTTAAAGTAGACAAAAACATTTTTGCAAACATAATTTTAATGTACCGGCTTCAAAGTGTTTTTCCGTGGACATAACCTCTATTTCCGTGGAAAATGTTGATCAACAATAATCGCCATGACTGATATCTATCATTTTAAACTATATTCAATGTTCCACAACTAATGGAATCGACGGAAATACAATTTAAAGTAGACAAAAACATTTTTGCAAACATAATTTTAATGTACCGGCTTCAAAGTGTTTTTCCGTGGACATAACCTCTATTTCCGTGGAAAATGTTGATCAACATAAATTGCCATGACTGATATCTATCATTTTATACCATATTCAATGTTCCACAACTAATGGAATCGACGGAAATACAATTTAAAGTAGACAAAAACATTTTTGCAAACATAATTTTAATGTACCGGCTTCAAAGTGTTTTTCCGTGGACATAACCTCTATTTCCGTGGAAAATGTTGATCAACATAAATTGCCATGACTGATATCTATCATTTTATACCATATTCAATGTTCCACAACTAATGGAATCGACGGAAATACAATTTAAAGTAGACAAAAACATTTTTGCAAACATAATTTTAATGTACCGGCTTCAAAGTGTTTTTCCGTGGACATAACCTCTATTTCCGTGGAAAATGTTGATCAACAATAATCGCCATGACTGATATCTATCATTTTAAACTATATTCAATGTTCCACAACTAATGGAATCGACGGAAATACAATTTAAAGTAGACAAAAACATTTTTGCAAACATAATTTTAATGTACCGGCTTCAAAGTGTTTTTCCGTGGACATAACCTCTATTTCCGTGGAAAATGTTGATCAACAATAATCGCCATGACTGATATCTATCATTTTATACCATATTCAATGTTCCTCAACTAATGGAATCGACGGAAATACAATTTAAAGTAGACAAAAACATTTTTGCAAACATAATTTTAATGTACCGGCTTCAAAGTGTTTTTCCGTGGACATAACCTCTATTTCCGTGGAAAATGTTGATCAACAATAATCGCCATGACTGATATCTATCATTTTAAACTATATTCAATGTTCCACAACTAATGGAATCGATGGAAATACATTTTAAAGTAGACAAAAACATTTTTGCAAACATAATATTAATGTACCGGCTTCAAAGGGTTTTTCCGTGGACATAACCTCTATTTCCGTGGAAAATGTTGATCAACAATAATCGCCATGACCGATATCTATCATTTTATACCATATTCAATGTTCCTCAACTAATGGAATCGACGGAAATACAATTTAAAGTAGACAAAAACATTTTTGCAAACATAATTTTAATGTACCGGCTTCAAAGTGTTTTTCCGTGGACATAACCTCTATTTCCGTGGAAAATGTTGATCAACAATAATCGCCATGACTGATATCTATCATTTTATACCATATTCAATGTTCCTCAACTAATGGAATCGACGGAAATACAATTTAAAGTAGACAAAAACATTTTTGCAAACATAATTTTAATGTACCGGCTTCAAAGTGTTTTTCCGTGGACATAACCTCTATTTCCGTGGAAAATGTTGATCAACAATAATCGCCATGACTGATATCTATCATTTTAAACTATATTCAATGTTCCACAACTAATGGAATCGATGGAAATACATTTTAAAGTAGACAAAAACATTTTTGCAAACATAATATTAATGTACCGGCTTCAAAGGGTTTTTCCGTGGACATAACCTCTATTTCCGTGGAAAATGTTGATCAACAATAATCGCCATGACTGATATCTATCATTTTATACCATATTCAATGTTCCTCAACTAATGGAATCGACGGAAATACAATTTAAAGTAGACAAAAACATTTTTGCAAACATAATTTTAATGTACCGGCTTCAAAGTGTTTTTCCGTGGACATAACCTCTATTTCCGTGGAAAATGTTGATCAACAATAATCGCCATGACTGATATCTATCATTTTATACCATATTCAATGTTCCTCAACTAATGGAATCGACGGAAATACAATTTAAAGTAGACAAAAACATTTTTGCAAACATAATTTTAATGTACCGGCTTCAAAGTGTTTTTCCGTTGACATAACCTCTATTTCCGTGGAAAATGTTGATCAACAATAATCGCCATGACTGATATCTATCATTTTAAACTATATTCAATGTTCCACAACTAATGGAATCGACGGAAATACATTTTAAAGTAGACAAAAACATTTTTGCAAACATAATATTAATGTACCGGCTTCAAAGTGTTTTTCCGTGGACATAACCTCTATTTCGGTGGAAAATGTTGATCAACAATAATCGCCATGACTGATATCTATCATTTTATACCATATTCAATGTTCCTCAACTAATGGAATCGACGGAAATACAATTTAAAGTAGACAAAAACATTTTTGCAAACATAATTTTAATGTACCGGCTTCAAAGTGTTTTTCCGTGGACATAACCTCTATTTCCGTGGAAAATGTTGATCAACAATAATCGCCATGACTGATATCTATCATTTTATACCATATTCAATGTTCCTCAACTAATGGAATCGACGGAAATACAATTTAAAGTAGACAAAAACATTTTTGCAAACATAATTTTAATGTACCGGCTTCAAAGTGTTTTTCCGTGGACATAACCTCTATTTCCGTGGAAAATGTTGATCAACAATAATCGCCATGACTGATATCTATCATTTTAAACTATATTCAATGTTCCACAACTAATGGAATCGATGGAAATACATTTTAAAGTAGACAAAAACATTTTTGCAAACATAATATTAATGTACCGGCTTCAAAGGGTTTTTCCGTGGACATAACCTCTATTTCCGTGGAAAATGTTGATCAACAATAATCGCCATGACTGATATCTATCATTTTATACCATATTCAATGTTCCTCAACTAATGGAATCGACGGAAATACAATTTAAAGTAGACAAAAACATTTTTGCAAACATAATTTTAATGTACCGGCTTCAAAGTGTTTTTCCGTGGACATAACCTCTATTTCCGTGGAAAATGTTGATCAACAATAATCGCCATGACTGATATCTATCATTTTATACCATATTCAATGTTCCTCAACTAATGGAATCGACGGAAATACAATTTAAAGTAGACAAAAACATTTTTGCAAACATAATTTTAATGTACCGGCTTCAAAGTGTTTTTCCGTTGACATAACCTCTATTTCCGTGGAAAATGTTGATCAACAATAATCGCCATGACTGATATCTATCATTTTAAACTATATTCAATGTTCCACAACTAATGGAATCGACGGAAATACATTTTAAAGTAGACAAAAACATTTTTGCAAACATAATATTAATGTACCGGCTTCAAAGTGTTTTTCCGTGGACATAACCTCTATTTCGGTGGAAAATGTTGATCAACAATAATCGCCATGACTGATATCTATCATTTTATACCATATTCAATGTTCCTCAACTAATGGAATCGACGGAAATACAATTTAAAGTAGACAAAAACATTTTTGCAAACATAATTTTAATGTACCGGCTTCAAAGTGTTTTTCCGTGGACATAACCTCTATTTCCGTGGAAAATGTTGATCAACAATAACCGCCATGACTGATATCTATCATTTTATACCATATTCAATGTTCCTCAACTAATGGAATCGACGGAAATACAATTTAAAGTAGACAAAAACATTTTTGCAAACATAATTTTAATGTACCGGCTTCAAAGTGTTTTTCCGTGGACATAACCTCTATTTCCGTGGAAAATGTTGATCAACAATAATCGCCATGACTGATATCTATCATTTTATACCATATTCAATGTTCCTCAACTAATGGAATCGACGGAAATACAATTTAAAGTAGACAAAAACATTTTTGCAAACATAATTTTAATGTACCGGCTTCAAAGTGTTTTTCCGTGGACATAACCTCTATTTCCGTGGAAAATGTTGATCAACAATAATCGCCATGACTGATATCTATCATTTTAAACTATATTCAATGTTCCACAACTAATGGAATCGACGGAAATACATTTTAAAGTAGACAAAAACATTTTTGCAAACATAATATTAATGTACCGGCTTCAAAGGGTTTTTCCGTGGACATAACCTCTATTTCCGTGGAAAATGTTGATCAACAATAATCGCCATGACTGATATCTATCATTTTATACCATATTCAATGTTCCTCAACTAATGGAATCGACGGAAATACAATTTAAAGTAGACAAAAACATTTTTGCAAACATAATTTTAATGTACCGGCTTCAAAGTGTTTTTCCGTTGACATAACCTCTATTTCCGTGGAAAATGTTGATCAACAATAATCGCCATGACTGATATCTATCATTTTAAACTATATTCAATGTTCCACAACTAATGGAGTCGACGGAAATACAATTTAAAGTAGACAAAAACATTTTTGCAAACATAATTTTAATGTACCGGCTTCAAAGTGTTTTTCCGTGGACATAACCTCTATTTCCGTGGAAAATGTTGATCAACATAAATTGCCATGACTGATATCTATCATTTTATACCATATTCAATGTTCCACAACTAATGGAATCGACGGAAATACAATTTAAAGTAGACAAAAACATTTTTGCAAACATAATTTTAATGTACCGGCTTCAAAGTGTTTTTCCGTGGACATAACCTCTATTTCCGTGGAAAATGTTGATCAACAATAATCGCCATGACTGATATCTATCATTTTAAACTATATTCAATGTTCCACAACTAATGGAATCGACGGAAATACATTTTAAAGTAGACAAAAACATTTTTGCAAACATAATATTAATGTACCGGCTTCAAAGGGTTTTTCCGTGGACATAACCTCTATTTCCGTGGAAAATGTTGATCAACAATAATCGCCATGACTGATATCTATCATTTTATACCATATTCAATGTTCCTCAACTAATGGAATCGACGGAAATACAATTTAAAGTAGACAAAAACATTTTTGCAAACATAATTTTAATGTACCGGCTTCAAAGTGTTTTTCCGTTGACATAACCTCTATTTCCGTGGAAAATGTTGATCAACAATAATCGCCATGACTGATATCTATCATTTTAAACTATATTCAATGTTCCACAACTAATGGAATCGACGGAAATACAATTTAAAGTAGACAAAAACATTTTTGCAAACATAATTTTAATGTACCGGCTTCAAAGTGTTTTTCCGTGGACATAACCTCTATTTCCGTGGAAAATGTTGATCAACATAAATTGCCATGACTGATATCTATCATTTTATACCATATTCAATGTTCCACAACTAATGGAATCGACGGAAATACAATTTAAAGTAGACAAAAACATTTTTGCAAACATAATTTTAATGTACCGGCTTCAAAGTGTTTTTCCGTGGACATAACCTCTATTTCCGTGGAAAATGTTGATCAACAATAATTGCCATGACTGATATCTATCATTTTAAACTATATTCAATGTTCCTCAACTAATGGAATCGACGGAAATACAATTTAAAGTAGACAAAAACATTTTTGCAAACATAATTTTAATGTACCGGCTTCAAAGTGTTTTTCCGTGGACATAACCTCTATTTCCGTGGAAAATGTTGATCAACAATAATCGCCATGACTGATATCTATCATTTTATACCATATTCAATGTTCCTCAACTAATGGAATCGACGGAAATACAATTTAAAGTAGACAAAAACATTTTTGCAAACATAATTTTAATGTACCGGCTTCAAAGTGTTTTTCCGTGGACATAACCTCTATTTCCGTGGAAAATGTTGATCAACAAAAATTGCCATGACTGATATCTATCATTTTAAACTATATTCAATGTTCCACAACTAATGGAATCGACGGAAATACAATTTAAAGTAGACAAAAACATTTTTGCAAACATAATTTTAATGTACCGGCTTCAAAGTGTTTTTCCGTGGACATAACCTCTATTTCCGTGGAAAATGTTGATCAACAATAATCGCCATGACTGATATCTATCATTTTATACCATATTCAATGTTCCTCAACTAATGGAATCGACGGAAATACAATTTAAAGTAGACAAAACATTTTTGCAAACATAATTTTAATGTACCGGCTTCAAAGTGTTTTTCCGTGGACATAACCTCTATTTCCGTGGAAAATGTTGATCAACAATAATCGCCATGACCGATATCTATCATTTTATACCATATTCAATGTTCCTCAACTAATGGAATCGACGGAAATACAATTTAAAGTAGACAAAAACATTTTTGCAAACATAATTTTAATGTACCGGCTTCAAAGTGTTTTTCCGTGGACATAACCTCTATTTCCGTGGAAAATGTTGATCAACAAAAATTGCCATGACTGATATCTATCATTTTATACCATATACAATGTTCCTCAACTAATGGAATCGACGGAAATACAATTTAAAGTAGACAAAAACATTTTTGCAAACATAATTTTAATGTACCGGCTTCAAAGTGTTTTTCCGTGGACATAACCTCTATTTCCGTGGAAAATGTTGATCAACAATAATCGCCATGACTGATATCTATCATTTTATACCATATTCAATGTTCCTCAACTAATGGAATCGACGGAAATACAATTTAAAGTAGACAAAAACATTTTTGCAAACATAATTTTAATGTACCGGCTTCAAAGTGTTTTTCCGTGGACATAACCTCTATTTCCGTGGAAAATGTTGATCAACAATAATTGCCATGACTGATATCTATCATTTTAAACTATATTCAATGTTCCACAACTAATGGAATCGACGGAAATACAATTTAAAGTAGACAAAAACATTTTTGCAAACATAATTTTAATGTACCGGCTTCAAAGTGTTTTTCGGTGGACATAACCTCTATTTCCGTGGAAAATGTTGATCAACAATAATCGCCATGACTGATATCTATCATTTTATACCATATTCAATGTTCCTCAACTAATGGAATCGACGGAAATACAATTTAAAGTAGACAAAAACATTTTTGCAAACATAATTTTAATGTACCGGCTTCAAAGTGTTTTTCCGTGGACATAACCTCTATTTCCGTGGAAAATGTTGATCAACAAAAATTGCCATGACTGATATCTATCATTTTATACCATATACAATGTTCCTCAACTAATGGAATCGACGGAAATACAATTTAAAGTAGACAAAAACATTTTTGCAAACATAATTTTAATGTACCGGCTTCAAAGTGTTTTTCCGTGGACATAACCTCTATTTCCGTGGAAAATGTTGATCAACAAAAATTGCCATGACTGATATCTATCATTTTATACCATATACAATGTTCCTCAACTAATGGAATCGACGGAAATACAATTTAAAGTAGACAAAAACATTTTTGCAAACATAATTTTAATGTACCGGCTTCAAAGTGTTTTTCCGTGGACATAACCTCTATTTCCGTGGAAAATGTTGATCAACAATAATCGCCATGACTGATATCTATCATTTTAAACTATATTCAATGTTCCACAACTAATGGAATCGACGGAAATACAATTTAAAGTAGACAAAAACATTTTTGCAAACATAATTTTAATGTACCGGCTTCAAAGTGTTTTTCCGTGGACATAACCTCTATTTCCGTGGAAAATGTTGATCAACAATAATCGCCATGACTGATATCTATCATTTTATACCATATTCAATGTTCCTCAACTAATGGAATCGACGGAAATACAATTTAAAGTAGACAAAAACATTTTTGCAAACATAATTTTAACGTACCGGCTTCAAAGTGTTTTTCCGTGGACATAACCTCTATTTCCGTGGAAAATGTTGATCAACAATAATCGCCATGACTGATATCTATCATTTTAAACTATATTCAATGTTCCACAACTAATGGAATCGACGGAAATACATTTTTAAGTAGACAAAAACATTTTTGCAAACATAATATTAATGTACCGGCTTCAAAGGGTTTTTCCGTGGACATAACCTCTATTTCCGTGGAAAATGTTGATCAACAATAATCGCCATGACTGATATCTATCATTTTATACCATATTCAATGTTCCTCAACTAATGGAATCGACGGAAATACAATTTAAAGTAGACAAAAACATTTTTGCAAACATAATTTTAATGTACCGGCTTCAAAGTGTTTTTCCGTGGACATAACCTCTATTTCCGTGGAAAATGTTGATCAACAATAATCGCCATGACTGATATCTATCATTTTATACCATATTCAATGTTCCTCAACTAATGGAATCGACGGAAATACAATTTAAAGTAGACAAAAACATTTTTGCAAACATAATTTTAATGTACCGGCTTCAAAGTGTTTTTCCGTGGACATAACCTCTATTTCCGTGGAAAATGTTGATCAACAATAATCGCCATGACTGATATCTATCATTTTATACCATATTCAATGTTCCTCAACTAATGGAATCGACGGAAATACAATTTAAAGTAGACAAAAACATTTTTGCAAACATAATTTTAATGTACCGGCTTCAAAGTGTTTTTCCGTGGACATAACCTCTATTTCCGTGGAAAATGTTGATCAACAATAATCGCCATGACTGATATCTATCATTTTATACCATATTCAATGTTCCTCAACTAATGGAATCGACGGAAATACAATTTAAAGTAGACAAAAACATTTTTGCAAACATAATTTTAATGTACCGGCTTCAAAGTGTTTTTCCGTGGACATAACCTCTATTTCCGTGGAAAATCTTGATCAACAATAATCGCCATGACTGATATCTATCATTTTATACCATATTCAATGTTCCTCAACTAATGGAATCGACGGAAATACAATTTAAAGTAGACAAAAACATTTTTGCAAACATAATTTTAATGTACCGGCTTCAAAGTGTTTTTCCGTGGACATAACCTCTATTTCCGTGGAAAATCTTGATCAACAATAATCGCCATGACTGATATCTATCATTTTATACCATATTCAATGTTCCTCAACTAATGGAATCGACGGAAATACAATTTAAAGTAGACAAAAACATTTCTGCAAACATAATTTTAATGTACCGGCTTCAAAGTGTTTTTCCGTGGACATAACCTCTATTTCCGTGGAAAATGTTGATCAACAATAATCGCCATGACTGATATCTATCATTTTTAACTATATTCAATGTTCCACAACTAATGGAATCGACGGAAATACATTTTTAAGTAGACAAAAACATTTTTGCAAACATAATATTAATGTACCGGCTTCAAAGGGTTTTTCCGTGGACATAACCTCTATTTCCGTGGAAAATGTTGATCAACAAAAATTGCCATGACTGATATCTATCATTTTATACCATATTCAATGTTCCTCAACTAATGGAATCGACGGAAATACAATTAAAAGTAGACAAAAACATTTTTGCAAACATAATATTAATGTACCGGCTTCAAAGGGTTTTTCCGTGGACATAACCTCTATTTCCGTGGAAAATGTTGATCAACAAAAATTGCCATGACTGATATCTATCATTTTATACCATATTCAATGTTCCTCAACTAATGGAATCGACGGAAATACAATTAAAAGTAGACAAAAACATTTTTGCAAACATAATTTTAATGTACCGGCTTCAAAGTGTTTTTCCGTGGACATAACCTCTATTTCCGTGGAAAATGTTGATCAACAATAATCGCCATGACTGATATCTATCATTTTATACCATATTCAATGTTCCTCAACTAATGGAATCGACGGAAATACAATTTAAAGTAGACAAAAACATTTCTGCAAACATAATTTTAATGTACCGGCTTCAAAGTGTTTTTCCGTGGACATAACCTCTATTTCCGTGGAAAATGTTGATCAACAATAATCGCCATGACTGATATCTATCATTTTAAACTATATTCAATGTTCCACAACTAATGGAATCGACGGAAATACATTTTTAAGTAGACAAAAACATTTTTGCAAACATAATATTAATGTACGGGCTTCAAAGGGTTTTTCCGTGGACATAACCTCTATTTCCGTGGAAAATGTTGATCAACAATAATCGCCATGACTGATATCTATCATTTTATACCATATTCAATGTTCC
This sequence comes from Panagrolaimus sp. LJ2400, assembly GCA_024447215.1. NCBI lineage: Eukaryota > Metazoa > Nematoda > Chromadorea > Rhabditida > Panagrolaimidae > Panagrolaimus > Panagrolaimus sp. LJ2400. Next base: position 362,509 of record JAMRYA010000050.1, on the reverse strand, counting down.
TCAACTAATGGAATCGACGGAAATACAATTTAAAGTAGACAAAAACATTTTTGCAAACATAATTTTAATGTACCGGCTTCAAAGTGTTTTTCCGTGGACATAACCTCTATTTCCGTGGAAAATGTTGATCAACAATAATCGCCATGACTGATATCTATCATTTTAAACTATATTCAATGTTCCTCAACTAATGGAATCGACGGAAATACAATTTAAAGTAGACAAAAACATTTTTGCAAACATAATTTAAATGTACCGGCTTCAAAGTGTTTTTCCGTGGACATAACCTCTATTTCCGTGGAAAATGTTGATCAACAATAATCGCCATGACTGATATCTGTCATTTTATACCATATTCAATGTTCCTCAACTAATGGAATCGACGGAAATACAATTTAAAGTAGACAAAAACATTTTTGCAAACATAATTTTAATGTACCGGCTTCAAAGTGTTTTTCCGTGGACATAACCTCTATTTCCGTGGAAAATGTTGATCAACAATAATCGCCATGACTGATATCTATCATTTTAAACTATATTCCATGTTCCACAACTAATGGAATCGACGGAAATACAATTTAAAGTAGACAAAAACATTTTTGCAAACATAATTTTAATGTACCGGCTTCAAAGTGTTTTTCCGTGGACATAACCTCTATTTCCGTGGAAAATGTTGATCAACAATAATCGCCATGACTGATATCTATCATTTTATACCATATTCAATGTTCCTCAACTAATGGAATCGACGGAAATACAATTTAAAGTAGACAAAAACATTTTTGCAAACATAATTTTAATGTACCGGCTTCAAAGTGTTTTTCCGTGGACATAACCTCTATTTCCGTGGAAAATGTTGATAAACAATAATCGCCATGACTGATATCTATCATTTTATACCATATTCAATGTTCCTCAACTAATGGAATCGACGGAAATACAATTTAAAGTAGACAAAAACATTTTTGCAAACATAATTTTAATGTACCGGCTTCAAAGTGTTTTTCCGTGGACATAACCTCTATTTCCGTGGAAAATGTTGATCAACAATAATCGCCATGACTGATATCTATCATTTTATACCATATTCAATGTTCCTCAACTAATGGAATCGACGGAAATACAATTTAAAGTAGACAAAAACATTTTTGCAAACATAATTTTAATGTACCGGCTTCAAAGTGTTTTTCCGTGGACATAACCTCTATTTCCGTGGAAAATGTTGATCAACAATATTCGCCATGACTGATATCTATCATTTTAAACTATATTCAATGTTCCTCAACTAATGGAATCGACGGAAATACAATTTAAAGTAGACAAAAACATTTTTGCAAACATAATTTTAATGTACCGGCTTCAAAGTGTTTTTCCGTGGACATAACCTCTATTTCCGTGGAAAACGTTGATCAGCAATAATAGCCATGACTATTATCTATCATATAAATCCATAAATAATGTTCCACAACTAATGGAATCGACGGAAATACAATTTAAAGTAGACAAAAACATTTTTGCAAACATAATATTAATGTAACGACTTCAAAGTGTTTTTCCGTGGACATAACCTCTATTTCCGTGGAAAACGTTGATCAACAATAATAGCCATGACTATTATCAATCATATAAAACCATAAATAATGTTCCACAACTAATGGAATCGACGGAAATACAATTTAAAGTAGACAAAAACATTTTTGCAAACATAATATTAATGTACCGGCTACAAAGTGTTTTTCTGTGGACATAACATCTATTTCCGTGAAAACTGTTGATCTACAATAATAGCCATGACTATTATCAATCATATAAAACCATAAATAATGTTCCACAACTAATGGAATCGACGGAAATACAATTTAAAGTAGACAAAAACATTTTTGCAAACATAATATTAATGTACCGGCTACAAAGTGTTTTTCCGTGGACATAACCTCTATTTCCGTGGAAAATGTTGATCAACAATAATAGCCATGACTATTATCAACCATATAAAACCATAAATAATGTTCCACAACTAATGGAATCGACGGAAATACAATTTAAAGTAGACAAAAACATTTTTGCAAACATAATATTAATGTACCGGCTACAAAGTGTTTTTCCGTGGACATAACCTCTATTTCCGTGGAAAATGTTGATCAACAATAATAGCCATGACTATTATCAACCATATAAAACCATAAATAATGTTCCACAACTAATGGAATCGACGGAAATACAATTTAAAGTAGACAAAAACATTTTTGCAAACATAATATTAATGTACCGGCTACAAAGTGTTTTTCCGTGGACATAACCTCTATTTCCGTGGAAAATGTTGATCAACAATAATAGCCATGACTATTATCAACCATATAAAACCATAAATAATGTTCCACAACTAATGGAATCGACGGAAATACAATTTAAAGTAGACAAAAACATTTTTGCAAACATAATATTAATGTACCGGCTACAAAGTGTTTTTCCGTGGACATAACCTGTATTTCCGTGGAAAATGTTGATCAACAATAAAAGCCATGACTATTATCTATCATATAAAACCATAAATAATGTTCCACAACTAATGGAATCGACGGAAATACAATTTAAAGTAGACAAAAACATTTTTGCAAACATAATATTAATGTAACGACTTCAAAGTGTTTTTCCGTGGACATAACCTGTATTTCCGTGGAAAATGTTGATCAACAATAATAGCCATGACTATTATCTAGCATATAAAACCATAAATAATGTTCCACAACTAATGGAATCGACGGAAATACAATTTAAAGTAGACAAAAACATTTTTGCAAACATAATATTAATGTAACGACTTCAAAGAGTTTTTCCGTGGACATAACCTGTATTTCCGTGGAAAATGTTGATCAACAATAATTGCCATGACTGATATCTATCATTTTAAACTATATTCAATGTTCCACAACTAATGGAATCGACGGAAATACATTTTTAAGTAGACAAAAACATTTTTGCAAACATAATATTAATGTACCGGCTTCAAAGGGTTTTTCCGTGGACATAACCTCTATTTCCGTGGAAAATGTTGATCAACAATAATCGCCATGACTGATATCTATCATTTTAAACTATATTCAATGTTCCACAACTAATGGAATCGACGGAAATACAATTTAAAGTAGACAAAAACATTTTTGCAAACATAATATTAATGTACCGGCTTCAAAGTGTTTTTCCGTGGACATAACCTCTATTTCCGTGGAAAATGTTGATCAACAATAATCGCCATGACTGATATCTATCATTTTAAACTATATTCAATGTTCCTCAACTAATGGAATCGACGGAAATACAATTTAAAGTAGACAAAAACATTTTTGCAAACATAATTTTAATGTACCGGCTTCAAAGTGTTTTTCCGTGGACATAACCTCTATTTCCGTGGAAAATGTTGATCAACAATAATCGCCATGACTGATATCTGTCATTTTATACGATATTCAATGTTCCTCAACTAATGGAATCGACGGAAATACAATTTAAAGTAGACAAAAACATTTTTGCAAACATAATTTTAATGTACCGGCTTCAAAGTGTTTTTCCGTGGACATAACCTCTATTTCCGTGGAAAATGTTGATCAACAATAATCGCCATGACTGATATCTATCATTTTAAACTATATTCCATGTTCCACAACTAATGGAATCGACGGAAATACAATTTAAAGTAGACAAAAACATTTTTGCAAACATAATTTTAATGTACCGGCTTCAAAGTGTTTTTCCGTGGACATAACCTCTATTTCCGTGGAAAATGTTGATCAACAATAATCGCCATGACTGATATCTATCATTTTATACCATATTCAATGTTCCTCAACTAATGGAATCGACGGAAATACAATTTAAAGTAGACAAAAACATTTTTGCAAACATAATTTTAATGTACCGGCTTCAAAGTGTTTTTCCGTGGACATAACCTCTATTTCCGTGGAAAATGTTGATAAACAATAATCGCCATGACTGATATCTATCATTTTATACCATATTCAATGTTCCTCAACTAATGGAATCGACGGAAATACAATTTAAAGTAGACAAAAACATTTTTGCAAACATAATTTTAATGTACCGGCTTCAAAGTGTTTTTCCGTGGACATAACCTCTATTTCCGTGGAAAATGTTGATCAACAATAATCGCCATGACTGATATCTATCATTTTATACCATATTCAATGTTCCTCAACTAATGGAATCGACGGAAATACAATTTAAAGTAGACAAAAACATTTTTGCAAACATAATTTTAATGTACCGGCTTCAAAGTGTTTTTCCGTGGACATAACCTCTATTTCCGTGGAAAATGTTGATCAACAATATTCGCCATGACTGATATCTATCATTTTAAACTATATTCAATGTTCCTCAACTAATGGAATCGACGGAAATACAATTTAAAGTAGACAAAAACATTTTTGCAAACATAATTTTAATGTACCGGCTTCAAAGTGTTTTTCCGTGGACATAACCTCTATTTCCGTGGAAAATGTTGATCAACAATAATCGCCATGACTGATATCTATCATTTTAAACTATATTCAATGTTCCACAACTAATGGAATCGACGGAAATACATTTTAAAGTAGACAAAAACATTTTTGCAAACATAATTTTAATGTACCGGCTTCAAAGTGTTTTTCCGTGGACATAACCTCTATTTCCGTGGAAAACGTTGATCAGCAATAATAGCCATGACTATTATCTATCATATAAATCCATAAATAATGTTCCACAACTAATGGAATCGACGGAAATACAATTTAAAGTAGACAAAAACATTTTTGCAAACATAATATTAATGTAACGACTTCAAAGTGTTTTTCCGTGGACATAACCTCTATTTCCGTGGAAAACGTTGATCAACAATAATAGCCATGACTATTATCAATCATATAAAACCATAAATAATGTTCCACAACTAATGGAATCGACGGAAATACAATTTAAAGTAGACAAAAACATTTTTGCAAACATAATATTAATGTACCGGCTACAAAGTGTTTTTCTGTGGACATAACATCTATTTCCGTGAAAACTGTTGATCTACAATAATAGCCATGACTATTATCAATCATATAAAACCATAAATAATGTTCCACAACTAATGGAATCGACGGAAATACAATTTAAAGTAGACAAAAACATTTTTGCAAACATAATATTAATGTACCGGCTACAAAGTGTTTTTCCGTGGACATAACCTCTATTTCCGTGGAAAATGTTGATCAACAATAATAGCCATGACTATTATCAACCATATAAAACCATAAATAATGTTCCACAACTAATGGAATCGACGGAAATACAATTTAAAGTAGACAAAAACATTTTTGCAAACATAATATTAATGTACCGGCTACAAAGTGTTTTTCCGTGGACATAACCTGTATTTCCGTGGAAAATGTTGATCAACAATAAAAGCCATGACTATTATCTATCATATAAAACCATAAATAATGTTCCACAACTAATGGAATCGACGGAAATACAATTTAAAGTAGACAAAAACATTTTTGCAAACATAATATTAATGTAACGACTTCAAAGTGTTTTTCCGTGGACATAACCTGTATTTCCGTGGAAAATGTTGATCAACAATAATAGCCATGACTATTATCTAGCATATAAAACCATAAATAATGTTCCACAACTAATGGAATCGACGGAAATACAATTTAAAGTAGACAAAAACATTTTTGCAAACATAATATTAATGTAACGACTTCAAAGAGTTTTTCCGTGGACATAACCTGTATTTCCGTGGAAAATGTTGATCAACAATAATTGCCATGACTATTATCTATCATATAAAACCATAAATAATGTTCCACAACTAATGGAATCGACGGAAATACAATTTAAAGTAGACAAAAACATTTTTGCAAACATAATATTAATGTAACGACTTCAAAGTGTTTTTCCGTGGACATAACCTCTATTTCCGTGGAAAACGTTGATCAACAATAATAGCCATGACTATTATCTATCATATAAATCCATAAATAATGTTCCACAACTAATGGAATCGACGGAAATACAGTTTAAAGTAGACAAAAACATTTTTGCAAACATAATATTAATGTAACGACTTCAAAGTGTTTTTCCGTGGACATAACCTCTATTTCCGTGGAAAACGTTGATCAACAATAATAGCCATGACTATTATCAATCATATAAAACCATAAATAATGTTCCACAACTAATGGAATCGACGGAAATACAATTTAAAGTAGACAAAAACATTTTTGCAAACATAATATTAATGTACCGGCTACAAAGTGTTTTTCCGTGGACATAACCTCTATTTCCGTGGAAAATGTTGATCAACAATAATAGCCATGACTATTATCAATCATATAAAACCATAAATAATGTTCCACAACTAATGGAATCGACGGAAATACAATTTAAAGTAGACAAAAACATTTTTGCAAACATAATATTAATGTACCGGCTACAAAGTGTTTTTCCGTGGACATAACCTGTATTTCCGTGGAAAATGTTGATCAACAATAATAGCCATGACTATTATCTAGCATATAAAACCATAAATAATGTTCCACAACTAATGGAATCGACGGAAATACAATTTAAAGTAGACAAAAACATTTTTGCAAACATAATATTAATGTAACGACTTCAAAGTGTTTTTCCGTGGACATAACCTCTATTTCCGTGGAAAACGTTGATCAACAATAATAGCCATGACTATTATCTATCATATAAATCCATAAATAATGTTCCACAACTAATGGAATCGACGGAAATACAATTTAAAGTAGACAAAAACATTTTTGCAAACATAATATTAATGTAACGACTTCAAAGAGTTTTTCCGTGGACATAACCTGTATTTCCGTGGAAAATGTTGATCAACAATAATTGCCATGACTATTATCTATCATATAAAACCATAAATAATGTTCCACAACTAATGGAATCGACGGAAATACAATTTAAAGTAGACAAAAACATTTTTGCAAACATAATATTAATGTAACGACTTCAAAGTGTTTTTCCGTGGACATAACCTCTATTTCCGTGGAAAACGTTGATCAACAATAATAGCCATGACTATTATCTATCATATAAATCCATAAATAATGTTCCACAACTAATGGAATCGACGGAAATACAATTTAAAGTAGACAAAAACATTTTTGCAAACATAATATTAATGTAACGACTTCAAAGTGTTTTTCCGTGGACATAACCTCTATTTCCGTGGAAAACGTTGATCAACAATAATAGCCATGACTATTATCAATCATATAAAACCATAAATAATGTTCCACAACTAATGGAATCGACGGAAATACAATTTAAAGTAGACAAAAACATTTTTGCAAACATAATATTAATGTACCGGCTACAAAGTGTTTTTCCGTGGACATAACCTCTATTTCCGTGGAAAATGTTGATCAACAATAATAGCCATGACTATTATCAATCATATAAAACCATAAATAATGTTCCACAACTAATGGAATCGACGGAAATACAATTTAAAGTAGACAAAAACATTTTTGCAAACATAATATTAATGTACCGGCTACAAAGTGTTTTTCCGTGGACATAACCTGTATTTCCGTGGAAAATGTTGATCAACAATAAAAGCCATGACTATTATCTATCAAATAAAACCATAAATAATGTTCCACAACTAATGGAATCGACGGAAATACAATTTAAAGTAGACAAAAACATTTTTGCAAACATAATATTAATGTACCGGCTACAAAGTGTTTTTCCGTGGACATAACCTCTATTTCCGTGGAAAATGTTGATCAACAATAATAGCCATGACTATTATCAATCATATAAAACCATAAATAATGTTCCACAACTAATGGAATCGACGGAAATACAATTTAAAGTAGACAAAAACATTTTTGCAAACATAATATTAATGTACCGGCTACAAAGTGTTTTTCCGTGGACATAACCTGTATTTCCGTGGAAAATGTTGATCAACAATAAAAGCCATGACTATTATCTATCATATAAAACCATAAATAATGTTCCACAACTAATGGAATCGACGGAAATACAATTTAAAGTAGACAAAAACATTTTTGCAAACATAATATTAATGTACCGGCTACAAAGTGTTTTTCCGTGGACATAACCTCTATTTCCGTGGAAAATGTTGATCAACAATAATAGCCATGACTATTATCAATCATATAAAACCATAAATAATGTTCCACAACTAATGGAATCGACGGAAATACAATTTAAAGTAGACAAAAACATTTTTGCAAACAGAATATTAATGTAACGACTTCAAAGTGTTTTTCCGTGGACATAACCTGTATTTCCGTGGAAAATGTTGATCAACAATAATAGCCATGACTATTATCTAGCATATAAAACCATAAATAATGTTCCACAACTAATGGAATCGACGGAAATACAATTTAAAGTAGACAAAAACATTTTTGCAAACATAATATTAATGTAACGACTTCAAAGTGTTTTTCCGTGAACATAACCTGTATTTCCGTGGAAAATGTTGATCAACAATAATTGCCATGACTATTATCTATCATATAAAACCATAAATAATGTTCCACAACTAATGGAATCGACGGAAATACAATTTAAAGTAGACAAAAACATTTTTGCAAACATAATATTAATGTAACGACTTCAAAGAGTTTTTCCGTGGACATAACCTGTATTTCCGTGGAAAATGTTGATCAACAATAATTGCCATGACTATTATCTATCATATAAAACCATAAATAATGTTCCACAACTAATGGAATCGACGGAAATACAATTTAAAGTAGACAAAAACATTTTTGCAAACATAATATTAATGTAACGACTTCAAAGTGTTTTTCCGTGGACATAACCTCTATTTCCGTGGAAAACGTTGATCAACAATAATAGCCTTGACTATTATCAATCATATAAAACCATAAATAATGTTCCACAACTAATGGAATCGACGGAAATACAATTTAAAGTAGACAAAAACATTTTTGCAAACATAATATTAATGTACCGGCTACAAAGTGTTTTTCTGTGGACATAACATCTATTTCCGTGAAAAATGTTGATCTACAATAATAGCCATGACTATTATCAATCATATAAAACCATAAATAATGTTCCACAACTAATGGACTCGACGGAAATACAATTTAAAGTAGACAAAAACATTTTTGCAAACATAATATTAATGTAACGACTTCAAAGTGTTTTTCCGTGGACATAACCTGTATTTCCGTGGAAAATGTTGATCAACAATAATAGCCATGACTATTATCTAGCATATAAAACCATAAATAATGTTCCACAACTAATGGAATCGACGGAAATACAATTTAAAGTAGACAAAAACATTTTTGCAAACATAATATTAATGTAACGACTTCAAAGTGTTTTTCCGTGAACATAACCTGTATTTCCGTGGAAAATGTTGATCAACAATAATTGCCATGACTATTATCTATCATATAAAACCATAAATAATGTTCCACAACTAATGGAATCGACGGAAATACAATTTAAAGTAGACAAAAACATTTTTGCAAACATAATATTAATGTAACGACTTCAAAGAGTTTTTCCGTGGACATAACCTGTATTTCCGTGGAAAATGTTGATCAACAATAATTGCCATGACTATTATCTATCATATAAAACCATAAATAATGTTCCACAACTAATGGAATCGACGGAAATACAATTTAAAGTAGACAAAAACATTTTTGCAAACATAATATTAATGTAACGACTTCAAAGTGTTTTTCCGTGGACATAACCTCTATTTCCGTGGAAAACGTTGATCAACAATAATAGCCATGACTATTATCAATCATATAAAACCATAAATAATGTTCCACAACTAATGGAATCGACGGAAATACAATTTAAAGTAGACAAAAACATTTTTGCAAACATAATATTAATGTACCGGCTACAAAGTGTTTTTCCGTGGACATAACCTGTATTTCCGTGGAAAATGTTGATCAACAATAATAGCCATGACTATTATCTAGCATATAAAACCATAAATAATGTTCCACAACTAATGGAATCGACGGAAATACAATTTAAAGTAGACAAAAACATTTTTGCAAACATAATATTAATGTACCGGCTACAAAGTGTTTTTCCGTGGACATAACCTGTATTTCCGTGGAAAATGTTGATCAACAATAATAGCCATGACTATTATCTAGCATATAAAACCATAAATAATGTTCCACAACTAATGGAATCGACGGAAATACAATTTAAAGTAGACAAAAACATTTTTGCAAACATAATATTAATGTAACGACTTCAAAGTGTTTTTCCGTGGACATAACCTCTATTTCCGTGGAAAACGTTGATCAACAATAATAGCCATGACTATTATCTATCATATAAATCCATAAATAATGTTCCACAACTAATGGAATCGACGGAAATACAATTTAAAGTAGACAAAAACATTTTTGCAAACATAATATTAATGTACCGGCTACAAAGTGTTTTTCCGTGGACATAACCTCTATTTCCGTGGAAAATGTTGATCAACAATAATAGCCATGACTATTATCAATCATATAAAACCATAAATAATGTTCCACAACTAATGGAATCGACGGAAATACAATTTAAAGTAGACAAAAACATTTTTGCAAACATAATATTAATGTACCGGCTACAAAGTGTTTTTCCGTGGACATAACCTGTATTTCCGTGGAAAATGTTGATCAACAATAATAGCCATGACTATTATCTAGCATATAAAACCATAAATAATGTTCCACAACTAATGGAATCGACGGAAATACAATTTAAAGTAGACAAAAACATTTTTGCAAACATAATATTAATGTACCGGCTACAAAGTGTTTTTCCGTGGACATAACCTGTATTTCCGTGGAAAATGTTGATCAACAATAATAGCCATGACTATTATCTAGCATATAAAACCATAAATAATGTTCCACAACTAATGGAATCGACGGAAATACAATTTAAAGTAGACAAAAACATTTTTGCAAACATAATATTAATGTAACGACTTCAAAATGTTTTTCCGTGGACATAACCTCTATTTCCGTGGAAAACGTTGATCAACAATAATAGCCATGACTATTATCTATCATATAAATCCATAAATAATGTTCCACAACTAATGGAATCGACGGAAATACAATTTAAAGTAGACAAAAACATTTTTGCAAACATAATATTAATGTAACGACTTCAAAGAGTTTTTCCGTGGACATAACCTGTATTTCCGTGGAAAATGTTGATCAACAATAATAGCCATGACTATTATCTAGCATATAAAACCATAAATAATGTTCCACAACTAATGGAATCGACGGAAATACAATTTAAAGTAGACAAAAACATTTTTGCAAACATAATATTAATGTAACGACTTCAAAGAGTTTTTCCGTGGACATAACCTGTATTTCCGTGGAAAATGTTGATCAACAATAATTGCCATGACTATTATCTATCATATAAAACCATAAATAATGTTCCACAACTAATGGAATCGACGGAAATACAATTTAAAGTAGACAAAAACATTTTTGCAAACATAATATTAATGTAACGACATCAAAGTGTTTTTCCGTGGACATAACCTCTATTTCCGTGGAAAACGTTGATCAACAATAATAGCCATGACTATTATCTATCATATAAATCCATAAATAATGTTCCACAACTAATGGAATCGACGGAAATACAATTTAAAGTAGACAAAAACATTTTTGCAAACATAATATTAATGTAACGACTTCAAAGTGTTTTTCCGTGGACATAACCTCTATTTCCGTGGAAAACGTTGATCAACAATAATAGCCATGACTAACATCAATCATATAAAACCATAAATAATGTTCCACAACTAATGGAATCGACGGAAATACAATTTAAAGTAGACAAAAACATTTTTGCAAACATAATATTAATGTACCGGCTACAAAGTGTTTTTCTGTGGACATAACATCTATTTCCGTGAAAAATGTTGATCTACAATAATAGCCATGACTATTATCAATCATATAAAACCATAAATAATGTTCCACAACTAATGGAATCGACGGAAATACAATTTAAAGTAGACAAAAACATTTTTGCAAACATAATATTAATGTACCGGCTACAAAGTGTTTTTCCGTGGACATAACCTCTATTTCCGTGGAAAATGTTGATCAACAATAATAGCCATGACTATTATCAATCATATAAAACCATAAATAATGTTCCACAACTAATGGAATCGACGGAAATACAATTTAAAGTAGACAAAAACATTTTTGCAAACATAATATTAATGTACCGGCTACAAAGTGTTTTTCCGTGGACATAACCTGTATTTCCGTGGAAAATGTTGATCAACAATAAAAGCCATGACTATTATCTATCAAATAAAACCATAAATAATGTTCCACAACTAATGGAATCGACGGAAATACAATTTAAAGTAGACAAAAACATTTTTGCAAACATAATATTAATGTAACGACTTCAAAGTGTTTTTCCGTGGACATAACCTGTATTTCCGTGGAAAATGTTGATCAACAATAATAGCCATGACTATTATCAATCATATAAAACCATAAATAATGTTCCACAACTAATGGAATCGACGGAAATACAATTTAAAGTAGACAAAAACATTTTTGCAAACATAATATTAATGTACCGGCTACAAAGTGTTTTTCCGTGGACATAACCTCTATTTCCGTGGAAAATGTTGATCAACAATAATAGCCATGACTATTATCAATCATATAAAACCATAAATAATGTTCCACAACTAATGGAATCGACGGAAATACAATTTAAAGTAGACAAAAACATTTTTGCAAACATAATATTAATGTACCGGCTACAAAGTGTTTTTCCGTGGACATAACCTGTATTTCCGTGGAAAATGTTGATCAACAATAAAAGCCATGACTATTATCTATCATATAAAACCATAAATAATGTTCCACAACTAATAGAATCGACGGAAATACAATTTAAAGTAGACAAAAACATTTTTGCAAACATAATATTAATGTAACGACTTCAAAGTGTTTTTCCGTGAACATAACCTGTATTTCCGTGGAAAATGTTGATCAACAATAATTGCCATGACTATTATCTATCATATAAAACCATAAATAATGTTCCACAACTAATGGAATCGACGGAAATACAATTTAAAGTAGACAAAAACATTTTTGCAAACATAATATTAATGTAACGACTTCAAAGAGTTTTTCCGTGGACATAACCTGTATTTCCGTGGAAAATGTTGATCAACAATAATTGCCATGACTATTATCTATCATATAAAACCATAAATAATGTTCCACAACTAATGGAATCGACGGAAATACAATTTAAAGTAGACAAAAACATTTTTGCAAACATAATATTAATGTAACGACTTCAAAGTGTTTTTCCGTGGACATAACCTCTATTTCCGTGGAAAACGTTGATCAACCATAATAGCCTTGACTATTATCAATCATATAAAACCATAAATAATGTTCCACAACTAATGGAATCGACGGAAATACAATTTAAAGTAGACAAAAACATTTTTGCAAACATAATTTTAATGTAACGACTTCAAAGTGTTTTTCCGTGGACATAACCTGTATTTCCGTGGAAAATGTTGATCTACAATAATAGCCATGACTATTATCTAGCATATAAAACCATAAATAATGTTCCACAACTAATGGAATCGACGGAAATACTATTTAAAGTAGACAAAAACATTTTTGCAAACATAATATTAATGTAACGACTTCAAAGTGTTTTTCCGTGAACATAACCTGTATTTCCGTGGAAAATGTTGATCAACAATAATTGCCATGACTATTATCTATCATATAAAACCATAAATAATGTTCCACAACTAATGGAATCGACGGAAATACAATTTAAAGTAGACAAAAACATTTTTGCAAACATAATATTAATGTAACGACTTCAAAGTGTTTTTCCGTGGACATAACCTCTATTTCCGTGGAAAACGTTGATCAACAATAATAGCCTTGACTATTATCAATCATATAAAACCATAAATAATGTTCCACAACTAATGGAATCGACGGAAATACAATTTAAAGTAGACAAAAACATTTTTGCAAATATAATATTAATGTACCGGCTACAAAGTGTTTTTCCGTGGACATAACATCTATTTCCGTGAAAAATGTTGATCTACAATAATAGCCATGACTATTATCAATCATATAAAACCATAAATAATGTTCCACAACTAATGGAATCGACGGAAATACAATTTAAAGTAGACAAAAACATTTTTGCAAACATAATATTAATGTACCGGCTACAAAGTGTTTTTCCGTGGACATAACCTCTATTTCCGTGGAAAATGTTGATCAACAATAATAGCCATGACTATTATCTATCATATAAAACCATAAATCCACGGAAAAACACTTTGAAGTCGTTACATTAAAATTATGTTTGCAAAAATGTTTTTGTCTACTTTAAATTGTATTTCCGTCGATTCCATTAGTTGTGGAACATTATTTATGGTTTTATACGATAGATAATAGTCATGGCAATTATTGTTGATCAACATTTTCCACGGAAATACGAATTTTGTCCACGGAAAAACACTTTGAAGTCGTTACATTAATATTATGTTTGCAAAAATGTTTTTGTCTACTTTAAATTGTATTTCCGTCGATTCCATTAGTTGTGGAACATTGAATATGGTTTAAAATGATAGACAATAGTTATGGAAATTTATGTTGTTTAATATTTTCTACGGAAATAGAGGTTATGTCCACGGAAAAACACTTTGAAGCCGGTACATTAAAATTATGTTTGCAAAAATGTTTTTGTCTACTTTAAATTGTATTTCCGTCGATTCCATTAGTTGAGGAACATTGAATATGGTATAAAATGATAGATATCAGTCATGGCGATTATTGTTGATCAACATTTTCCACGGAAATAGAGGTTATGTCCACGGAAAAACACTTTGAAGCCGGTACATTAATATTATGTTTGCAAAAATGTTTTTGTCTACTTTAAATTGTATTTCCGTCGATTCCATTAGTTGTGGAACATTATTTATGGTTTTATATGATAGATAATAGTCATGGCTATTATTGTTGATCAACATTATCCACGGAAATACAGGTTATGTCCACGGAAAAACACTTTGAAGTCATTACATTAATATTATGTTTGCAAAAATGTTTTTGTCTACTTTAAATTGTATTTCCGTCGATTCTATTAGTTGAGGAACATTGAATATGGTATAAAATGATAGATATCAGTCATGGCGATTATTGTTGATCAACATTTTCCACGGAAATAGAGGTTATGTCCACGGAAAAACACTTTGAAGCCGGTACATTAATATTATGTTTGCAAAAATGTTTTTGTCTACTTTAAATTGTATTTCCGTCGATTCCATTAGTTGTGGAACATTGAATATAGTTTAAAATGATAGATATCAGTCATGGCGATTATTGTTGATCAACATTTACCACGGAAATAGAGGTTATGTCCACGGAAAAACACTTTGAAGCCGGTACATTAAAATTATGTTTGCAAAAATGTTTTTGTCTACTTTAAATTGTATTTCCGTCGATTCCATTAGTTGAGGAACATTGAATATAGTTTAAAATGATAGATATCAGTCATGGCGATTATTGTTGATCAACATTTTCCACGGAAATAGAGGTTATGTCCACGGAAAAACACTTTGAAGCCGGTACATTAAAATTATGTTTGCAAAAATGTTTTTGTCTACTTTAAATTGTATTTCCGTCGATTCCATTAGTTGAGGAACATTGAATATGGTATAAAATGATAGATATCAGTCATGGCGATTATTGTTGATCAACATTTTCCACGGAAATAGAGGTTATGTCCACGGAAAAACACTTTGAAGCCGGTACATTAAAATTATGTTTGCAAAAATGTTTTTGTCTACTTTAAATTGTATCTCCGTCGATTCCATTAGTTGAGGAACATTGAATATGGTATAAAATGATAGATATCAGTCATGGCGATTATTGTTGATCAACATTTTCCACGGAAATAGAGGTTATGTCCACGGAAAAACACTTTGAAGCCGGTACATTAAAATTATGTTTGCAAAAATGTTTTTGTCTACTTTAAATTGTATCTCCGTCGATTCCATTAGTTGAGGAACATTGAATATAGTTTAAAATGATAGATATCAGTCAGGGCGATTATTGTTGATCAACATTTTCCACGGAAATAGAGGTTATGTCCACGGAAAAACACTTTGAAGCCGGTACATTAAAATTGCAAAAATGTTTTTGTCTACTTTAAATTGTATTTCCGTCGATTCCATTAGTTGAGGAACATTGAATATGGTATAAAATGATAGATATCAGTCATGGCGATTATTGTTGATCAACATTTTCCACCGAAATAGAGGTTATGTCCACGGAAAAACACTTTGAAGCCGGTACATTAAAATTATGTTTGCAAAAATGTTTTTGTCTACTTTAAATTGTATTTCCGTCGATTCCATTAGTTGAGGAACATTGAATATGGTATAAAATGATAGATATCAGTCATGGCGATTATTGTTGATCAACATTTTCCACCGAAATAGAGGTTATGTCCACGGAAAAACACTTTGAAGCCGGTACATTAAAATTATGTTTGCAAAAATGTTTTTGTCTACTTTAAATTGTATTTCCGTCGATTCCATTAGTTGAGGAACATTGAATATGGTATAAAATGATAGATATCAGTCATGGCGATTATTGTTGATCAACATTTTCCACGGAAATAGAGGTTATGTCCACGGAAAAACACTTTGAAGCCGGTACATTAAAATTATGTTTGCAAAAATGTTTTTGTCTACTTTAAATTGTATTTCCGTCGATTCCATTAGTTGAGGAACATTGAATATAGTTTAAAATGATAGATATCAGTCAGGGCGATTATTGTTGATCAACATTTTCCACGGAAATAGAGGTTATGTCCACGGAAAAACACTTTGAAGCCGGTACATTAAAATTGCAAAAATGTTTTTGTCTACTTTAAATTGTATTTCCGTCGATTCCATTAGTTGAGGAACATTGAATATGGTATAAAATGATAGATATCAGTCATGGCGATTATTGTTGATCAACATTTTCCACCGAAATAGAGGTTATGTCCACGGAAAAACACTTTGAAGCCGGTACATTAAAATTATGTTTGCAAAAATGTTTTTGTCTACTTTAAATTGTATTTCCGTCGATTCCATTAGTTGAGGAACATTGAATATGGTATAAAATGATAGATATCAGTCATGGCGATTATTGTTGATCAACATTTTCCACCGAAATAGAGGTTATGTCCACGGAAAAACACTTTGAAGCCGGTACATTAAAATTATGTTTGCAAAAATGTTTTTGTCTACTTTAAATTGTATTTCCGTCGATTCCATTAGTTGAGGAACATTGAATATGGTATAAAATGATAGATATCAGTCATGGCGATTATTGTTGATCAACATTTTCCACCGAAATAGAGGTTATGTCCACGGAAAAACACTTTGAAGCCGGTACATTAAAATTGCAAAAATGTTTTTGTCTACTTTAAATTGTATTTCCGTCGATTCCATTAGTTGAGGAACATTGAATATGGTATAAAATGATAGATATCAGTCATGGCGATTATTGTTGATCAACATTTTCCACCGAAATAGAGGTTATGTCCACGGAAAAACACTTTGAAGCCGGTACATTAAAATTATGTTTGCAAAAATGTTTTTGTCTACTTTAAATTGTATTTCCGTCGATTCCATTAGTTGAGGAACATTGAATATGGTATAAAATGATAGATATCAGTCATGGCGATTATTGTTGATCAACATTTTCCACCGAAATAGAGGTTATGTCCACGGAAAAACACTTTGAAGCCGGTACATTAAAATTATGTTTGCAAAAATGTTTTTGTCTACTTTAAATTGTATTTCCGTCGATTCCATTAGTTGAGGAACATTGAATATGGTATAAAATGATAGATATCAGTCATGGCGATTATTGTTGATCAACATTTTCCACGGAAATAGAGGTTATGTCCACGGAAAAACACTTTGAAGCCGGTACATTAAAATTATGTTTGCAAAAATGTTTTTGTCTACTTTAAATTGTATTTCCGTCGATTCCATTAGTTGTGGAACATTGAATATGGTATAAAATGATAGATATCAGTCATGGCGATTATTGTTGATCAACATTTTCCACGGAAATAGAGGTTATGTCCACGGAAAAACACTTTGAAGCCGGTACATTAAAATTATGTTTGCAAAAATGTTTTTGTCTACTTTAAATTGTATTTCCGTCGATTCCATTAGTTGAGGAACATTGAATATAGTTTAAAATGATAGATATCAGTCAGGGCGATTATTGTTGATCAACATTTTCCACGGAAATAGAGGTTATGTCCACGGAAAAACACTTTGAAGCCGGTACATTAAAATTATGTTTGCAAAAATGTTTTTGTCTACTTTAAATTGTATTTCCGTCGATTCCATTAGTTGAGGAACATTGAATATGGTATAAAATGATAGATATCAGTCATGGCGATTATTGTTGATCAACATTTTCCACGGAAATAGAGGTTATGTCCACGGAAAAACACTTTGAAGCCGGTACATTAAAATTATGTTTGCAAAAATGTTTTTGTCTACTTTAAATTGTATTTCCGTCGATTCCATTAGTTGAGGAACATTGAATATGGTATAAAATGATAGATATCAGTCATGGCGATTATTGTTGATCAACATTTTCCACGAAAATAGAGGTTATGTCCACGGAAAAACACTTTGAAGCCGGTACATTAAAATTATGTTTGCAAAAATGTTTTTGTCTACTTTAAATTGTATTTCCGTCGATTCCATTAGTTGTGGAACATTGAATATAGTTTAAAATGATAGATATCAGTCATGGCGATTATTGTTGATCAACATTTTCCACGGAAATAGAGGTTATGTCCACGGAAAAACACTTTGAAGCCGGTACATTAAAATTATGTTTGCAAAAATGTTTTTGTCTACTTTAAATTGTATTTCCGTCGATTCCATTAGTTGAGGAACATTGAATATGGTATAAAATGATAGATATCAGTCATGGCGATTATTGTTGATCAACATTTTCCACGGAAATAGAGGTTATGTCCACGGAAAAACACTTTGAAGCCGGTACATTAAAATTATGTTTGCAAAAATGTTTTTGTCTACTTTAAATTGTATTTCCGTCGATTCCATTAGTTGAGGAACATTGAATATGGTATAAAATGATAGATATCAGTCATGGCGATTATTGTTGATCAACATTTTCCACGGAAATAGAGGTTATGTCCACGGAAAAACACTTTGAAGCCGGTACATTAAAGTTATGTTTGCAAAAATGTTTTTGTCTACTTTAAATTGTATTTCCGTCGATTCCATTAGTTGAGGAACATTGAATATGGTATAAAATGATAGATATCAGTCATGGCGATTATTGTTGATCAACATTTTCCACGGAAATAGAGGTTATGTCCACGGAAAAACACTTTGAAGCCGGTACATTAAAATTATGTTTGCAAAAATGTTTTTGTCTACTTTAAATTGTATTTCCGTCGATTCCATTAGTTGAGGAACATTGAATATAGTTTAAAATGATAGATATCAGTCAGGGCGATTATTGTTGATCAACATTTTCCACGGAAATAGAGGTTATGTCCACGGAAAAACACTTTGAAGCCGGTACATTAAAATTATGTTTGCAAAAATGTTTTTGTCTACTTTAAATTGTATTTCCGTCGATTCCATTAGTTGTGGAACATTGAATATAGTTTAAAATGATAGATATCAGTCATGGCGATTATTGTTGATCAACATTTTCCACGGAAATAGAGGTTATGTCCACGGAAAAACACTTTGAAGCCGGTACATTAAAATTATGTTTGCAAAAATGTTTTTGTCTACTTTAAATTGTATTTCCGTCGATTCCATTAGTTGTGGAACATTGAATATGGTATAAAATGATAGATATCAGTCATGGCGATTATTGTTGATCAACATTTTCCACGGAAATAGAGGTTATGTCCACGGAAAAACACTTTGAAGCCGGTACATTAAAATTATGTTTGCAAAAATGTTTTTGTCTACTTTAAATTGTATTTCCGTCGATTCCATTAGTTGTGGAACATTGAATATAGTTTAAAATGATAGATATCAGTCATGGCGATTATTGTTGATCAACATTTTCCACGGAAATAGAGGTTATGTCCACGGAAAAACACTTTGAAGCCGGTACATTAAAATTATGTTTGCAAAAATGTTTTTGTCTACTTTAAATTGTATTTCCGTCGATTCCATTAGTTGTGGAACATTGAATATGGTAAAAAATGATAGATATCAGTCATGGCGATTATTGTTGATCAACATTTTCCACGGAAATAGAGGTTATGTCCACGGAAAAACACTTTGAAGCCGGTACATTAAAATTATGTTTGCAAAAATGTTTTTGTCTACTTTAAATTGTATTTCCGTCGATTCCATTAGTTGAGGAACATTGAATATGGTATAAAATGATAGATATCAGTCATGGCGATTATTGTTGATCAACATTTTCCACGGAAATAGAGGTTATGTCCACGGAAAAACACTTTGAAGCCGGTACATTAAAATTATGTTTGCAAAAATGTTTTTGTCTACTTTAAATTGTATTTCCGTCGATTCCATTAGTTGAGGAACATTGAATATGGTATAAAATGATAGATATCAGTCATGGCGATTATTGTTGATCAACATTTTCCACGGAAATAGAGGTTATGTCCACGGAAAAACACTTTGAAGCCGGTACATTAAAATTATGTTTGCAAAAATGTTTTTGTCTACTTTAAATTGTATTTCCGTCGATTCCATTAGTTGAGGAACATTGAATATAGTTTAAAATGATAGATATCAGTCAGGGCGATTATTGTTGATCAACATTTTCCACGGAAATAGAGGTTATGTCCACGGAAAAACACTTTGAAGCCGGTACATTAAAATTATGTTTGCAAAAATGTTTTTGTCTACTTTAAATTGTATTTCCGTCGATTCCATTAGTTGTGGAACATTGAATATGGTATAAAATGATAGATATCAGTCATGGCGATTATTGTTGATCAACATTTTCCACGGAAATAGAGGTTATGTCCACGGAAAAACACTTTGAAGCCGGTACATTAAAATTATGTTTGCAAAAATGTTTTTGTCTACTTTAAATTGTATTTCCGTCGATTCCATTAGTTGAGGAACATTGAATATAGTTTAAAATGATAGATATCAGTCAGGGCGATTATTGTTGATCAACATTTTCCACGGAAATAGAGGTTATGTCCACGGAAAAACACTTTGAAGCCGGTACATTAAAATTATGTTTGCAAAAATGTTTTTGTCTACTTTAAATTGTATTTCCGTCGATTCCATTAGTTGAGGAACATTGAATATGGTATAAAATGATAGATATCAGTCATGGCGATTATTGATGATCAACATTTTCCACGGAAATAGAGGTTATGTCCACGGAAAAACACTATGAAGCCGGTACATTAAAATTATGTTTGCAAAAATGTTTTTGTCTACTTTAAATTGTATTTCCGTCGATTCCATTAGTTGAGGAACATTGAATATGGTATAAAATGATAGATATCAGTCATGGCGATTATTGTTGATCAACATTTTCCACGGAAATAGAGGTTATGTCCACGGAAAAACACTTTGAAGCCGGTACATTAAAATTATGTTTGCAAAAATGTTTTTGTCTACTTTAAATTGTATTTCCGTCGATTCCATTAGTTGTGGAACATTGAATATGGTATAAAATGATAGATATCAGTCATGGCGATTATTGTTGATCAACATTTTCCACGGAAATAGAGGTTATGTCCACGGAAAAACACTTTGAAGCCGGTACATTAAAATTATGTTTGCAAAAATGTTTTTGTCTACTTTAAATTGTATTTCCGTCGATTCCATTAGTTGAGGAACATTGAATATGGTATAAAATGATAGATATCAGTCATGGCGATTATTGTTGATCAACATTTTCCACCGAAATAGAGGTTATGTCCACGGAAAAACACTTTGAAGCCGGTACATTAAAATTATGTTTGCAAAAATGTTTTTGTCTACTTTAAATTGTATTTCCGTCGATTCCATTAGTTGAGGAACATTGAATATGGTATAAAATGATAGATATCAGTCATGGCGATTATTGTTGATCAACATTTTCCACGGAAATAGAGGTTATGTCCACGGAAAAACACTTTGAAGCCGGTACATTAAAATTATGTTTGCAAAAATGTTTTTGTCTACTTTAAATTGTATTTCCGTCGATTCCATTAGTTGAGGAACATTGAATATAGTTTAAAATGATAGATATCAGTCATGGCGATTATTGTTGATCAACATTTTCCACGGAAATAGAGGTTATGTCCACGGAAAAACACTTTGAAGCCGGTACATTAAAATTATGTTTGCAAAAATGTTTTTGTCTACTTTAAATTGTATTTCCGTCGATTCCATTAGTTGTGGAACATTGAATATGGTATAAAATGATAGATATCAGTCATGGCAATTTTTGTTGATCAACATTTTCCACGGAAATAGAGGTTATGTCCACGGAAAAACACTTTGAAGCCGGTACATTAAAATTATGTTTGCAAAAATGTTTTTGTCTACTTTAAATTGTATTTCCGTCGATTCCATTAGTTGAGGAACATTGTATATGGTATAAAATGATAGATAACAGTCATGGCAATTTTTGTTGATCAACATTTTCCACGGAAATAGAGGTTATGTCCACGGAAAAACACTTTGAAGCCGGTACATTAAAATTATGTTTGCAAAAATGTTTTTGTCTACTTTAAATTGTATTTCCGTCGATTCCATTAGTTGAGGAACATTGAATATGGTATAAAATGATAGATATCAGTCATGGCGATTATTGTTGATCAACATTTTCCACGGAAATAGAGGTTATGTCCACGGAAAAACACTTTGAAGCAGGTACATTAAAATTATGTTTGCAAAAATGTTTTTGTCTACTTTAAATTGTATTTCCGTCGATTCCATTAGTTGAGGAACATTGAATATAGTTTAAAATGATAGATATCAGTCAGGGCGATTATTGTTGATCAACATTTTCCACGGAAATAGAGGTTATGTCCACGGAAAAACACTTTGAAGCCGGTACATTAAAATTATGTTTGCAAAAATGTTTTTGTCTACTTTAAATTGTATTTCCGTCGATTCCATTAGTTGAGGAACATTGAATATGGTATAAAATGATAGATATCAGTCATGGCGATTATTGTTGATCAACATTTTCCACGGAAATAGAGGTTATGTCCACGGAAAAACACTTTGAAGCCGGTACATTAAAATTATGTTTGCAAAAATGTTTTTGTCTACTTTAAATTGTATTTCCGTCGATTCCATTAGTTGAGGAACATTGAATATGGTATAAAATGATAGATATCAGTCATGGCAATTTTTGTTGATCAACATTTTCCACGGAAATAGAGGTTATGTCCACGGAAAAACACTTTGAAGCCGGTACATTAAAATTATGTTTGCAAAAATGTTTTTGTCTACTTTAAATTGTATTTCCGTCGATTCCATTAGTTGTGGAACATTGAATATAGTTTAAAATGATAGATATCAGTCATGGCAATTTTTGTTGATCAACATTTTCCACGGAAATAGAGGTTATGTCCACGGAAAAACACTTTGAAGCCGGTACATTAAAATTATGTTTGCAAAAATGTTTTTGTCTACTTTAAATTGTATTTCCGTCGATTCCATTAGTTGAGGAACATTGAATATGGTATAAAATGATAGATATCAGTCATGGCAATTTTTGTTGATCAACATTTTCCACGGAAATAGAGGTTATGTCCACGGAAAAACACTTTGAAGCCGGTACATTAAAATTATGTTTGCAAAAATGTTTTTGTCTACTTTAAATTGTATTTCCGTCGATTCCATTAGTTGTGGAACATTGAATATGGTATAAAATGATAGATATCAGTCATGGCGATTATTGTTGATCAACATTTTCCACGGAAATAGAGGTTATGTCCACGGAAAAACACTTTGAAGCCGGTACATTAAAATTATGTTTGCAAAAATGTTTTTGTCTACTTTAAATTGTATTTCCGTCGATTCCATTAGTTGAGGAACATTGAATATGGTATAAAATGATAGATATCAGTCATGGCGATTATTGTTGATCAACATTTTCCACGGAAATAGAGGTTATGTCCACGGAAAAACACTTTGAAGCCGGTACATTAAAATTATGTTTGCAAAAATGTTTTTGTCTACTTTAAATTGTATTTCCGTCGATTCCATTAGTTGTGGAACATTGAATATAGTTTAAAATGATAGATATCAGTCATGGCAATTTTTGTTGATCAACATTTTCCACGGAAATAGAGGTTATGTCCACGGAAAAACACTTTGAAGCCGGTACATTAAAATTATGTTTGCAAAAATGTTTTTGTCTACTTTAAATTGTATTTCCGTCGATTCCATTAGTTGTGGAACATTGAATATAGTTTAAAGTGATAGATATCAGTCATGGCAATTTTTGTTGATCAACATTTTCCACGGAAATAGAGGTTATGTCCACGGAAAAACACTTTGGAGCCGGTACATTAAAATTATGTTTGCAAAAATGTTTTTGTCTACTTTAAATTGTATTTCCGTCGATTCCATTAGTTGTGGAACATTGAATATAGTTTAAAATGATAGATATCAGTCATGGCAATTTTTGTTGATCAACATTTTCCACGGAAATAGAGGTTATGTCCACGGAAAAACACTTTGAAGCCGGTACATTAAAATTATGTTTGCAAAAATGTTTTTGTCTACTTTAAATTGTATTTCCGTCGATTCCATTAGTTGTGGAACATTGAATATAGTTTAAAATGATAGATATCAGTCATGGCAATTTTTGTTGATCAACATTTTCCACGGAAATAGAGGTTATGTCCACGGAAAAACACTTTGGAGCCGGTACATTAAAATTATGTTTGCAAAAATGTTTTTGTCTACTTTAAATTGTATTTCCGTCGATTCCATTAGTTGTGGAACATTGAATATAGTTTAAAATGATAGATATCAGTCATGGCAATTTTTGTTGATCAACATTTTCCACGGAAATAGAGGTTATGTCCACGGAAAAACACTTTGAAGCCGGTACATTAAAATTATGTTTGCAAAAATGTTTTTGTCTACTTTAAATTGTATTTCCGTCGATTCCATTAGTTGTGGAACATTGAATATAGTTTAAAGTGATAGATATCAGTCATGGCAATTTTTGTTGATCAACATTTTCCACGGAAATAGAGGTTATGTCCACGGAAAAACACTTTGGAGCCGGTACATTAAAATTATGTTTGCAAAAATGTTTTTGTCTACTTTAAATTGTATTTCCGTCGATTCCATTAGTTGTGGAACATTGAATATAGTTTAAAATGATAGATATCAGTCATGGCAATTTTTGTTGATCAACATTTTCCACGGAAATAGAGGTTATGTCCACGGAAAAACACTTTGAAGCCGGTACATTAAAATTATGTTTGCAAAAATGTTTTTGTCTACTTTAAATTGTATTTCCGTCGATTCCATTAGTTGTGGAACATTGAATATAGTTTAAAATGATAGATATCAGTCATGGCAATTTTTGTTGATCAACATTTTCCACGGAAATAGAGGTTATGTCCACGGAAAAACACTTTGGAGCCGGTACATTAAAATTATGTTTGCAAAAATGTTTTTGTCTACTTTAAATTGTATTTCCGTCGATTCCATTAGTTGTGGAACATTGAATATTGAATATAGTTTAAAATGATAGATATCAGTCATGGCAATTTTTGTTGATCAACATTTTCCACGGAAATAGAGGTTATGTCCACGGAAAAACACTTTGAAGCCGGTACATTAAAATTATGTTTGCAAAAATGTTTTTGTCTACTTTAAATTGTATTTCCGTCGATTCCATTAGTTGTGGAACATTGAATATAGTTTAAAATGATAGATATCAGTCATGGCAATTTTTGTTGATCAACATTTTCCACGGAAATAGAGGTTATGTCCACGGAAAAACACTTTGGAGCCGGTACATTAAAATTATGTTTGCAAAAATGTTTTTGTCTACTTTAAATTGTATTTCCGTCGATTCCATTAGTTGTGGAACATTGAATATAGTTTAAAATGATAGATATCAGTCATGGCAATTTTTGTTGATCAACATTTTCCACGGAAATAGAGGTTATGTCCACGGAAAAACACTTTGAAGCCGGTACATTAAAATTATGTTTGCAAAAATGTTTTTGTCTACTTTAAATTGTATTTCCGTCGATTCCATTAGTTGTGGAACATTGAATATAGTTTAAAATGATAGATATCAGTCATGGCAATTTTTGTTGATCAACATTTTCCACGGAAATAGAGGTTATGTCCACGGAAAAACACTTTGGAGCCGGTACATTAAAATTATGTTTGCAAAAATGTTTTTGTCTACTTTAAATTGTATTTCCGTCGATTCCATTAGTTGTGGAACATTGAATATAGTTTAAAATGATAGATATCAGTCATGGCAATTTTTGTTGATCAACATTTTCCACGGAAATAGAGGTTATGTCCACGGAAAAACACTTTGAAGCCGGTACATTAAAATTATGTTTGCAAAAATGTTTTTGTCTACTTTAAATTGTATTTCCGTCGATTCCATTAGTTGTGGAACATTGAATATAGTTTAAAATGATAGATATCAGTCATGGCAATTTTTGTTGATCAACATTTTCCACGGAAATAGAGGTTATGTCCACGGAAAAACACTTTGGAGTCGGTACATTAAAATTATGTTTGCAAAAATGTTTTTGTCTACTTTAAATTGTATTTCCGTCGATTCCATTAGTTGTGGAACATTGAATATGGTATAAAATGATAGATATCAGTCATGGCGATTATTGTTGATCAACATTTTCCACGGAAATAGAGGTTATGTCCACGGAAAAACACTTTGGAGCCGGTACATTAAAATTATGTTTGCAAAAATGTTTTTGTCTACTTTAAATTGTATTTCCGTCGATTCCATTAGTTGTGGAACATTGAATATAGTTTAAAATGATAGATATCAGTCATGGCAATTTTTGTTGATCAACATTTTCCACGGAAATAGAGGTTATGTCCACGGAAAAACACTTTGAAGCCGGTACATTAAAATTATGTTTGCAAAAATGTTTTTGTCTACTTTAAATTGTATTTCCGTCGATTCCATTAGTTGTGGAACATTGAATATAGTTTAAAATGATAGATATCAGTCATGGCAATTTTTGTTGATCAACATTTTCCACGGAAATAGAGGTTATGTCCACGGAAAAACACTTTGAAGCCGGTACATTAAAATTATGTTTGCAAAAATGTTTTTGTCTACTTTAAATTGTATTTCCGTCGATTCCATTAGTTGTGGAACATTGAATATAGTTTAAAATGATAGATATCAGTCATGGCAATTTTTGTTGATCAACATTTTCCACGGAAATAGAGGTTATGTCCACGGAAAAACACTTTGGAGCCGGTACATTAAAATTATGTTTGCAAAAATGTTTTTGTCTACTTTAAATTGTATTTCCGTCGATTCCATTAGTTGTGGAACATTGAATATAGTTTAAAATGATAGATATCAGTCATGGCAATTTTTGTTGATCAACATTTTCCACGGAAATAGAGGTTATGTCCACGGAAAAACACTTTGAAGCCGGTACATTAAAATTATGTTTGCAAAAATGTTTTTGTCTACTTTAAATTGTATTTCCGTCGATTCCATTAGTTGTGGAACATTGAATATAGTTTAAAATGATAGATATCAGTCATGGCAATTTTTGTTGATCAACATTTTCCACGGAAATAGAGGTTATGTCCACGGAAAAACACTTTGGAGCCGGTACATTAAAATTATGTTTGCAAAAATGTTTTTGTCTACTTTAAATTGTATTTCCGTCGATTCCATTAGTTGTGGAACATTGAATATAGTTTAAAATGATAGATATCAGTCATGGCAATTTTTGTTGATCAACATTTTCCACGGAAATAGAGGTTATGTCCACGGAAAAACACTTTGAAGCCGGTACATTAAAATTATGTTTGCAAAAATGTTTTTGTCTACTTTAAATTGTATTTCCGTCGATTCCATTAGTTGTGGAACATTGAATATAGTTTAAAATGATAGATATCAGTCATGGCGATTATTGTTGATCAACATTTTTCACGGAAATAGAGGTTATGTCCACGGAAAAACACTTTGAAGCCGGTACATTAAAATTATGTTTGCAAAAATGTTTTTGTCTACTTTAAATTGTATTTCCGTCGATTCCATTAGTTGTGGAGCATTGAATATAGTTTAAAATGATAGATATCAGTCATGGCAATTTTTGTTGATCAACATTTTCCACGGAAATAGAGGTTATGTCCACGGAAAAACACTTTGAAGCCGGTACATTAAAATTATGTTTGCAAAAATGTTTTTGTCTACTTTAAATTGTATTTCCGTCGATTCCATTAGTTGTGGAACATTGAATATAGTTTAAAATGATAGATATCAGTCATGGCAATTTTTGTTGATCAACATTTTCCACGGAAATAGAGGTTATGTCCACGGAAAAACACTTTGAAGCCGGTACATTAAAATTATGTTTGCAAAAATGTTTTTGTCTACTTTAAATTGTATTTCCGTCGATTCCATTAGTTGTGGAACATTGAATATAGT
The DNA here is from genome assembly GCA_024447215.1 of Panagrolaimus sp. LJ2400. Taxonomy (NCBI): domain Eukaryota; kingdom Metazoa; phylum Nematoda; class Chromadorea; order Rhabditida; family Panagrolaimidae; genus Panagrolaimus; species Panagrolaimus sp. LJ2400. Next base: position 333,683 of record JAMRYA010000050.1, on the reverse strand, counting down.
TTAAAATGATAGATATCAGTCATGGCGATTATTGTTGATCAACATTTTTCACGGAAATAGAGGTTATGTCCACGGAAAAACACTTTGAAGCCCGTACATTAAAATTATGTTTGCAAAAATGTTTTTGTCTACTTTAAATTGTATTTCCGTCGATTCCATTAGTTGAGGAACATTGAATATGGTATAAAATGATAGATATCAGTCATGGCAATTTTTGTTGATCAACATTTTCCACGGAAATAGAGGTTATGTCCACGGAAAAACACTTTGAAGCCGGTACATTAAAATTATGTTTGCAAAAATGTTTTTGTCTACTTTAAATTGTATTTCCGTCGATTCCATTAGTTGAGGAACATTGAATATGGTATAAAATGATAGATATCAGTCATGGCGATTATTGTTGATCAACATTTTCCACGGAAATAGAGGTTATGTCCACGGAAAAACACTTTGAAGCCGGTACATTAAAATTATGTTTGCAAAAATGTTTTTGTCTACTTTAAATTGTATTTCCGTCGATTCCATTAGTTGAGGAACATTGAATATGGTATAAAATGATAGATATCAGTCATGGCGATTATTGTTGATCAACATTTTCCACGGAAATAGAGGTTATGTCCACGGAAAAACACTTTGAAGCCGGTACATTAAAATTATGTTTGCAAAAATGTTTTTGTCTACTTTAAATTGTATTTCCGTCGATTCCATTAGTTGAGGAACATTGAATATGGTATAAAATGATAGATATCAGTCATGGCGATTATTGTTGATCAACATTTTCCACGGAAATAGAGGTTATGTCCACGGAAAAACACTTTGAAGCCGGTACATTAAAATTATGTTTGCAAAAATTTTTTTGTCTACTTTAAATTGTATTTCCGTCGATTCCATTAGTTGTGGAACATTGAATATAGTTTAAAATGATAGATATCAGTCATGGCAATTTTTGTTGATCAACATTTTCCACGGAAATAGAGGTTATGTCCACGGAAAAACACTTTGAAGCCGGTACATTAAAATTATGTTTGCAAAAATGTTTTTGTCTACTTTAAATTGTATTTCCGTCGATTCCATTAGTTGAGGAACATTGAATATGGTATAAAATGATAGATATCAGTCATGGCGATTATTGTTGATCAACATTTTCCACGGAAATAGAGGTTATGTCCACGGAAAAACACTTTGAAGCCGGTACATTAAAATTATGTTTGCAAAAATGTTTTTGTCTACTTTAAATTGTATTTCCGTCGATTCCATTAGTTGAGGAACATTGTATATGGTATAAAATGATAGATATCAGTCATGGCAATTTTTGTTGATCAACATTTTCCACGGAAATAGAGGTTATGTCCACGGAAAAACACTTTGAAGCCGGTACATTAAAATTATGTTTGCAAAAATGTTTTTGTCTACTTTAAATTGTATTTCCGTCGATTCCATTAGTTGAGGAACATTGAATATGGTATAAAATGATAGATATCAGTCATGGCGATTATTGTTGATCAACATTTTCCACGGAAATAGAGGTTATGTCCACGGAAAAACACTTTGAAGCCGGTACATTAAAATTATGTTTGCAAAAATGTTTTTGTCTACTTTAAATTGTATTTCCGTCGATTCCATTAGTTGAGGAACATTGTATATGGTATAAAATGATAGATATCAGTCATGGCAATTTTTGTTGATCAACATTTTCCACGGAAATAGAGGTTATGTCCACGGAAAAACACTTTGAAGCCGGTACATTAAAATTATGTTTGCAAAAATGTTTTTGTCTACTTTAAATTGTATTTCCGTCGATTCCATTAGTTGAGGAACATTGAATATGGTATAAAATGATAGATATCAGTCATGGCGATTATTGTTGATCAACATTTTCCACGGAAATAGAGGTTATGTCCACGGAAAAACACTTTGAAGCCGGTACATTAAAATTATGTTTGCAAAAATGTTTTTGTCTACTTTAAATTGTATTTCCGTCGATTCCATTAGTTGTGGAACATTGAATATAGTTTAAAATGATAGATATCAGTCATGGCAATTTTTGTTGATCAACATTTTCCACGGAAATAGAGGTTATGTCCACGGAAAAACACTTTGAAGCCGGTACATTAAAATTATGTTTGCAAAAATGTTTTTGTCTACTTTAAATTGTATTTCCGTCGATTCCATTAGTTGAGGAACATTGAATATGGTATAAAATGATAGATATCAGTCATGGCGATTATTGTTGATCAACATTTTCCACGGAAATAGAGGTTATGTCCACGGAAAAACACTTTGAAGCCGGTACATTAAAATTATGTTTGCAAAAATGTTTTTGTCTACTTTAAATTGTATTTCCGTCGATTCCATTAGTTGAGGAACATTGTATATGGTATAAAATGATAGATATCAGTCATGGCAATTTTTGTTGATCAACATTTTCCACGGAAATAGAGGTTATGTCCACGGAAAAACACTTTGAAGCCGGTACATTAAAATTATGTTTGCAAAAATGTTTTTGTCTACTTTAAATTGTATTTCCGTCGATTCCATTAGTTGAGGAACATTGAATATGGTATAAAATGATAGATATCAGTCATGGCGATTATTGTTGATCAACATTTTCCACGGAAATAGAGGTTATGTCCACGGAAAAACACTTTGAAGCCGGTACATTAAAATTATGTTTGCAAAAATGTTTTTGTCTACTTTAAATTGTATTTCCGTCGATTCCATTAGTTGTGGAACATTGAATATAGTTTAAAATGATAGATATCAGTCATGGCAATTATTGTTGATCAACATTTTCCACGGAAATAGAGGTTATGTCCACGGAAAAACACTTTGAAGCCGGTACATTAAAATTATGTTTGCAAAAATGTTTTTGTCTACTTTAAATTGTATTTCCGTCGATTCCATTAGTTGAGGAACATTGAATATGGTATAAAATGATAGATATCAGTCATGGCGATTATTGTTGATCAACATTTTCCACGGAAATAGAGGTTATGTCCACGGAAAAACACTTTGAAGCCGGTACATTAAAATTATGTTTGCAAAAATGTTTTTGTCTACTTTAAATTGTATTTCCGTCGATTCCATTAGTTGAGGAACATTGTATATGGTATAAAATGATAGATATCAGTCATGGCAATTTTTGTTGATCAACATTTTCCACGGAAATAGAGGTTATGTCCACGGAAAAACACTTTGAAGCCGGTACATTAAAATTATGTTTGCAAAAATGTTTTTGTCTACTTTAAATTGTATTTCCGTCGATTCCATTAGTTGTGGAACATTGAATATAGTTTAAAATGATAGATATCAGTCATGGCAATTTTTGTTGATCAACATTTTCCACGGAAATAGAGGTTATGTCCACGGAAAAACACTTTGAAGCCGGTACATTAAAATTATGTTTGCAAAAATGTTTTTGTCTACTTTAAATTGTATTTCCGTCGATTCCATTAGTTGAGGAACATTGAATATGGTATAAAATGATAGATATCAGTCATGGCGATTATTGTTGATCAACATTTTCCACGGAAATAGAGGTTATGTCCACGGAAAAACACTTTGAAGCCGGTACATTAAAATTATGTTTGCAAAAATGTTTTTGTCTACTTTAAATTGTATTTCCGTCGATTCCATTAGTTGAGGAACATTGTATATGGTATAAAATGATAGATATCAGTCATGGCAATTTTTGTTGATCAACATTTTCCACGGAAATAGAGGTTATGTCCACGGAAAAACACTTTGAAGCCGGTACATTAAAATTATGTTTGCAAAAATGTTTTTGTCTACTTTAAATTGTATTTCCGTCGATTCCATTAGTTGAGGAACATTGTATATGGTATAAAATGATAGATATCAGTCATGGCAATTTTTGTTGATCAACATTTTCCACGGAAATAGAGGTTATGTCCACGGAAAAACACTTTGAAGCCGGTACATTAAAATTATGTTTGCAAAAATGTTTTTGTCTACTTTAAATTGTATTTCCGTCGATTCCATTAGTTGTGGAACATTGAATATAGTTTAAAATGATAGATATCAGTCATGGCAATTATTGTTGATCAACATTTTCCACGGAAATAGAGGTTATGTCCACGGAAAAACACTTTGAAGCCGGTACATTAAAATTATGTTTGCAAAAATGTTTTTGTCTACTTTAAATTGTATTTCCGTCGATTCCATTAGTTGAGGAACATTGAATATGGTATAAAATGATAGATATCAGTCATGGCGATTATTGTTGATCAACATTTTCCACGGAAATAGAGGTTATGTCCACGGAAAAACACTTTGAAGCCGGTACATTAAAATTATGTTTGCAAAAATGTTTTTGTCTACTTTAAATTGTATTTCCGTCGATTCCATTAGTTGAGGAACATTGTATATGGTATAAAATGATAGATATCAGTCATGGCAATTTTTGTTGATCAACATTTTCCACGGAAATAGAGGTTATGTCCACGGAAAAACACTTTGAAGCCGGTACATTAAAATTATGTTTGCAAAAATGTTTTTGTCTACTTTAAATTGTATTTCCGTCGATTCCATTAGTTGAGGAACATTGTATATGGTATAAAATGATAGATATCAGTCATGGCAATTTTTGTTGATCAACATTTTCCACGGAAATAGAGGTTATGTCCACGGAAAAACACTTTGAAGCCGGTACATTAAAATTATGTTTGCAAAAATGTTTTTGTCTACTTTAAATTGTATTTCCGTCGATTCCATTAGTTGTGGAACATTGAATATAGTTTAAAATGATAGATATCAGTCATGGCAATTTTTGTTGATCAACATTTTCCACGGAAATAGAGGTTATGTCCACGGAAAAACACTTTGAAGCCGGTACATTAAAATTATGTTTGCAAAAATGTTTTTGTCTACTTTAAATTGTATTTCCGTCGATTCCATTAGTTGAGGAACATTGAATATGGTATAAAATGATAGATATCAGTCATGGCGATTATTGTTGATCAACATTTTCCACGGAAATAGAGGTTATGTCCACGGAAAAACACTTTGAAGCCGGTACATTAAAATTATGTTTGCAAAAATGTTTTTGTCTACTTTAAATTGTATTTCCGTCGATTCCATTAGTTGAGGAACATTGTATATGGTATAAAATGATAGATATCAGTCATGGCAATTTTTGTTGATCAACATTTTCCACGGAAATAGAGGTTATGTCCACGGAAAAACACTTTGAAGCCGGTACATTAAAATTATGTTTGCAAAAATGTTTTTGTCTACTTTAAATTGTATTTCCGTCGATTCCATTAGTTGTGGAACATTGAATATAGTTTAAAATGATAGATATCAGTCATGGCAATTTTTGTTGATCAACATTTTCCACGGAAATAGAGGTTATGTCCACGGAAAAACACTTTGAAGCCGGTACATTAAAATTATGTTTGCAAAAATGTTTTTGTCTACTTTAAATTGTATTTCCGTCGATTCCATTAGTTGTGGAACATTGAATATAGTTTAAAATGATAGATATCAGTCATGGCAATTATTGTTGATCAACATTTTCCACGGAAATAGAGGTTATGTCCACGGAAAAACACTTTGAAGCCGGTACATTAAAATTATGTTTGCAAAAATGTTTTTGTCTACTTTAAATTGTATTTCCGTCGATTCCATTAGTTGAGGAACATTGAATATGGTATAAAATGATAGATATCAGTCATGGCGATTATTGTTGATCAACATTTTCCACGGAAATAGAGGTTATGTCCACGGAAAAACACTTTGAAGCCGGTACATTAAAATTATGTTTGCAAAAATGTTTTTGTCTACTTTAAATTGTATTTCCGTCGATTCCATTAGTTGAGGAACATTGTATATGGTATAAAATGATAGATATCAGTCATGGCAATTTTTGTTGATCAACATTTTCCACGGAAATAGAGGTTATGTCCACGGAAAAACACTTTGAAGCCGGTACATTAAAATTATGTTTGCAAAAATGTTTTTGTCTACTTTAAATTGTATTTCCGTCGATTCCATTAGTTGAGGAACATTGAATATGGTATAAAATGATAGATATCAGTCATGGCGATTATTGTTGATCAACATTTTCCACGGAAATAGAGGTTATGTCCACGGAAAAACACTTTGAAGCCGGTACATTAAAATTATGTTTGCAAAAATGTTTTTGTCTACTTTAAATTGTATTTCCGTCGATTCCATTAGTTGAGGAACATTGTATATGGTATAAAATGATAGATATCAGTCATGGCAATTTTTGTTGATCAACATTTTCCACGGAAATAGAGGTTATGTCCACGGAAAAACACTTTGAAGCCGGTACATTAAAATTATGTTTGCAAAAATGTTCTTGTCTACTTTAAATTGTATTTCCGTCGATTCCATTAGTTGTGGAACATTGATTATAGTTTAAAATGATAGATATCAGTCATGGCAATTATTGTTGATCAACATTTTCCACGGAAATAGAGGTTATGTCCACGGAAAAACACTTTGAAGCCGGTACATTAAAATTATGTTTGCAAAAATGTTTTTGTCTACTTTAAATTGTATTTCCGTCGATTCCATTAGTTGTGGAACATTGAATATAGTTTAAAATGATAGATATCAGTCATGGCAATTTTTGTTGATCAACATTTTCCACGGAAATAGAGGTTATGTCCACGGAAAAACACTTTGAAGCCGGTACATTAATATTATGTTTGCAAAAATGTTTTTGTCTACTTTAAAATGTATTTCCGTCGATTCCATTAGTTGTGGAACATTGAATATGGTATAAAATGATAGATATCAGTCATGGCGATTATTGTTGATCAACATTTTCCACGGAAATAGAGGTTATGTCAACGGAAAAACACTTTGAAGCCGGTACATTAAAATTATGTTTGCAAAAATGTTTTTGTCTACTTTAAATTGTATTTCCGTCGATTCCATTAGTTGAGGAACATTGAATATAGTTTAAAATGATAGATATCAGTCATGGCGAATATTGTTGATCAACATTTTCCACGGAAATAGAGGTTATGTCCACGGAAAAACACTTTGAAGCCGGTACATTAAAATTATGTTTGCAAAAATGTTTTTGTCTACTTTAAATTGTATTTCCGTCGATTCCATTAGTTGTGGAACATTGAATATAGTTTAAAATGATAGATATCAGTCATGGCGATTATTGTTGATCAACATTTTCCACGGAAATAGAGGTTATGTCCACGGAAAAACACTTTGAAGCCGGTACATTAAAATTATGTTTGCAAAAATGTTTTTGTCTACTTTAAATTGTATTTCCGTCGATTCCATTAGTTGAGGAACATTGAATATGGTATAAAATGATAGATATCAGTCATGGCGATTATTGTTGATCAACATTTTCCACGGAAATAGAGGTTATGTCCACGGAAAAACACTTTGAAGCCTGTACATTAAAATTATGTTTGCAAAAATGTTTTTGTCTACTTTAAATTGTATTTCCGTCGATTCCATTAGTTGAGGAACATTGTATATGGTATAAAATGATAGATATCAGTCATGGCAATTTTTGTTGATCAACATTTTCCACGGAAATAGAGGTTATGTCCACGGAAAAACACTTTGAAGCCGGTACATTAAAATTATGTTTGCAAAAATGTTTTTGTCTACTTTAAATTGTATTTCCGTCGATTCCATTAGTTGAGGAACATTGAATATGGTATAAAATGATAGATATCAGTCATGGCGATTATTGTTGATCAACATTTTCCACGGAAATAGAGGTTATGTCCACGGAAAAACACTTTGAAGCCGGTACATTAAAATTATGTTTGCAAAAATGTTTTTGTCTACTTTAAATTGTATTTCCGTCGATTCCATTAGTTGAGGAACATTGAATATGGTATAAAATGATAGATATCAGTCATGGCGATTATTGTTGATCAACATTTTCCACGGAAATAGAGGTTATGTCCACGGAAAAACACTTTGAAGCCGGTACATTAAAATTATGTTTGCAAAAATGTTTTTGTCTACTTTAAATTGTATTTCCGTCGATTCCATTAGTTGTGGAACATTGAATATAGTTTAAAATGATAGATATCAGTCATGGCAATTTTTGTTGATCAACATTTTCCACGGAAATAGAGGTTATGTCCACGGAAAAACACTTTGAAGCCGGTACATTAAAATTATGTTTGCAAAAATGTTTTTGTCTACTTTAAATTGTATTTCCGTCGATTCCATTAGTTGAGGAACATTGTATATGGTATAAAATGATAGATATCAGTCATGGCAATTTTTGTTGATCAACATTTTCCACGGAAATAGAGGTTATGTCCACGGAAAAACACTTTGAAGCCGGTACATTAAAATTATGTTTGCAAAAATGTTTTTGTCTACTTTAAATTGTATTTCCGTCGATTCCATTAGTTGAGGAACATTGAATATGGTATAAAATGATAGATATCAGTCATGGCAATTATTGTTGATCAACATTTTCCACGGAAATAGAGGTTATGTCCACGGAAAAACACTTTGAAGCCGGTACATTAAAATTATGTTTGCAAAAATGTTTTTGTCTACTTTAAATTGTATTTCCGTCGATTCCATTAGTTGTGGAACATTGAATATAGTTTAAAATGATAGATATCAGTCATGGCAATTTTTGTTGATCAACATTTTCCACGGAAATAGAGGTTATGTCCACGGAAAAACACTTTGAAGCCGGTACATTAATATTATGTTTGCAAAAATGTTTTTGTCTACTTTAAATTGTATTTCCGTCGATTCCATTAGTTGAGGAACATTGAATATGGTATAAAATGATAGATATCAGTCATGGCAATTATTGTTGATCAACATTTTCCACGGAAATAGAGGTTATGTCCACGTAAAAACACTTTGAAGCCGGTACATTAAAATTATGTTTGCAAAAATGTTTTTGTCTACTTTAAATTGTATTTCCGTCGATTCCATTAGTTGAGGAACATTGTATATGGTATAAAATGATAGATATCAGTCATGGCAATTTTTGTTGATCAACATTTTCCACGGAAATAGAGGTTATGTCCACGGAAAAACACTTTGAAGCCGGTACATTAAAATTATGTTTGCAAAAATGTTTTTGTCTACTTTAAATTGTATTTCCGTCGATTCCATTAGTTGAGGAACATTGAATATGGTATAAAATGATAGATATCAGTCATGGCGATTATTGTTGATCAACATTTTCCACGGAAATAGAGGTTATGTCCACGGAAAAACACTTTGAAGCCGGTACATTAAAATTATGTTTGCAAAAATGTTTTTGTCTACTTTAAATTGTATTTCCGTCGATTCCATTAGTTGTGGAACATTGAATATAGTTTAAAATGATAGATATCAGTCATGGCAATTTTTGTTGATCAACATTTTCCACGGAAATAGAGGTTATGTCCACGGAAAAACACTTTGAAGCCGGTACATTAAAATTATGTTTGCAAAAATGTTTTTGTCTACTTTAAATTGTATTTCCGTCGATTCCATTAGTTGAGGAACATTGTATATGGTATAAAATGATAGATATCAGTCATGGCAATTTTTGTTGATCAACATTTTCCACGGAAATAGAGGTTATGTCCACGGAAAAACACTTTGAAGCCGGTACATTAAAATTATGTTTGCAAAAATGTTTTTGTCTACTTTAAATTGTATTTCCGTCGATTCCATTAGTTGAGGAACATTGAATATGGTATAAAATGATAGATATCAGTCATGGCAATTATTGTTGATCAACATTTTCCACGGAAATAGAGGTTATGTCCACGGAAAAACACTTTGAAGCCGGTACATTAAAATTATGTTTGCAAAAATGTTTTTGTCTACTTTAAATTGTATTTCCGTCGATTCCATTAGTTGTGGAACATTGAATATAGTTTAAAATGATAGATATCAGTCATGGCAATTTTTGTTGATCAACATTTTCCACGGAAATAGAGGTTATGTCCACGGAAAAACACTTTGAAGCCGGTACATTAATATTATGTTTGCAAAAATGTTTTTGTCTACTTTAAATTGTATTTCCGTCGATTCCATTAGTTGAGGAACATTGAATATGGTATAAAATGATAGATATCAGTCATGGCAATTATTGTTGATCAACATTTTCCACGGAAATAGAGGTTATGTCCACGTAAAAACACTTTGAAGCCGGTACATTAAAATTATGTTTGCAAAAATGTTTTTGTCTACTTTAAATTGTATTTCCGTCGATTCCATTAGTTGAGGAACATTGTATATGGTATAAAATGATAGATATCAGTCATGGCAATTTTTGTTGATCAACATTTTCCACGGAAATAGAGGTTATGTCCACGGAAAAACACTTTGAAGCCGGTACATTAAAATTATGTTTGCAAAAATGTTTTTGTCTACTTTAAATTGTATTTCCGTCGATTCCATTAGTTGTGGAACATTGAATATGGTATAAAATGATAGATATCAGTCATGGCAATTATTGTTGATCAACATTTTCCACGGAAATAGAGGTTATGTCCACGGAAAAACACTTTGAAGCCGGTACATTAAAATTATGTTTGCAAAAATGTTTTTGTCTACTTTAAATTGTATTTCCGTCGATTCCATTAGTTGAGGAACATTGTATATGGTATAAAATGATAGATATCAGTCATGGCAATTTTTGTTGATCAACATTTTCCACGGAAATAGAGGTTATGTCCACGGAAAAACACTTTGAAGCCGGTACATTAAAATTATGTTTGCAAAAATGTTTTTGTCTACTTTAAATTGTATTTCCGTCGATTCCATTAGTTGAGGAACATTGAATATGGTATAAAATGATAGATATCAGTCATGGCAATTATTGTTGATCAACATTTTCCACGGAAATAGAGGTTATGTCCACGGAAAAACACTTTGAAGCCGGTACATTAAAATTATGTTTGCAAAAATGTTTTTGTCTACTTTAAATTGTATTTCCGTCGATTCCATTAGTTGTGGAACATTGAATATAGTTTAAAATGATAGATATCAGTCATGGCAATTTTTGTTGATCAACATTTTCCACGGAAATAGAGGTTATGTCCACGGAAAAACACTTTGAAGCCGGTACATTAATATTATGTTTGCAAAAATGTTTTTGTCTACTTTAAAATGTATTTCCGTCGATTCCATTAGTTGTGGAACATTGAATATAGTTTAAAATGATAGATATCAGTCATGGCGATTATTGTTGATCAACATTTTCCACGGAAATAGAGGTTATGTCAACGGAAAAACACTTTGAAGCCGGTACATTAATATTATGTTTGCAAAAATGTTTTTGTCTACTTTAAATTGTATTTCCGTCGATTCCATTAGTTGAGGAACATTGAATATGGTATAAAATGATAGATATCAGTCATGGCGATTATTGTTGATCAACATTTTCCACGGAAATAGAGGTTATGTCCACGGAAAAACACTTTGAAGCCGGTACATTAATATTATGTTTGCAAAAATGTTTTTGTCTACTTTAAATTGTATTTCCGTCGATTCCATTAGTTGAGGAACATTGTATATGGTATAAAATGATAGATATCAGTCATGGCAATTTTTGTTGATCAACATTTTCCACGGAAATAGAGGTTATGTCCACGGAAAAACACTTTGAAGCCGGTACATTAAAATTATGTTTGCAAAAATGTTTTTGTCTACTTTAAATTGTATTTCCGTCGATTCCATTAGTTGAGGAACATTGAATATGGTATAAAATGATAGATATCAGTCATGGCAATTATTGTTGATCAACATTTTCCACGGAAATAGAGGTTATGTCCACGGAAAAACACTTTGAAGCCGGTACATTAAAATTATGTTTGCAAAAATGTTTTTGTCTACTTTAAATTGTATTTCCGTCGATTCCATTAGTTGTGGAACATTGAATATAGTTTAAAATGATAGATATCAGTCATGGCAATTTTTGTTGATCAACATTTTCCACGGAAATAGAGGTTATGTCCACGGAAAAACACTTTGAAGCCGGTACATTAATATTATGTTTGCAAAAATGTTTTTGTCTACTTTAAAATGTATTTCCGTCGATTCCATTAGTTGTGGAACATTGAATATAGTTTAAAATGATAGATATCAGTCATGGCGATTATTGTTGATCAACATTTTCCACGGAAATAGAGGTTATGTCCACGGAAAAACACTTTGAAGCCGGTACATTAAAATTATGTTTGCAAAAATGTTTTTGTCTACTTTAAATTGTATTTCCGTCGATTCCATTAGTTGAGGAACATTGAATATGGTATAAAATGATAGATATCAGTCATGGCAATTATTGTTGATCAACATTTTCCACGGAAATAGAGGTTATGTCCACGGAAAAACACTTTGAAGCCGGTACATTAAAATTATGTTTGCAAAAATGTTTTTGTCTACTTTAAATTGTATTTCCGTCGATTCCATTAGTTGTGGAACATTGAATATAGTTTAAAATGATAGATATCAGTCATGGCAATTTTTGTTGATCAACATTTTCCACGGAAATAGAGGTTATGTCCACGGAAAAACACTTTGAAGCCGGTACATTAATATTATGTTTGCAAAAATGTTTTTGTCTACTTTAAAATGTATTTCCGTCGATTCCATTAGTTGTGGAACATTGAATATAGTTTAAAATGATAGATATCAGTCATGGCGATTATTGTTGATCAACATTTTCCACGGAAATAGAGGTTATGTCCACGGAAAAACACTTTGAAGCCGGTACATTAATATTATGTTTGCAAAAATGTTTTTGTCTACTTTAAATTGTATTTCCGTCGATTCCATTAGTTGAGGAACATTGTATATGGTATAAAATGATAGATATCAGTCATGGCAATTTTTGTTGATCAACATCTTCCACGGAAATAGAGGTTATGTCCACGGAAAAACACTTTGAAGCCGGTACATTAAAATTATGTTTGCAAAAATGTTTTTGTCTACTTTAAATTGTATTTCCGTCGATTCCATTAGTTGAGGAACATTGAATATGGTATAAAATGATAGATATCAGTCATGGCAATTATTGTTGATCAACATTTTCCACGGAAATAGAGGTTATGTCCACGGAAAAACACTTTGAAGCCGGTAAATTAAAATTATGTTTGCAAAAATGTTTTTGTCTACTTTAAATTGTATTTCCGTCGATTCCATTAGTTGTGGAACATTGAATATAGTTTAAAATGATAGATATCAGTCATGGCAATTTTTGTTGATCAACATTTTCCACGGAAATAGAGGTTATGTCCACGGAAAAACACTTTGAAGCCGGTACATTAATATTATGTTTGCAAAAATGTTTTTGTCTACTTTAAAATGTATTTCCGTCGATTCCATTAGTTGTGGAACATTGAATATAGTTTAAAATGATAGATATCAGTCATGGCGATTATTGTTGATCAACATTTTCCACGGAAATAGAGGTTATGTCCACGGAAAAACACTTTGAAGCCGGTACATTAAAATTATGTTTGCAAAAATGTTTTTGTCTACTTTAAATTGTATTTCCGTCGATTCCATTAGTTGAGGAACATTGAATATGGTATAAAATGATAGATATCAGTCATGGCAATTATTGTTGATCAACATTTTCCACGGAAATAGAGGTTATGTCCACGGAAAAACACTTTGAAGCCGGTACATTAAAATTATGTTTGCAAAAATGTTTTTGTCTACTTTAAATTGTATTTCCGTCGATTCCATTAGTTGTGGAACATTGAATATAGTTTAAAATGATAGATATCAGTCATGGCAATTTTTGTTGATCAACATTTTCCACGGAAATAGAGGTTATGTCCACGGAAAAACACTTTGAAGCCGGTACATTAATATTATGTTTGCAAAAATGTTTTTGTCTACTTTAAAATGTATTTCCGTCGATTCCATTAGTTGTGGAACATTGAATATAGTTTAAAATGATAGATATCAGTCATGGCGATTATTGTTGATCAACATTTTCCACGGAAATAGAGGTTATGTCAACGGAAAAACACTTTGAAGCCGGTACATTAAAATTATGTTTGCAAAAGTGTTTTTGTCTACTTTAAATTGTATTTCCGTCGATTCCATTAGTTGAGGAACATTGAATATGGTATAAAATGATAGATATCAGTCATGGCGATTATTGTTGATCAACATTTTCCACGGAAATAGAGGTTATGTCCACGGAAAAACACTTTGAAGCCGGTACATTAATATTATGTTTGCGAAAATGTTTTTGTCTACTTTAAATTGTATTTCCGTCGATTCCATTAGTTGAGGAACATTGTATATGGTATAAAATGATAGATATCAGTCATGGCGATTATTGTTGATCAACATTTTCCACGGAAATAGAGGTTATGTCCACGGAAAAACACTTTGAAGCCGGTACATTAATATTATGTTTGCAAAAATGTTTTTGTCTACTTTAAATTGTATTTCCGTCGATTCCATTAGTTGAGGAACATTGTATATGGTATAAAATGATAGATATCAGTCATGGCAATTTTTGTTGATCAACATTTTCCACGGAAATAGAGGTTATGTCCACGGAAAAACACTTTGAAGCCGGTACATTAAAATTATGTTTGCAAAAATGTTTTTGTCTACTTTAAATTGTATTTCCGTCGATTCCATTAGTTGAGGAACATTGAATATGGTATAAAATGATAGATATCAGTCATGGCAATTATTGTTGATCAACATTTTCCACGGAAATAGAGGTTATGTCCACGGAAAAACACTTTGAAGCCGGTACATTAAAATTATGTTTGCAAAAATGTTTTTGTCTACTTTAAATTGTATTTCCGTCGATTCCATTAGTTGTGGAACATTGAATATAGTTTAAAATGATAGATATCAGTCATGGCAATTTTTGTTGATCAACATTTTCCACGGAAATAGAGGTTATGTCCACGGAAAAACACTTTGAAGCCGGTACATTAATATTATGTTTGCAAAAATGTTTTTGTCTACTTTAAAATGTATTTCCGTCGATTCCATTAGTTGTGGAACATTGAATATAGTTTAAAATGATAGATATCAGTCATGGCGATTATTGTTGATCAACATTTTCCACGGAAATAGAGGTTATGTCCACGGAAAAACACTTTGAAGCCGGTACATTAAAATTATGTTTGCAAAAATGTTTTTGTCTACTTTAAATTGTATTTCCGTCGATTCCATTAGTTGAGGAACATTGAATATGGTATAAAATGATAGATATCAGTCATGGCAATTATTGTTGATCAACATTTTCCACGGAAATAGAGGTTATGTCCACGGAAAAACACTTTGAAGCCGGTACATTAAAATTATGTTTGCAAAAATGTTTTTGTCTACTTTAAATTGTATTTCCGTCGATTCCATTAGTTGAGGAACATTGTATATGGTATAAAATGATAGATATCAGTCATGGCAATTTTTGTTGATCAACATTTTCCACGGAAATAGAGGTTATGTCCACGGAAAAACACTTTGAAGCCGGTACATTAAAATTATGTTTGCAAAAATGTTTTTGTCTACTTTAAATTGTATTTCCGTCGATTCCATTAGTTGTGGAACATTGAATATAGTTTAAAATGATAGATATCAGTCATGGCAATTTTTGTTGATCAACATTTTCCACGGAAATAGAGGTTATGTCCACGGAAAAACACTTTGAAGCCGGTACATTAAAATTATGTTTGCAAAAATGTTTTTGTCTACTTTAAATTGTATTTCCGTCGATTCCATTAGTTGAGGAACATTGTATATGGTATAAAATGATAGATATCAGTCATGGCAATTTTTGTTGATCAACATTTTCCACGGAAATAGAGGTTATGTCCACGGAAAAACACTTTGAAGCCGGTACATTAAAATTATGTTTGCAAAAATGTTTTTGTCTACTTTAAATTGTATTTCCGTCGATTCCATTAGTTGTGGAACATTGAATATAGTTTAAAATGATAGATATCAGTCATGGCAATTTTTGTTGATCAACATTTTCCACGGAAATAGAGGTTATGTCCACGGAAAAACACTTTGAAGCCGGTACATTAATATTATGTTTGCAAAAATGTTTTTGTCTACTTTAAAATGTATTTCCGTCGATTCCATTAGTTGTGGAACATTGAATATAGTTTAAAATGATAGATATCAGTCATGGCGATTATTGTTGATCAACATTTTCCACGGAAATAGAGGTTATGTCCACGGAAAAACACTTTGAAGCCGGTACATTAAAATTATGTTTGCAAAAATGTTTTTGTCTACTTTAAATTGTATTTCCGTCGATTCCATTAGTTGTGGAACATTGAATATAGTTTAAAATGATAGATATCAGTCATGGCGATTATTGTTGATCAACATTTTCCACGGAAATAGAGGTTATGTCCACGGAAAAACACTTTGAAGCCGGTACATTAAAATTATGTTTGCAAAAATGTTTTTGTCTACTTTAAATTGTATTTCCGTCGATTCCATTAGTTGAGGAACATTGAATATGGTATAAAATGATAGATATCAGTCATGGCGATTATTGTTGATCAACATTTTCCACGGAAATAGAGGTTATGTCCACGGAAAAACACTTTGAAGCCGGTACATTAAAATTATGTTTGCAAAAATGTTTTTGTCTACTTTAAATTGTATTTCCGTCGATTCCATTAGTTGTGGAACATTGAATATAGTTTAAAATGATAGATATCAGTCATGGCGATTATTGTTGATCAACATTTTCCACGGAAATAGAGGTTGTGTCCACGGAAAAACACTTTGAAGCCGTTACATTAAAATTATGTTTGCAAAAATGTTTTTGTCTACTTTAAATTGTATTTCCGTCGATTCCATTAGTTGAGGAACATTGAATATGGTATAAAATGATAGATATCAGTCATGGCGATTATTGTTGATCATCATTTTCCACGGAAATAGAGGTTATGTCCACGGAAAAACACTTTGAAGCCGGTACATTAAAATTATGTTTGCAAAAATGTTTTTGTCTACTTTAAATTGTATTTCCGTCGATTCCATTAGTTGTGGAACATTGAATATAGTTTAAAATGATAGATATCAGTCATGGCGATTATTGTTGATCAACATTTTCCACGGAAATAGAGGTTATGTCCACGGAAAAACACTTTGAAGCCGGTACATTAAAATTATGTTTGCAAAAATGTTTTTGTCTACTTTAAATTGTATTTCCGTCGATTCCATTAGTTGAGGAACATTGAATATAGTTTAAAATGATAGATATCAGTCATGGCGATTATTGTTGATCAACATTTTCCACGGAAATAGAGGTTATGTCCACGGAAAAACACTTTGAAGCCGGTACATTAATATTATGTTTGCAAAAATGTTTTTGTCTACTTTAAATTGTATTTCCGTCGATTCTATTAGTTGTGGAACATTGAATATAGTTTAAAATGATAGATATCAGTCATGGCGATTATTGTTGATCAACATTTTCCACGGAAATAGAGGTTATGTCCACGGAAAAACACTTTGAAGCCGGTACATTAAAATTATGTTTGCAAAAATGTTTTTGTCTACTTTAAATTGTATTTCCGTCGATTCCATTAGTTGAGGAACATTGAATATGGTATAAAATGATAGATATCAGTCATGGCGATTATTGTTGATCAACATTTTCCACGGAAATAGAGGTTATGTCCACGGAAAAACCCTTTGAAGCCGGTACATTAATATTATGTTTGCAAAAATGTTTTTGTCTACTTAAAAATGTATTTCCGTCGATTCCATTAGTTGTGGAACATTGAATATAGTTTAAAATGATAGATATCAGTCATGGCGATTATTGTTGATCAACATTTTCCACGGAAATAGAGGTTATGTCCACGGAAAAACACTTTGAAGCCGGTACATTAAAATTATGTTTGCAGAAATGTTTTTGTCTACTTTAAATTGTATTTCCGTCGATTCCATTAGTTGAGGAACATTGAATATGGTATAAAATGATAGATATCAGTCATGGCGATTATTGTTGATCAACATTTTCCACGGAAATAGAGGTTATGTCCACGGAAAAACACTTTGAAGCCGGTACATTAAAATTATGTTTGCAAAAATGTTTTTGTCTACTTTTAATTGTATTTCCGTCGATTCCATTAGTTGAGGAACATTGAATATGGTATAAAATGATAGATATCAGTCATGGCAATTTTTGTTGATCAACATTTTCCACGGAAATAGAGGTTATGTCCACGGAAAAACCCTTTGAAGCCGGTACATTAATATTATGTTTGCAAAAATGTTTTTGTCTACTTTTAATTGTATTTCCGTCGATTCCATTAGTTGAGGAACATTGAATATGGTATAAAATGATAGATATCAGTCATGGCAATTTTTGTTGATCAACATTTTCCACGGAAATAGAGGTTATGTCCACGGAAAAACCCTTTGAAGCCGGTACATTAATATTATGTTTGCAAAAATGTTTTTGTCTACTTAAAAATGTATTTCCGTCGATTCCATTAGTTGTGGAACATTGAATATAGTTTAAAATGATAGATATCAGTCATGGCGATTATTGTTGATCAACATTTTCCACGGAAATAGAGGTTATGTCCACGGAAAAACACTTTGAAGCCGGTACATTAAAATTATGTTTGCAGAAATGTTTTTGTGTACTTTAAATTGTATTTCCGTCGATTCCATTAGTTGAGGAACATTGAATATGGTATAAAATGATAGATATCAGTCATGGCGATTATTGTTGATCAACATTTTCCACGGAAATAGAGGTTATGTCCACGGAAAAACACTTTGAAGCCGGTACATTAAAATTATGTTTGCAGAAATGTTTTTGTGTACTTTAAATTGTATTTCCGTCGATTCCATTAGTTGAGGAACATTGAATATGGTATAAAATGATAGATATCAGTCATGGCGATTATTGTTGATCAACATTTTCCACGGAAATAGAGGTTATGTCCACGGAAAAACCCTTTGAAGCCGGTACATTAATATTATGTTTGCAAAAATGTTTTTGTCTACTTAAAAATGTATTTCCGTCGATTCCATTAGTTGTGGAACATTGAATATAGTTTAAAATGATAGATATCAGTCATGGCGATTATTGTTGATCAACATTTTCCACGGAAATAGAGGTTATGTCCACGGAAAAACCCTTTGAAGCCGGTACATTAATATTATGTTTGCAAAAATGTTTTTGTCTACTTAAAAATGTATTTCCGTCGATTCCATTAGTTGTGGAACATTGAATATAGTTTAAAATGATAGATATCAGTCATGGCAATTTTTGTTGATCAACATTTTCCACGGAAATAGAGGTTATGTCCACGGAAAAACCCTTTGAAGCCGGTACATTAATATTATGTTTGCAAAAATGTTTTTGTCTACTTAAAAATGTATTTCCGTCGATTCCATTAGTTGTGGAACATTGAATATAGTTTAAAATGATAGATATCAGTCATGGCGATTATTGTTGATCAACATTTTCCACGGAAATAGAGGTTATGTCCACGGAAAAACACTTTGAAGCCGGTACATTAAAATTATGTTTGCAGAAATGTTTTTGTGTACTTTAAATTGTATTTCCGTCGATTCCATTAGTTGAGGAACATTGAATATGGTATAAAATGATAGATATCAGTCATGGCGATTATTGTTGATCAACATTTTCCACGGAAATAGAGGTTATGTCCACGGAAAAACACTTTGAAGCCGGTACATTAAAATTATGTTTGCAAAAATGTTTTTGTATACTTTAAATTGTATTTCCGTCGATTCCATTAGTTGAGGAACATTGAATATGGTATAAAATGATAGATATCAGTCATGGCGATTATTGTTGATCAACATTTTCCACGGAAATAGAGGTTATGTCCACGGAAAAACACTTTGAAGCCGGTACATTAAAATTATGTTTGCAAAAATGTTTTTGTCTACTTTAAATTGTATTTCCGTCGATTCCATTAGTTGAGGAACATTGAATATGGTATAAAATGATAGATATCAGTCATGGCGATTATTGTTGATCAACATTTTCCACGGAAATAGAGGTTATGTCCACGGAAAAACACTTTGAAGCCGGTACATTAAAATTATGTTTGCAAAAATGTTTTTGTCTACTTTAAATTGTATTTCCGTCGATTCCATTAGTTGAGGAACATTGAATATGGTATAAAATGATAGATATCAGTCATGGCGATTATTGTTGATCAACATTTTCCACGGAAATAGAGGTTATGTCCACGGAAAAACACTTTGAAGCCGGTACATTAAAATTATGTTTGCAAAAATGTTTTTGTCTACTTTAAATTGTATTTCCGTCGATTCCATTAGTTGAGGAACATTGAATATGGTATAAAATGATAGATATCAGTCATGGCGATTATTGTTGATCAACATTTTCCACGGAAATAGAGGTTATGTCCACGGAAAAACCCTTTGAAGCCGGTACATTAATATTATGTTTGCAAAAATGTTTTTGTCTACTTAAAAATGTATTTCCGTCGATTCCATTAGTTGTGGAACATTGAATATAGTTTAAAATGATAGATATCAGTCATGGCGATTATTGTTGATCAACATTTTCCACGGAAATAGAGGTTATGTCCACGGAAAAACACTTTGAAGCCGGTACATTAAAATTATGTTTGCAAAAATGTTTTTGTCTACTTTAAATTGTATTTCCGTCGATTCCATTAGTTGAGGAACATTGAATATGGTATAAAATGATAGATATCAGTCATGGCGATTATTGTTGATCAACATTTTCCACGGAAATAGAGGTTATGTCCACGGAAAAACACTTTGAAGCCGGTACATTAAAATTATGTTTGCAAAAATGTTTTTGTCTACTTTAAATTGTATTTCCGTCGATTCCATTAGTTGAGGAACATTGAATATGGTATAAAATGATAGATATCAGTCATGGCAATTTTTGTTGATCAACATTTTCCACGGAAATAGAGGTTATGTCCACGGAAAAACACTTTGAAGCCGGTACATTAAAATTATGTTTGCAAAAATGTTTTTGTCTACTTTAAATTGTATTTCCGTCGATTCCATTAGTTGAGGAACATTGTATATGGTATAAAATGATAGATATCAGTCATGGCAATTTTTGTTGATCAACATTTTCCACGGAAATAGAGGTTATGTCCACGGAAAAACACTTTGAAGCCGGTACATTAAAATTATGTTTGCAAAAATGTTTTTGTCTACTTTAAATTGTATTTCCGTCGATTCCATTAGTTGTGGAACATTGAATATAGTTTAAAATGATAGATATCAGTCATGGCGATTATTGTTGATCAACATTTTCCACGGAAATAGAGGTTGTGTCCACGGAAAAACACTTTGAAGCCGTTACATTAAAATTATGTTTGCAAAAATGTTTTTGTCTACTTTAAATTGTATTTCCGTCGATTCCATTAGTTGAGGAACATTGAATATGGTATAAAATGATAGATATCAGTCATGGCGATTATTGTTGATCAAGATTTTCCACGGAAATAGAGGTTATGTCCACGGAAAAACACTTTGAAGCCGGTACATTAAAATTATGTTTGCAAAAATGTTTTTGTCTACTTTAAATTGTATTTCCGTCGATTCCATTAGTTGAGGAACATTGAATATGGTATAAAATGATAGATATCAGTCATGGCGATTATTGTTGATCAACATTTTCCACGGAAATAGAGGTTATGTCCACGGAAAAACACTATGAAGCCGGTACATTAAAATTATGTTTGCAAAAATGTTTTTGTCTACTTTAAATTGTATTTCCGTCGATTCCATTAGTTGTGGAACATTGAATATAGTTTAAAATGATAGATATCAGTCATGGCGATTATTGTTGATCAACGTTTTCCACGGAAATAGAGGTTATGTCCACGGAAAAACACTTTGAAGCCGGTACATTAAAATTATGTTTGCAAAAATGTTTTTGTCTACTTTAAATTGTATTTCCGTCGATTCCATTAGTTGTGGAACATTGAATATAGTTTAAAATGATAGATATCAGTCATGGCGATTATTGTTGATCAACATTTTCCACGGAAATAGAGGTTATGTCCACGGAAAAACACTTTGAAGCCGGTACATTAAAATTATGTTTGCAAAAATGTTTTTGTCTACTTTAAATTGTATTTCCGTCGATTCCATTAGTTGTGGAACATTGAATATAGTTTAAAATGATAGATATCAGTCATGGCGATTATTGTTGATCAACATTTTCCACGGAAATAGAGGTTGTGTCCACGGAAAAACACTTTGAAGCCGGTACATTAAAATTATGTTTGCAAAAATGTTTTTGTCTACTTTAAATTGTATTTCCGTCGATTCCATTAGTTGAGGAACATTGAATATGGTATAAAATGATAGATATCAGTCATGGCGATTATTGTTGATCAACATTTTCCACGGAAATAGAGGTTATGTCCACGGAAAAACACTTTGAAGCCGGTACATTAAAATTATGTTTGCAAAAATGTTTTTGTCTACTTTAAATTGTATTTCCGTTGATTCCATTAGTTGAGGAACATTGAATATGGTATAAAATGATAGATATCAGTCATGGCGATTATTGTTGATCAACATTTTCCACGGAAATAGAGGTTATGTCCACGGAAAAACACTTTGAAGCCGGTACATTAAAATTATGTTTGCAAAAATGTTTTTGTCTACTTTAAATTGTATTTCCGTCGATTCCATTAGTTGTGGAACATTGAATATAGTTTAAAATGATAGATATCAGTCATGGCGATTATTGTTGATCAACATTTTCCACGGAAATAGAGGTTATGTCCACGGAAAAACACTTTGAAGCCGGTACATTAAAATTATGTTTGCAAAAATGTTTTTGTCTACTTTAAATTGTATTTCCGTTGATTCCATTAGTTGAGGAACATTGAATATGGTATAAAATGATAGATATCAGTCATGGCGATTATTGTTGATCAACATTTTCCACGGAAATAGAGGTTATGTCCACGGAAAAACACTTTGAAGCCGGTACATTAAAATTATGTTTGCAAAAATGTTTTTGTCTACTTTAAATTGTATTTCCGTCGATTCCATTAGTTGTGGAACATTGAATATAGTTTAAAATGATAGATATCAGTCATGGCGATTATTGTTGATCAACATTTTCCACGGAAATAGAGGTTATGTCCACGGAAAAACACTTTGAAGCCGGTACATTAAAATTATGTTTGCAAAAATGTTTTTGTCTACTTTAAATTGTATTTCCGTCGATTCCATTAGTTGAGGAACATTGAATATGGTATAAAATGATAGATATCAGTCATGGCGATTATTGTTGATCAACATTTTCCACGGAAATAGAGGTTATGTCCACGGAAAAACCCTTTGAAGCCGGTACATTAATATTATGTTTGCAAAAATGTTTTTGTCTACTTTAAATTGTATTTCCGTCGATTCCATTAGTTGAGGAACATTGAATATGGTATGAAATGATAGATATCAGTCATGGCGATTATTGTTGATCAACATTTTCCACGGAAATAGAGGTTATGTCCACGGAAAAACCCTTTGAAGCCGGTACATTAATATTATGTTTGCAAAAATGTTTTTGTCTACTTAAAAATGTATTTCCGTCGATTCCATTAGTTGTGGAACATTGAATATAGTTTAAAATGATAGATATCAGTCATGGCGATTATTGTTGATCAACATTTTCCACGGAAATAGAGGTTATGTCCACGGAAAAACACTTTGAAGCCGGTACATTAAAATTATGTTTGCAAAAATGTTTTTGTCTACTTTAAATTGTATTTCCGT
Source organism: Panagrolaimus sp. LJ2400 (assembly GCA_024447215.1). Classification (NCBI taxonomy): domain Eukaryota; kingdom Metazoa; phylum Nematoda; class Chromadorea; order Rhabditida; family Panagrolaimidae; genus Panagrolaimus; species Panagrolaimus sp. LJ2400. The sequence continues at coordinate 309,926 of JAMRYA010000050.1, read as the reverse complement.
CGATTCCATTAGTTGAGGAACATTGAATATGGTATAAAATGATAGATATCAGTCATGGCGATTATTGTTGATCAACATTTTCCACGGAAATAGAGGTTATGTCCACGGAAAAACACTTTGAAGCCGGTACATTAAAATTATGTTTGCAAAAATGTTTTTGTCTACTTTAAATTGTATTTCCGTCGATTCCATTAGTTGTGGAACATTGAATATAGTTTAAAATGATAGATATCAGTCATGGCGATTATTGTTGATCAACATTTTCCACGGAAATAGAGGTTATGTCCACGGAAAAACACTTTGAAGCCGGTACATTAAAATTATGTTTGCAAAAATGTTTTTGTCTACTTTAAATTGTATTTCCGTCGATTCCATTAGTTGAGGAACATTGAATATGGTATGAAATGATAGATATCAGTCATGGCGATTATTGTTGATCAACATTTTCCACGGAAATAGAGGTTATGTCCACGGAAAAACACTTTGAAGCCGGTACATTAAAATTATGTTTGCAAAAATGTTTTTGTCTACTTTAAATTGTATTTCCGTCGATTCCATTAGTTGTGGAACATTGAATATAGTTTAAAATGATAGATATCAGTCATGGCGATTATTGTTGATCAACATTTTCCACGGAAATAGAGGTTATGTCCACGGAAAAACACTTTGAAGCCGGTACATTAAAATTATGTTTGCAAAAATGTTTTTGTCTACTTTAAATTGTATTTCCGTCGATTCCATTAGTTGTGGAACATTGAATATAGTTTAAAATGATAGATATCAGTCATGGCGATTATTGTTGATCAACATTTTCCACGGAAATAGAGGTTATGTCCACGGAAAAACACTTTGAAGCCGGTACATTAAAATTATGTTTGCAAAAATGTTTTTGTCTACTTTAAATTGTATTTCCGTCGATTCCATTAGTTGTGGAGCATTGAATATAGTTTAAAATGATAGATATCAGTCATGGCAATTTTTGTTGATCAACATTTTCCACGGAAATAGAGGTTATGTCCACGGAAAAACACTTTGAAGCCGGTACATTAAAATTATGTTTGCAAAAATGTTTTTGTCTACTTTAAATTGTATTTCCGTCGATTCCATTAGTTGTGGAGCATTGAATATAGTTTAAAATGATAGATATCAGTCATGGCAATTTTTGTTGATCAACATTTTCCACGGAAATAGAGGTTATGTCCACGGAAAAACACTTTGAAGCCGGTACATTAAAATTATGTTTGCAAAAATGTTTTTGTCTACTTTAAATTGTATTTCCGTCGATTCCATTAGTTGTGGAACATTGAATATAGTTTAAAATGATAGATATCAGTCATGGCAATTTTTGTTGATCAACATTTTCCACGGAAATAGAGGTTATGTCCACGGAAAAACACTTTGAAGCCGGTACATTAAAATTATGTTTGCAAAAATGTTTTTGTCTACTTTAAATTGTATTTCCGTCGATTCAATTAGTTGAGGAACATTGAATATGGTATAAAATGATAGATATCAGTAATGGCGATTATTGTTGATCAACATTTTCCACGGAAATAGAGGTTATGTCCACGGAAAAACACTTTGAAGCCCGTACATTAAAATTATGTTTGCAAAAATGTTTTTGTCTACTTTAAATTGTATTTCCGTCGATTCCATTAGTTGAGGAACATTGAATATGGTATAAAATGATAGATATCAGTCATGGCGATTATTGTTGATCAACATTTTCCACGGAAATAGAGGTTATGTCCACGGAAAAACACTTTGAAGCCGGTACATTAAAATTATGTTTGCAAAAATGTTTTTGTCTACTTTAAATTGTATTTCCGTCGATTCCATTAGTTGTGGAACATTGAATATGGTATAAAATGATAGATATCAGTCATGGCGATTATTGTTGATCAACATTTTCCACGGAAATAGAGGTTATGTCCACGGAAAAACACTTTGAAGCCGGTACATTAAAATTATGTTTGCAAAAATGTTTTTGTCTACTTTAAATTGTATTTCCGTCGATTCCATTAGTTGAGGAACATTGAATATGGTATAAAATGATAGATATCAGTCATGGCGATTATTGTTGATCAACATTTTCCACGGAAATAGAGGTTATGTCCACGGAAAAACACTTTGAAGCCGGTACATTAAAATTATGTTTGCAAAAATGTTTTTGTCTACTTTAAATTGTATTTCCGTCGATTCCATTAGTTGAGGAACATTGAATATGGTATAAAATGATAGATATCAGTCATGGCGATTATTGTTTATCAACATTTTCCACGGAAATAGAGGTTATGTCCACGGAAAAACACTTTGAAGCCGGTACATTAAAATTATGTTTGCAAGCGACGTTTAGCAGCTATTCAAACGATAACTGGACACACCTATAATGTAAATTTTAGTTTTTCTGGTAGAAACAGCTATTATCTATCATTTAAAACTAAATTCACATTATTCCAATCATTGGAAACCCTCATTTATTAACAGAGGTTCTTGGTGTGCCAGCATAACCTCTATTTCCGTGGAAAATGTTGATCAACAATAATAGCCATGACTATTATCAATCATATAAAACCATAAATAATGTTCCACAACTAATGGAATCGACGGAAATACAATTTAAAGTAGACAAAAACATTTTTGCAAACATAATATTAATGTACCGGCTACAAAGTGTTTTTCCGTGGACATAACCTCTATTTCCGTGGAAAATGTTGATCAACAATAATAGCCATGACTATTATCAATCATATAAAACCATAAATAATGTTCCACAACTAATGGAATCGACGGAAATACAATTTAAAGTAGACAAAAACATTTTTGCAAACATAATATTAATGTACCGGCTACAAAGTGTTTTTCCGTGGACATAACCTGTATTTCCGTGGAAAATGTTGATCAACAATAATAGCCATGACTATTATCTAGCATATAAAACCATAAATAATGTTCCACAACTAATGGAATCGACGGAAATACAATTTAAAGTAGACAAAAACATTTTTGCAAACATAATATTAATGTAACGACTTCAAAGTGTTTTTCCGTGGACATAACCTCTATTTCCGTGGAAAACGTTGATCAACAATAATAGCCATGACTATTATCTATCATATAAATCCATAAATAATGTTCCACAACTAATGGAATCGACGGAAATACAATTTAAAGTAGACAAAAACATTTTTGCAAACATAATATTAATGTAACGACTTCAAAGAGTTTTTCCGTGGACATAACCTGTATTTCCGTGGAAAATGTTGATCAACAATAATTGCCATGACTATTATCAATCATATAAAACCATAAATAATGTTCCACAACTAATGGAATCGACGGAAATACAATTTAAAGTAGACAAAAACATTTTTGCAAACATAATATTAATGTACCGGCTACAAAGTGTTTTTCCGTGGACATAACCTCTATTTCCGTGGAAAATGTTGATCAACAATAATAGCCATGACTATTATCAATCATATAAAACCATAAATAATGTTCCACAACTAATGGAATCGACGGAAATACAATTTAAAGTAGACAAAAACATTTTTGCAAACATAATATTAATGTACCGGCTACAAAGTGTTTTTCCGTGGACATAACCTGTATTTCCGTGGAAAATGTTGATCAACAATAAAAGCCATGACTATTATCTATCAAATAAAACCATAAATAATGTTCCACAACTAATGGAATCGACGGAAATACAATTTAAAGTAGACAAAAACATTTTTGCAAACATAATATTAATGTACCGGCTACAAAGTGTTTTTCCGTGGACATAACCTCTATTTCCGTGGAAAATGTTGATCAACAATAATAGCCATGACTATTATCAATCATATAAAACCATAAATAATGTTCCACAACTAATGGAATCGACGGAAATACAATTTAAAGTAGACAAAAACATTTTTGCAAACATAATATTAATGTACCGGCTACAAAGTGTTTTTCCGTGGACATAACCTGTATTTCCGTGGAAAATGTTGATCAACAATAAAAGCCATGACTATTATCTATCATATAAAACCATAAATAATGTTCCACAACTAATGGAATCGACGGAAATACAATTTAAAGTAGACAAAAACATTTTTGCAAACATAATATTAATGTAACGACTTCAAAGTGTTTTTCCGTGGACATAACCTGTATTTCCGTGGAAAATGTTGATCAACAATAATAGCCATGACTATTATCTAGCATATAAAACCATAAATAATGTTCCACAACTAATGGAATCGACGGAAATACAATTTAAAGTAGACAAAAACATTTTTGCAAACATAATATTAATGTAACGACTTCAAAGTGTTTTTCCGTGAACATAACCTGTATTTCCGTGGAAAATGTTGATCAACAATAATTGCCATGACTATTATCTATCATATAAAACCATAAATAATGTTCCACAACTAATGGAATCGACGGAAATACAATTTAAAGTAGACAAAAACATTTTTGCAAACATAATATTAATGTAACGACTTCAAAGAGTTTTTCCGTGGACATAACCTGTATTTCCGTGGAAAATGTTGATCAACAATAATTGCCATGACTATTATCTATCATATAAAACCATAAATAATGTTCCACAACTAATGGAATCGACGGAAATACAATTTAAAGTAGACAAAAACATTTTTGCAAACATAATATTAATGTAACGACTTCAAAGTGTTTTTCCGTGGACATAACCTCTATTTCCGTGGAAAACGTTGATCAACAATAATAGCCTTGACTATTATCAATCATATAAAACCATAAATAATGTTCCACAACTAATGGAATCGACGGAAATACAATTTAAAGTAGACAAAAACATTTTTGCAAACATAATATTAATGTACCGGCTACAAAGTGTTTTTCTGTGGACATAACATCTATTTCCGTGAAAAATGTTGATCTACAATAATAGCCATGACTATTATCAATCATATAAAACCATAAATAATGTTCCACAACTAATGGACTCGACGGAAATACAAATTAAAGTAGACAAAAACATTTTTGCAAACATAATATTAATGTAACGACTTCAAAGTGTTTTTCCGTGGACATAACCTGTATTTCCGTGGAAAATGTTGATCAACAATAATAGCCATGACTATTATCTATCATATAAAACCATAAATAATGTTCCACAACTAATGGAATCGACGGAAATACAATTTAAAGTAGACAAAAACATTTTTGCAAACATAATATTAATGTAACGACTTCAAAGTGTTTTTCCGTGAACATAACCTGTATTTCCGTGGAAAATGTTGATCAACAATAATTGCCATGACTATTATCTATCATATAAAACCATAAATAATGTTCCACAACTAATGGAATCGACGGAAATACAATTTAAAGTAGACAAAAACATTTTTGCAAACATAATATTAATGTAACGACTTCAAAGAGTTTTTCCGTGGACATAACCTGTATTTCCGTGGAAAATGTTGATCAACAATAATTGCCATGACTATTATCTATCATATAAAACCATAAATAATGTTCCACAACTAATGGAATCGACGGAAATACAATTTAAAGTAGACAAAAACATTTTTGCAAACATAATATTAATGTAACGACTTCAAAGTGTTTTTCCGTGGACATAACCTCTATTTCCGTGGAAAACGTTGATCAACAATAATAGCCATGACTATTATCAATCATATAAAACCATAAATAATGTTCCACAACTAATGGAATCGACGGAAATACAATTTAAAGTAGACAAAAACATTTTTGCAAACATAATATTAATGTACCGGCTACAAAGTGTTTTTCCGTGGACATAACCTGTATTTCCGTGGAAAATGTTGATCAACAATAATAGCCATGACTATTATCTAGCATATAAAACCATAAATAATGTTCCACAACTAATGGAATCGACGGAAATACAATTTAAAGTAGACAAAAACATTTTTGCAAACATAATATTAATGTAACGACTTCAAAGTGTTTTTCCGTGGACATAACCTCTATTTCCGTGGAAAACGTTGATCAACAATAATAGCCATGACTATTATCTATCATATAAATCCATAAATAATGTTCCACAACTAATGGAATCGACGGAAATACAATTTAAAGTAGACAAAAACATTTTTGCAAACATAATATTAATGTACCGGCTACAAAGTGTTTTTCCGTGGACATAACCTGTATTTCCGTGGAAAATGTTGATCAACAATAATAGCCATGACTATTATCTAGCATGTAAAACCATAAATAATGTTCCACAACTAATGGAATCGACGGAAATACAATTTAAAGTAGACAAAAACATTTTTGCAAACATAATATTAATGTACCGGCTACAAAGTGTTTTTCCGTGGACATAACCTGTATTTCCGTGGAAAATGTTGATCAACAATAATAGCCATGACTATTATCTAGCATATAAAACCATAAATAATGTTCCACAACTAATGGAATCGACGGAAATACAATTTAAAGTAGACAAAAACATTTTTGCAAACATAATATTAATGTAACGACTTCAAAGTGTTTTTCCGTGGACATAACCTCTATTTCCGTGGAAAACGTTGATCAACAATAATAGCCATGACTATTATCTATCATATAAATCCATAAATAATGTTCCACAACTAATGGAATCGACGGAAATACAATTTAAAGTAGACAAAAACATTTTTGCAAACATAATATTAATGTACCGGCTACAAAGTGTTTTTCCGTGGACATAACCTCTATTTCCGTGGAAAATGTTGATCAACAATAATAGCCATGACTATTATCAATCATATAAAACCATAAATAATGTTCCACAACTAATGGAATCGACGGAAATACAATTTAAAGTAGACAAAAACATTTTTGCAAACATAATATTAATGTACCGGCTACAAAGTGTTTTTCCGTGGACATAACCTGTATTTCCGTGGAAAATGTTGATCAACAATAATAGCCATGACTATTATCTAGCATATAAAACCATAAATAATGTTCCACAACTAATGGAATCGACGGAAATACAATTTAAAGTAGACAAAAACATTTTTGCAAACATAATATTAATGTACCGGCTACAAAGTGTTTTTCCGTGGACATAACCTGTATTTCCGTGGAAAATGTTGATCAACAATAATAGCCATGACTATTATCTAGCATATAAAACCATAAATAATGTTCCACAACTAATGGAATCGACGGAAATACAATTTAAAGTAGACAAAAACATTTTTGCAAACATAATATTAATGTAACGACTTCAAAATGTTTTTCCGTGGACATAACCTCTATTTCCGTGGAAAACGTTGATCAACAATAATAGCCATGACTATTATCTATCATATAAATCCATAAATAATGTTCCACAACTAATGGAATCGACGGAAATACAATTTAAAGTAGACAAAAACATTTTTGCAAACATAATATTAATGTAACGACTTCAAAGAGTTTTTCCGTGGACATAACCTGTATTTCCGTGGAAAATGTTGATCAACAATAATAGCCATGACTATTATCTAGCATATAAAACCATAAATAATGTTCCACAACTAATGGAATCGACGGAAATACAATTTAAAGTAGACAAAAACATTTTTGCAAACATAATATTAATGTAACGACTTCAAAGAGTTTTTCCGTGGACATAACCTGTATTTCCGTGGAAAATGTTGATCAACAATAATTGCCATGACTATTATCTATCATATAAAACCATAAATAATGTTCCACAACTAATGGAATCGACGGAAATACAATTTAAAGTAGACAAAAACATTTTTGCAAACATAATATTAATGTAACGACATCAAAGTGTTTTTCCGTGGACATAACCTCTATTTCCGTGGAAAACGTTGATCAACAATAATAGCCATGACTATTATCTATCATATAAATCCATAAATAATGTTCCACAACTAATGGAATCGACGGAAATACAATTTAAAGTAGACAAAAACATTTTTGCAAACATAATATTAATGTAACGACTTCAAAGTGTTTTTCCGTGGACATAACCTCTATTTCCGTGGAAAACGTTGATCAACAATAATAGCCATGACTAACATCAATCATATAAAACCATAAATAATGTTCCACAACTAATGGAATCGACGGAAATACAATTTAAAGTAGACAAAAACATTTTTGCAAACATAATATTAATGTACCGGCTACAAAGTGTTTTTCTGTGGACATAACATCTATTTCCGTGAAAAATGTTGATCTACAATAATAGCCATGACTATTATCAATCATATAAAACCATAAATAATGTTCCACAACTAATGGAATCGACGGAAATACAATTAAAAGTAGACAAAAACATTTTTGCAAACATAATATTAATGTACCGGCTTCAAAGTGTTTTTCCGTGGACATAACCTCTATTTCCGTGGAAAATGTTGATCAACAATAATAGCCATGACTATTATCAATCATATAAAACCATAAATAATGTTCCACAACTAATGGAATCGACGGAAATACAATTTAAAGTAGACAAAAACATTTTTGCAAACATAATATTAATGTACCGGCTACAAAGTGTTTTTCCGTGGACATAACCTCTATTTCCGTGGAAAATGTTGATCAACAATAATAGCCATGACTATTATCAATCATATAAAACCATAAATAATGTTCCACAACTAATGGAATCGACGGAAATACAATTTAAAGTAGACAAAAACATTTTTGCAAACATAATATTAATGTACCGGCTACAAAGTGTTTTTCCGTGGACATAACCTGTATTTCCGTGGAAAATGTTGATCAACAATAAAAGCCATGACTATTATCTATCATATAAAACCATAAATAATGTTCCACAACTAATAGAATCGACGGAAATACAATTTAAAGTAGACAAAAACATTTTTGCAAACATAATATTAATGTAACGACTTCAAAGTGTTTTTCCGTGAACATAACCTGTATTTCCGTGGAAAATGTTGATCAACAATAATTGCCATGACTATTATCTATCATATAAAACCATAAATAATGTTCCACAACTAATGGAATCGACGGAAATACAATTTAAAGTAGACAAAAACATTTTTGCAAACATAATATTAATGTAACGACTTCAAAGAGTTTTTCCGTGGACATAACCTGTATTTCCGTGGAAAATGTTGATCAACAATAATTGCCATGACTATTATCTATCATATAAAACCATAAATAATGTTCCACAACTAATGGAATCGACGGAAATACAATTTAAAGTAGACAAAAACATTTTTGCAAACATAATATTAATGTAACGACTTCAAAGTGTTTTTCCGTGGACATAACCTCTATTTCCGTGGAAAACGTTGATCAACCATAATAGCCTTGACTATTATCAATCATATAAAACCATAAATAATGTTCCACAACTAATGGAATCGACGGAAATACAATTTAAAGTAGACAAAAACATTTTTGCAAACATAATTTTAATGTAACGACTTCAAAGTGTTTTTCCGTGGACATAACCTGTATTTCCGTGGAAAATGTTGATCTACAATAATAGCCATGACTATTATCTAGCATATAAAACCATAAATAATGTTCCACAACTAATGGAATCGACGGAAATACAATTTAAAGTAGACAAAAACATTTTTGCAAACATAATATTAATGTAACGACTTCAAAGTGTTTTTCCGTGAACATAACCTGTATTTCCGTGGAAAATGTTGATCAACAATAATTGCCATGACTATTATCTATCATATAAAACCATAAAAAATGTTCCACAACTAATGGAATCGACGGAAATACAATTTAAAGTAGACAAAAACATTTTTGCAAACATAATATTAATGTAACGACTTCAAAGTGTTTTTCCGTGGACATAACCTCTATTTCCGTGGAAAACGTTGATCAACAATAATAGCCTTGACTATTATCAATCATATAAAACCATAAATAATGTTCCACAACTAATGGAATCGACGGAAATACAATTTAAAGTAGACAAAAACATTTTTGCAAATATAATATTAATGTACCGGCTACAAAGTGTTTTTCCGTGGACATAACATCTATTTCCGTGAAAAATGTTGATCTACAATAATAGCCATGACTATTATCAATCATATAAAACCATAAATAATGTTCCACAACTAATGGAATCGACGGAAATACAATTTAAAGTAGACAAAAACATTTTTGCAAACATAATATTAATGTACCGGCTACAAAGTGTTTTTCCGTGGACATAACCTCTATTTCCGTGGAAAATGTTGATCAACAATAATAGCCATGACTATTATCTAGCATATAAAACCATAAATAATGTTCCAGAACTAATGGAATCGACGGAAATACAATTTAAAGTAGACAAAAACATTTTTGCAAACATAATATTAATGTACCGGCTACAAAGTGTTTTTCCGTGGACATAACCTCTATTTCCGTGGAAAATGTTGATCAACAATAATAGCCATGACTATTATCTATCATATAAAACCATAAATCCACGGAAAAACACTTTGAAGTCGTTACATTAAAATTATGTTTGCAAAAATGTTTTTGTCTACTTTAAATTGTATTTCCGTCGATTCCATTAGTTGTGGAACATTATTTATGGTTTTATACGATAGATAATAGTCATGGCAATTATTGTTGATCAACATTTTCCACGGAAATACGAATTTTGTCCACGGAAAAACACTTTGAAGTCGTTACATTAATATTATGTTTGCAAAAATGTTTTTGTCTACTTTAAATTGTATTTCCGTCGATTCCATTAGTTGTGGAACATTGAATATGGTTTAAAATGATAGACAATAGTTATGGAAATTTATGTTGTTTAATATTTTCTACGGAAATAGAGGTTATGTCCACGGAAAAACACTTTGAAGCCGGTACATTAAAATTATGTTTGCAAAAATGTTTTTGTCTACTTTAAATTGTATTTCCGTCGATTCCATTAGTTGAGGAACATTGAATATGGTATAAAATGATAGATATCAGTCATGGCGATTATTGTTGATCAACATTTTCCACGGAAATAGAGGTTATGTCCACGGAAAAACACTTTGAAGCCGGTACATTAATATTATGTTTGCAAAAATGTTTTTGTCTACTTTAAATTGTATTTCCGTCGATTCCATTAGTTGTGGAACATTATTTATGGTTTTATATGATAGATAATAGTCATGGCTATTATTGTTGATCAACATTATCCACGGAAATACAGGTTATGTCCACGGAAAAACACTTTGAAGTCATTACATTAATATTATGTTTGCAAAAATGTTTTTGTCTACTTTAAATTGTATTTCCGTCGATTCTATTAGTTGAGGAACATTGAATATGGTATAAAATGATAGATATCAGTCATGGCGATTATTGTTGATCAACATTTTCCACGGAAATAGAGGTTATGTCCACGGAAAAACACTTTGAAGCCGGTACATTAATATTATGTTTGCAAAAATGTTTTTGTCTACTTTAAATTGTATTTCCGTCGATTCCATTAGTTGTGGAACATTGAATATAGTTTAAAATGATAGATATCAGTCATGGCGATTATTGTTGATCAACATTTACCACGGAAATAGAGGTTATGTCCACGGAAAAACACTTTGAAGCCGGTACATTAAAATTATGTTTGCAAAAATGTTTTTGTCTACTTTAAATTGTATTTCCGTCGATTCCATTAGTTGAGGAACATTGAATATAGTTTAAAATGATAGATATCAGTCGTGGCGATTATTGTTGATCAACATTTTCCACGGAAATAGAGGTTATGTCCACGGAAAAACACTTTGAAGCCGGTACATTAAAATTATGTTTGCAAAAATGTTTTTGTCTACTTTAAATTGTATTTCCGTCGATTCCATTAGTTGAGGAACATTGAATATAGTTTAAAATGATAGATATCAGTCATGGCGATTATTGTTGATCAACATTTTCCACGGAAATAGAGGTTATGTCCACGGAAAAACAATTTGAAGCCGGTACATTAAAATTATGTTTGCAAAAATGTTTTTGTCTACTTTAAATTGTATTTCCGTCGATTCCATTAGTTGAGGAACATTGAATATGGTACAAAATGATAGATATCAGTCATGGCGATTATTGTTGATCAACATTTTCCACGGAAATAGAGGTTATGTCCACGGAAAAACACTTTGAAGCCGGTAAATTAAAATTATGTTTGCAAAAATGTTTTTGTCTACTTTAAATTGTATTTCCGTCGATTCCATTAGTTGAGGAACATTGAATATAGTTTAAAATGATAGATATCAGTCATGGCGATTATTGTTGTTCAACATTTTCCACGGAAATAGAGGTTATGTCCACGGAAAAACACTTTGAAGCCGGTACATTAAAATTATGTTTGCAAAAATGTTTTTGTCTACTTTAAATTGTATTTCCGTCGATTCCATTAGTTGAGGAACATTGAATATGGTATAAAATGATAGATATCAGTCATGGCAATTTATGTTGATCAACATTTTCCACGGAAATAGAGGTTATGTCCACGGAAAAACACTTTGAAGCCGGTACATTAAAATTATGTTTGCAAAAATGTTTTTGTCTACTTTAAATTGTATTTCCGTCGATTCCATTAGTTGTGGAACATTGAATATAGTTTAAAATGATAGATATCAGTCATGGCGATTATTGTTGATCAACATTTTCCACGGAAATAGAGGTTATGTCCACGGAAAAACACTTTGAAGCCGGTACATTAAAATTATGTTTGCAAAAATTTTTTTGTCTACTTTAAATTGTATTTCCGTCGATTCCATTAGTTGAGGAACATTGAATATGGTATAAAATGATAGATATCAGTCATGGCGATTATTGTTTATCAACATTTTCCACGGAAATAGAGGTTATGTCCACGGAAAAACACTTTGAAGCCGGTACATTAAAATTATGTTTGCAAAAATGTTTTTGTCTACTTTAAATTGTATTTCCGTCGATTCCATTAGTTGAGGAACATTGAATATGGTATAAAATGATAGATATCAGTCATGGCGATTATTGTTGATCAACATTTTCCACGGAAATAGAGGTTATGTCCACGGAAAAACACTTTGAAGCCGGTACATTAAAATTATGTTTGCAAAAATGTTTTTGTCTACTTTAAATTGTATTTCCGTCGATTCCATTAGTTGAGGAACATTGAATATGGTATAAAATGATAGATATCAGTCATGGCGATTATTGTTGATCAACATTTTCCACGGAAATAGAGGTTATGTCCACGGAAAAACACTTTGAAGCCGGTACATTAAAATTATGTTTGCAAAAATGTTTTTGTCTACTTTAAATTGTATTTCCGTCGATTCCATTAGTTGAGGAACATTGAATATGGTATAAAATGATAGATATCAGTCATGGCGATTATTGTTGATCAACATTTTCCACGGAAATAGAGGTTATGTCCACGGAAAAACACTTTGAAGCCGGTACATTAAAATTATGTTTGCAAAAATGTTTTTGTCTACTTTAAATTGTATTTCCGTCGATTCCATTAGTTGTGGAACATTGAATATGGTATAAAATGATAGATATCAGTCATGGCGATTATTGTTGATCAACATTTTCCACGGAAATAGAGGTTATGTCCACGGAAAAACACTTTGAAGCCGGTACATTAAAATTATGTTTGCAAAAATGTTTTTGTCTACTTTAAATTGTATTTCCGTCGATTCCATTAGTTGTGGAACATTGAATATGGTATAAAATGATAGATATCAGTCATGGCGATTATTGTTGATCAACATTTTCCACGGAAATAGAGGTTATGTCCACGGAAAAACACTTTGAAGCCGGTACATTAAAATTATGTTTGCAAAAATGTTTTTGTCTACTTTAAATTGTATTTCCGTCGATTCCATTAGTTGAGGAACATTGAATATAGTTTAAAATGATAGATATCAGTCAGGGCGATTATTGTTGATCAACATTTTCCACGGAAATAGAGGTTATGTCCACGGAAAAACACTTTGAAGCCGGTACATTAAAATTGCAAAAATGTTTTTGTCTACTTTAAATTGTATTTCCGTCGATTCCATTAGTTGAGGAACATTGAATATGGTATAAAATGATAGATATCAGTCATGGCGATTATTGTTGATCAACATTTTCCACCGAAATAGAGGTTATGTCCACGGAAAAACACTTTGAAGCCGGTACATTAAAATTATGTTTGCAAAAATGTTTTTGTCTACTTTAAATTGTATTTCCGTCGATTCCATTAGTTGAGGAACATTGAATATGGTATAAAATGATAGATATCAGTCATGGCGATTATTGTTGATCAACATTTTCCACCGAAATAGAGGTTATGTCCACGGAAAAACACTTTGAAGCCGGTACATTAAAATTATGTTTGCAAAAATGTTTTTGTCTACTTTAAATTGTATTTCCGTCGATTCCATTAGTTGAGGAACATTGAATATGGTATAAAATGATAGATATCAGTCATGGCGATTATTGTTGATCAACATTTTCCACCGAAATAGAGGTTATGTCCACGGAAAAACACTTTGAAGCCGGTACATTAAAATTGCAAAAATGTTTTTGTCTACTTTAAATTGTATTTCCGTCGATTCCATTAGTTGAGGAACATTGAATATGGTATAAAATGATAGATATCAGTCATGGCGATTATTGTTGATCAACATTTTCCACCGAAATAGAGGTTATGTCCACGGAAAAACACTTTGAAGCCGGTACATTAAAATTATGTTTGCAAAAATGTTTTTGTCTACTTTAAATTGTATTTCCGTCGATTCCATTAGTTGAGGAACATTGAATATGGTATAAAATGATAGATATCAGTCATGGCGATTATTGTTGATCAACATTTTCCACGGAAATAGAGGTTATGTCCACGGAAAAACACTTTGAAGCCGGTACATTAAAATTATGTTTGCAAAAATGTTTTTGTCTACTTTAAATTGTATTTCCGTCGATTCCATTAGTTGAGGAACATTGAATATGGTATAAAATGATAGATATCAGTCATGGCGATTATTGTTGATCAACATTTTCCACGGAAATAGAGGTTATGTCCACGGAAAAACACTTTGAAGCCGGTACATTAAAATTATGTTTGCAAAAATGTTTTTGTCTACTTTAAATTGTATTTCCGTCGATTCCATTAGTTGTGGAACATTGAATATGGTATAAAATGATAGATATCAGTCATGGCGATTATTGTTGATCAACATTTTCCACGGAAATAGAGGTTATGTCCACGGAAAAACACTTTGAAGCCGGTACATTAAAATTATGTTTGCAAAAATGTTTTTGTCTACTTTAAATTGTATTTCCGTCGATTCCATTAGTTGAGGAACATTGAATATAGTTTAAAATGATAGATATCAGTCAGGGCGATTATTGTTGATCAACATTTTCCACGGAAATAGAGGTTATGTCCACGGAAAAACACTTTGAAGCCGGTACATTAAAATTATGTTTGCAAAAATGTTTTTGTCTACTTTAAATTGTATTTCCGTCGATTCCATTAGTTGAGGAACATTGAATATGGTATAAAATGATAGATATCAGTCATGGCGATTATTGTTGATCAACATTTTCCACGGAAATAGAGGTTATGTCCACGGAAAAACACTTTGAAGCCGGTACATTAAAATTATGTTTGCAAAAATGTTTTTGTCTACTTTAAATTGTATTTCCGTCGATTCCATTAGTTGAGGAACATTGAATATGGTATAAAATGATAGATATCAGTCATGGCGATTATTGTTGATCAACATTTTCCACGAAAATAGAGGTTATGTCCACGGAAAAACACTTTGAAGCCGGTACATTAAAATTATGTTTGCAAAAATGTTTTTGTCTACTTTAAATTGTATTTCCGTCGATTCCATTAGTTGTGGAACATTGAATATAGTTTAAAATGATAGATATCAGTCATGGCGATTATTGTTGATCAACATTTTCCACGGAAATAGAGGTTATGTCCACGGAAAAACACTTTGAAGCCGGTACATTAAAATTATGTTTGCAAAAATGTTTTTGTCTACTTTAAATTGTATTTCCGTCGATTCCATTAGTTGAGGAACATTGAATATGGTATAAAATGATAGATATCAGTCATGGCGATTATTGTTGATCAACATTTTCCACGGAAATAGAGGTTATGTCCACGGAAAAACACTTTGAAGCCGGTACATTAAAATTATGTTTGCAAAAATGTTTTTGTCTACTTTAAATTGTATTTCCGTCGATTCCATTAGTTGAGGAACATTGAATATAGTTTAAAATGATAGATATCAGTCATGGCGATTATTGTTGATCAACATTTTCCACGGAAATAGAGGTTATGTCCACGGAAAAACACTTTGAAGCCGGTACATTAAAATTATGTTTGCAAAAATGTTTTTGTCTACTTTAAATTGTATTTCCGTCGATTCCATTAGTTGAGGAACATTGAATATGGTATAAAATGATAGATATCAGTCATGGCGATTATTGTTGATCAACATTTTCCACGGAAATAGAGGTTATGTCCACGGAAAAACACTTTGAAGCCGGTACATTAAAATTATGTTTGCAAAAATGTTTTTGTCTACTTTAAATTGTATTTCCGTCGATTCCATTAGTTGAGGAACATTGAATATGGTATAAAATGATAGATATCAGTCATGGCGATTATTGTTGATCAACATTTTCCACGGAAATAGAGGTTATGTCCACGGAAAAACACTTTGAAGCCGGTACATTAAAATTATGTTTGCAAAAATGTTTTTGTCTACTTTAAATTGTATTTCCGTCGATTCCATTAGTTGAGGAACATTGAATATAGTTTAAAATGATAGATATCAGTCAGGGCGATTATTGTTGATCAACATTTTCCACGGAAATAGAGGTTATGTCCACGGAAAAACACTTTGAAGCCGGTACATTAAAATTATGTTTGCAAAAATGTTTTTGTCTACTTTAAATTGTATTTCCGTCGATTCCATTAGTTGTGGAACATTGAATATAGTTTAAAATGATAGATATCAGTCATGGCGATTATTGTTGATCAACATTTTCCACGGAAATAGAGGTTATGTCCACGGAAAAACACTTTGAAGCCGGTACATTAAAATTATGTTTGCAAAAATGTTTTTGTCTACTTTAAATTGTATTTCCGTCGATTCCATTAGTTGTGGAACATTGAATATGGTAAAAAATGATAGATATCAGTCATGGCGATTATTGTTGATCAACATTTTCCACGGAAATAGAGGTTATGTCCACGGAAAAACACTTTGAAGCCGGTACATTAAAATTATGTTTGCAAAAATGTTTTTGTCTACTTTAAATTGTATTTCCGTCGATTCCATTAGTTGAGGAACATTGAATATAGTTTAAAATGATAGATATCAGTCAGGGCGATTATTGTTGATCAACATTTTCCACGGAAATAGAGGTTATGTCCACGGAAAAACACTTTGAAGCCGGTACATTAAAATTATGTTTGCAAAAATGTTTTTGTCTACTTTAAATTGTATTTCCGTCGATTCCATTAGTTGAGGAACATTGAATATGGTATAAAATGATAGATATCAGTCATGGCGATTATTGTTGATCAACATTTTCCACGGAAATAGAGGTTATGTCCACGGAAAAACACTTTGAAGCCGGTACATTAAAATTATGTTTGCAAAAATGTTTTTGTCTACTTTAAATTGTATTTCCGTCGATTCCATTAGTTGAGGAACATTGAATATGGTATAAAATGATAGATATCAGTCATGGCGATTATTGTTGATCAACATTTTCCACGGAAATAGAGGTTATGTCCACGGAAAAACACTTTGAAGCCGGTACATTAAAATTATGTTTGCAAAAATGTTTTTGTCTACTTTAAATTGTATTTCCGTCGATTCCATTAGTTGAGGAACATTGAATATAGTTTAAAATGATAGATATCAGTCAGGGCGATTATTGTTGATCAACATTTTCCACGGAAATAGAGGTTATGTCCACGGAAAAACACTTTGAAGCCGGTACATTAAAATTATGTTTGCAAAAATGTTTTTGTCTACTTTAAATTGTATTTCCGTCGATTCCATTAGTTGTGGAACATTGAATATAGTTTAAAATGATAGATATCAGTCATGGCGATTATTGTTGATCAACATTTTCCACGGAAATAGAGGTTATGTCCACGGAAAAACACTTTGAAGCCGGTACATTAAAATTATGTTTGCAAAAATGTTTTTGTCTACTTTAAATTGTATTTCCGTCGATTCCATTAGTTGTGGAACATTGAATATGGTATAAAATGATAGATATCAGTCATGGCGATTATTGTTGATCAACATTTTCCACGGAAATAGAGGTTATGTCCACGGAAAAACACTTTGAAGCCGGTACATTAAAATTATGTTTGCAAAAATGTTTTTGTCTACTTTAAATTGTATTTCCGTCGATTCCATTAGTTGTGGAACATTGAATATAGTTTAAAATGATAGATATCAGTCATGGCGATTATTGTTGATCAACATTTTCCACGGAAATAGAGGTTATGTCCACGGAAAAACACTTTGAAGCCGGTACATTAAAATTATGTTTGCAAAAATGTTTTTGTCTACTTTAAATTGTATTTCCGTCGATTCCATTAGTTGTGGAACATTGAATATGGTAAAAAATGATAGATATCAGTCATGGCGATTATTGTTGATCAACATTTTCCACGGAAATAGAGGTTATGTCCACGGAAAAACACTTTGAAGCCGGTACATTAAAATTATGTTTGCAAAAATGTTTTTGTCTACTTTAAATTGTATTTCCGTCGATTCCATTAGTTGAGGAACATTGAATATGGTATAAAATGATAGATATCAGTCATGGCGATTATTGTTGACCAACATTTTCCACGGAAATAGAGGTTATGTCCACGGAAAAACACTTTGAAGCCGGTACATTAAAATTATGTTTGCAAAAATGTTTTTGTCTACTTTAAATTGTATTTCCGTCGATTCCATTAGTTGAGGAACATTGAATATGGTATAAAATGATAGATATCAGTCATGGCGATTATTGTTGATCAACATTTTCCACGGAAATAGAGGTTATGTCCACGGAAAAACACTTTGAAGCCGGTACATTAAAATTATGTTTGCAAAAATGTTTTTGTCTACTTTAAATTGTATTTCCGTCGATTCCATTAGTTGAGGAACATTGAATATAGTTTAAAATGATAGATATCAGTCAGGGCGATTATTGTTGATCAACATTTTCCACGGAAATAGAGGTTATGTCCACGGAAAAACACTTTGAAGCCGGTACATTAAAATTATGTTTGCAAAAATGTTTTTGTCTACTTTAAATTGTATTTCCGTCGATTCCATTAGTTGTGGAACATTGAATATAGTTTAAAATGATAGATATCAGTCATGGCGATTATTGTTGATCAACATTTTCCACGGAAATAGAGGTTATGTCCACGGAAAAACACTTTGAAGCCGGTACATTAAAATTATGTTTGCAAAAATGTTTTTGTCTACTTTAAATTGTATTTCCGTCGATTCCATTAGTTGTGGAACATTGAATATGGTATAAAATGATAGATATCAGTCATGGCGATTATTGTTGATCAACATTTTCCACGGAAATAGAGGTTATGTCCACGGAAAAACACTTTGAAGCCGGTACATTAAAATTATGTTTGCAAAAATGTTTTTGTCTACTTTAAATTGTATTTCCGTCGATTCCATTAGTTGAGGAACATTGAATATGGTATAAAATGATAGATATCAGTCATGGCGATTATTGATGATCAACATTTTCCACGGAAATAGAGGTTATGTCCACGGAAAAACACTATGAAGCCGGTACATTAAAATTATGTTTGCAAAAATGTTTTTGTCTACTTTAAATTGTATTTCCGTCGATTCCATTAGTTGAGGAACATTGAATATGGTATAAAATGATAGATATCAGTCATGGCGATTATTGTTGATCAACATTTTCCACGGAAATAGAGGTTATGTCCACGGAAAAACACTATGAAGCCGGTACATTAAAATTATGTTTGCAAAAATGTTTTTGTCTACTTTAAATTGTATTTCCGTCGATTCCATTAGTTGAGGAACATTGAATATGGTATAAAATGATAGATATCAGTCATGGCGATTATTGTTGATCAACATTTTCCACGGAAATAGAGGTTATGTCCACGGAAAAACACTTTGAAGCCGGTACATTAAAATTATGTTTGCAAAAATGTTTTTGTCTACTTTAAATTGTATTTCCGTCGATTCCATTAGTTGTGGAACATTGAATATGGTATAAAATGATAGATATCAGTCATGGCGATTATTGTTGATCAACATTTTCCACGGAAATAGAGGTTATGTCCACGGAAAAACACTTTGAAGCCGGTACATTAAAATTATGTTTGCAAAAATGTTTTTGTCTACTTTAAATTGTATTTCCGTCGATTCCATTAGTTGAGGAACATTGAATATGGTATAAAATGATAGATATCAGTCATGGCGATTATTGTTGATCAACATTTTCCACCGAAATAGAGGTTATGTCCACGGAAAAACACTTTGAAGCCGGTACATTAAAATTATGTTTGCAAAAATGTTTTTGTCTACTTTAAATTGTATTTCCGTCGATTCCATTAGTTGAGGAACATTGAATATGGTATAAAATGATAGATATCAGTCATGGCGATTATTGTTGATCAACATTTTCCACGGAAATAGAGGTTATGTCCACGGAAAAACACTTTGAAGCCGGTACATTAAAATTATGTTTGCAAAAATGTTTTTGTCTACTTTAAATTGTATTTCCGTCGATTCCATTAGTTGAGGAACATTGAATATGGTATAAAATGATAGATATCAGTCATGGCAATTTTTGTTGATCAACATTTTCCACGGAAATAGAGGTTATGTCCACGGAAAAACACTTTGAAGCCGGTACATTAAAATTATGTTTGCAAAAATGTTTTTGTCTACTTTAAATTGTATTTCCGTCGATTCCATTAGTTGTGGAACATTGAATATGGTATAAAATGATAGATATCAGTCATGGCAATTTTTGTTGATCAACATTTTCCACGGAAATAGAGGTTATGTCCACGGAAAAACACTTTGAAGCCGGTACATTAAAATTATGTTTGCAAAAATGTTTTTGTCTACTTTAAATTGTATTTCCGTCGATTCCATTAGTTGAGGAACATTGTATATGGTATAAAATGATAGATATCAGTCATGGCAATTTTTGTTGATCAACATTTTCCACGGAAATAGAGGTTATGTCCACGGAAAAACACTTTGAAACCGGTACATTAAA
Organism: Panagrolaimus sp. LJ2400; assembly: GCA_024447215.1. Classification (NCBI taxonomy): domain Eukaryota; kingdom Metazoa; phylum Nematoda; class Chromadorea; order Rhabditida; family Panagrolaimidae; genus Panagrolaimus; species Panagrolaimus sp. LJ2400. Next base: position 288,656 of record JAMRYA010000050.1, on the reverse strand, counting down.
ATTATGTTTGCAAAAATGTTTTTGTCTACTTTAAATTGTATTTCCGTCGATTCCATTAGTTGAGGAACATTGAATATGGTATAAAATGATAGATATCAGTCATGGCGATTATTGTTGATCAACATTTTCCACGGAAATAGAGGTTATGTCCACGGAAAAACACTTTGAAGCAGGTACATTAAAATTATGTTTGCAAAAATGTTTTTGTCTACTTTAAATTGTATTTCCGTCGATTCCATTAGTTGAGGAACATTGAATATAGTTTAAAATGATAGATATCAGTCAGGGCGATTATTGTTGATCAACATTTTCCACGGAAATAGAGGTTATGTCCACGGAAAAACACTTTGAAGCCGGTACATTAAAATTATGTTTGCAAAAATGTTTTTGTCTACTTTAAATTGTATTTCCGTCGATTCCATTAGTTGAGGAACATTGAATATGGTATAAAATGATAGATATCAGTCATGGCGATTATTGTTGATCAACATTTTCCACGGAAATAGAGGTTATGTCCACGGAAAAACACTTTGAAGCCGGTACATTAAAATTATGTTTGCAAAAATGTTTTTGTCTACTTTAAATTGTATTTCCGTCGATTCCATTAGTTGAGGAACATTGAATATGGTATAAAATGATAGATATCAGTCATGGCAATTTTTGTTGATCAACATTTTCCACGGAAATAGAGGTTATGTCCACGGAAAAACACTTTGAAGCCGGTACATTAAAATTATGTTTGCAAAAATGTTTTTGTCTACTTTAAATTGTATTTCCGTCGATTCCATTAGTTGTGGAACATAGAATATAGTTTAAAATGATAGATATCAGTCATGGCAATTTTTGTTGATCAACATTTTCCACGGAAATAGAGGTTATGTCCACGGAAAAACACTTTGAAGCCGGTACATTAAAATTATGTTTGCAAAAATGTTTTTGTCTACTTTAAATTGTATTTCCGTCGATTCCATTAGTTGAGGAACATTGAATATGGTATAAAATGATAGATATCAGTCATGGCAATTTTTGTTGATCAACATTTTCCACGGAAATAGAGGTTATGTCCACGGAAAAACACTTTGAAGCCGGTACATTAAAATTATGTTTGCAAAAATGTTTTTGTCTACTTTAAATTGTATTTCCGTCGATTCCATTAGTTGAGGAACATTGTATATGGTATAAAATGATAGATATCAGTCATGGCAATTTTTGTTGATCAACATTTTCCACGGAAATAGAGGTTATGTCCACGGAAAAACACTTTGAAGCCGGTACATTAAAATTATGTTTGCAAAAATGTTTTTGTCTACTTTAAATTGTATTTCCGTCGATTCCATTAGTTGAGGAACATTGAATATGGTATAAAATGATAGATATCAGTCATGGCGATTATTGTTGATCAACATTTTCCACGGAAATAGAGGTTATGTCCACGGAAAAACACTTTGAAGCCGGTACATTAAAATTATGTTTGCAAAAATGTTTTTGTCTACTTTAAATTGTATTTCCGTCGATTCCATTAGTTGTGGAACATTGAATATAGTTTAAAATGATAGATATCAGTCATGGCAATTTTTGTTGATCAACATTTTCCACGGAAATAGAGGTTATGTCCACGGAAAAACACTTTGAAGCCGGTACATTAAAATTATGTTTGCAAAAATGTTTTTGTCTACTTTAAATTGTATTTCCGTCGATTCCATTAGTTGTGGAACATTGAATATAGTTTAAAGTGATAGATATCAGTCATGGCAATTTTTGTTGATCAACATTTTCCACGGAAATAGAGGTTATGTCCACGGAAAAACACTTTGGAGCCGGTACATTAAAATTATGTTTGCAAAAATGTTTTTGTCTACTTTAAATTGTATTTCCGTCGATTCCATTAGTTGTGGAACATTGAATATAGTTTAAAATGATAGATATCAGTCATGGCAATTTTTGTTGATCAACATTTTCCACGGAAATAGAGGTTATGTCCACGGAAAAACACTTTGAAGCCGGTACATTAAAATTATGTTTGCAAAAATGTTTTTGTCTACTTTAAATTGTATTTCCGTCGATTCCATTAGTTGTGGAACATTGAATATAGTTTAAAATGATAGATATCAGTCATGGCAATTTTTGTTGATCAACATTTTCCACGGAAATAGAGGTTATGTCCACGGAAAAACACTTTGGAGCCGGTACATTAAAATTATGTTTGCAAAAATGTTTTTGTCTACTTTAAATTGTATTTCCGTCGATTCCATTAGTTGTGGAACATTGAATATAGTTTAAAATGATAGATATCAGTCATGGCAATTTTTGTTGATCAACATTTTCCACGGAAATAGAGGTTATGTCCACGGAAAAACACTTTGAAGCCGGTACATTAAAATTATGTTTGCAAAAATGTTTTTGTCTACTTTAAATTGTATTTCCGTCGATTCCATTAGTTGTGGAACATTGAATATAGTTTAAAATGATAGATATCAGTCATGGCAATTTTTGTTGATCAACATTTTCCACGGAAATAGAGGTTATGTCCACGGAAAAACACTTTGGAGCCGGTACATTAAAATTATGTTTGCAAAAATGTTTTTGTCTACTTTAAATTGTATTTCCGTCGATTCCATTAGTTGTGGAACATTGAATATAGTTTAAAATGATAGATATCAGTCATGGCAATTTTTGTTGATCAACATTTTCCACGGAAATAGAGGTTATGTCCACGGAAAAACACTTTGAAGCCGGTACATTAAAATTATGTTTGCAAAAATGTTTTTGTCTACTTTAAATTGTATTTCCGTCGATTCCATTAGTTGTGGAACATTGAATATAGTTTAAAATGATAGATATCAGTCATGGCAATTTTTGTTGATCAACATTTTCCACGGAAATAGAGGTTATGTCCACGGAAAAACACTTTGGAGCCGGTACATTAAAATTATGTTTGCAAAAATGTTTTTGTCTACTTTAAATTGTATTTCCGTCGATTCCATTAGTTGTGGAACATTGAATATAGTTTAAAATGATAGATATCAGTCATGGCAATTTTTGTTGATCAACATTTTCCACGGAAATAGAGGTTATGTCCACGGAAAAACACTTTGGAGCCGGTACATTAAAATTATGTTTGCAAAAATGTTTTTGTCTACTTTAAATTGTATTTCCGTCGATTCCATTAGTTGTGGAACATTGAATATAGTTTAAAATGATAGATATCAGTCATGGCAATTTTTGTTGATCAACATTTTCCACGGAAATAGAGGTTATGTCCACGGAAAAACACTTTGAAGCCGGTACATTAAAATTATGTTTGCAAAAATGTTTTTGTCTACTTTAAATTGTATTTCCGTCGATTCCATTAGTTGTGGAACATTGAATATAGTTTAAAATGATAGATATCAGTCATGGCAATTTTTGTTGATCAACATTTTCCACGGAAATAGAGGTTATGTCCACGGAAAAACACTTTGAAGCCGGTACATTAAAATTATGTTTGCAAAAATGTTTTTGTCTACTTTAAATTGTATTTCCGTCGATTCCATTAGTTGTGGAACATTGAATATAGTTTAAAATGATAGATATCAGTCATGGCAATTTTTGTTGATCAACATTTTCCACGGAAATAGAGGTTATGTCCACGGAAAAACACTTTGGAGCCGGTACATTAAAATTATGTTTGCAAAAATGTTTTTGTCTACTTTAAATTGTATTTCCGTCGATTCCATTAGTTGTGGAACATTGAATATAGTTTAAAATGATAGATATCAGTCATGGCAATTTTTGTTGATCAACATTTTCCACGGAAATAGAGGTTATGTCCACGGAAAAACACTTTGAAGCCGGTACATTAAAATTATGTTTGCAAAAATGTTTTTGTCTACTTTAAATTGTATTTCCGTCGATTCCATTAGTTGTGGAACATTGAATATAGTTTAAAATGATAGATATCAGTCATGGCAATTTTTGTTGATCAACATTTTCCACGGAAATAGAGGTTATGTCCACGGAAAAACACTTTGGAGCCGGTACATTAAAATTATGTTTGCAAAAATGTTTTTGTCTACTTTAAATTGTATTTCCGTCGATTCCATTAGTTGTGGAACATTGAATATAGTTTAAAATGATAGATATCAGTCATGGCAATTTTTGTTGATCAACATTTTCCACGGAAATAGAGGTTATGTCCACGGAAAAACACTTTGAAGCCGGTACATTAAAATTATGTTTGCAAAAATGTTTTTGTCTACTTTAAATTGTATTTCCGTCGATTCCATTAGTTGTGGAACATTGAATATAGTTTAAAATGATAGATATCAGTCATGGCGATTATTGTTGATCAACATTTTTCACGGAAATAGAGGTTATGTCCACGGAAAAACACTTTGAAGCCGGTACATTAAAATTATGTTTGCAAAAATGTTTTTGTCTACTTTAAATTGTATTTCCGTCGATTCCATTAGTTGTGGAGCATTGAATATAGTTTAAAATGATAGATATCAGTCATGGCAATTTTTGTTGATCAACATTTTCCACGGAAATAGAGGTTATGTCCACGGAAAAACACTTTGAAGCCGGTACATTAAAATTATGTTTGCAAAAATGTTTTTGTCTACTTTAAATTGTATTTCCGTCGATTCCATTAGTTGTGGAACATTGAATATAGTTTAAAATGATAGATATCAGTCATGGCAATTTTTGTTGATCAACATTTTCCACGGAAATAGAGGTTATGTCCACGGAAAAACACTTTGAAGCCGGTACATTAAAATTATGTTTGCAAAAATGTTTTTGTCTACTTTAAATTGTATTTCCGTCGATTCCATTAGTTGTGGAACATTGAATATAGTTTAAAATGATAGATATCAGTCATGGCGATTATTGTTGATCAACATTTTTCACGGAAATAGAGGTTATGTCCACGGAAAAACACTTTGAAGCCCGTACATTAAAATTATGTTTGCAAAAATGTTTTTGTCTACTTTAAATTGTATTTCCGTCGATTCCATTAGTTGAGGAACATTGAATATGGTATAAAATGATAGATATCAGTCATGGCGATTATTGTTGATCAACATTTTCCACGGAAATAGAGGTTATGTCCACGGAAAAACACTTTGAAGCCGGTACATTAAAATTATGTTTGCAAAAATGTTTTTGTCTACTTTAAATTGTATTTCCGTCGATTCCATTAGTTGAGGAACATTGAATATGGTATAAAATGATAGATATCAGTCATGGCGATTATTGTTGATCAACATTTTCCACGGAAATAGAGGTTATGTCCACGGAAAAACACTTTGAAGCCGGTACATTAAAATTATGTTTGCAAAAATGTTTTTGTCTACTTTAAATTGTATTTCCGTCGATTCCATTAGTTGAGGAACATTGAATATGGTATAAAATGATAGATATCAGTCATGGCGATTATTGTTGATCAACATTTTCCACGGAAATAGAGGTTATGTCCACGGAAAAACACTTTGAAGCCGGTACATTAAAATTATGTTTGCAAAAATGTTTTTGTCTACTTTAAATTGTATTTCCGTCGATTCCATTAGTTGTGGAACATTGAATATAGTTTAAAATGATAGATATCAGTCATGGCAATTTTTGTTGATCAACATTTTCCACGGAAATAGAGGTTATGTCCACGGAAAAACACTTTGAAGCCGGTACATTAAAATTATGTTTGCAAAAATGTTTTTGTCTACTTTAAATTGTATTTCCGTCGATTCCATTAGTTGAGGAACATTGAATATGGTATAAAATGATAGATATCAGTCATGGCGATTATTGTTGATCAACATTTTCCACGGAAATAGAGGTTATGTCCACGGAAAAACACTTTGAAGCCGGTACATTAAAATTATGTTTGCAAAAATGTTTTTGTCTACTTTAAATTGTATTTCCGTCGATTCCATTAGTTGAGGAACATTGTATATGGTATAAAATGATAGATATCAGTCATGGCAATTTTTGTTGATCAACATTTTCCACGGAAATAGAGGTTATGTCCACGGAAAAACACTTTGAAGCCGGTACATTAAAATTATGTTTGCAAAAATGTTTTTGTCTACTTTAAATTGTATTTCCGTCGATTCCATTAGTTGAGGAACATTGAATATGGTATAAAATGATAGATATCAGTCATGGCGATTATTGTTGATCAACATTTTCCACGGAAATAGAGGTTATGTCCACGGAAAAACACTTTGAAGCCGGTACATTAAAATTATGTTTGCAAAAATGTTTTTGTCTACTTTAAATTGTATTTCCGTCGATTCCATTAGTTGAGGAACATTGTATATGGTATAAAATGATAGATATCAGTCATGGCAATTTTTGTTGATCAACATTTTCCACGGAAATAGAGGTTATGTCCACGGAAAAACACTTTGAAGCCGGTACATTAAAATTATGTTTGCAAAAATGTTTTTGTCTACTTTAAATTGTATTTCCGTCGATTCCATTAGTTGAGGAACATTGAATATGGTATAAAATGATAGATATCAGTCATGGCGATTATTGTTGATCAACATTTTCCACGGAAATAGAGGTTATGTCCACGGAAAAACACTTTGAAGCCGGTACATTAAAATTATGTTTGCAAAAATGTTTTTGTCTACTTTAAATTGTATTTCCGTCGATTCCATTAGTTGTGGAACATTGAATATAGTTTAAAATGATAGATATCAGTCATGGCAATTTTTGTTGATCAACATTTTCCACGGAAATAGAGGTTATGTCCACGGAAAAACACTTTGAAGCCGGTACATTAAAATTATGTTTGCAAAAATGTTTTTGTCTACTTTAAATTGTATTTCCGTCGATTCCATTAGTTGAGGAACATTGAATATGGTATAAAATGATAGATATCAGTCATGGCGATTATTGTTGATCAACATTTTCCACGGAAATAGAGGTTATGTCCACGGAAAAACACTTTGAAGCCGGTACATTAAAATTATGTTTGCAAAAATGTTTTTGTCTACTTTAAATTGTATTTCCGTCGATTCCATTAGTTGAGGAACATTGTATATGGTATAAAATGATAGATATCAGTCATGGCAATTTTTGTTGATCAACATTTTCCACGGAAATAGAGGTTATGTCCACGGAAAAACACTTTGAAGCCGGTACATTAAAATTATGTTTGCAAAAATGTTTTTGTCTACTTTAAATTGTATTTCCGTCGATTCCATTAGTTGAGGAACATTGAATATGGTATAAAATGATAGATATCAGTCATGGCGATTATTGTTGATCAACATTTTCCACGGAAATAGAGGTTATGTCCACGGAAAAACACTTTGAAGCCGGTACATTAAAATTATGTTTGCAAAAATGTTTTTGTCTACTTTAAATTGTATTTCCGTCGATTCCATTAGTTGTGGAACATTGAATATAGTTTAAAATGATAGATATCAGTCATGGCAATTATTGTTGATCAACATTTTCCACGGAAATAGAGGTTATGTCCACGGAAAAACACTTTGAAGCCGGTACATTAAAATTATGTTTGCAAAAATGTTTTTGTCTACTTTAAATTGTATTTCCGTCGATTCCATTAGTTGAGGAACATTGAATATGGTATAAAATGATAGATATCAGTCATGGCGATTATTGTTGATCAACATTTTCCACGGAAATAGAGGTTATGTCCACGGAAAAACACTTTGAAGCCGGTACATTAAAATTATGTTTGCAAAAATGTTTTTGTCTACTTTAAATTGTATTTCCGTCGATTCCATTAGTTGAGGAACATTGTATATGGTATAAAATGATAGATATCAGTCATGGCAATTTTTGTTGATCAACATTTTCCACGGAAATAGAGGTTATGTCCACGGAAAAACACTTTGAAGCCGGTACATTAAAATTATGTTTGCAAAAATGTTTTTGTCTACTTTAAATTGTATTTCCGTCGATTCCATTAGTTGAGGAACATTGAATATGGTATAAAATGATAGATATCAGTCATGGCGATTATTGTTGATCAACATTTTCCACGGAAATAGAGGTTATGTCCACGGAAAAACACTTTGAAGCCGGTACATTAAAATTATGTTTGCAAAAATGTTTTTGTCTACTTTAAATTGTATTTCCGTCGATTCCATTAGTTGAGGAACATTGTATATGGTATAAAATGATAGATATCAGTCATGGCAATTTTTGTTGATCAACATTTTCCACGGAAATAGAGGTTATGTCCACGGAAAAACACTTTGAAGCCGGTACATTAAAATTATGTTTGCAAAAATGTTCTTGTCTACTTTAAATTGTATTTCCGTCGATTCCATTAGTTGTGGAACATTGATTATAGTTTAAAATGATAGATATCAGTCATGGCAATTATTGTTGATCAACATTTTCCACGGAAATAGAGGTTATGTCCACGGAAAAACACTTTGAAGCCGGTACATTAAAATTATGTTTGCAAAAATGTTTTTGTCTACTTTAAATTGTATTTCCGTCGATTCCATTAGTTGTGGAACATTGAATATAGTTTAAAATGATAGATATCAGTCATGGCAATTTTTGTTGATCAACATTTTCCACGGAAATAGAGGTTATGTCCACGGAAAAACACTTTGAAGCCGGTACATTAATATTATGTTTGCAAAAATGTTTTTGTCTACTTTAAAATGTATTTCCGTCGATTCCATTAGTTGTGGAACATTGAATATGGTATAAAATGATAGATATCAGTCATGGCGATTATTGTTGATCAACATTTTCCACGGAAATAGAGGTTATGTCAACGGAAAAACACTTTGAAGCCGGTACATTAAAATTATGTTTGCAAAAATGTTTTTGTCTACTTTAAATTGTATTTCCGTCGATTCCATTAGTTGAGGAACATTGAATATAGTTTAAAATGATAGATATCAGTCATGGCGAATATTGTTGATCAACATTTTCCACGGAAATAGAGGTTATGTCCACGGAAAAACACTTTGAAGCCGGTACATTAAAATTATGTTTGCAAAAATGTTTTTGTCTACTTTAAATTGTATTTCCGTCGATTCCATTAGTTGTGGAACATTGAATATAGTTTAAAATGATAGATATCAGTCATGGCGATTATTGTTGATCAACATTTTCCACGGAAATAGAGGTTATGTCCACGGAAAAACACTTTGAAGCCGGTACATTAAAATTATGTTTGCAAAAATGTTTTTGTCTACTTTAAATTGTATTTCCGTCGATTCCATTAGTTGAGGAACATTGAATATGGTATAAAATGATAGATATCAGTCATGGCGATTATTGTTGATCAACATTTTCCACGGAAATAGAGGTTATGTCCACGGAAAAACACTTTGAAGCCTGTACATTAAAATTATGTTTGCAAAAATGTTTTTGTCTACTTTAAATTGTATTTCCGTCGATTCCATTAGTTGAGGAACATTGTATATGGTATAAAATGATAGATATCAGTCATGGCAATTTTTGTTGATCAACATTTTCCACGGAAATAGAGGTTATGTCCACGGAAAAACACTTTGAAGCCGGTACATTAAAATTATGTTTGCAAAAATGTTTTTGTCTACTTTAAATTGTATTTCCGTCGATTCCATTAGTTGAGGAACATTGAATATGGTATAAAATGATAGATATCAGTCATGGCGATTATTGTTGATCAACATTTTCCACGGAAATAGAGGTTATGTCCACGGAAAAACACTTTGAAGCCGGTACATTAAAATTATGTTTGCAAAAATGTTTTTGTCTACTTTAAATTGTATTTCCGTCGATTCCATTAGTTGAAGAACATTGAATATGGTATAAAATGATAGATATCAGTCATGGCGATTATTGTTGATCAACATTTTCCACGGAAATAGAGGTTATGTCCACGGAAAAACACTTTGAAGCCGGTACATTAAAATTATGTTTGCAAAAATGTTTTTGTCTACTTTAAATTGTATTTCCGTCGATTCCATTAGTTGTGGAACATTGAATATAGTTTAAAATGATAGATATCAGTCATGGCAATTTTTGTTGATCAACATTTTCCACGGAAATAGAGGTTATGTCCACGGAAAAACACTTTGAAGCCGGTACATTAAAATTATGTTTGCAAAAATGTTTTTGTCTACTTTAAATTGTATTTCCGTCGATTCCATTAGTTGAGGAACATTGTATATGGTATAAAATGATAGATATCAGTCATGGCAATTTTTGTTGATCAACATTTTCCACGGAAATAGAGGTTATGTCCACGGAAAAACACTTTGAAGCCGGTACATTAAAATTATGTTTGCAAAAATGTTTTTGTCTACTTTAAATTGTATTTCCGTCGATTCCATTAGTTGAGGAACATTGAATATGGTATAAAATGATAGATATCAGTCATGGCAATTATTGTTGATCAACATTTTCCACGGAAATAGAGGTTATGTCCACGGAAAAACACTTTGAAGCCGGTACATTAAAATTATGTTTGCAAAAATGTTTTTGTCTACTTTAAATTGTATTTCCGTCGATTCCATTAGTTGTGGAACATTGAATATAGTTTAAAATGATAGATATCAGTCATGGCAATTTTTGTTGATCAACATTTTCCACGGAAATAGAGGTTATGTCCACGGAAAAACACTTTGAAGCCGGTACATTAATATTATGTTTGCAAAAATGTTTTTGTCTACTTTAAATTGTATTTCCGTCGATTCCATTAGTTGAGGAACATTGAATATGGTATAAAATGATAGATATCAGTCATGGCAATTATTGTTGATCAACATTTTCCACGGAAATAGAGGTTATGTCCACGGAAAAACACTTTGAAGCCGGTACATTAAAATTATGTTTGCAAAAATGTTTTTGTCTACTTTAAATTGTATTTCCGTCGATTCCATTAGTTGAGGAACATTGTATATGGTATAAAATGATAGATATCAGTCATGGCAATTTTTGTTGATCAACATTTTCCACGGAAATAGAGGTTATGTCCACGGAAAAACACTTTGAAGCCGGTACATTAAAATTATGTTTGCAAAAATGTTTTTGTCTACTTTAAATTGTATTTCCGTCGATTCCATTAGTTGAGGAACATTGAATATGGTATAAAATGATAGATATCAGTCATGGCAATTATTGTTGATCAACATTTTCCACGGAAATAGAGGTTATGTCCACGGAAAAACACTTTGAAGCCGGTACATTAAAATTATGTTTGCAAAAATGTTTTTGTCTACTTTAAATTGTATTTCCGTCGATTCCATTAGTTGAGGAACATTGTATATGGTATAAAATGATAGATATCAGTCATGGCAATTTTTGTTGATCAACATTTTCCACGGAAATAGAGGTTATGTCCACGGAAAAACACTTTGAAGCCGGTACATTAAAATTATGTTTGCAAAAATGTTTTTGTCTACTTTAAATTGTATTTCCGTCGATTCCATTAGTTGAGGAACATTGAATATGGTATAAAATGATAGATATCAGTCATGGCAATTATTGTTGATCAACATTTTCCACGGAAATAGAGGTTATGTCCACGGAAAAACACTTTGAAGCCGGTACATTAAAATTATGTTTGCAAAAATGTTTTTGTCTACTTTAAATTGTATTTCCGTCGATTCCATTAGTTGTGGAACATTGAATATAGTTTAAAATGATAGATATCAGTCATGGCAATTTTTGTTGATCAACATTTTCCACGGAAATAGAGGTTATGTCCACGGAAAAACACTTTGAAGCCGGTACATTAATATTATGTTTGCAAAAATGTTTTTGTCTACTTTAAAATGTATTTCCGTCGATTCCATTAGTTGTGGAACATTGAATATAGTTTAAAATGATAGATATCAGTCATGGCGATTATTGTTGATCAACATTTTCCACGGAAATAGAGGTTATGTCCACGGAAAAACACTTTGAAGCCGGTACATTAATATTATGTTTGCAAAAATGTTTTTGTCTACTTTAAATTGTATTTCCGTCGATTCCATTAGTTGAGGAACATTGTATATGGTATAAAATGATAGATATCAGTCATGGCAATTTTTGTTGATCAACATTTTCCACGGAAATAGAGGTTATGTCCACGGAAAAACACTTTGAAGCCGGTACATTAAAATTATGTTTGCAAAAATGTTTTTGTCTACTTTAAATTGTATTTCCGTCGATTCCATTAGTTGAGGAACATTGAATATGGTATAAAATGATAGATATCAGTCATGGCAATTATTGTTGATCAACATTTTCCACGGAAATAGAGGTTATGTCCACGGAAAAACACTTTGAAGCCGGTAAATTAAAATTATGTTTGCAAAAATGTTTTTGTCTACTTTAAATTGTATTTCCGTCGATTCCATTAGTTGTGGAACATTGAATATAGTTTAAAATGATAGATATCAGTCATGGCAATTTTTGTTGATCAACATTTTCCACGGAAATAGAGGTTATGTCCACGGAAAAACACTTTGAAGCCGGTACATTAATATTATGTTTGCAAAAATGTTTTTGTCTACTTTAAAATGTATTTCCGTCGATTCCATTAGTTGTGGAACATTGAATATAGTTTAAAATGATAGATATCAGTCATGGCGATTATTGTTGATCAACATTTTCCACGGAAATAGAGGTTATGTCCACGGAAAAACACTTTGAAGCCGGTACATTAAAATTATGTTTGCAAAAATGTTTTTGTCTACTTTAAATTGTATTTCCGTCGATTCCATTAGTTGAGGAACATTGAATATGGTATAAAATGATAGATATCAGTCATGGCAATTATTGTTGATCAACATTTTCCACGGAAATAGAGGTTATGTCCACGGAAAAACACTTTGAAGCCGGTACATTAAAATTATGTTTGCAAAAATGTTTTTGTCTACTTTAAATTGTATTTCCGTCGATTCCATTAGTTGTGGAACATTGAATATAGTTTAAAATGATAGATATCAGTCATGGCAATTTTTGTTGATCAACATTTTCCACGGAAATAGAGGTTATGTCCACGGAAAAACACTTTGAAGCCGGTACATTAATATTATGTTTGCAAAAATGTTTTTGTCTACTTTAAAATGTATTTCCGTCGATTCCATTAGTTGTGGAACATTGAATATAGTTTAAAATGATAGATATCAGTCATGGCGATTATTGTTGATCAACATTTTCCACGGAAATAGAGGTTATGTCAACGGAAAAACACTTTGAAGCCGGTACATTAAAATTATGTTTGCAAAAGTGTTTTTGTCTACTTTAAATTGTATTTCCGTCGATTCCATTAGTTGAGGAACATTGAATATGGTATAAAATGATAGATATCAGTCATGGCGATTATTGTTGATCAACATTTTCCACGGAAATAGAGGTTATGTCCACGGAAAAACACTTTGAAGCCGGTACATTAATATTATGTTTGCAAAAATGTTTTTGTCTACTTTAAATTGTATTTCCGTCGATTCCATTAGTTGAGGAACATTGTATATGGTATAAAATGATAGATATCAGTCATGGCGATTATTGTTGATCAACATTTTCCACGGAAATAGAGGTTATGTCCACGGAAAAACACTTTGAAGCCGGTACATTAATATTATGTTTGCAAAAATGTTTTTGTCTACTTTAAATTGTATTTCCGTCGATTCCATTAGTTGAGGAACATTGTATATGGTATAAAATGATAGATATCAGTCATGGCAATTTTTGTTGATCAACATTTTCCACGGAAATAGAGGTTATGTCCACGGAAAAACACTTTGAAGCCGGTACATTAAAATTATGTTTGCAAAAATGTTTTTGTCTACTTTAAATTGTATTTCCGTCGATTCCATTAGTTGAGGAACATTGAATATGGTATAAAATGATAGATATCAGTCATGGCAATTATTGTTGATCAACATTTTCCACGGAAATAGAGGTTATGTCCACGGAAAAACACTTTGAAGCCGGTACATTAAAATTATGTTTGCAAAAATGTTTTTGTCTACTTTAAATTGTATTTCCGTCGATTCCATTAGTTGTGGAACATTGAATATAGTTTAAAATGATAGATATCAGTCATGGCAATTTTTGTTGATCAACATTTTCCACGGAAATAGAGGTTATGTCCACGGAAAAACACTTTGAAGCCGGTACATTAATATTATGTTTGCAAAAATGTTTTTGTCTACTTTAAAATGTATTTCCGTCGATTCCATTAGTTGTGGAACATTGAATATAGTTTAAAATGATAGATATCAGTCATGGCGATTATTGTTGATCAACATTTTCCACGGAAATAGAGGTTATGTCCACGGAAAAACACTTTGAAGCCGGTACATTAAAATTATGTTTGCAAAAATGTTTTTGTCTACTTTAAATTGTATTTCCGTCGATTCCATTAGTTGAGGAACATTGAATATGGTATAAAATGATAGATATCAGTCATGGCAATTATTGTTGATCAACATTTTCCACGGAAATAGAGGTTATGTCCACGGAAAAACACTTTGAAGCCGGTACATTAAAATTATGTTTGCAAAAATGTTTTTGTCTACTTTAAATTGTATTTCCGTCGATTCCATTAGTTGTGGAACATTGAATATAGTTTAAAATGATAGATATCAGTCATGGCAATTTTTGTTGATCAACATTTTCCACGGAAATAGAGGTTATGTCCACGGAAAAACACTTTGAAGCCGGTACATTAAAATTATGTTTGCAAAAATGTTTTTGTCTACTTTAAAATGTATTTCCGTCGATTCCATTAGTTGTGGAACATTGAATATAGTTTAAAATGATAGATATCAGTCATGGCGATTATTGTTGATCAACATTTTCCACGGAAATAGAGGTTATGTCCACGGAAAAACACTTTGAAGCCGGTACATTAATATTATGTTTGCAAAAATGTTTTTGTCTACTTTAAATTGTATTTCCGTCGATTCCATTAGTTGAGGAACATTGTATATGGTATAAAATGATAGATATCAGTCATGGCAATTTTTGTTGATCAACATTTTCCACGGAAATAGAGGTTATGTCCACGGAAAAACACTTTGAAGCCGGTACATTAAAATTATGTTTGCAAAAATGTTTTTGTCTACTTTAAATTGTATTTCCGTCGATTCCATTAGTTGTGGAACATTGAATATAGTTTAAAATGATAGATATCAGTCATGGCAATTTTTGTTGATCAACATTTTCCACGGAAATAGAGGTTATGTCCACGGAAAAACACTTTGAAGCCGGTACATTAATATTATGTTTGCAAAAATGTTTTTGTCTACTTTAAATTGTATTTCCGTCGATTCCATTAGTTGAGGAACATTGAATATGGTATAAAATGATAGATATCAGTCATGGCAATTTTTGTTGATCAACATTTTCCACGGAAATAGAGGTTATGTCCACGGAAAAACACTTTGAAGCCGGTACATTAATATTATGTTTGCAAAAATGTTTTTGTCTACTTTAAATTGTATTTCCGTCGATTCCATTAGTTGTGGAACATTGAATATAGTTTAAAATGATAGATATCAGTCATGGCAATTTTTGTTGATCAACATTTTCCACGGAAATAGAGGTTATGTCCACGGAAAAACACTTTGAAGCCGGTACATTAATATTATGTTTGCAAAAATGTTTTTGTCTACTTTAAATTGTATTTCCGTCGATTCCATTAGTTGAGGAACATTGTATATGGTATAAAATGATAGATATCAGTCATGGCAATTTTTGTTGATCAACATTTTCCACGGAAATAGAGGTTATGTCCACGGAAAAACACTTTGAAGCCGGTACATTAAAATTATGTTTGCAAAAATGTTTTTGTCTACTTTAAATTGTATTTCCGTCGATTCCATTAGTTGAGGAACATTGTATATGGTATAAAATGATAGATATCAGTCATGGCAATTTTTGTTGATCAACATTTTCCACGGAAATAGAGGTTATGTCCACGGAAAAACACTTTGAAGCCGGTACATTAAAATTATGTTTGCAAAAATGTTTTTGTCTACTTTAAATTGTATTTCCGTCGATTCCATTAGTTGTGGAACATTGAATATAGTTTAAAATGATAGATATCAGTCATGGCAATTTTTGTTGATCAACATTTTCCACGGAAATAGAGGTTATGTCCACGGAAAAACACTTTGAAGCCGGTACATTAATATTATGTTTGCAAAAATGTTTTTGTCTACTTTAAAATGTATTTCCGTCGATTCCATTAGTTGTGGAACATTGAATATAGTTTAAAATGATAGATATCAGTCATGGCGATTATTGTTGATCAACATTTTCCACGGAAATAGAGGTTATGTCCACGGAAAAACACTTTGAAGCCGGTACATTAAAATTATGTTTGCAAAAATGTTTTTGTCTACTTTAAATTGTATTTCCGTCGATTCCATTAGTTGTGGAACATTGAATATAGTTTAAAATGATAGATATCAGTCATGGCGATTATTGTTGATCAACATTTTCCACGGAAATAGAGGTTATGTCCACGGAAAAACACTTTGAAGCCGGTACATTAAAATTATGTTTGCAAAAATGTTTTTGTCTACTTTAAATTGTATTTCCGTCGATTCCATTAGTTGAGGAACATTGAATATGGTATAAAATGATAGATATCAGTCATGGCGATTATTGTTGATCAACATTTTCCACGGAAATAGAGGTTATGTCCACGGAAAAACACTTTGAAGCCGGTACATTAAAATTATGTTTGCAAAAATGTTTTTGTCTACTTTAAATTGTATTTCCGTCGATTCCATTAGTTGTGGAACATTGAATATAGTTTAAAATGATAGATATCAGTCATGGCGATTATTGTTGATCAACATTTTCCACGGAAATAGAGGTTGTGTCCACGGAAAAACACTTTGAAGCCGTTACATTAAAATTATGTTTGCAAAAATGTTTTTGTCTACTTTAAATTGTATTTCCGTCGATTCCATTAGTTGAGGAACATTGAATATGGTATAAAATGATAGATATCAGTCATGGCGATTATTGTTGATCAAGATTTTCCACGGAAATAGAGGTTATGTCCACGGAAAAACACTTTGAAGCCGGTACATTAAAATTATGTTTGCAAAAATGTTTTTGTCTACTTTAAATTGTATTTCCGTCGATTCCATTAGTTGAGGAACATTGAATATGGTATAAAATGATAGATATCAGTCATGGCGATTATTGTTGATCAACATTTTCCACGGAAATAGAGGTTATGTCCACGGAAAAACACTATGAAGCCGGTACATTAAAATTATGTTTGCAAAAATGTTTTTGTCTACTTTAAATTGTATTTCCGTCGATTCCATTAGTTGTGGAACATTGAATATAGTTTAAAATGATAGATATCAGTCATGGCGATTATTGTTGATCATCATTTTCCACGGAAATAGAGGTTATGTCCACGGAAAAACACTTTGAAGCCGGTACATTAAAATTATGTTTGCAAAAATGTTTTTGTCTACTTTAAATTGTATTTCCGTCGATTCCATTAGTTGTGGAACATTGAATATAGTTTAAAATGATAGATATCAGTCATGGCGATTATTGTTGATCAACATTTTCCACGGAAATAGAGGTTATGTCCACGGAAAAACACTTTGAAGCCGGTACATTAAAATTATGTTTGCAAAAATGTTTTTGTCTACTTTAAATTGTATTTCCGTCGATTCCATTAGTTGAGGAACATTGAATATAGTTTAAAATGATAGATATCAGTCATGGCGATTATTGTTGATCAACATTTTCCACGGAAATAGAGGTTATGTCCACGGAAAAACACTTTGAAGCCGGTACATTAATATTATGTTTGCAAAAATGTTTTTGTCTACTTTAAATTGTATTTCCGTCGATTCTATTAGTTGTGGAACATTGAATATAGTTTAAAATGATAGATATCAGTCATGGCGATTATTGTTGATCAACATTTTCCACGGAAATAGAGGTTATGTCCACGGAAAAACACTTTGAAGCCGGTACATTAAAATTATGTTTGCAAAAATGTTTTTGTCTACTTTAAATTGTATTTCCGTCGATTCCATTAGTTGAGGAACATTGAATATGGTATAAAATGATAGATATCAGTCATGGCGATTATTGTTGATCAACATTTTCCACGGAAATAGAGGTTATGTCCACGGAAAAACCCTTTGAAGCCGGTACATTAATATTATGTTTGCAAAAATGTTTTTGTCTACTTAAAAATGTATTTCCGTCGATTCCATTAGTTGTGGAACATTGAATATAGTTTAAAATGATAGATATCAGTCATGGCGATTATTGTTGATCAACATTTTCCACGGAAATAGAGGTTATGTCCACGGAAAAACACTTTGAAGCCGGTACATTAAAATTATGTTTGCAGAAATGTTTTTGTCTACTTTAAATTGTATTTCCGTCGATTCCATTAGTTGAGGAACATTGAATATGGTATAAAATGATAGATATCAGTCATGGCGATTATTGTTGATCAACATTTTCCACGGAAATAGAGGTTATGTCCACGGAAAAACACTTTGAAGCCGGTACATTAAAATTATGTTTGCAAAAATGTTTTTGTCTACTTTTAATTGTATTTCCGTCGATTCCATTAGTTGAGGAACATTGAATATGGTATAAAATGATAGATATCAGTCATGGCAATTTTTGTTGATCAACATTTTCCACGGAAATAGAGGTTATGTCCACGGAAAAACCCTTTGAAGCCGGTACATTAATATTATGTTTGCAAAAATGTTTTTGTCTACTTTTAATTGTATTTCCGTCGATTCCATTAGTTGAGGAACATTGAATATGGTATAAAATGATAGATATCAGTCATGGCAATTTTTGTTGATCAACATTTTCCACGGAAATAGAGGTTATGTCCACGGAAAAACCCTTTGAAGCCGGTACATTAATATTATGTTTGCAAAAATGTTTTTGTCTACTTTAAATTGTATTTCCGTCGATTCCATTAGTTGAGGAACATTGAATATGGTATAAAATGATAGATATCAGTCATGGCGATTATTGTTGATCAACATTTTCCACGGAAATAGAGGTTATGTCCACGGAAAAACCCTTTGAAGCCGGTACATTAATATTATGTTTGCAAAAATGTTTTTGTCTACTTAAAAATGTATTTCCGTCGATTCCATTAGTTGTGGAACATTGAATATAGTTTAAAATGATAGATATCAGTCATGGCGATTATTGTTGATCAACATTTTCCACGGAAATAGAGGTTATGTCCACGGAAAAACCCTTTGAAGCCGGTACATTAATATTATGTTTGCAAAAATGTTTTTGTCTACTTAAAAATGTATTTCCGTCGATTCCATTAGTTGTGGAACATTGAATATAGTTTAAAATGATAGATATCAGTCATGGCAATTTTTGTTGATCAACATTTTCCACGGAAATAGAGGTTATGTCCACGGAAAAACCCTTTGAAGCCGGTACATTAATATTATGTTTGCAAAAATGTTTTTGTCTACTTAAAAATGTATTTCCGTCGATTCCATTAGTTGTGGAACATTGAATATAGTTTAAAATGATAGATATCAGTCATGGCGATTATTGTTGATCAACATTTTCCACGGAAATAGAGGTTATGTCCACGGAAAAACACTTTGAAGCCGGTACATTAAAATTATGTTTGCAGAAATGTTTTTGTGTACTTTAAATTGTATTTCCGTCGATTCCATTAGTTGAGGAACATTGAATATGGTATAAAATGATAGATATCAGTCATGGCGATTATTGTTGATCAACATTTTCCACGGAAATAGAGGTTATGTCCACGGAAAAACACTTTGAAGCCGGTACATTAAAATTATGTTTGCAAAAATGTTTTTGTCTACTTTAAATTGTATTTCCGTCGATTCCATTAGTTGAGGAACATTGAATATGGTATAAAATGATAGATATCAGTCATGGCGATTATTGTTGATCAACATTTTCCACGGAAATAGAGGTTATGTCCACGGAAAAACACTTTGAAGCCGGTACATTAAAATTATGTTTGCAAAAATGTTTTTGTCTACTTTAAATTGTATTTCCGTCGATTCCATTAGTTGAGGAACATTGAATATGGTATAAAATGATAGATATCAGTCATGGCGATTATTGTTGATCAACATTTTCCACGGAAATAGAGGTTATGTCCACGGAAAAACACTTTGAAGCCGGTACATTAAAATTATGTTTGCAAAAATGTTTTTGTCTACTTTAAATTGTATTTCCGTCGATTCCATTAGTTGAGGAACATTGAATATGGTATAAAATGATAGATATCAGTCATGGCGATTATTGTTGATCAACATTTTCCACGGAAATAGAGGTTATGTCCACGGAAAAACACTTTGAAGCCGGTACATTAAAATTATGTTTGCAAAAATGTTTTTGTCTACTTTAAATTGTATTTCCGTCGATTCCATTAGTTGAGGAACATTGAATATGGTATAAAATGATAGATATCAGTCATGGCGATTATTGTTGATCAACATTTTCCACGGAAATAGAGGTTATGTCCACGGAAAAACACTTTGAAGCCGGTACATTAAAATTATGTTTGCAAAAATGTTTTTGTCTACTTTAAATTGTATTTCCGTCGATTCCATTAGTTGAGGAACATTGAATATGGTATAAAATGATAGATATCAGTCATGGCGATTATTGTTGATCAACATTTTCCACGGAAATAGAGGTTATGTCCACGGAAAAACCCTTTGAAGCCGGTACATTAATATTATGTTTGCAAAAATGTTTTTGTCTACTTAAAAATGTATTTCCGTCGATTCCATTAGTTGTGGAACATTGAATATAGTTTAAAATGATAGATATCAGTCATGGCGATTATTGTTGATCAACATTTTCCACGGAAATAGAGGTTATGTCCACGGAAAAACACTTTGAAGCCGGTACATTAAAATTATGTTTGCAAAAATGTTTTTGTCTACTTTAAATTGTATTTCCGTCGATTCCATTAGTTGAGGAACATTGAATATGGTATAAAATGATAGATATCAGTCATGGCGATTATTGTTGATCAACATTTTCCACGGAAATAGAGGTTATGTCCACGGAAAAACACTTTGAAGCCGGTACATTAAAATTATGTTTGCAAAAATGTTTTTGTCTACTTTAAATTGTATTTCCGTCGATTCCATTAGTTGAGGAACATTGAATATGGTATAAAATGATAGATATCAGTCATGGCAATTTTTGTTGATCAACATTTTCCACGGAAATAGAGGTTATGTCCACGGAAAAACACTTTGAAGCCGGTACATTAAAATTATGTTTGCAAAAATGTTTTTGTCTACTTTAAATTGTATTTCCGTCGATTCCATTAGTTGAGGAACATTGTATATGGTATAAAATGATAGATATCAGTCATGGCAATTTTTGTTGATCAACATTTTCCACGGAAATAGAGGTTATGTCCACGGAAAAACACTTTGAAGCCGGTACATTAAAATTATGTTTGCAAAAATGTTTTTGTCTATTTTAAATTGTATTTCCGTCGATTCCATTAGTTGTGGAACATTGAATATAGTTTAAAATGATAGATATCAGTCATGGCGATTATTGTTGATCAACATTTTCCACGGAAATAGAGGTTATGTCCACGGAAAAACACTTTGAAGCCGGTACATTAAAATTATGTTTGCAAAAATGTTTTTGTCTACTTTAAATTGTATTTCCGTCGATTCCATTAGTTGAGGAACATTGAATATGGTATAAAATGATAGATATCAGTCATGGCGATTATTGTTGATCAAGATTTTCCACGGAAATAGAGGTTATGTCCACGGAAAAACACTTTGAAGCCGGTACATTAAAATTATGTTTGCAAAAATGTTTTTGTCTACTTTAAATTGTATTTCCGTCGATTCCATTAGTTGAGGAACATTGAATATGGTATAAAATGATAGATATCAGTCATGGCGATTATTGTTGATCAACATTTTCCACGGAAATAGAGGTTATGTCCACGGAAAAACACTTTGAAGCCGGTACATTAAAATTATGTTTGCAAAAATGTTTTTGTCTACTTTAAATTGTATTTCCGTTGATTCCATTAGTTGAGGAACATTGAATATGGTATAAAATGATAGATATCAGTCATGGCGATTATTGTTGATCAACATTTTCCACGGAAATAGAGGTTATGTCCACGGAAAAACACTTTGAAGCCGGTACATTAAAATTATGTTTGCAAAAATGTTTTTGTCTACTTTAAATTGTATTTCCGTCGATTCCATTAGTTGTGGAACATTGAATATAGTTTAAAATGATAGATATCAGTCATGGCGATTATTGTTGATCAACATTTTCCACGGAAATAGAGGTTATGTCCACGGAAAAACACTTTGAAGCCGGTACATTAAAATTATGTTTGCAAAAATGTTTTTGTCTACTTTAAATTGTATTTCCGTTGATTCCATTAGTTGAGGAACATTGAATATGGTATAAAATGATAGATATCAGTCATGGCGATTATTGTTGATCAACATTTTCCACGGAAATAGAGGTTATGTCCACGGAAAAACACTTTGAAGCCGGTACATTAAAATTATGTTTGCAAAAATGTTTTTGTCTACTTTAAATTGTATTTCCGTCGATTCCATTAGTTGTGGAACATTGAATATAGTTTAAAATGATAGATATCAGTCATGGCGATTATTGTTGATCAACATTTTCCACGGAAATAGAGGTTATGTCCACGGAAAAACACTTTGAAGCCGGTACATTAAAATTATGTTTGCAAAAATGTTTTTGTCTACTTTAAATTGTATTTCCGTCGATTCCATTAGTTGAGGAACATTGAATATGGTATAAAATGATAGATATCAGTCATGGCGATTATTGTTGATCAACATTTTCCACGGAAATAGAGGTTATGTCCACGGAAAAACCCTTTGAAGCCGGTACATTAATATTATGTTTGCAAAAATGTTTTTGTCTACTTTAAATTGTATTTCCGTCGATTCCATTAGTTGAGGAACATTGAATATGGTATAAAATGATAGATATCAGTCATGGCGATTATTGTTGATCAACATTTTCCACGGAAATAGAGGTTATGTCCACGGAAAAACACTTTGAAGCCGGTACATTAAAATTATGTTTGCAAAAATGTTTTTGTCTACTTTAAATTGTATTTCCGTCGATTCCATTAGTTGAGGAACATTGAATATGGTATAAAATGATAGATATCAGTCATGGCGATTATTGTTTATCAACATTTTCCACGGAAATAGAGGTTATGTCCACGGAAAAACACTTTGAAGCCGGTACATTAAAATTATGTTTGCAAGCGACGTTTAGCAGCTATTCAAACGATAACTGGACACACCTATAATGTAAATTTTAGTTTTTCTGGTAGAAACAGCTATTATCTATCATTTAAAACTAAATTCACATTATTCCAATCATTGGAAACCCTCATTTATTAACAGAGGTTCTTGGTGTGCCAGCGACGTTTAGCAGCTATTCAAACGATAACTGGACTCACCTATAATGTAAATTTTAGTTTTTCTGGTAGAAACAGCTATTATCTATCATTTAAAACTAAATTCACATTATTCCAATCATTGGAAACCCTCATTTATTAACAGAGGTTCTTGGTGTGCCAGCGACGCTTAGCAGCTATTCAAACGATAACTGGACACACCTATAATGTAAATTTTAGTTTTTCTGGTAGAAACAGCTATTATCTATCATTTAAAACTAAATTCACATTATTCCAATCATTGGAAACCCTCATTTATTAACAGAGGTTCTTGGTGTGCCAGCGACGTTTAGCAGCTATTCAAACGATAACTGGACTCACCTATAATGTAAATTTTAGTTTTTCTGGTAGAAACAGCTATTATCTATCATTTAAAACTAAATTCACATTATTCCAATCATTGGAAACCCTCATTTATTAACAGAGGTTCTTGGTGTGCCAGCGACGTTTAGCAGCTATTCAAACGATAACTGGACTCACCTATAATGTAAATTTTAGTTTTTCTGGTAGAAACAGCTATTATCTATCATTTAAAACTAAATTCACATTATTCCAATCATTGGAAACCCTCATTTATTAACAGAGGTTCTTGGTGTGCCAGCGACGTTTAGCAGCTATTCAAACGATAACTGGACTCACCTATAATGTAAATTTTAGTTTTTCTGGTAGAAACAGCTATTATTTATCATTTAAAACTAAATTCACATTATTCCAATCATTGGAAACCCTCATTTATTAACAGAGGTTCTTGGTGTGCCAGCGACGTTTAGCAGCTATTCAAACGATAACTGGACTCACCTATAATGTAAATTTTAGTTTTTCTGGTAGAAACAGCTATTATCTATCATTTAAAACTAAATTCACATTATTCCAATCATTGGAAACCCTCATTTATTAACAGAGGTTCTTGGTGTGCCAGCGACGTTTAGCAGCTATTCAAACGATAACTGGACTCACCTATAATGTAAATTTTAGTTTTTCTGGTAGAAACAGCTATTATTTATCATTTAAAACTAAATTCACATTATTCCAATCATTGGAAACCCTCATTTATTAACAGAGGTTCTTGGTGTGCCAGCAAAGTTTGGCAGCTATTCAAACGATAACTGGACACACCTATAATGTAAATTTTAGTTTTTCTGGTAGAAACAGCTATTATCTATCATTTAAAACTAAATTCACATTATTCCAATCATTGAAAACGCTCATTCATTAACAGAGGTTCTTGGTGTGCCAGCGACGTTTAGCAGCTATTCAAACGATAACTGGACACACCTATAATGTAAATTTTAGTTTTTCTGGTAGAAACAGCTATTATCTATCATTTAAAACTAAATTCACATTATTCCAATCATTGGAAACCCTCATTTATTAACAGAGGTTCTTGGTGTGCCAGCGACGTTTAGCAGCTATTCAAACGATAACTGGACTCACCTATAATGTAAATTTTAGTTTTTCTGGTAGAAACAGCTATTATTTATCATTTAAAATTAAATTCACATTATTCCAATCATTGGAAACCCTCATTTATTAACAGAGGTTCTTGGTGTGCCAGCAAAGTTTGGCAGCTATTCAAACGATAACTGGACACACCTATAATGTAAATTTTAGTTTTTCTGGTAGAAACAGCTATTATCTATCATTTAAAACTAAATTCACATTATTCCAATCATTGAAAACGCTCATTTATTAACAGAGGTTCTTGGTGTGCCAGCGACGTTTAGCAGCTATTCAAACGATCACTGGACTCACCTATAATGTAAATTTTAGTTTTTCTGGTAGAAACAGCTATTATTTATCATTTAAAACTAAATTCACATTATTCCAATCATTGAAAACCCTCATTTATTAACAGAGGTTCTTGGTGTGCCAGCAAAGTTTAGCAGCTATTCAAACGATAACTGGACTCACCTATAATGTAAATTTTAGTTTTTCTGGTAGAAACAGCTATTATTTATCATTTAAAATTAAATTCACATTATTCCAATCATTGGAAACCCTCATTTATTAACAGAGGTTCTTGGTGTGCCAGCAAAGTTTGGCAGCTATTCAAACGATAACTGGACACACCTATAATGTAAATTTTAGTTTTTCTGGTAGAAACAGCTATTATCTATCATTTAAAACTAAATTCACATTATTCCAATCATTGAAAACGCTCATTTATTAACAGAGGTTCTTGGTGTGCCAGCAAAGTTTGGCAGCTATTCAAACGATAACTGGACACACCTATAATGTAAATTTTAGTTTTTCTGGTAGAAACAGCTATTATCTATCATTTAAAACTAAATTCACATTATTCCAATCATTGGAAACCCTCATTTATTAACAGAGGTTCTTGGTGTGCCAGCGACGCTTAGCAGCTATTCAAACGATAACTGGACACACCTATAATGTAAATTTTAGTTTTTCTGGTAGAAACAGCTATTATCTATCATTTAAAACTAAATTCACATTATTCCAATCATTGGAAACCCTCATTTATTAACAGAGGTTCTTGGTGTGCCAGCGACGCTTAGCAGCTATTCAAACGATAACTGGACACACCTATAATGTAAATTTTAGTTTTTCTGGTAGAAACAGCTATTATCTATCATTTAAAACTAAATTCACATTATTCCAATCATTGAAAACGCTCATTTATTAACAGAGGTTCTTGGTGTGCCAGCGACGTTTAGCAGCTATTCAAACGATAACTGGACTCACCTATAATGTAAATTTTAGTTTTTCTGGTAGAAACAGCTATTATTTATCATTTAAAACTAAATTCACATTATTCCAATCATTGGAAACCCTCATTTATTAACAGAGGTTCTTGGTGTGCCAGCGACGTTTAGCAGCTATTCAAACGATAACTGGACTCGCCTATAATGTAAATTTTAGTTTTTCTGGTAGAAACAGCTATTATCTATCATTTAAAACTAAATTCACATTATTCCAATCATTGAAAACGCTCATTTATTAACAGAGGTTCTTGGTGTGCAAGCGACGTTTAGCAGCTATTCAAACGATAACTGGACACACCTATAATGTAAATTTTAGTTTTTCTGGTAGAAACAGCTATTATTTATCATTTAAAACTAAATTCACATTATTCCAATCATTGGAAACCCTCATTTATTAACAGAGGTTCTTGGTGTGTCAGCAAAGTTTGGCAGCTATTCAAACGATAACTGGACTCACCTATAATGTAAATTTTAGTTTTTCTGGTAGAAACAGCTATTATCTATCACTTAAAACTAAATTCACATTATTCCAATCATTGGAAACCCTCATTTATTAACAGAGGTTCTTGGTGTGCCAGCAAAGTTTGGCAGCTATTCAAACGATAACTGGACTCACCTATAATGTAAATTTTAGTTTTTCTGGTAGAAACAGCTATTATCTATCATTTAAAACTAAATTCACATTATTCCAATCATTGGAAACCCTCATTTATTAACAGAGGTTCTTGGTGTGCCAGCGACGTTTGGCAGCTATTCAAACGATAACTGGACACACCTATAATGTAAATTTTAGTTTTTCTGGTAGAAACAGCTATTATCTATCATTTAAAACTAAATTCACATTATTCCAATCATTGGAAACCCTCATTTATTAACAGAGGTTCTTGGTGTGCCAGCAAAGTTTGGCAGCTATTCAAACGATAACTGGACACAACTATAATGTAAATTTTAGTTTTTCTGGTAGAAACAGCTATTATCTATCATTTAAAACAAAATTCACATTATTCCAATCATTGGAAACCCTCATTTATTAACAGAGGTTCTTGGTGTGCCAGCAAAGTTTGGCAGCTATTCAAACGATAACTGGACACACCTATAATGTAAATTTTAGTTTTTCTGGTAGAAACAGCTATTATCTATCATTTAAAACTGAATTCACATTATTCCAATCATTGGAAACCCTCATTTATTAACAGAGGTTCTTGGTGTGCCAGCAAAGTTTGGCAGCTATTCAAACGATAACTGGACTCACCTATAATGTAAATTTTAGTTTTTCTGGTAGAAACAGCTATTATCTATCATTTAAAACTAAATTCACATTATTCCAATCATTGGAAACCCTCATTTATTAACAGAGGTTCTTGGTGTGCCAGCAAAGTTTGGCAGCTATTCAAACGATAACTGGACACACCTATAATGTAAATTTTAGTTTTTCTGGTAGAAACAGCTATTATTTATCATTTAAAACTAAATTCACATTATTCGAATCATTGGAAACCCTCATTTATTAACAGAGGTTCTTGGTGTGTCAGCAACGTTGAGCAGCTATTCAAACGATAACTGGACACACCTATAATGTAAATTTTAGTTTTTCTGGTAGAAACAGCTATTATCTATCATTTAAAATAAAATTCACATTATTCCAATCATTGGAAACCCTCATTTATTAACAGAGGTTCTTGGTGTGCCAGCAAAGTTTGGCAGCTATTCAAACGATAACTGGACACACCTATAATGTAAATTTTAGTTTTTCTGGTAGAAACAGCTATCGTCTATCATTTAAAACTAAATTCACATTATTCCAATCATTGGAAACCCTCATTTATTAACAGAGGTTCTTGGTGTGCCAGCGACGTTTAGCAGCTATTCAAACGATAACTGGACTCACCTATAATGTAAATTTTAGTTTTTCTGGTAGAAACAGCTATTATCTATCATTTAAAACTAAATTCACATTATTCCAATCATTGGAAACCCTCATTTATTAACAGAGGTTCTTGGTGTGCCAGCAAAGTTTGGCAGCTATTCAAACGATAACTGGACACACCTATAATGTAAATTTTAGTTTTTCTGGTGGAAACAGCTATTATCTATCATTTAAAACTAAATTCACATTATTCCAATCATTGAAAACGCTCATTTATTAACAGAGGTTCTTGGTGTGCCAGCAAAGTTTGGCAGCTATTCAAACGATAACTGGACACACCTATAATGTAAATTTTAGTTTTTCTGGTAGAAACAGCTATTATTTATCATTTAAAACTAAATTCACATTATTCCAATCATTGGAAACCCTCATTTATTAACAGAGGTTCTTGGTGTGCCAGCAAAGTTTGGCAGCTATTCAAACGATAACTGGACTCACCTATAATGTAAATTTTAGTTTTTCTGGTAGAAACAGCTATTATCTATCATTTAAAACTAAATTCACATTATTCCAATCATTGGAAACCCTCATTTATTAACAGAGGTTCTTGGTGTGCCAGCAAAGTTTGGCAGCTATTCAAACGATAACTGGACACACCTATAATGTAAATTTTAGTTTTTCTGGTGGAAACAGCTATTATCTATCATTTAAAACTAAATTCACATTATTCCAATCATTGAAAACGCTCATTTATTAACAGAGGTTCTTGGTGTGCCAGCAAAGTTTGGCAGCTATTCAAACGATAACTGGACACACCTATAATGTAAATTTTAGTTTTTCTGGTAGAAACAGCTATTATCTATCATTTAAAACTAAATTCACATTATTCCAATCATTGGAAACCCTCATTTATTAACAGAGGTTCTTGGTGTGCCAGCAAAGTTTGGCAGCTATTCAAACGATAACTGGACTCACCTATAATGTAAATTTTAGTTTTTCTGGTAGAAACAGCTATTATCTATCATTTAAAACTAAATTCACATTATTCCAATCATTGGAAACCCTCATTTATTAACAGAGGTTCTTGGTGTGCCAGCAAAGTTTGGCAGCTATTCAAACGATAACTGGACTCACCTATAATGTAAATTTTAGTTTTTCTGGTAGAAACAGCTATTATCTATCATTTAAAACTAAATTCACATTATTCCAATCATTGGAAACCCTCATTTATTAACAGAGGTTCTTGGTGTGCCAGCAAAGTTTGGCAGCTATTCAAACGATAACTGGACACACCTATAATGTAAATTTTAGTTTTTCTGGTAGAAACAGCTATTATTTATCATTTAAAACTAAATTCACATTATTCGAATCATTGGAAACCCTCATTTATTAACAGAGGTTCTTGGTGTGCCAGCAAAGTTTGGCAGCTATTCAAACGATAACTGGACACACCTATAATGTAAATTTTAGTTTTTCTGGTAGAAACAGCTATCGTCTATCATTTAAAACTAAATTCACATTATTCCAATCATTGGAAACCCTCATTTATTAACAGAGGTTCTTGGTGTGTCAGCAACGTTGAGCAGCTATTCAAACGATAACTGGACACACCTATAATGTAAATTTTAGTTTTTCTGGTAGAAACAGCTATTATCTATCATTTAAAACTAAATTCACATTATTCCAATCATTGGAAACCCTCATTTATTAACAGAGGTTCTTGGTGTGTCAGCAACGTTGAGCAGCTATTCAAACGATAACTGGACACACCTATAATGTAAATTTTAGTTTTTCTGGTAGAAACAGCTATTATCTATCATTTAAAATAAAATTCACATTATTCCAATCATTGGAAACCCTCATTTATTAACAGAGGTTCTTGGTGTGCCAGCGACGTTTAGCAGCTATTCAAACGATAACTTTACTCACCTATAATGTAAATTTTAGTTTTTCTGGTAGAAACAGCTATTATCTATCATTTAAAACTAAATTCACATTATTCCAATCATTGGAAACCCTCATTTATTAACAGAGGTTCTTGGTGTGCCAGCAAAGTTTGGCAGCTATTCAAACGATAACTGGACACACCTATAATGTAAATTTTAGTTTTTCTGGTAGAAACAGCTATCGTCTATCATTTAAAACTAAATTCACATTATTCCAATCATTGGAAACCCTCATTTATTAACAGAGGTTCTTGGTGTGCCAGCGACGTTTAGCAGCTATTCAAACGATAACTTTACTCACCTATAATGTAAATTTTAGTTTTTCTGGTAGAAACAGCTATTATCTATCATTTAAAACTAAATTCACATTATTCCAATCATTGGAAACCCTCATTTATTAACAGAGGTTCTTGGTGTGCCAGCAAAGTTTGGCAGCTATTCAAACGATAACTGGACACACCTATAATGTAAATTTTAGTTTTTCTGGTGGAAACAGCTATTATCTATCATTTAAAACTAAATTCACATTATTCCAATCATTGAAAACGCTCATTTATTAACAGAGGTTCTTGGTGTGCCAGCAAAGTTTGGCAGCTATTCAAACGATAACTGGACACACCTATAATGTAAATTTTAGTTTTTCTGGTAGAAACAGCTATTATCTATCATTTAAAACAAAATTCACATTATTCCAATCATTGGAAACCCTCATTTATTAACTGAGGTTCTTAATGTGCCAGCAAAGTTTGGCAGCTATTCAAACGATAACTGGACACACCTATAATGTAAATTTTAGTTTTTCTGGTAGAAACAGCTATTATCTATCATTTAAAACTAAATTCACATTATTCCAATCATTGGAAACCCTCATTTATTAACAGAGGTTCTTGGTGTGCCAGCGACGTTTAGCAGCTATTCAAACGATAACTGGACTCACCAATAATGTAAATTTTAGTTTTTCTGGTAGAAACAGCTATTATCTATCATTTAAAACTAAATTCACATTATTCCAATCATTGGAAACCCTCATTTATTAACAGAGGTTCTTGGTGTGCCAGCGACGTTTAGCAGCTATTCAAACGATAACTGGACACACCTATAATGTAAATTTTAGTTTTTCTGGTAGAAACAGCTATTATCTATCATTTAAAACTAAATTCACATTATTCCAATCATTGGAAACCCTCATTTATTAACAGAGGTTCTTGGTGTGCCAGCGACGTTTAGCAGCTATTCAAACGATAACTGGACTCACCTATAATGTAAATTTTAGTTTTTCTGGTAGAAACAGCTATTATCTATCATTTAAAACTAAATTCACATTATTCCAATCATTGGAAACCCTCATTTATTAACAGAGGTTCTTGGTGTGCCAGCGACGTTTAGCAGCTATTCAAACGATAACTGGACTCACCTATAATGTAAATTTTAGTTTTTCTGGTAGAAACAGCTATTATCTATCATTTAAAACTAAATTCACATTATTCCAATCATTGGAAACCCTCATTTATTAACAGAGGTTCTTGGTGTGCCAGCGACGTTTAGCAGCTATTCAAACGATAACTGGACTCACCTATAATGTAAATTTTAGTTTTTCTGGTAGAAACAGCTATTATCTATCATTTAAAACTAAATTCACATTATTCCAATCATTGGAAACCCTCATTTATTAACAGAGGTTCTTGGTGTGCCAGCGACGTTTAGCAGCTATTCAAACGATAACTGGACTCACCTATAATGTAAATTTTAGTTTTTCTGGTAGAAACAGCTATTATCTATCATTTAAAACTAAATTCACATTATTCCAATCATTGGAAACCCTCATTTATTAACAGAGGTTCTTGGTGTGCCAGCGACGTTTAGCAGCTATTCAAACGATAACTGGACACACCTATAATGTAAATTTTAGTTTTTCTGGTAGAAACAGCTATTATTTATCATTTAAAACTAAATTCACATTATTCCAATCATTGGAAACCCTCATTTATTAACAGAGGTTCTTGGTGTGCCAGCGACGTTTAGCAGCTATTCAAACGATAACTGGACTCACCAATAATGTAAATTTTAGTTTTTCTGGTAGAAACAGCTATTATCTATCATTTAAAACTAAATTCACATTATTCCAATCATTGGAAACCCTCATTTATTAACAGAGGTTCTTGGTGTGCCAGCGACGTTTAGCAGCTATTCAAACGATAACTGGACACACCTATAATGTAAATTTTAGTTTTTCTGGTAGAAACAGCTATTATCTATCATTTAAAACTAAATTCACATTATTCCAATCATTGGAAACCCTCATTTATTAACAGAGGTTCTTGGTGTGCCAGCGACGTTTAGCAGCTATTCAAACGATAACTGGACTCACCTATAATGTAAATTTTAGTTTTTCTGGTAGAAACAGCTATTATCTATCATTTAAAACTAAATTCACATTATTCCAATCATTGGAAACCCTCATTTATTAACAGAGGTTCTTGGTGTGCCAGCGACGTTTAGCAGCTATTCAAACGATAACTGGACTCACCTATAATGTAAATTTTAGTTTTTCTGGTAGAAACAGCTATTATTTATCATTTAAAACTAAATTCACATTATTCCAATCATTGGAAACCCTCATTTATTAACAGAGGTTCTTGGTGTGCCAGCGACGTTTAGCAGCTATTCAAACGATAACTGGACTCACCAATAATGTAAATTTTAGTTTTTCTGGTAGAAACAGCTATTATCTATCATTTAAAACTAAATTCACATTATTCCAATCATTGGAAACCCTCATTTATTAACAGAAGTTCTTGGTGTGCCAGCGACGTTTAGCAGCTATTCAAACGATAACTGGACACACCTATAATGTAAATTTTAGTTTTTCTGGTAGAAACAGCTATTATCTATCATTTAAAACTAAATTCACATTATTCCAATCATTGGAAACCCTCATTTATTAACAGAGGTTCTTGGTGTGCCAGCGACGTTTAGCAGCTATTCAAACGATAACTGGACTCACCTATAATGTAAATTTTAGTTTTTCTGGTAGAAACAGCTATTATCTATCATTTAAAACTAAATTCACATTATTCCAATCATTGGAAACCCTCATTTATTAACAGAGGTTCTTGGTGTGCCAGCGACGTTTAGCAGCTATTCAAACGATAACTGGACTCACCTATAATGTAAATTTTAGTTTTTCTGGTAGAAACAGCTATTATTTATCATTTAAAACTAAATTCACATTATTCCAATCATTGGAAACCCTCATTTATTAAAAGAGGTTCTTGGTGTGCCAGCAAAGTTTGGCAGCTATTCAAACGATAACTGGACACACCTATAATGTAAATTTTAGTTTTTCTGGTAGAAACAGCTATTATCTATCATTTAAAACTAAATTCACATTATTCCAATCATTGGAAACCCTCATTTATTAAAAGAGGTTCTTGGTGTGCCAGCAAAGTTTGGCAGCTATTCAAACGATAACTGGACTCACCTATAATGTAAATTTTAGTTTTTCTGGTAGAAACAGCTATTATTTATCATTTAAAACTAAATTCACATTATTCCAATCATTGGAAACCCTCATTTATTAAAAGAGGTTCTTGGTGTGTCAGCAACGTTGAGCAGCTATTCAAACGATAACTGGACTCACCTATAATGTAAATTTTAGTTTTTCTGGTAGAAACAGCTATTATCTATCATTTAAAACTAAATTCACATTATTCCAATCATTGGAAACCCTCTTTTATTAACAGAGGTTCTTGGTGTGCCAGCGACGTTTAGCAGCTATTCAAACGATAACTGGACTCACCTATAATGTAAATTTTAGTTTTTCTGGTAGAAACAGCTATTATTTATCATTTAAAACTAAATTCACATTATTCCAATCATTGGAAACCCTCATTTATTAAAAGAGGTTCTTGGTGTGCCAGCAAAGTTTGGCAGCTATTCAAACGATAACTGGACTCACCTATAATGTAAATTTTAGTTTTTCTGGTAGAAACAGCTATTATCTATCATTTAAAACTAAATTCACATTATTCCAATCATTGGAAACCCTCATTTATTAAAAGAGGTTCTTGGTGTGCCAGCAAAGTTTAGCAGCTATTCAAACGATAACTGGACTCACCTATAATGTAAATTTTAGTTTTTCTGGTAGAAACAGCTATTATCTATCATTTAAAACTAAATTCACATTATTCCAATCATTGGAAACCCTCATTTATTAAAAGAGGTTCTTGGTGTGCCAGCAAAGTTTGGCAGCTATTCAAACGATAACTGGACTCACCTTTAATGTAAATTTTAGTTTTTCTGGTAGAAACAGCTATTATTTATCATTTAAAACTAAATTCACATTATTCCAATCATTGGAAACCCTCATTTATTAACAGAGGTTCTTGGTGTGCCAGCAAAGTTTGGCAGCTATTCAAACGATAACTGGACACACCTATAATGTAAATTTTAGTTTTTCTGGTAGAAACAGCTATTATTTATCATTTAAAACTAAATTCACATTATTCCAATCATTGGAAACCCTCATTTATTAAAAGAGGTTCTTGGTGTGCCAGCAAAGTTTGGCAGCTATTCAAACGATAACTGGACTCACCTATAATGTAAATTTTAGTTTTTCTGGTAGAAACAGCTATTATTTATCATTTAAAACTAAATTCACATTATTCCAATCATTGGAAACCCTCATTTATTAAAAGAGGTTCTTGGTGTGTCAGCAACGTTGAGCAGCTATTCAAACGATAACTGGACTCACCTATAATGTAAATTTTAGTTTTTCTGGTAGAAACAGCTATTATCTATCATTTAAAACTAAATTCACATTATTCCAATCATTGGAAACCCTCATTTATTAACAGAGGTTCTTGGTGTGCCAGCGACGTTTAGCAGCTATTCAAACGATAACTGGACTCACCTATAATGTAAATTTTAGTTTTTCTGGTAGAAACAGCTATTATTTATCATTTAAAACTAAATTCACATTATTCCAATCATTGGAAACCCTCATTTATTAAAAGAGGTTCTTGGTGTGCCAGCAAAGTTTGGCAGCTATTCAAACGATAACTGGACTCACCTATAATGTAAATTTTAGTTTTTCTGGTA
This sequence comes from Panagrolaimus sp. LJ2400, assembly GCA_024447215.1. Taxonomy (NCBI): domain Eukaryota; kingdom Metazoa; phylum Nematoda; class Chromadorea; order Rhabditida; family Panagrolaimidae; genus Panagrolaimus; species Panagrolaimus sp. LJ2400. Next base: position 253,568 of record JAMRYA010000050.1, on the reverse strand, counting down.
GAAACAGCTATTATTTATCATTTAAAACTAAATTCACATTATTCCAATCATTGGAAACCCTCATTTATTAAAAGAGGTTCTTGGTGTGCCAGCAAAGTTTAGCAGCTATTCAAACGATAACTGGACTCACCTATAATGTAAATTTTAGTTTTTCTGGTAGAAACAGCTATTATCTATCATTTAAAACTAAATTCACATTATTCCAATCATTGGAAACCCTCATTTCTTAAAAGAGGTTCTTGGTGTGCCAGCAAAGTTTGGCAGCTATTCAAACGATAACTGGACTCACCTATAATGTAAATTTTAGTTTTTCTGGTAGAAACAGCTATTATTTATCATTTAAAACTAAATTCACATTATTCCAATCATTGGAAACCCTCATTTATTAAAAGAGGTTCTTGGTGTGCCAGCAAAGTTTAGCAGCTATTCAAACGATAACTGGACTCACCTATAATGTAAATTTTAGTTTTTCTGGTAGAAACAGCTATTATCTATCATTTAAAACTAAATTCACATTATTCCAATCATTGGAAACCCTCATTTATTAAAAGAGGTTCTTGGTGTGCCAGCAAAGTTTGGCAGCTATTCAAACGATAACTGGACTCACCTATAATGTAAATTTTAGTTTTTCTGGTAGAAACAGCTATTATCTATCATTTAAAACTAAATTCACATTATTCCAATCATTGGAAACCCTCATTTATTAACAGAGGTTCTTGGTGTGCCAGCGACGTTTAGCAGCTATTCAAACGATAACTGGACTCACCTATAATGTAAATTTTAGTTTTTCTGGTAGAAACAGCTATTATCTATCATTTAAAACTAAATTCACATTATTCCAATCATTGGAAACCCTCATTTATTAAAAGAGGTTCTTGGTGTGTCAGCAACGTTGAGCAGCTATTCAAACGATAACTGGACTCACCTATAATGTAAATTTTAGTTTTTCTGGTAGAAACAGCTATTATTTATCATTTAAAACTAAATTCACATTATTCCAATCATTGGAAACCCTCATTTATTAAAAGAGGTTCTTGGTGTGCCAGCAAAGTTTGGCAGCTATTCAAACGATAACTGGACACACCTATAATGTAAATTTTAGTTTTTCTGGTAGAAACAGCTATTATCTATCATTTAAAACTAAATTCACATTATTCCAATCATTGGAAACCCTCATTTATTAACAGAGGTTCTTGGTGTGCCAGCGACGTTTAGCAGCTATTCAAACGATAACTGGACTCACCTATAATGTAAATTTTAGTTTTTCTGGTAGAAACAGCTATTATCTATCATTTAAAACTAAATTCACATTATTCCAATCATTGGAAACCCTCATTTATTAAAAGAGGTTCTTGGTGTGCCAGCAAAGTTTGGCAGCTATTCAAACGATAACTGGACACACCTATAATGTAAATTTTAGTTTTTCTGGTAGAAACAGCTATTATTTATCATTTAAAACTAAATTCACATTATTCCAATCATTGGAAACCCTCATTTATTAAAAGAGGTTCTTGGTGTGCCAGCAAAGTTTAGCAGCTATTCAAACGATAACTGGACTCACCTATAATGTAAATTTTAGTTTTTCTGGTAGAAACAGCTATTATTTATCATTTAAAACTAAATTCACATTATTCCAATCATTGGAAACCCTCATTTATTAACAGAGGTTCTTGGTGTGCCAGCGACGTTTAGCAGCTATTCAAACGATAACTGGACTCACCTATAATGTAAATTTTAGTTTTTCTGGTAGAAACAGCTATTATCTATCATTTAAAACTAAATTCACATTATTCCAATCATTGGAAACCCTCATTTATTAAAAGAGGTTCTTGGTGTGTCAGCGACGTTTAGCAGCTATTCAAACGATAACTGGACTCACCTATAATGTAAATTTTAGTTTTTCTGGTAGAAACAGCTATTATCTATCATTTAAAACTAAATTCACATTATTCCAATCATTGGAAACCCTCATTTATTAAAAGAGGTTCTTGGTGTGTCAGCGACGTTTAGCAGCTATTCAAACGATAACTGGACTCACCTATAATGTAAATTTTAGTTTTTCTGGTAGAAACAGCTATTATCTATCATTTAAAACTAAATTCACATTATTCCAATCATTGGAAACCCTCATTTATTAACAGAGGTTCTTGGTGTGCCAGCGACGTTTGGCAGCTATTCAAACGATAACTGGACACACCTATAATGTAAATTTTAGTTTTTCTGGTAGAAACAGCTATTATCTATCATTTAAAACAAAATTCACATTATTCCAATCATTGGAAACCCTCATTTATTAACAGAGGTTCTTAATGTGCCAGCAAAGTTTGGCAGCTATTCAAACGATAACTGGACACACCTATAATGTAAATTTTAGTTTTTCTGGTAGAAACAGCTATTATCTATCATTTAAAACTAAATTCACATTATTCCAATCATTGGAAACCCTCATTTATTAAAAGAGGTTCTTGGTGTGTCAGCGACGTTTAGCAGCTATTCAAACGATAACTGGACTCACCTATAATGTAAATTTTAGTTTTTCTGGTAGAAACAGCTATTATCTATCATTTAAAACTAAATTCACATTATTCCAATCATTGGAAACCCTCATTTATTAACAGAGGTTCTTGGTGTGCCAGCGACGTTTAGCAGCTATTCAAACGATAACTGGACTCACCTATAATGTAAATTTTAGTTTTTCTGGTAGAAACAGCTATTATTTATCATTTAAAACTAAATTCACATTATTCCAATCATTGGAAACCCTCATTTATTAACAGAGGTTCTTGGTGTGCCAGCGACGTTTAGCAGCTATTCAAACGATAACTGGACTCACCTATAATGTAAATTTTAGTTTTTCTGGTAGAAACAGCTATTATTTATCATTTAAAACTAAATTCACATTATTCCAATCATTGGAAACCCTCATTTATTAACAGAGGTTCTTGGTGTGCCAGCGACGTTTAGCAGCTATTCAAACGATAACTGGACTCACCTATAATGTAAATTTTAGTTTTTCTGGTAGAAACAGCTATTATTTATCATTTAAAACTAAATTCACATTATTCCAATCATTGGAAACCCTCATTTATTAAAAGAGGTTCTTGGTGTGTCAGCGACGTTTAGCAGCTATTCAAACGATAACTGGACTCACCTATAATGTAAATTTTAGTTTTTCTGGTAGAAACAGCTATTATCTATCATTTAAAACTAAATTCACATTATTCCAATCATTGGAAACCCTCATTTATTAACAGAGGTTCTTGGTGTGCCAGCGACGTTTGGCAGCTATTCAAACGATAACTGGACACACCTATAATGTAAATTTTAGTTTTTCTGGTAGAAACAGCTATTATCTATCATTTAAAACAAAATTCACATTATTCCAATCATTGGAAACCCTCATTTATTAACAGAGGTTCTTAATGTGCCAGCAAAGTTTGGCAGCTATTCAAACGATAACTGGACACACCTATAATGTAAATTTTAGTTTTTCTGGTAGAAACAGCTATTATCTATCATTTAAAACTAAATTCACATTATTCCAATCATTGGAAACCCTCATTTATTAAAAGAGGTTCTTGGTGTGTCAGCGACGTTTAGCAGCTATTCAAACGATAACTGGACTCACCTATAATGTAAATTTTAGTTTTTCTGGTAGAAACAGCTATTATCTATCATTTAAAACTAAATTCACATTATTCCAATCATTGGAAACCCTCATTTATTAACAGAGGTTCTTGGTGTGCCAGCGACGTTTAGCAGCTATTCAAACGATAACTGGACTCACCTATAATGTAAATTTTAGTTTTTCTGGTAGAAACAGCTATTATTTATCATTTAAAACTAAATTCACATTATTCCAATCATTGGAAACCCTCATTTATTAACAGAGGTTCTTGGTGTGCCAGCGACGTTTAGCAGCTATTCAAACGATAACTGGACTCACCTATAATGTAAATTTTAGTTTTTCTGGTAGAAACAGCTATTATTTATCATTTAAAACTAAATTCACATTATTCCAATCATTGGAAACCCTCATTTATTAACAGAGGTTCTTGGTGTGCCAGCGACGTTTAGCAGCTATTCAAACGATAACTGGACTCACCTATAATGTAAATTTTAGTTTTTCTGGTAGAAACAGCTATTATTTATCATTTAAAACTAAATTCACATTATTCCAATCATTGGAAACCCTCATTTATTAACAGAGGTTCTTGGTGTGCCAGCGACGTTTAGCAGCTATTCAAACGATAACTGGACTCACCTATAATGTAAATTTTAGTTTTTCTGGTAGAAACAGCTATTATTTATCATTTAAAACTAAATTCACATTATTCCAATCATTGGAAACCCTCATTTATTAAAAGAGGTTCTTGGTGTGCCAGCAAAGTTTGGCAGCTATTCAAACGATAACTGGACACACCTATAATGTAAATTTTAGTTTTTCTGGTAGAAACAGCTATTATTTATCATTTAAAACTAAATTCACATTATTCCAATCATTGGAAACCCTCATTTATTAAAAGAGGTTCTTGGTGTGCCAGCAAAGTTTAGCAGCTATTCAAACGATAACTGGACTCACCTATAATGTAAATTTTAGTTTTTCTGGTAGAAACAGCTATTATTTATCATTTAAAACTAAATTCACATTATTCCAATCATTGGAAACCCTCATTTATTAAAAGAAGTTCTTGGTGTGTCAGCGACGTTTAGCAGCTATTCAAACGATAACTGGACTCACCTATAATGTAAATTTTAGTTTTTCTGGTAGAAACAGCTATTATCTATCATTTAAAACTAAATTCACATTATTCCAATCATTGGAAACCCTCATTTATTAAAAGAGGTTCTTGGTGTGTCAGCGACGTTTAGCAGCTATTCAAACGATAACTGGACTCACCTATAATGTAAATTTTAGTTTTTCTGGTAGAAACAGCTATTATCTATCATTTAAAACTAAATTCACATTATTCCAATCATTGGAAACCCTCATTTATTAACAGAGGTTCTTGGTGTGCCAGCGACGTTTAGCAGCTATTCAAACGATAACTGGACTCACCTATAATGTAAATTTTAGTTTTTCTGGTAGAAACAGCTATTATTTATCATTTAAAACTAAATTCACATTATTCCAATCATTGGAAACCCTCATTTATTAAAAGAGGTTCTTGGTGTGTCAGCGACGTTTAGCAGCTATTCAAACGATAACTGGACTCACCTATAATGTAAATTTTAGTTTTTCTGGTAGAAACAGCTATTATCTATCATTTAAAACTAAATTCACATTATTCCAATCATTGGAAACCCTCATTTATTAAAAGAGGTTCTTGGTGTGTCAGCGACGTTTAGCAGCTATTCAAACGATAACTGGACTCACCTATAATGTAAATTTTAGTTTTTCTGGTAGAAACAGCTATTATCTATCATTTAAAACTAAATTCACATTATTCCAATCATTGGAAACCCTCATTTATTAAAAGAAGTTCTTGGTGTGTCAGCGACGTTTAGCAGCTATTCAAACGATAACTGGACTCACCTATAATGTAAATTTTAGTTTTTCTGGTAGAAACAGCTATTATCTATCATTTAAAACTAAATTCACATTATTCCAATCATTGGAAACCCTCATTTATTAACAGAGGTTCTTGGTGTGGCAGCGACGTTTAGCAGCTATTCAAACGATAACTGGACTCACCTATAATGTAAATTTTAGTTTTTCTGGTAGAAACAGCTATTATTTATCATTTAAAACTAAATTCACATTATTCCAATCATTGGAAACCCTCATTTATTAACAGAGGTTCTTGGTGTGCCAGCGACGTTTAGCAGCTATTCAAACGATAACTGGACTCACCTATAATGTAAATTTTAGTTTTTCGGGTAGAAACAGCTATTATCTATCATTTAAAACTAAATTCACATTATTCCAGTCATTGGAAACCCTCATTTATTAACAGAGGTTCTTGGTGTGCCAGCGACGTTTGGCAGCTATTCAAACGATAACTGGACACACCTATAATGTAAATTTTAGTTTTTCTGGTAGAAACAGCTATTATCTATCATTTAAAACTAAATTCACATTATTCCAATCATTGGAAACCCTCATTTATTAAAAGAGGTTCTTGGTGTGTCAGCAACGTTGAGCAGCTATTCAAACGATAACTGGACACACCTATAATGTAAATTTTAGTTTTTCTGGTAGAAACAGCTATTATTTATCATTTAAAACTAAATTCACATTATTCCAATCATTGGAAACCCTCATTTATTAACAGAGGTTCTTGGTGTGCCAGCGACGTTTAGCAGCTATTCAAACGATAACTGGACACACCTATAATGTAAATTTTAGTTTTTCTGGTAGAAACAGCTATTATTTATCATTTAAAACTAAATTCACATTATTCCAATCATTGAAAACGCTCATTTATTAACAGAGGTTCTTGGTGTGCCAGCAAAGTTTGGCAGCTATTCAGACGATAACTGGACACACCTATAATGTAAATTTTAGTTTTTCTGGTAGAAACAGCTATTATTTATCATTTAAAACTAAATTCACATTATTCCAATCATTGCAAACCCTCATTTATTAAAAAAGGTTCTTGGTGTGCCAGCAAAGTTTGGCAGCTATTCAAACGATAACTGGACACACCTATAATGTAAATTTTAGTTTTTCTGGTAGAAACAGCTATTATTTATCATTTAAAACTAAATTCACATTATTCCAATCATTGCAAACCCTCATTTATTAAAAAAGGTTCTTGGTGTGCCAGCAAAGTTTGGCAGCTATTCAAACGATAACTGGACACACCTATAATGTAAATTTTAGTTTTTCTGGTAGAAACAACTATTATCTATCATTTAAAATAAAATTCACATTATTCCAATCATTGCAAACCCTCATTTATTAAAAGAGGTTCTTGGTGTGTCAGCAACGTTTAGCAGCTATTCAAACGATAACTGGACTCACCTATAATGTAAATTTTAGTTTTTCTGGTAGAAACAGCTATTATTTATCATTTAAAACTAAATTCACATTATTCCAATCAATGGAAACCCTCCTTTATTAACAGAGGTTCTTGGTGTGCCAGCAAAGTTTGGCAGCTATTCAAACGATAACTGGACACACCTATAATGTAAATTTTAGTTTTTCTGGTAGAAACAGCTATTATCTATCATTTAAAACTAAATTCACATTATTCCAATCATTGGAAACCCTCATTTATTAAAAGAGGTTCTTGGTGTGCCAGCAAAGTTTGGCAGCTATTCAAACGATAACTGGACTCACCTATAATGTAAATTTTAGTTTTTCTGGTAGAAACAGCTATTATTTATCATTTAAAACTAAATTCACATTATTCCAATCATTGGAAACCCTCATTTATTAAAAGAGGTTCTTGGTGTGTCAGCGACGTTTAGCAGCTATTCAAACGATAACTGGACTCACCTATAATGTAAATTTTAGTTTTTCTGGTAGAAACAGCTATTATCTATCATTTAAAACTAAATTCACATTATTCCAATCATTGGAAACCCTCATTTATTAACAGAGGTTCTTGGTGTGCCAGCGACGTTTAGCAGCTATTCAAACGATAACTGGACTCACCTATAATGTAAATTTTAGTTTTTCTGGTAGAAACAGCTATTATTTATCATTTAAAACTAAATTCACATTATTCCAATCAATGGAAACCCTCCTTTATTAACAGAGGTTCTTGGTGTGCCAGCAAAGTTTGGCAGCTATTCAAACGATAACTGGACACACCTATAATGTAAATTTTAGTTTTTCTGGTAGAAACAGCTATTATTTATCATTTAAAACTAAATTCACATTATTCCAATCAATGGAAACCCTCCTTTATTAACAGAGGTTCTTGGTGTGCCAGCAAAGTTTGGCAGCTATTCAAACGATAACTGGACACACCTATAATGTAAATTTTAGTTTTTCTGGTAGAAACAGCTATTATTTATCATTTAAAACTAAATTCACATTATTCCAATCATTGCAAACCCTCATTTATTAAAAAAGGTTCTTGGTGTGCCAGCAAAGTTTGGCAGCTATTCAAACGATAACTGGACACACCTATAATGTAAATTTTAGTTTTTCTGGTAGAAACAACTATTATCTATCATTTAAAATAAAATTCACATTATTCCAATCATTGCAAACCCTCATTTATTAAAAGAGGTTCTTGGTGTGTCAGCAACGTTGAGCAGCTATTCAAACGATAACTGGACACACCTATAATGTAAATTTTAGTTTTTCTGGTAGAAACAGCTATTATTTATCATTTAAAACTAAATTCACATTATTCCAATCATTGCAAACCCTCATTTATTAAAAAAGGTTCTTGGTGTGCCAGCAAAGTTTGGCAGCTATTCAAACGATAACTGGACACACCTATAATGTAAATTTTAGTTTTTCTGGTAGAAACAGCTATTATTTATCATTTAAAACTAAATTCACATTATTCCAATCATTGCAAACACTCATTTATTAAAAGAGGTTCTTGGTGTGTCAGCAACGTTGAGCAGCTATTCAAACGATAACTGGACACACCTATAATGTAAATTTTAGTTTTTCTGGTAGAAACAGCTATTATTTATCATTTAAAACTAAATTCACATTATTCCAATCATTGCAAACCCTCATTTATTAAAAAAGGTTCTTGGTGTGCCAGCAAAGTTTGGCAGCTATTCAAACGATAACTGGACACACCTATAATGTAAATTTTAGTTTTTCTGGTAGAAACAGCTATTATTTATCATTTAAAACTAAATTCACATTATTCCAATCATTGCAAACCCTCATTTATTAAAAGAGGTTCTTGGTGTGTCAGCAACGTTGAGCAGCTATTCAAACGATAACTGGACACACCTATAATGTAAATTTTAGTTTTTCTGGTAGAAACAGCTATTATCTATCATTTAAAACTAAATTCACATTATTCCAATCATTGAAAACGCTCATTTATTAACAGAGGTTCTTGGTGTGCCAGCAACGTTTGGCAGCTATTCAAACGATAACTGGACTCACCTATAATGTAAATTTTAGTTTTTCTGGTAGAAACAGCTATTATCTATCATTTAAAACTAAATTCACATTATTCTATCATTGAAAACCCTCATTTATTAACAGAGGTTCTTGGTGTGCCAGCAACGTTTAGCAGCTATTCAAACGATAACTGGACTCACCTATAATGTAAATTTTAGGTTTTCTGGTAGAAACAGCTATTATCTATCATTTAAAACTAAATTCACATTATTCTATCATTGAAAACCCTCATTTATTAACAGAGGTTCTTGGTGTGCCAGCAAAGTTTGACAGCTATTCAAACGATAACTGGACACACCTATAATGTAAATCTTAGTTTTTCTGGTAGAAACAGCTATTATCTATCATTTAAAACTAAATTCACATTATTCCAATCATTGAAAACCCTCATTTATTAACAGAGGTTCTTGGTGTGCCAGCAACGTTTAGCAGCTATTCAAACGATAACTGGACACACCTATAATGTAAATTTTAGTTTTTCTGGTAGAAACAGCTATTATCTATCATTTAAAACTAAATTCACATTATTCCAATCATTGAAAACCCTCATTTATTAACAGAGGTTCTTGGTGTGCCAGCAACGTTTAGCAGCTATTCAAACGATAACTGGACACACCTATAATGTAAATTTTAGTTTTTCTGGTAGAAACAGCTATTATTTATCATTTAAAACTAAATTCACATTATTCCAATCATTGAAAACCCTCATTTATTAACAGAGGTTCTTGGTGTGCCAGCAACGTTTAGCAGCTATTCAAACGATAACTGGACACACCTATAACGTAAATTTTAGTTTTTCTGGTAGAAACAGCTATTATCTATCATTTAAAACTAAATTCACATTATTCCAATCATTGAAAACCCTCATTTATTAACAGAGGTTCTTGGTGTGCCAGCAACGTTTAGCAGCTATTCAAACGATAACTGGACACACCTATAATGTAAATCTTAGTTTTTCTGGTAGAAACAGCTATTATCTATCATTTAAAACTAAATTCACATTATTCCAATCATTGAAAACCCTCATTTATTAACAGAGGTTCTTGGTGTGCCAGCAACGTTTAGCAGCTATTCAAACGATAACTGGACACACCTATAACGTAAATTTTAGTTTTTCTGGTAGAAACAGCTATTATCTATCATTTAAAACTAAATTCACATTATTCCAATCATTGAAAACCCTCATTTATTAACAGAGGTTCTTGGTGTGCCAGCAACGTTTAGCAGCTATTCAAACGATAACTGGACACACCTATAATGTAAATCTTAGTTTTTCTGGTAGAAACAGCTATTATCTATCATTTAAAACTAAATTCACATTATTCCAATCATTGAAAACCCTCATTTATTAACAGAGGTTCTTGGTGTGCCAGCAACGTTTAGCAGCTATTCAAACGATAACTGGACACACCTATAATGTAAATTTTAGTTTTTCTGGTAGAAACAGCTATTATCTATCATTTAAAACTAAATTCACATTATTCCAATCATTGAAAACCCTCATTTATTAACAGAGGTTCTTGGTGTGCCAGCAACGTTTAGCAGCTATTCAAACGATAACTGGACACACCTATAATGTAAATTTTAGTTTTTCTGGTAGAAACAGCTATTATCTATCATTTAAAACTAAATTCACATTATTCCAATCATTGGAAACCCTCATTTATTAACAGAGGTTCTTGGTGTGCCAGCAACGTTTAGCAGCTATTCAAACGATAACTGGACACACCTATAATGTAAATCTTAGTTTTTCTGGCAGAAACAGCTATTATCTATCATTTAAAACTAAATTCACATTATTCCAATCATTGAAAACCCTCATTTATTAACAGAGGTTCTTGGTGTGCCAGCAACGTTTAGCAGCTATTCAAACGATAACTGGACACACCTATAATGTAAATTTTAGTTTTTCTGGTAGAAACAGCTATTATTTATCATTTAAAACTAAATTCACATTATTCCAATCATTGAAAACCCTCATTTATTAACAGAGGTTCTTGGTGTGCCAGCAACGTTTAGCAGCTATTCAAACGATAACTGGACACACCTATAACGTAAACTTTAGTTTTTCTGGTAGAAACAGCTATTATCTATCATTTAAAACTAAATTCACATTATTCCAATCATTGAAAACGCTCATTTATTAACAGAGGTTCTTGGTGTGCCAGCAAAGTTTGGCAGCTATTCAAACGATAACTGGACACACCTATAATGTAAATTTTAGTTTTTCTGGTAGAAACAGCTATTATTTATCATTTAAAACTAAATTCACATTATTCCAATCATTGAAAACCCTCATTTATTAACAGAGGTTCTTGGTGTGCCAGCAAAGTTTGGCAGCTATTCAAACGATAACTGGACACACCTATAATGTAAATTTTAGTTTTTCTGGTAGAAACAGCTATTATTTATCATTTAAAACTAAATTCACATTATTCCAATCATTGAAAACGCTCATTTATTAACAGAGGTTCTTGGTGTGCCAGCAACGTTTAGCAGCTATTCAAACGATAACTGGACACACCTATAACGTAAACTTTAGTTTTTCTGGTAGAAACAGCTATTATCTATCATTTAAAACTAAATTCACATTATTCCAATCATTGAAAACGCTCATTTATTAACAGAGGTTCTTGGTGTGCCAGCAAAGTTTGGCAGCTATTCAAACGATAACTGGACACACCTATAATGTAAATTTTAGTTTTTCTGGTAGAAACAGCTATTATTTATCATTTAAAACTAAATTCACATTATTCCAATCATTGAAAACCCTCATTTATTAACAGAGGTTCTTGGTGTGCCAGCAAAGTTTGGCAGCTATTCAAACGATAACTGGACACACCTATAATGTAAATTTTAGTTTTTCTGGTAGAAACAGCTATTATTTATCATTTAAAACTAAATTCACATTATTCCAATCATTGAAAACCCTCATTTATTAACAGAGGTTCTTGGTGTGCCAGCAACGTTTAGCAGCTATTCAAACGATAACTGGACACACCTATAACGTAAACTTTAGTTTTTCTGGTAGAAACAGCTATTATCTATCATTTAAAACTAAATTCACATTATTCCAATCATTGAAAACCCTCATTTATTAACAGAGGTTCTTGGTGTGCCAGCAAAGTTTGGCAGCTATTCAAACGATAACTGGACACACCTATAATGTAAATTTTAGTTTTTCTGGTAGAAACAGCTATTATTTATCATTTAAAACTAAATTCACATTATTCCAATCATTGAAAACGCTCATTTATTAACAGAGGTTCTTGGTGTGCCAGCAAAGTTTGGCAGCTATTCAAACGATAACTGGACACACCTTTAATGTAAATTTTAGTTTTTCTGGTAGAAACAGCTATTATTTATCATTTAAAACTAAATTCACATTATTCCAATCATTGAAAACGCTCATTTATTAACAGAGGTTCTTGGTGTGCCAGCAACGTTTAGCAGCTATTCAAACGATAACTGGACACACCTATAACGTAAATTTTAGTTTTTCTGGTAGAAACAGCTATTATTTATCATTTAAAACTAAATTCACATTATTCCAATCATTGAAAACGCTCATTTATTAACAGAGGTTCTTGGTGTGCCAGCAACGTTTGGCAGCTATTCAAACGATAACTGGACTCACCTATAATGTAAATTTTAGTTTTTCTGGTAGAAACAGCTATTATTTATCATTTAAAACTAAATTCACATTATTCCAATCATTGAAAACCCTCATTTATTAACAGAGGTTCTTGGTGTGCCAGCAAAGTTTGGCAGCTATTCAAACGATAACTGGACACACCTATAATGTAAATTTTAGTTTTTCTGGTAGAAACAGCTATTATTTATCATTTAAAACTAAATTCACATTATTCCAATCATTGAAAACCCTCATTTATTAACAGAGGTTCTTGGTGTGCCAGCAACGTTTAGCAGCTATTCAAACGATAACTGGACACACCTATAATGTAAATTTTAGTTTTTCTGGTAGAAACAGCTATTATCTATCATTTAAAACTAAATTCACATTATTCCAATCATTGAAAACCCTCATTTATTAACAGAGGTTCTTGGTGTGCCAGCAAAGTTTGGCAGCTATTCAAACGGTAACTGGACACACCTATAATGTAAATTTTAGTTTTTCTGGTAGAAACAGCTATTATTTATCATTTAAAACTAAATTCACATTATTCCAATCATTGAAAACCCTCATTTATTAACAGAGGTTCTTGGTGTGCCAGCAACGTTTGGCAGCTATTCAAACGATAACTGGACTCACCTATAATGTAAATTTTAGTTTTTCTGGTAGAAACAGCTATTATCTATCATTTAAAACTAAATTCACATTATTCTATCATTGAAAACCCTCATTTATTAACAGAGGTTCTTGGTGTGCCAGCAACGTTTAGCAGCTATTCAAACGATAACTGGACTCACCTATAATGTAAATTTTAGTTTTTCTGGTAGAAACAGCTATTATCTATCATTTAAAACTAAATTCACATTATTCCAATCATTGAAAACCCTCATTTATTAACAGAGGTTCTTGGTGTGCCAGCAACGTTTAGCAGCTATTCAAACGATAACTGGACTCACCTATAATGTAAATTTTAGGTTTTCTGGTAGAAACAGCTATTATCTATCATTTAAAACTAAATTCACATTATTCTATCATTGAAAACCCTCATTTATTAACAGAGGTTCTTGGTGTGCCAGCAACGTTTAGCAGCTATTCAAACGATAACTGGACTCACCTATAATGTAAATTTTAGTTTTTCTGGTAGAAACAGCTATTATCTATCATTTAAAACTAAATTCACATTATTCTATCATTGAAAACCCTCATTTATTAACAGAGGTTCTTGGTGTGCCAGCAACGTTTAGCAGCTATTCAAACGATAACTGGACTCACCTATAATGTAAATTTTAGTTTTTCTGGTAGAAACAGCTATTATCTATCATTTAAAACTAAATTCACATTATTCTATCATTGAAAACCCTCATTTATTAACAGAGGTTCTTGGTGTGCCAGCAACGTTTAGCAGCTATTCAAACGATAACTGGACTCACCTATAATGTAAATTTTAGTTTTTCTGGTAGAAACAGCTATTATCTATCATTTAAAACTAAATTCACATTATAATATCATTGAAAACCCTCATTTATTAACAGAGGTTCTTGGTGTGCCAGCAACGTTTAGCAGCTATTCAAACGATAACTGGACTCACCTATAATGTAAATTTTAGGTTTTCTGGTAGAAACAGCTATTATCTATCATTTAAAACTAAATTCACATTATTCCAATCATTGAAAACCCTCATTTATTAACAGAGGTTCTTGGTGTGCCAGCAACGTTTGGCAGCTATTCAAACGATAACTGGACTCACCTATAATGTAAATTTTAGTTTTTCTGGTAGAAACAGCTATTATCTATCATTTAAAACTAAATTCACATTATTCTATCATTGAAAACCCTCATTTATTAACAGAGGTTCTTGGTGTGCCAGCAACGTTTGGCAGCTATTCAAACGATAACTGGACTCACCTATAATGTAAATTTTAGTTTTCCTGGTAGAAACAGCTATTATCTATCATTTAAAACTAAATTCACATTATTCCAATCATTGAAAACCCTCATTTATTAACAGAGGTTCTTGGTGTGCCAGCGACGTTTAGCAGCTATTCAAACGATAACTGGACTCACCTATAATGTAAATTTTAGTTTTTCTGGTAGAAACAGCTATTATCTATCATTTAAAACTAAATTCACATTATTCCAATCATTGAAAACCCTCATTTATTAACAGAGGTTCTTGGTGTGCCAGCAACGTTTGGCAGCTATTCAAACGATAACTGGACTCACCTATAATGTAAATTTTAGTTTTTCTGGTAGAAACAGCTATTATCTATCATTTAAAACTAAATTCACATTATTCCAATCATTGGAAACCCTCATTTATTAACAGAGGTTCTTGGTGTGCCAGCAACGTTTGGCAGCTATTCAAACGATAACTGGACTCACCTATAATGTAAATTTTAGTTTTTCTGGTAGAAACAGCTATTATCTATCATTTAAAACTAAATTCACATTATTCCAATCATTGAAAACCCTCATTTATTAACAGAGGTTCTTGGTGTGCCAGCAAAGTTTGGCAGCTATTCAAACGATAACTGGACACACCTATAATGTAAATTTTAGTTTTTCTGGTAGAAACAGCTATTATCTATCATTTAAAACTAAATTCACATTATTCCAATCATTGGAAACCCTCATTTATTAACAGAGGTTCTTGGTGTGCCAGCAACGTTTGGCAGCTATTCAAACGATAACTGGACTCACCTATAATGTAAATTTTAGTTTTTCTGGTAGAAACAGCTATTATCTATCATTTAAAACTAAATTCACATTATTCCAATCATTGAAAACCCTCATTTATTAACAGAGGTTCTTGGTGTGCCAGCAAAGTTTGGCAGCTATTCAAACGATAACTGGACACACCTATAATGTAAATTTTAGTTTTTCTGGTAGAAACAGCTATTATCTATCATTTAAAACTAAATTCACATTATTCCAATCATTGGAAACCCTCATTTATTAACAGAGGTTCTTGGTGTGCCAGCAACGTTTAGCAGCTATTCAAACGATAACTGGACACACCTATAATGTAAATTTTAGTTTTTCTGGTAGAAACAGCTATTATCTATCATTTAAAACTAAATTCACATTATTCCAATCATTGAAAACGCTCATTTATTAACAGAGGTTCTTGGTGTGCCAGCAAAGTTTGGCAGCTATTCAAACGATAACTGGACACACCTATAATGTAAATTTTAGTTTTTCTGGTAGAAACCGCTATTATCTATCATTAAAAACTAAATTCACATTATTCCAATCATTGGAAACCCTCATTTATTGACAGAGGTTCTTGGTGTGCCAGCAAAGTTTGGCAGCTATTCAAACGATAACTGGACACACCTATAATGTAAATTTTACTTTTTCTGGTAGAAACCGCTATTATCTATCATTAAAAACTAAATTCACATTATTCCAATCATTGAAAACGCTCATTTATTAACAGAGGTTCTTGGTGTGCCAGCAAAGTTTGGCAGCTATTCAAACGATAACTGGACACACCTATAATGTAAATTTTAGTTTTTCTGGTAGAAACAGCTATTATTTATCATTTAAAACTAAATTCACATTATTCCAATCATTGAAAACCCTCATTTATTAACAGAGGTTCTTGGTGTGCCAGCAAAGTTTGGCAGCTATTCAAACGATAACTGGACTCACCTATAATGTAAATTTTAGTTTTTCTGGTAGAAACAGCTATTATTTATCATTTAAAACTAAATTCACAGTATTCCAATCATTGAAAACCCTCATTTATTAACAGAGGTTCTTGGTGTGCCAGCAAAGTTTGGCAGCTATTCAAACGATAACTGGACTCACCTATAATGTAAATTTTAGTTTTTCTGGTAGAAACAGCTATTATTTATCATTTAAAACTAAATTCACAGTATTCCAATCATTGAAAACCCTCATTTATTAACAGAGGTTCTTGGTGTGCCAGCAAAGTTTGGCAGCTATTCAAACGATAACTGGACACACCTATAATGTAAATTTTAGTTTTTCTGGTAGAAACAGCTATTATTTATCATTTAAAACTAAATTCACATTATTCCAATCATTGAAAACCCTCATTTATTAACAGAGGTTCTTGGTGTGCCAGCAAAGTTTGGCAGCTATTCAAACGATAACTGGACTCACCAATAATGTAAATTTTAGTTTTTCTGGTAGAAACAGCTATTATCTATCATTTAAAACTAAATTCACATTATTCCAATCATTGGAAACGCTCATTTATTAACAGAGGTTTTTGGTGTGCCAGCAACGTTTGGCAGCTATTCAAACGATAACTGGACTCACCTATAATGTAAATTTTAGTTTTTCTGGTAGAAACAGCTATTATCTATCATTTAAAACTAAATTCACATTATTCCAATCATTGAAAACCCTCATTTATTAACAGAGGTTCTTGGTGTGCCAGCAACGTTTGGCAGCTATTCAAACGATAACTGGACTCACCTATAATGTAAATTTTAGTTTTTCTGGTAGAAACAGCTATTATTTATCATATAAAACTAAATTCACAGTATTCCAATCATTGAAAACCCTCATTTATTAACAGAGGTTCTTGGTGTGCCAGCAAACTTTGGCAGCTATTCAAACGATAACTGGACACACCTATAATGTAAATTTTAGTTTTTCTGGTAGAAACAGCTATTATTTATCATTTAAAACTAAATTCACATTATTCCAATCATTGAAAACCCTCATTTATTAACAGAGGTTCTTGGTGTGCCAGCTACGTTTAGCAGCTATTCAAACGATAACTGGACACACCTATAATGTAAATTTTAGTTTTTCTGGTAGAAACAGCTATTATCTATCATTTAAAACTAAATTCACATTATTCCAATCATTGAAAACGCTCATTTATTAACAGAGGTTCTTGGTGTGCCAGCAACGTTTGGCAGCTATTCAAACGATAACTGGACTCACCTATAATGTAAATTTTAGTTTTTCTGGTAGAAACAGCTATTATCTATCATTTAAAACTAAATTCACATTATTCTATCATTGAAAACCCTCATTTATTAACAGAGGTTCTTGGTGTGCCAGCAACGTTTAGCAGCTATTCAAACGATAACTGGACTCACCTATAATGTAAATTTTAGGTTTTCTGGTAGAAACAGCTATTATCTATCATTTAAAACTAAATTCACATTATTCTATCATTGAAAACCCTCATTTATTAACAGAGGTTCTTGGTGTGCCAGCAACGTTTAGCAGCTATTCAAACGATAACTGGACACACCTATAATGTAAATTTTAGTTTTTCTGGTAGAAACAGCTATTATCTATCATTTAAAACTAAATTCACATTATTCCAATCATTGAAAACCCTCATTTATTAACAGAGGTTCTTGGTGTGCCAGCAACGTTTAGCAGCTATTCAAACGATAACTGGACACACCTATAATGTAAATTTTAGTTTTTCTGGTAGAAACAGCTATTATCTATCATTTAAAACTAAATTCACATTATTCCAATCATTGGAAACCCTCATTTATTAACAGAGGTTCTTGGTGTGCCAGCAAAGTTTGGCAGCTATTCAAACGATAACTGGACACACCTATAATGTAAATTTTAGTTTTTCTGGTAGAAACAGCTATTATCTATCATTTAAAACTAAATTCACATTATTCCAATCATTGGAAACCCTCATTTATTAACAGAGGTTCTTGGTGTGCCAGCAACGTTTAGCAGCTATTCAAACGATAACTGGACACACCTATAATGTAAATTTTAGTTTTTCTGGTAGAAACAGCTATTATCTATCATTAAAAACTAAATTCACATTATTCCAATCATTGAAAACGCTCATTTATTAACAGAGGTTCTTGGTGTGCCAGCAACGTTTAGCAGCTATTCAAACGATAACTGGACTCACCTATAATGTAAATTTTAGTTTTTCTGGTAGAAACAGCTATTATCTATCATTAAAAACTAAATTCACATTATTCCAATCATTGAAAACGCTCATTTATTAACAGAGGTTCTTGGTGTGCCAGCAACGTTTAGCAGCTATTCAAACGATAACTGGACTCACCTATAATGTAAATTTTACTTTTTCTGGTAGAAACCGCTATTATCTATCATTAAAAACTAAATTCACATTATTCCAATCATTGAAAACGCTCATTTATTAACAGAGGTTCTTGGTGTGCCAGCAACGTTTAGCAGCTATTCAAACGATAACTGGACTCACCTATAATGTAAATTTTAGGTTTTCTGGTAGAAACAGCTATTATCTATCATTAAAAACTAAATTCACATTATTCCAATCATTGAAAACGCTCATTTATTAACAGAGGTTCTTGGTGTGCCAGCAACGTTTAGCAGCTATTCAAACGATAACTGGACTCACCTATAATGTAAATTTTACTTTTTCTGGTAGAAACCGCTATTATCTATCATTAAAAACTAAATTCACATTATTCCAATCATTGAAAACGCTCATTTATTAACAGAGGTTCTTGGTGTGCCAGCAACGTTTAGCAGCTATTCAAACGATAACTGGACTCACCTATAATGTAAATTTTAGGTTTTCTGGTAGAAACCGCTATTATCTATCATTAAAAACTAAATTCACATTATTCCAATCATTGAAAACGCTCATTTATTAACAGAGGTTCTTGGTGTGCCAGCAACGTTTAGCAGCTATTCAAACGATAACTGGACTCACCTATAATGTAAATTTTAGGTTTTCTGGTAGAAACAGCTATTATCTATCATTAAAAACTAAATTCACATTATTCCAATCATTGAAAACGCTCATTTATTAACAGAGGTTCTTGGTGTGCCAGCAACGTTTAGCAGCTATTCAAACGATAACTGGACTCACCTATAATGTAAATTTTACTTTTTCTGGTAGAAACCGCTATTATCTATCATTAAAAACTAAATTCACATTATTCCAATCATTGAAAACGCTCATTTATTAACAGAGGTTCTTGGTGTGCCAGCAACGTTTAGCAGCTATTCAAACGATAACTGGACTCACCTATAATGTAAATTTTACTTTTTCTGGTAGAAACCGCTATTATCTATCATTAAAAACTAAATTCACATTATTCCAATCATTGAAAACGCTCATTTATTAACAGAGGTTCTTGGTGTGCCAGCAACGTTTAGCAGCTATTCAAACGATAACTGGACTCACCTATAATGTAAATTTTAGGTTTTCTGGTAGAAACCGCTATTATCTATCATTAAAAACTAAATTCACATTATTCCAATCATTGAAAACGCTCATTTATTAACAGAGGTTCTTGGTGTGCCAGCAACGTTTAGCAGCTATTCAAACGATAACTGGACTCACCTATAATGTAAATTTTAGGTTTTCTGGTAGAAACCGCTATTATCTATCATTAAAAACTAAATTCACATTATTCCAATCATTGAAAACGCTCATTTATTAACAGAGGTTCTTGGTGTGCCAGCAACGTTTAGCAGCTATTCAAACGATAACTGGACTCACCTATAATGTAAATTTTAGGTTTTCTGGTAGAAACCGCTATTATCTATCATTAAAAACTAAATTCACATTATTCCAATCATTGAAAACGCTCATTTATTAACAGAGGTTCTTGGTGTGCCAGCAACGTTTAGCAGCTATTCAAACGATAACTGGACTCACCTATAATGTAAATTTTAGGTTTTCTGGTAGAAACAGCTATTATCTATCATTAAAAACTAAATTCACATTATTCCAATCATTGAAAACGCTCATTTATTAACAGAGGTTCTTGGTGTGCCAGCAACGTTTAGCAGCTATTCAAACGATAACTGGACTCACCTATAATGTAAATTTTACTTTTTCTGGTAGAAACCGCTATTATCTATCATTAAAAACTAAATTCACATTATTCCAATCATTGAAAACGCTCATTTATTAACAGAGGTTCTTGGTGTGCCAGCAACGTTTAGCAGCTATTCAAACGATAACTGGACTCACCTATAATGTAAATTTTAGGTTTTCTGGTAGAAACCGCTATTATCTATCATTAAAAACTAAATTCACATTATTCCAATCATTGAAAACGCTCATTTATTAACAGAGGTTCTTGGTGTGCCAGCAACGTTTAGCAGCTATTCAAACGATAACTGGACTCACCTATAATGTAAATTTTAGGTTTTCTGGTAGAAACCGCTATTATCTATCATTAAAAACTAAATTCACATTATTCCAATCATTGAAAACGCTCATTTATTAACAGAGGTTCTTGGTGTGCCAGCAACGTTTAGCAGCTATTCAAACGATAACTGGACTCACCTATAATGTAAATTTTAGGTTTTCTGGTAGAAACCGCTATTATCTATCATTAAAAACTAAATTCACATTATTCCAATCATTGAAAACGCTCATTTATTAACAGAGGTTCTTGGTGTGCCAGCAACGTTTAGCAGCTATTCAAACGATAACTGGACTCACCTATAATGTAAATTTTAGGTTTTCTGGTAGAAACAGCTATTATCTATCATTAAAAACTAAATTCACATTATTCCAATCATTGAAAACGCTCATTTATTAACAGAGGTTCTTGGTGTGCCAGCAACGTTTAGCAGCTATTCAAACGATAACTGGACTCACCTATAATGTAAATTTTACTTTTTCTGGTAGAAACCGCTATTATCTATCATTAAAAACTAAATTCACATTATTCCAATCATTGAAAACGCTCATTTATTAACAGAGGTTCTTGGTGTGCCAGCAACGTTTAGCAGCTATTCAAACGATAACTGGACTCACCTATAATGTAAATTTTACTTTTTCTGGTAGAAACCGCTATTATCTATCATTAAAAACTAAATTCACATTATTCCAATCATTGAAAACGCTCATTTATTAACAGAGGTTCTTGGTGTGCCAGCAACGTTTAGCAGCTATTCAAACGATAACTGGACTCACCTATAATGTAAATTTTAGGTTTTCTGGTAGAAACCGCTATTATCTATCATTAAAAACTAAATTCACATTATTCCAATCATTGAAAACGCTCATTTATTAACAGAGGTTCTTGGTGTGCCAGCAACGTTTAGCAGCTATTCAAACGATAACTGGACTCACCTATAATGTAAATTTTAGGTTTTCTGGTAGAAACCGCTATTATCTATCATTAAAAACTAAATTCACATTATTCCAATCATTGAAAACGCTCATTTATTAACAGAGGTTCTTGGTGTGCCAGCAACGTTTAGCAGCTATTCAAACGATAACTGGACTCACCTATAATGTAAATTTTAGGTTTTCTGGTAGAAACCGCTATTATCTATCATTAAAAACTAAATTCACATTATTCCAATCATTGAAAACGCTCATTTATTAACAGAGGTTCTTGGTGTGCCAGCAACGTTTAGCAGCTATTCAAACGATAACTGGACTCACCTATAATGTAAATTTTAGGTTTTCTGGTAGAAACCGCTATTATCTATCATTAAAAACTAAATTCACATTATTCCAATCATTGAAAACGCTCATTTATTAACAGAGGTTCTTGGTGTGCCAGCAACGTTTAGCAGCTATTCAAACGATAACTGGACTCACCTATAATGTAAATTTTAGGTTTTCTGGTAGAAACCGCTATTATCTATCATTAAAAACTAAATTCACATTATTCCAATCATTGAAAACGCTCATTTATTAACTGAGGTTCTTGGTGTGCCAGCAACGTTTAGCAGCTATTCAAACGATAACTGGACTCACCTATAATGTAAATTTTAGGTTTTCTGGTAGAAACAGCTATTATCTGTCATTAAAAACTAAATTCACATTATTCCAATCATTGAAAACGCTCATTTATTAACAGAGGTTCTTGGTGTGCCAGCAACGTTTAGCAGCTATTCAAACGATAACTGGACTCACCTATAATGTAAATTTTACTTTTTCTGGTAGAAACCGCTATTATCTATCATTAAAAACTAAATTCACATTATTCCAATCATTGAAAACGCTCATTTATTAACAGAGGTTCTTGGTGTGCCAGCAACGTTTAGCAGCTATTCAAACGATAACTGGACTCACCTATAATGTAAATTTTACTTTTTCTGGTAGAAACCGCTATTATCTATCATTAAAAACTAAATTCACATTATTCCAATCATTGAAAACGCTCATTTATTAACAGAGGTTCTTGGTGTGCCAGCAACGTTTAGCAGCTATTCAAACGATAACTGGACTCACCTATAATGTAAATTTTACTTTTTCTGGTAGAAACCGCTATTATCTATCATTAAAAACTAAATTCACATTATTCCAATCATTGAAAACGCTCATTTATTAACAGAGGTTCTTGGTGTGCCAGCAACGTTTAGCAGCTATTCAAACGATAACTGGACTCACCTATAATGTAAATTTTACTTTTTCTGGTAGAAACCGCTATTATCTATCATTAAAAACTAAATTCACATTATTCCAATCATTGAAAACGCTCATTTATTAACAGAGGTTCTTGGTGTGCCAGCAACGTTTAGCAGCTATTCAAACGATAACTGGACTCACCTATAATGTAAATTTTAGGTTTTCTGGTAGAAACCGCTATTATCTATCATTAAAAACTAAATTCACATTATTCCAATCATTGAAAACGCTCATTTATTAACAGAGGTTCTTGGTGTGCCAGCAACGTTTAGCAGCTATTCAAACGATAACTGGACTCACCTATAATGTAAATTTTACTTTTTCTGGTAGAAACCGCTATTATCTATCATTAAAAACTAAAGTCACATTATTCCAATCATTGGAAACCCTCATTTATTAAAAGAGGTTCTTGGTGTGCCAGCAAAGTTTGGCAGCTATTCAAACGATAACTGGACACACCTATAATGTAAATTTTAGTTTTTCTGGTAGAAACAGCTATTATCTATCATTTAAAACTAAATTCACGTTATTCCAATCATTGAAAACGCTCATTTATTAACAGAGGTTCTTGGTGTGCCAGCAACGTTTAGCAGCTATTCAAACGATAACTGGACTCACCTATAATGTAAATTTTAGTTTTTCTGGTAGAAACAGCTATTATCTATCATTTGAAGTGTTTTTCCGTGGAAAATGTTGATCAACAATAATCGCCATGACTGATATCTATCATTTTAAACTATAATCAATGTTCCTCAACTAATGGAATCGACGGAAATACAATTTAAAGTAGACAAAAACATTTTTGCAAACATAATTTTAATGTACCGGCTTCAAAGTGTTTTTCCGTGGACATAACCTCTATTTCCGTGGAAAATGTTGATCAACAATAATCGCCATGACTGATATCTATCATTTTAAACTATATTCAATGTTCCTCAACTAATGGAATCGACGGAAATACAATTTAAAGTAGACAAAAACATTTTTGCAAACATAATTTTAATGTACCGGCTTCAAAGTGTTTTTCCGTGGACATAACCTCTATTTCCGTGGAAAATGTTGATCAACAATAATCGCCATGACTGATATCTATCATATAAATCCATAAATAATGTTCCACAACTAATGGAATCGACGGAAATACAATTTAAAGTAGACAAAAACATTTTTGCAAACATAATTTTAATGTACCGGCTTCAAAGTGTTTTTCCGTGGACATAACCTCTATTTCCGTGGAAAATGTTGATCAACAATAATCGCCATGACTGATATCTATCATTTTAAACTATATTCAATGTTCCACAACTAATGGAATCGACGGAAATACAATTTAAAGTAGACAAAAACATTTTTGCAAACATAATTTTAATGTACCGGCTTCAAAGTGTTTTTCCGTGGACATAACCTCTATTTCCGTGGAAAATGTTGATCAACAATAATCGCCATGACTGATATCTATCATTTTAAACTATATTCAATGTTCCACAACTAATGGAATCGACGGAGATACAATTTAAAGTAGACAAAAACATTTTTGCAAACATAATTTTAATGTACCGGCTTCAAAGTGTTTTTCCGTGGACATAACCTCTATTTCCGTGGAAAATGTTGATCAACAATAATCGCCATGACTGATATCTATCATTTTAAACTATATTCAATGTTCCACAACTAATGGAATC
This sequence comes from Panagrolaimus sp. LJ2400, assembly GCA_024447215.1. Classification (NCBI taxonomy): domain Eukaryota; kingdom Metazoa; phylum Nematoda; class Chromadorea; order Rhabditida; family Panagrolaimidae; genus Panagrolaimus; species Panagrolaimus sp. LJ2400. The sequence continues at coordinate 228,852 of JAMRYA010000050.1, read as the reverse complement.
GACGGAAATACAATTTAAAGTAGACAAAAACATTTTTGCAAACATAATTTTAATGTACCGGCTTCAAAGTGTTTTTCCGTGGACATAACCTCTATTTCCGTGGAAAATGTTGATCAACAATAATCGCCATGACTGATATCTATCATTTTAAACTATATTCAATGTTCCACAACTAATGGAATCGACGGAGATACAATTTAAAGTAGACAAAAACATTTTTGCAAACATAATTTTAATGTACCGGCTTCAAAGTGTTTTTCCGTGGACATAACCTCTATTTCCGTGGAAAATGTTGATCAACAATAATCGCCATGACTGATATCTATCATTTTAAACTATATTCAATGTTCCACAACTAATGGAATCGACGGAAATACAATTTAAAGTAGACAAAAACATTTTTGCAAACATAATTTTAATGTACCGGCTTCAAAGTGTTTTTCCGTGGACATAACCTCTATTTCCGTGGAAAATGTTGATCAACAATAATCGCCATGACTGATATCTATCATTTTATACCATATTCAATGTTCCTCAACTAATGGAATCGACGGAGATACAATTTTAAGTAGACAAAAACATTTTTGCAAACATAATTTTAATGTACCGGCTTCAAAGTGTTTTTCCGTGGACATAACCTCTATTTCCGTGGAAAATGTTGATCAACAATAATCGCCATGACTGATATCTATCATATAAATCCATAAATAATGTTCCACAACTAATGGAATCGACGGAAATACAATTTAAAGTAGACAAAAACATTTTTGCAAACATAATATTAATGTACCGGCTTCAAAGTGTTTTTCCGTGGACATAACCTCTATTTCCGTGGAAAATGTTGATCAACAATAATCGCCATGACTGATATCTATCATTTTATACCATATTCAATGTTCCTCAACTAATGGAATCGACGGAGATACAATTTAAAGTAGACAAAAACATTTTTGCAAACATAATTTTAATGTACCGGCTTCAAAGTGTTTTTCCGTGGACATAACCTCTATTTCCGTGGAAAATGTTGATCAACAATAATCGCCATGACTGATATCTATCATTTTAAACTATATTCAATGTTCCACAACTAATGGAATCGACGGAAATACAATTTAAAGTAGACAAAAACATTTTTGCAAACATAATTTTAATGTACCGGCTTCAAAGTGTTTTTCCGTGGACATAACCTCTATTTCCGTGGAAAATGTTGATCAACAATAATCGCCATGACTGATATCTATCATTTTAAACTATATTCAATGTTCCACAACTAATGGAATCGACGGAAATACAATTTAAAGTAGACAAAAACATTTTTGCAAACATAATTTTAATGTACCGGCTTCAAAGTGTTTTTCCGTGGACATAACCTCTATTTCCGTGGAAAATGTTGATCAACAATAATCGCCATGACTGATATCTATCATTTTAAACTATATTCAATGTTCCACAACTAATGGAATCGACGGAAATACAATTTAAAGTAGACAAAAACATTTTTGCAAACATAATTTTAATGTACCGGCTTCAAAGTGTTTTTCCGTGGACATAACCTCTATTTCCGTGGAAAATGTTGATCAACAATAATCGCCATGACTGATATCTATCATTTTAAACTATATTCAATGTTCCACAACTAATGGAATCGACGGAAATACAATTTAAAGTAGACAAAAACATTTTTGCAAACATAATTTTAATGTACCGGCTTCAAAGTGTTTTTCCGTGGACATAACCTCTATTTCCGTGGAAAATGTTGATCAACAATAATCGCCATGACTGATATCTATCATTTTAAACTATATTCAATGTTCCACAACTAATGGAATCGACGGAAATACAATTTAAAGTAGACAAAAACATTTTTGCAAACATAATTTTAATGTACCGGCTTCAAAGTGTTTTTCCGTGGACATAACCTCTATTTCCGTGGAAAATGTTGATCAACAATAATCGCCATGACTGATATCTATCATTTTATACCATATTCAATGTTCCTCAACTAATGGAATCGACGGAAATACAATTTAAAGTAGACAAAAACATTTTTGCAAACATAATTTTAATGTACCGGCTTCAAAGTGTTTTTCCGTGGACATAACCTCTATTTCCGTGGAAAATGTTGATCAACAATAATCGCCATGACTGATATCTATCATTTTAAACTATATTCAATGTTCCACAACTAATGGAATCGACGGAAATACAATTTAAAGTAGACAAAAACATTTTTGCAAACATAATTTTAATGTACCGGCTTCAAAGTGTTTTTCCGTGGACATAACCTCTATTTCCGTGGAAAATGTTGATCAACAATAATCGCCATGACTGATATCTATCATTTTAAACTATATTCAATGTTCCACAACTAATGGAATCGACGGAGATACAATTTAAAGTAGACAAAAACATTTTTGCAAACATAATTTTAATGTACCGGCTTCAAAGTGTTTTTCCGTGGACATAACCTCTATTTCCGTGGAAAATGTTGATCAACAATAATCGCCATGACTGATATCTATCATTTTAAACTATATTCAATGTTCCACAACTAATGGAATCGACGGAAATACAATTTAAAGTAGACAAAAACATTTTTGCAAACATAATTTTAATGTACCGGCTTCAAAGTGTTTTTCCGTGGACATAACCTCTATTTCCGTGGAAAATGTTGATCAACAATAATCGCCATGACTGATATCTATCATTTTATACCATATTCAATGTTCCTCAACTAATGGAATCGACGGAGATACAATTTTAAGTAGACAAAAACATTTTTGCAAACATAATTTTAATGTACCGGCTTCAAAGTGTTTTTCCGTGGACATAACCTCTATTTCCGTGGAAAATGTTGATCAACAATAATCGCCATGACTGATATCTATCATATAAATCCATAAATAATGTTCCACAACTAATGGAATCGACGGAAATACAATTTAAAGTAGACAAAAACATTTTTGCAAACATAATATTAATGTACCGGCTTCAAAGTGTTTTTCCGTGGACATAACCTCTATTTCCGTGGAAAATGTTGATCAACAATAATCGCCATGACTGATATCTATCATTTTATACCATATTCAATGTTCCTCAACTAATGGAATCGACGGAGATACAATTTAAAGTAGACAAAAACATTTTTGCAAACATAATTTTAATGTACCGGCTTCAAAGTGTTTTTCCGTGGACATAACCTCTATTTCCGTGGAAAATGTTGATCAACAATAATCGCCATGACTGATATCTATCATTTTAAACTATATTCAATGTTCCACAACTAATGGAATCGACGGAAATACAATTTAAAGTAGACAAAAACATTTTTGCAAACATAATTTTAATGTACCGGCTTCAAAGTGTTTTTCCGTGGACATAACCTCTATTTCCGTGGAAAATGTTGATCAACAATAATCGCCATGACTGATATCTATCATTTTAAACTATATTCAATGTTCCACAACTAATGGAATCGACGGAAATACAATTTAAAGTAGACAAAAACATTTTTGCAAACATAATTTTAATGTACCGGCTTCAAAGTGTTTTTCCGTGGACATAACCTCTATTTCCGTGGAAAATGTTGATCAACAATAATCGCCATGACTGATATCTATCATTTTAAACTATATTCAATGTTCCACAACTAATGGAATCGACGGAAATACAATTTAAAGTAGACAAAAACATTTTTGCAAACATAATTTTAATGTACCGGCTTCAAAGTGTTTTTCCGTGGACATAACCTCTATTTCCGTGGAAAATGTTGATCAACAATAATCGCCATGACTGATATCTATCATTTTAAACTATATTCAATGTTCCACAACTAATGGAATCGACGGAAATACAATTTAAAGTAGACAAAAACATTTTTGCAAACATAATTTTAATGTACCGGCTTCAAAGTGTTTTTCCGTGGACATAACCTCTATTTCCGTGGAAAATGTTGATCAACAATAATCGCCATGACTGATATCTATCATTTTAAACTATATTCAATGTTCCACAACTAATGGAATCGACGGAAATACAATTTAAAGTAGACAAAAACATTTTTGCAAACATAATTTTAATGTACCGGCTTCAAAGTGTTTTTCCGTGGACATAACCTCTATTTCCGTGGAAAATGTTGATCAACAATAATCGCCATGACTGATATCTATCATTTTATACCATATTCAATGTTCCTCAACTAATGGAATCGACGGAAATACAATTTAAAGTAGACAAAAACATTTTTGCAAACATAATTTTAATGTACCGGCTTCAAAGTGTTTTTCCGTGGACATAACCTCTATTTCCGTGGAAAATGTTGATCAACAATAATCGCCATGACTGATATCTATCATTTTAAACTATATTCAATGTTCCACAACTAATGGAATCGACGGAAATACAATTTAAAGTAGACAAAAACATTTTTGCAAATATAATTTTAATGTACCGGCTTCAAAGTGTTTTTCCGTGGACATAACCTCTATTTCCGTGGAAAATGTTGATCAACAATAATCGCCATGACTGATATCTATCATTTTATACCATATTCAATGTTCCTCAACTAATGGAATCGACGGAAATACAATTTAAAGTAGACAAAAACATTTTTGCAAACATAATTTTAATGTACCGGCTTCAAAGTGTTTTTCCGTGGACATAACCTCTATTTCCGTGGAAAATGTTGATCAACAATAATCGCCATGACTGATATCTATCATTTTAAACTATATTCAATGTTCCACAACTAATGGAATCGACGGAAATACAATTTAAAGTAGACAAAAACATTTTTGCAAACATAATTTTAATGTACCGGCTTCAAAGTGTTTTTCCGTGGACATAACCTCTATTTCCGTGGAAAATGTTGATCAACAATAATCGCCATGACTGATATCTATCATTTTATACCATATTCAATGTTCCACAACTAATGGAATCGACGGAAATACAATTTAAAGTAGACAAAAACATTTTTGCAAACATAATTTTAATGTACCGGCTTCAAAGTGTTTTTCCGTGGACATAACCTCTATTTCCGTGGAAAATGTTGATCAACAATAATCGCCATGACTGATATCTATCATTTTATACCATATTCAATGTTCCTCAACTAATGGAATCGACGGAAATACAATTTAAAGTAGACAAAAACATTTTTGCAAACATAATTTTAATGTACCGGCTTCAAAGTGTTTTTCCGTGGACATAACCTCTATTTCCGTGGAAAATGTTGATCAACAATAATCGCCATGACTGATATCTATCATTTTAAACTATATTCAATGTTCCACAACTAATGGAATCGACGGAAATACAATTTAAAGTAGACAAAAACATTTTTGCAAACATAATTTTAATGTACCGGCTTCAAAGTGTTTTTCCGTGGACATAACCTCTATTTCCGTGGAAAATGTTGATCAACAATAATCGCCATGACTGATATCTATCATTTTATACCATATTCAATGTTCCTCAACTAATGGAATCGACGGAGATACAATTTAAAGTAGACAAAAACATTTTTGCAAACATAATTTTAATGTACCGGCTTCAAAGTGTTTTTCCGTGGACATAACCTCTATTTCCGTGGAAAATGTTGATCAACAATAATCGCCATGACTGATATCTATCATATAAATCCATAAATAATGTTCCACAACTAATGGAATCGACGGAAATACAATTTAAAGTAGACAAAAACATTTTTGCAAACATAATATTAATGTACCGGCTTCAAAGTGTTTTTCCGTGGACATAACCTCTATTTCCGTGGAAAATGTTGATCAACAATAATCGCCATGACTGATATCTATCATTTTATACCATATTCAATGTTCCTCAACTAATGGAATCGACGGAGATACAATTTAAAGTAGACAAAAACATTTTTGCAAACATAATTTTAATGTACCGGCTTCAAAGTGTTTTTCCGTGGACATAACCTCTATTTCCGTGGAAAAAGTTGATCAACAATAATCGCCATGACTGATATCTATCATTTTAAACTATATTCAATGTTCCACAACTAATGGAATCGACGGAAATACAATTTAAAGTAGACAAAAACATTTTTGCAAACATAATTTTAATGTACCGGCTTCAAAGTGTTTTTCCGTGGACATAACCTCTATTTCCGTGGAAAATGTTGATCAACAATAATCGCCATGACTGATATCTATCATTTTATACCATATTCAATGTTCCTCAACTAATGGAATCGACGGAAATACAATTTAAAGTAGACAAAAACATTTTTGCAAACATAATTTTAATGTACCGGCTTCAAAGTGTTTTTCCGTGGACATAACCTCTATTTCCGTGGAAAATGTTGATCAACAATAATCGCCATGACTGATATCTATCATTTTAAACTATATTCAATGTTCCACAACTAATGGAATCGACGGAAATACAATTTAAAGTAGACAAAAACATTTTTGCAAACATAATTTTAATGTACCGGCTTCAAAGTGTTTTTCCGTGGACATAACCTCTATTTCCGTGGAAAATGTTGATCAACAATAATCGCCATGACTGATATCTATCATTTTATACCATATTCAATGTTCCACAACTAATGGAATCGACGGAAATACAATTTAAAGTAGACAAAAACATTTTTGCAAACATAATTTTAATGTACCGGCTTCAAAGTGTTTTTCCGTGGACATAACCTCTATTTCCGTGGAAAATGTTGATCAACAATAATCGCCATGACTGATATCTATCATTTTATACCATATTCAATGTTCCTCAACTAATGGAATCGACGGAAATACAATTTAAAGTAGACAAAAACATTTTTGCAAACATAATTTTAATGTACCGGCTTCAAAGTGTTTTTCCGTGGACATAACCTCTATTTCCGTGGAAAATGTTGATCAACAATAATCGCCATGACTGATATCTATCATTTTAAACTATATTCAATGTTCCACAACTAATGGAATCTACGGAAATACAATTGAAAGTAGACAAAAACATTTTTGCAAACATAATATTAATGTACCGGCTTCAAAGTGTTTTTCCGTGGACATAACCTCTATTTCCGTGGAAAATGTTGATCAACATAAATTGCCATGACTGATATCTATCATTTTATACCATATTCAATGTTCCTCAACTAATGGAATCGACGGAAATACAATTTAAAGTAGACAAAAACATTTTTGCAAACATAATATTAATGTACCGGCTTCAAAGTGTTTTTCCGTGGACATAACCTCTATTTCCGTGGAAAATGTTGATCAACAATAATCGCCATGACTGATATCTATCATTTTATACCATATTCAATGTTCCTCAACTAATGGAATCGACGGAAATACAATTTAAAGTAGACAAAAACATTTTTGCAAACATAATTTTAATGTACCGGCTTCAAAGTGTTTTTCCGTGGACATAACCTCTATTTCCGTGGAAAATGTTGATCAACAATAATCGCCATGACTGATATCTATCATTTTAAACTATATTCAATGTTCCACAACTAATGGAATCGACGGAAATACAATTTAAAGTAGACAAAAAAATTTTTGCAAACATAATTTTAATGTACCGGCTTCAAAGTGTTTTTCCGTGGACATAACCTCTATTTCCGTGGAAAATGTTGATCAACAATAATCGCCATGACTGATATCTATCATTTTATACCATATTCAATGTTCCTCAACTAATGGAATCGACGGAAATACAATTTAAAGTAGACAAAAACATTTTTGCAAACATAATATTAATGTACCGGCTTCAAAGTGTTTTTCCGTGGACATAACCTCTATTTCCGTGGAAAATGTTGATCAACAATAATCGCCATGACTGATATCTATCATTTTATACCATATTCAATGTTCCTCAACTAATGGAATCGACGGAAATACAATTGAAAGTAGACAAAAACATTTTTGCAAACATAATTTTAATGTACCGGCTTCAAAGTGTTTTTCCGTGGACATAACCTCTATTTCCGTGGAAAATGTTGATCAACAATAATCGCCATGACTGATATCTATCATTTTAAACTATATTCAATGTTCCACAACTAATGGAATCTACGGAAATACAATTGAAAGTAGACAAAAACATTTTTGCAAACATAATATTAATGTACCGGCTTCAAAGTGTTTTTCCGTGGACATAACCTCTATTTCCGTGGAAAATGTTGATCAACAATAATCGCCATGACTGATATCTATCATTTTATACCATATTCAATGTTCCTCAACTAATGGAATCGACGGAAATACAATTTAAAGTAGACAAAAACATTTTTGCAAACATAATTTTAATGTACCGGCTTCAAAGTGTTTTTCCGTGGACATAACCTCTATTTCCGTGGAAAATGTTGATCAACAATAATCGCCATGACTGATATCTATCATTTTAAACTATATTCAATGTTCCACAACTAATGGAATCTACGGAAATACAATTGAAAGTAGACAAAAACATTTTTGCAAACATAATTTTAATGTACCGGCTTCAAAGTGTTTTTCCGTGGACATAACCTCTATTTCCGTGGAAACCGTTGATCAGCAATAATAGCCATGACTATTATCTATCATATAAATCCATAAATAATGTTCCACAACTAATGGAATCGACGGAAATACAATTTAAAGTAGACAAAAACATTTTTGCAAACATAATATTAATGTACCGGCTACAAAGTGTTTTTCCGTGGATATAACCTGTATTTCCGTGGAAAATGTTGATCAACAATAAAAGCCATGACTATTATCTATCATATAAAACCATAAATAATGTTCCACAACTAATGGAATCGACGGAAATACAATTTAAAGTAGACAAAAACATTTTTGCAAACATAATATTAATGTAACGACTTCAAAGTGTTTTTCCGTGGACATAACCTGTATTTCCGTGGAAAATGTTGATCAACAATAATAGCCAAGACTATTATCTAGCATATAAAACCATAAATAATGTTCCACAACTAATGGAATCGACGGAAATACAATTTAAAGTAGACAAAAACATTTTTGCAAACATAATATTAATGTAACGACTTCAAAGTGTTTTTCCGTGGACATAACCTCTATTTCCGTGGAAAACGTTGATCAACAATAATAGCCATGACTATTATCTATCATATAAATCCATAAATAATGTTCCACAACTAATGGAATCGACGGAAATACAATTTAAAGTAGACAAAAACATTTTTGCAAACATAATATTAATGTACCGGCTACAAAGTGTTTTTCTGTGGACATAACATCTATTTCCGTGAAAAATGTTGATCTACAATAATAGCCATGACTATTATCAATCATATAAAACCATAAATAATGTTCCACAACTAATGGAATCGACGGAAATACAATTTAAAGTAGACAAAAACATTTTTGCAAACATAATTTTAATGTACCGGCTTCAAAGTGTTTTTCTGTGGACATAACATCTATTTCCGTGAAAAATGTTGATCTACAATAATAGCCATTACTATTATCAATCATATAAATCCATAAATAATGTTCCACAACTAATGGAATCGACGGAAATACAATTTAAAGTAGACAAAAACATTTTTGCAAACATAATATTAATGTACCGGCTACAAAGTGTTTTTCCGTGGACATAACCTCTATTTCCGTGGAAAATGTTGATCTACAATAATAGCCATGACTATTATCAATCATATAAAACCATAAATAATGTTCCACAACTAATGGAATCGACGGAAATACAATTTAAAGTAGACAAAAACATTTTTGCAAACATAATATTAATGTAACGACTTCAAAGTGTTTTTCCGTGGACATAACCTCTATTTCCGTGGAAAACGTTGATCAACAATAATAGCCATGACTATTATCTATCATATAAATCCATAAATAATGTTCCACAACTAATGGAATCGACGGAAATACAATTTAAAGTAGACAAAAACATTTTTGCAAACATAATATTAATGTACCGGCTACAAAGTGTTTTTCCGTGGACATAACCTCTATTTCCGTGGAAAATGTTGATCTACAATAATAGCCATGACTATTATCAATCATATAAAACCATAAATAATGTTCCACAACTAATGGAATCGACGGAAATACAATTTAAAGTAGACAAAAACATTTTTGCAAACATAATATTAATGTAACGACTTCAAAGTGTTTTTCCGTGGACATAACCTCTATTTCCGTGGAAAACGTTGATCAACAATAATAGCCATGACTATTATCTATCATATAAATCCATAAATAATGTTCCACAACTAATGGAATCGACGGAAATACAATTTAAAGTAGACAAAAACATTTTTGCAAACATAATATTAATGTACCGGCTACAAAGTGTTTTTCTGTGGACATAACATCTATTTCCGTGAAAAATGTTGATCTACAATAATAGCCATGACTATTATCAATCATATAAAACCATAAATAATGTTCCACAACTAATGGAATCGACGGAAATACAATTTAAAGTAGACAAAAACATTTTTGCAAACATAATATTAATGTACCGGCTACAAAGTGTTTTTCCGTGGACATAACCTCTATTTCCGTGGAAAATGTTGATCAACAATAATAGCCATGACTATTATCAATCATATAAAACCATAAATAATGTTCCACAACTAATGGAATCGACGGAAATACAATTTAAAGTAGACAAAAACATTTTTGCAAACATAATATTAATGTACCGGCTACAAAGTGTTTTTCCGTGGACATAACCTGTATTTCCGTGGAAAATGTTGATCAACAATAAAAGCCACGACTATTATCTATCATATAAAACCATAAATAATGTTCCACAACTAATGGAATCGACGGAAATACAATTTAAAGTAGACAAAAACATTTTTGCAAACATTATATTAATGTAACGACTTCAAAGTGTTTTTCCGTGAACATAACCTGTATTTCCGTGGAAAATGTTGATCAACAATAATTGCCATGACTATTATCTATCATATAAAACCATAAATAATGTTCCACAACTAATGGAATCGACGGAAATACAATTTGAAGTAGACAAAAACATTTTTGCAAACATAATATTAATGTAACGACTTCAAAGAGTTTTTCCGTGGACATAACCTGTATTTCCGTGGAAAATGTTGATCAACAATAATTGCCATGACTATTATCTATCATATAAAACCATAAATAATGTTCCACAACTAATGGAATCGACGGAAATACAATTTAAAGTAGACAAAAACATTTTTGCAAACATAATATTAATGTAACGACTTCAAAGTGTTTTTCCGTGGACATAACCTCTATTTCCGTGGAAAACGTTGATCAACAATAATAGCCATGACTATTATCTATCATATAAAACCATAAATAATGTTCCACAACTAATGGAATCGACGGAAATACAATTTAAAGTAGACAAAAACATTTTTGCAAACATTATATTAATGTAACGACTTCAAAGTGTTTTTCCGTGGACATAACCTGTATTTCCGTGGAAAATGTTGATCAACAATAATTGCCATGACTATTATCTATCATATAAAACCATAAATAATGTTCCACAACTAATGGAATCGACGGAAATACAATTTAAAGTAGACAAAAACATTTTTGCAAACATTATATTAATGTAACGACTTCAAAGTGTTTTTCCGTGGACATAACCTGTATTTCCGTGGAAAATGTTGATCAACAATAAAAGCCATGACTATTATCTATCATATAAAACCATAAATAATGTTCCACAACTAATGGAATCGACGGAAATACAATTTAAAGTAGACAAAAACATTTTTGCAAACATTATATTAATGTAACGACTTCAAAGTGTTTTTCCGTGGACATAACCTGTATTTCCGTGGAAAATGTTGATCAACAATAAAAGCCATGACTATTATCTATCATATAAAACCATAAATAATGTTCCACAACTAATGGAATCGACGGAAATACAATTTAAAGTAGACAAAAACATTTTTGCAAACATTATATTAATGTAACGACTTCAAAGTGTTTTTCCGTGGACATAACCTGTATTTCCGTGGAAAATGTTGATCAACAATAATTGCCATGACTATTATCTATCATATAAAACCATAAATAATGTTCCACAACTAATGGAATCGACGGAAATACAATTTAAAGTAGACAAAAACATTTTTGCAAACATTATATTAATGTAACGACTTCAAAGTGTTTTTCCGTGGACATAACCTGTATTTCCGTGGAAAATGTTGATCAACAATAATAGCCATGACTATTATCTATCATATAAAACCATAAATAATGTTCCACAACTAATGGAATCGACGGAAATACAATTTAAAGTAGACAAAAACATTTTTGCAAACATTATATTAATGTAACGACTTCAAAGTGTTTTTCCGTGAACATAACCTGTATTTCCGTGGAAAATGTTGATCAACAATAATTGCCATGACTATTATCTATCATATAAAACCATAAATAATGTTCCACAACTAATGGAATCGACGGAAATACAATTTAAAGTAGACAAAAACATTTTTGCAAACATAATATTAATGTAACGACTTCAAAGAGTTTTTCCGTGGACATAACCTGTATTTCCGTGGAAAATGTTGATCAACAATAATTGCCATGACTATTATCTATCATATAAAACCATAAATCCACGGAAAAACACTTTGAAGTCGTTACATTAATATTATGTTTGCAAAAATGTTTTTGTCTACTTTAAATTGTATTTCCGTCGATTCCATTAGTTGTGGAACATTATTTATGGTTTTATACGATAGATAATAGTCATGGCAATTATTGTTGATCAACATTTTCCACGGAAATACGAATTTTGTCCACGGAAAAACACTTTGAAGTCGTTACATTAATATTATGTTTGCAAAAATGTTTTTGTCTACTTTAAATTGTATTTCCGTCGATTCCATTAGTTGTGGAACATTGAATATGGTTTAAAATGATAGACAATAGTTATGGAAATTTATGTTGTTTAATATTTTCTACGGAAATAGAGGTTATGTCCACGGAAAAACACTTTGAAGCCGGTACAATAATATTATGTTTGGAAAAATTTTTTTGTCTACTTTAAATTGTATTTCTGTCGATTCCATTAGTTGAGGAACATTGAATATGGTATAAAATGATAGATATCAGTCATGGCAATTTTTGTTGATCAACATTTTCCACGGAAATAGAGGTTATGTCCACGGAAAAACACTTTGAAGCCGGTACAATAATATTATGTTTGCAAAAAATTTTTTGTCTACTTTAAATTGTATTTCCGTCGATTCCATTAGTTGTGGAACATTGAATATAGTTTAAAATGATAGATATCAGTCATGGCGATTATTGTTGATCAACATTTTCCACGGAAATAGAGGTTATGTCCACGGAAAAACACTTTGAAGCCGGTACATTAATATTATTTTTGCAAAAATGTTTTTGTCTACTTTAAATTGTATTTCCGTCGATTCCATTAGTTGTGGAACATTGAATATAGTTTAAAATGATAGATATCAGTCATGGCGATTATTGTTGATCAACATTTTCCACGGAAATAGAGGTTATGTCCACGGAAAAACACTTTGAAGCCGGTACATTAAAATTATGTTTGCAAAAATGTTTTTGTCTACTTTAAATTGTATTTCCGTCGATTCCATTAGTTGAGGAACATTGAATATAGTTTAAAATGATAGATATCAGTCATGGCGATTATTGTTGATCAACATTTTCCACGGAAATAGAGGTTATGTCCACGGAAAAACACTTTGAAGCCGGTACATTAAAATTATGTTTGCAAAAATGTTTTTGTCTACTTTAAATTGTATTTCCGTCGATTCCATTAGTTGAGGAACATTGAATATGGTATAAAATGATAGATATCAGTCATGGCAATTTTATGTTGATCAACATTTTCCACGGAAATAGAGGTTATGTCCACGGAAAAACACTTTGAAGCCGGTACATTAAAATTATGTTTGCAAAAATGTTTTTGTCTACTTTAAATTGTATTTCCGTCGATTCCATTAGTTGAGGAACATTGAATATGGTATAAAATGATAGATATCAGTCATGGCGATTATTGTTGATCAACATTTTCCACGGAAATAGAGGTTATGTCCACGGAAAAACACTTTGAAGCCGGTACATTAAAATTATGTTTGCAAAAATGTTTTTGTCTACTTTAAATTGTATTTCCGTCGATTCCATTAGTTGAGGAACATTGAATATGGTATAAAATGATAGATATCAGTCATGGCGATTATTGTTGATCAACATTTTCCACGGAAATAGAGGTTATGTCCACGGAAAAACACTTTGAAGCCGGTACATTAAAATTATGTTTGCAAAAATGTTTTTGTCTACTTTAAATTGTATTTCCGTCGATTCCATTAGTTGAGGAACATTGAATATAGTTTAAAATTATAGATATCAGTCATGGCGATTATTGTTGATCAACATTTTCCACGGAAATAGAGGTTATGTCCACGGAAAAACACTTTGAAGCCGGTACATTAAAATTATGTTTGCAAAAATGTTTTTGTCTACTTTAAATTGTATTTCCGTCGATTCCGTTAGTTGAGGAACATTGAATATGGTATAAAATGATAGATATCAGTCATGGCAATTTATGTTGATCAACATTTTCCACGGAAATAGAGGTTATGTCCACGGAAAAACACTTTGAAGCCGGTACATTAAAATTATGTTTGCAAAAATGTTTTTGTCTACTTTAAATTGTATTTCCGTCGATTCCATTAGTTGTGGAACATTGAATATAGTTTAAAATGATAGATATCAGTCATGGCGATTATTGTTGATCAACATTTTCCACGGAAATAGAGGTTATGTCCACGGAAAAACACTTTGAAGCCGGTACATTAAAATTATGTTTGCAAAAATGTTTTTGTCTACTTTAAATTGTATTTCCGTCGATTCCATTAGTTGAGGAACATTGAATATAGTTTAAAATGATAGATATCAGTCATGGCGATTATTGTTGATCAACATTTTCCACGGAAATAGAGGTTATGTCCACGGAAAAACACTTTGAAGCCGGTACATTAAAATTATGTTTGCAAAAATGTTTTTGTCTACTTTAAATTGTATTTCCGTCGATTCCATTAGTTGAGGAACATTGAATATAGTTTAAAATGATAGATATCAGTCATGGCGATTATTGTTGATCAACATTTTCCACGGAAATAGAGGTTATGTCCACGGAAAAACACTTTGAAGCCGGTACATTAAAATTATGTTTGCAAAAATGTTTTTGTCTACTTTAAATTGTATTTCCGTCGATTCCGTTAGTTGAGGAACATTGAATATGGTATAAAATGATAGATATCAGTCATGGCGATTATTGTTGATCAACATTTTCCACGGAAATAGAGGTTATGTCCACGGAAAAACACTTTGAAGCCGGTACATTAAAATTATGTTTGCAAAAATGTTTTTGTCTACTTTAAATTGTATTTCCGTCGATTCCATTAGTTGAGGAACATTGAATATGGTATAAAATGATAGATATCAGTCATGGCGATTATTGTTGATCAACATTTTCCACGGAAATAGAGGTTATGTCCACGGAAAAACACTTTGAAGCCGGTACATTAAAATTATGTTTGCAAAAATGTTTTTGTCTACTTTAAATTGTATTTCCGTCGATTCCATTAGTTGAGGAACATTGAATATGGTATAAAATGATAGATATCAGTCATGGCGATTATTGTTGATCAACATTTTCCACGGAAATAGAGGTTATGTCCACGGAAAAACACTTTGAAGCCGGTACATTAAAATTATGTTTGCAAAAATGTTTTTGTCTACTTTAAATTGTATTTCCGTCGATTCCGTTAGTTGAGGAACATTGAATATGGTATAAAATGATAGATATCAGTCATGGCAATTTATGTTGATCAACATTTTCCACGGAAATAGAGGTTATGTCCACGGAAAAACACTTTGAAGCCGGTACATTAAAATTATGTTTGCAAAAATGTTTTTGTCTACTTTAAATTGTATTTCCGTCGATTCCATTAGTTGTGGAACATTGAATATAGTTTAAAATGATAGATATCAGTCATGGCGATTATTGTTGATCAACATTTTCCACGGAAATAGAGGTTATGTCCACGGAAAAACACTTTGAAGCCGGTACATTAAAATTATGTTTGCAAAAATGTTTTTGTCTACTTTAAATTGTATTTCCGTCGATTCCATTAGTTGAGGAACATTGAATATAGTTTAAAATGATAGATATCAGTCATGGCGATTATTGTTGATCAACATTTTCCACGGAAATAGAGGTTATGTCCACGGAAAAACACTTTGAAGCCGGTACATTAAAATTATGTTTGCAAAAATGTTTTTGTCTACTTTAAATTGTATTTCCGTCGATTCCATTAGTTGAGGAACATTGAATATAGTTTAAAATGATAGATATCAGTCATGGCGATTATTGTTGATCAACATTTTCCACGGAAATAGAGGTTATGTCCACGGAAAAACACTTTGAAGCCGGTACATTAAAATTATGTTTGCAAAAATGTTTTTGTCTACTTTAAATTGTATTTCCGTCGATTCCATTAGTTGAGGAACATTGAATATGGTATAAAATGATAGATATCAGTCATGGCGATTATTGTTGATCAACATTTTCCACGGAAATAGAGGTTATGTCCACGGAAAAACACTTTGAAGCCGGTACATTAAAATTATGTTTGCAAAAATGTTTTTGTCTACTTTAAATTGTATTTCCGTCGATTCCATTAGTTGAGGAACATTGAATATGGTATAAAATGATAGATATCAGTCATGGCGATTATTGTTGATCAACATTTTCCACGGAAATAGAGGTTATGTCCACGGAAAAACACTTTGAAGCCGGTACATTAAAATTATGTTTGCAAAAATGTTTTTGTCTACTTTAAATTGTATTTCCGTCGATTCCATTAGTTGAGGAACATTGAATATAGTTTAAAATTATAGATATCAGTCATGGCGATTATTGTTGATCAACATTTTCCACGGAAATAGAGGTTATGTCCACGGAAAAACACTTTGAAGCCGGTACATTAAAATTATGTTTGCAAAAATGTTTTTGTCTACTTTAAATTGTATTTCCGTCGATTCCGTTAGTTGAGGAACATTGAATATGGTATAAAATGATAGATATCAGTCATGGCAATTTATGTTGATCAACATTTTCCACGGAAATAGAGGTTATGTCCACGGAAAAACACTTTGAAGCCGGTACATTAAAATTATGTTTGCAAAAATGTTTTTGTCTACTTTAAATTGTATTTCCGTCGATTCCATTAGTTGTGGAACATTGAATATAGTTTAAAATGATAGATATCAGTCATGGCGATTATTGTTGATCAACATTTTCCACGGAAATAGAGGTTATGTCCACGGAAAAACACTTTGAAGCCGGTACATTAAAATTATGTTTGCAAAAATGTTTTTGTCTACTTTAAATTGTATTTCCGTCGATTCCATTAGTTGAGGAACATTGAATATAGTTTAAAATGATAGATATCAGTCATGGCGATTATTGTTGATCAACATTTTCCACGGAAATAGAGGTTATGTCCACGGAAAAACACTTTGAAGCCGGTACATTAAAATTATGTTTGCAAAAATGTTTTTGTCTACTTTAAATTGTATTTCCGTCGATTCCATTAGTTGAGGAACATTGAATATAGTTTAAAATGATAGATATCAGTCATGGCGATTATTGTTGATCAACATTTTCCACGGAAATAGAGGTTATGTCCACGGAAAAACACTTTGAAGCCGGTACATTAAAATTATGTTTGCAAAAATGTTTTTGTCTACTTTAAATTGTATTTCCGTCGATTCCGTTAGTTGAGGAACATTGAATATGGTATAAAATGATAGATATCAGTCATGGCGATTATTGTTGATCAACATTTTCCACGGAAATAGAGGTTATGTCCACGGAAAAACACTTTGAAGCCGGTACATTAAAATTATGTTTGCAAAAATGTTTTTGTCTACTTTAAATTGTATTTCCGTCGATTCCATTAGTTGAGGAACATTGAATATGGTATAAAATGATAGATATCAGTCATGGCGATTATTGTTGATCAACATTTTCCACGGAAATAGAGGTTATGTCCACGGAAAAACACTTTGAAGCCGGTACATTAAAATTATGTTTGCAAAAATGTTTTTGTCTACTTTAAATTGTATTTCCGTCGATTCCATTAGTTGAGGAACATTGAATATGGTATAAAATGATAGATATCAGTCATGGCGATTATTGTTGATCAACATTTTCCACGGAAATAGAGGTTATGTCCACGGAAAAACACTTTGAAGCCGGTACATTAAAATTATGTTTGCAAAAATGTTTTTGTCTACTTTAAATTGTATTTCCGTCGATTCCGTTAGTTGAGGAACATTGAATATGGTATAAAATGATAGATATCAGTCATGGCAATTTATGTTGATCAACATTTTCCACGGAAATAGAGGTTATGTCCACGGAAAAACACTTTGAAGCCGGTACATTAAAATTATGTTTGCAAAAATGTTTTTGTCTACTTTAAATTGTATTTCCGTCGATTCCATTAGTTGTGGAACATTGAATATAGTTTAAAATGATAGATATCAGTCATGGCGATTATTGTTGATCAACATTTTCCACGGAAATAGAGGTTATGTCCACGGAAAAACACTTTGAAGCCGGTACATTAAAATTATGTTTGCAAAAATGTTTTTGTCTACTTTAAATTGTATTTCCGTCGATTCCATTAGTTGAGGAACATTGAATATAGTTTAAAATGATAGATATCAGTCATGGCGATTATTGTTGATCAACATTTTCCACGGAAATAGAGGTTATGTCCACGGAAAAACACTTTGAAGCCGGTACATTAAAATTATGTTTGCAAAAATGTTTTTGTCTACTTTAAATTGTATTTCCGTCGATTCCATTAGTTGAGGAACATTGAATATAGTTTAAAATGATAGATATCAGTCATGGCGATTATTGTTGATCAACATTTTCCACGGAAATAGAGGTTATGTCCACGGAAAAACACTTTGAAGCCGGTACATTAAAATTATGTTTGCAAAAATGTTTTTGTCTACTTTAAATTGTATTTCCGTCGATTCCATTAGTTGAGGAACATTGAATATGGTATAAAATGATAGATATCAGTCATGGCGATTATTGTTGATCAACATTTTCCACGGAAATAGAGGTTATGTCCACGGAAAAACACTTTGAAGCCGGTACATTAAAATTATGTTTGCAAAAATTTTTTTGTCTACTTTAAATTGTATTTCCGTCGATTCCATTAGTTGAGGAACATTGAATATAGTTTAAAATGATAGATATCAGTCATGGCGATTATTGTTGATCAACATTTTCCACGGAAATAGAGGTTATGTCCACGGAAAAACACTTTGAAGCCGGTACATTAAAATTATGTTTGCAAAAATGTTTTTGTCTACTTTAAATTGTATTTCCGTCGATTCCATTAGTTGAGGAACATTGAATATAGTTTAAAATGATAGATATCAGTCATGGCGATTATTGTTGATCAACATTTTCCACGGAAATAGAGGTTATGTCCACGGAAAAACACTTTGAAGCCGGTACATTAAAATTATGTTTGCAAAAATGTTTTTGTCTACTTTAAATTGTATTTCCGTCGATTCCATTAGTTGAGGAACATTGAATATAGTTTAAAATGATAGATATCAGTCATGGCGATTATTGTTGATCAACATTTTCCACGGAAATAGAGGTTATGTCCACGGAAAAACACTTTGAAGCCGGTACATTAAAATTATGTTTGCAAAAATGTTTTTGTCTACTTTAAATTGTATTTCCGTCGATTCCATTAGTTGAGGAACATTGAATATGGTATAAAATGATAGATATCAGTCATGGCGATTATTGTTGATCAACATTTTCCACGGAAATAGAGGTTATGTCCACGGAAAAACACTTTGAAGCCGGTACATTAAAATTATGTTTGCAAAAATGTTTTTGTCTACTTTAAATTGTATTTCCGTCGATTCCATTAGTTGAGGAACATTGAATATAGTTTAAAATGATAGATATCTGTCATGGCGATTATTGTTGATCAACATTTTCCACGGAAATAGAGGTTATGTCCACGGAAAAACACTTTGAAGCCGGTACATTAAAATTATGTTTGCAAAAATGTTTTTGTCTACTTTAAATTGTATTTCCGTCGATTCCATTAGTTGAGGAACATTGAATATGGTATAAAATGATAGATATCAGTCATGGCGATTATTGTTGATCAACATTTTCCACGGAAATAGAGGTTATGTCCACGGAAAAACACTTTGAAGCCGGTACATTAAAATTATGTTTGCAAAAATGTTTTTGTCTACTTTAAATTGTATTTCCGTCGATTCCATTAGTTGAGGAACATTGAATATGGTATAAAATGATAGATATCAGTCATGGCGATTATTGTTGATCAACATTTTCCACGGAAATAGAGGTTATGTCCACGGAAAAACACTTTGAAGCCGGTACATTAAAATTATGAAAATGTTTTTGTCTACTTTAAATTGTATTTCCGTCGATTCCATTAGTTGAGGAACATTGAATATAGTTTAAAATGATAGATATCAGTCATGGCGATTATTGTTGATCAACATTTTCCACGGAAATAGAGGTTATGTCCACGGAAAAACACTTTGAAGCCGGTACATTAAAATTATGTTTGCAAAAATGTTTTTGTCTACTTTAAATTGTATTTCCGTCGATTCCGTTAGTTGAGGAACATTGAATATGGTATAAAATGATAGATATCAGTCATGGCAATTTATGTTGATCAACATTTTCCACGGAAATAGAGGTTATGTCCACGGAAAAACACTTTGAAGCCGGTACATTAAAATTATGTTAAATTAACTACAGAATTTGAAGGGGGTCTTAATATAGAAAATGTAAATCAACAACCAATTTCTCGAACAGTATGTAATAATTATGAATGCTTAAATATTTTTTATTATGATAATTTTAGGCTAGACGATATTTTTGGATAATTTATTGGTCATGGTTTTGGACAATCCTTTATTTTTTGATGTTAACAAGATATTATCAACCTCCAACAGATTTTACTGTATTTCTTGAACCATGTAATAGAGAAAATGTTTTTGCAGTTGAAGAATTTGATAATTTGAGGCATGGAATTTCTGGTGTTCAAAAAGTATGTATATTACAGTAGCAAGTAACTTTCTAAATGTTTCAGTGTCAACTCAGAGTTGTTTTGTATTCCTTGTTTTTTTATTTTAGGACATAAAGTTTACCAAAACATCTCTCAAATACAATATTACTCCTGATGCCACAACAGAGTTACACGAAAAATTAAAAACCCTTAATTCAAATTGTCGAAATTTGATTCTTACATTTCAACAACATTATGAACTTCGACTTGAATGCTATAAAGAAAATGTCCATGCATTTATTGATAGCTTCACATATTCATTTGTTATGTTAGCTACAGTACTTATGATAATTAATCATATGAAATGTTTTTATTTTATTGATAAAACTAAAGAAGCAGGTATACCACATGCTTATGGCTGTGTTGTTATGACTGTGGTAAATGTTGTTTTGGATATTTTGGCATATCGTAAAACTGTTATGATTTCCATAGATTCTGATATGTATATTGAAAAATTTCCTATTGGTTCACTTTTTAATGGTGAAACAGATTTTGATTTTTCATGATGTTGCTTGACTTTTTTAGCTTCCATAATTGTTAAGGGATTGTAAAAAGAATAAAAACCATATAAGAATGCTTTTTTTTTTGCTCTCATTTATTTTCTTTTTTCAATGGTTCGTCCTTGATTTTTCTAATAAAAAGTTCCATTTTTTATGTGCCCTTTTAAAGATGTAACTAAATATTAAAAATGAAGTATACTGTAAAAATATTCTTGACTTTCTGCCAAACAATGAGATCAGCTTAATTTTCGTGTGAGCCAAAAATAGATTTTTTGCAGTAAGCATAATATTTCTTTTATAAATAGTTTTATCGTATATGAATATATTTGGGAGAATTTTTTAAGTTTTTAAAAGTGTTTTGGACTTAGCTGTGCAACTGTATGCAAGTTCAAGAGTTTGAAAGTTACCAAAAAATTATGTTTTAATAGATCTCTCTAATTGTCTAATACTATTCATGCACAATTTATTCCTTAAATATGGTTTGCATGCGTTACAGTAATCTGCATGAGTAAAAATGAAATCATTTTTTAACTTTATTTATTCCCATTAAACACAGTATTAAAAGTGCGTCCGCATTCAATGTAACACAAATGTATAGCCCTTGTTAAAAAACTTTATAGTTTGCGATCAAGAATGGCAAATTTTTGGCACATTGCCATTGTTGACTGCAGTCGCACGAACAGCTGACATTTTTCATATGACACGTCAACTTGCAGAAAAAAAAAGATTCATTGAAAATTTGCATATTTTTACTAAAGTAGTATTTTTCTTTCGATCAATGACAGATAATACATTTGTACAGTACAAAATTGCTACACCAATTTTTCACTTTGATGCTCTAATTAGAAGTAATCTTATTGTAGAAACAGATGGAGGCTTTGAAATTGTTAATTTAAATGGAGAACGAATATCACGAGAGGTTTGTATTTAGCTGTTTTTGTTAAACGAATATGTCTTTAATTTTAGGTTAAACGATATTTTTGGATAATTTTTTGGTCATGGATATTTTGTGCTCTTTATTATTGGGCATTAATGCGATATTGTCAACCACCAGCTGACTTTAATGGATTTCTTAAACCTTGTGATGGAGGAAATGTAATAGCAGTTGAAGAATTTGATAGGTTGAAGCATGAGATTTCTGTTATACAAAAAGTATGTTTTAACATTAAAATCGTTATTTTTATATACTCGTATGCCAAAATATGGCACAGCAAAAGTGTTAAAACGAAATTGCCGAGTTATATAACTCGCATATTCTTTTGTATTAATGTGTTGCCTTCAGTTTTATTGGAGTACCTTATTGTAATTCCTTCTCAAAATTGTTTCTCTTTTCAGGAACTTGAGCTTACTGAAATAACCCTCAAATACAACATCATTCCAGATGCCACACCCCAATTACAAGAAAAACTAAAAAACTTTAATTCCACAGCTGCTAATCTAATTCAAACATTTCAAGAACAACGTCACCAAAGCTTTCACTGCTATAAAGCAAATGTACAAGCATCCATCGATGCCTTCCCATTTTCAATTATTATTGGTTTTACAGTACTTTTGGCAATTAATTATATCAAATGTTTCTATTTTATTGAAAAAACTAAAGAAGAAGCTGGACCGCTGTCTCTTATTTGTTTTGTAGTGACTATGGTTATGATTGTTGTGGATGTTTATGCATATCGCCTCACTGTCATCGAGATAATGAATTTCGATAAATATATTGAAAAATTTCCTGTTTCATCTTTATAAAAAATTTTTTTATTATATAGCAGATTAATTTTAAGGGATCATTTTTAATTCTCAGTGGTTTTACTTTTTTTAAGCAAAAGATTGTATTTTTTTTTCTTTTTTCAATGTTTCTTCACTGCCTTTGCATTTTTTAAATAAACGTTGGGCTTCATTTGTTGAAAATATGCATCTATTTATTTACTTTATTGCTGAAGTGTACTGTAGAAAATTTCCTTGGCAGTCTGTCAAACAATGACATTAGCTAAATTTTTTTATGTGCCAAAAATAGATTTTTTGTTGCAAGCTTAATATTTTCGTTATAGTAGTTTTATCACATTTAATTTGTATAATTTTCATTAGTTATTTTTCTACTATTGTTATTTATGTCGTTATTAAGCCATGATCCAAGCTTAGCTAACACAGCAGCAATTACATTTATTAATAAATTAAAAGAAGAAATTGATAAATATGAAGATATTGTATCAAGCATGGAAAAAACTGAAAATAAGGAAAAACGGAAAAATACTAAATATAACAAAAAGAAATTGGTATGGTATTATTGTTAGCTTTAATGTGAAATGAATTACATAACTTTAGACTTCTTACAGCTTATTGATGAATTTGGGATGGATAATTGGAATTATTTATCTAGTTCCTTTAATTATTCATATCAAAAATAAACATCCTGTTCCAAAAGAATTTCTTCATTCTTGTAATGGCACAGATTTTATGTCAGCAGAAAAATATAAACAGCTTAAAGAAGATGTTGGTTATCTTCAACAGGTTTGTGTGCATTTATGGTACTGAAATTCAGCAATGGTTGACATTCAGGATATGCAGGTACTCATTAATGGTTAAATTTTTTAGGAATTCAAGATTGTTGATGTTATTATGAGACATAACTTGTCCAATGAAAATCCAATAAGCCTTCTAAGAAAGATTATGACATACAGTAATAATTTAACTTCCATTCTTAAGAATCAAAAAGAAATCCAAAGGAAATGTTATCAAACACATGCTGAAAAATATATAGATCAAAACTCCAAACATTCGATCTTCAATAATATCAATTTTTGCTTATTTACAGTAATATGTATTTTTGCTCATATATTATCCTTTTATTATATGGTAAAAATATCAAAAATTGGAACATGGGCATCCAGGGATAAATGTGTATTTCACGTATGTATATGGACAGTATTTATTGCAACATTTGATGTAATGTTTATTCTTCTTGCATCATCACTTGATTCGAAAAAAGCTAGAGAGCGGCTTCCATTAGATGATTTGTGAACCATTTTTTAGCTTAAAATACCTTTATTAAATGCTCATTAAATTAATATGCTTTAATTTTATTGTATTTATTTATACGAATATTCTTTCATTTTAGTCATATTTTTTCAGGTTATTTATTCTTTTTTAGTATTACTAGCATCTATTGTTAAATAAAACAACCAAAGATTTGTCAAATGTCCAACACCGAATATAAAGGAGTTTGTTACACTTTTGTAAAAAAACTGTTGATTTCAATTTTTGTTATTTAAAAAGTACATTTTGAAAGCATCAGAGACACAAAAAACAAACACTGTTAATCAACGGTGTATCAAAAGTATACTGTAACAAATTTCTTGGCTTTCTGCCAAACAATGACATCAGCTGAGTTTTTTTACGTGAGCTAAAAATAGCTTTTTATTGTTGCAAGCTTAATTTCTATAAATAGTTTTATCTTATATAATTTGCAACAATTTTTATTAGCTGATTTTCTAATATTGACATTTATGCCATCACAAAACCCTGATTCAAGCTTTACTGATACAACAACAATTTCGTTTAATAAATTAAAAGAGGATATTGAGAAAAAAAATGAAGATGTAGAATCCAGTATTGACAAGGTTCGAAATAGTGAACTACCAAAAACTACTAAAATTAACTATAAGAAATTGGTAACATTTTGTCTCTGCTACTATGATAATTAAATTGCTTAACTTTAAATTCTTTACTGCTTTTTAATAAATTTGGGATGGATTATTGGTATCATTTATATAATTACTTTAGTAATACATGATGATAATACAAGTCATATTCCAAATGAATACCTTCAAGCTTGCAATAGCACAAATGTAATATCAGTTGACAAATATAAACAGCTAAAAGAAGATGCTGCTTATATTAATGAAGTAAGCTCTCTTAATGATTTGCTGATTTTTGATCATAACTTTTAGGAGATCAAAGGCATCGACATCATTATTAGACATAACTTATCCAATGATTCCCCAACGGCTCTTCAAGAAAAGCTTGATAAATATACTGATAAATTAAACTCTATAAATGCCACTCTCACCTACCAAAAAGAAAGCCAATATAGCTGTTACAAAAAAGCTCTAGAGAAATATTTGAATGAAAATTCTGATTCTTTCTTCACCATTTCTACATTACTATGTACTCTTTCTTTTACGATTTCTTTTTATTATACGATACAAATTTTTAAAACTAAACAATGGCAAGCGATAACTATTGCAGGAATTGCACTAATGCTGTCAGTAACTGTTATTATTTTGGATTTAATATTAGGATTATTTTTTGGTTTAAGAGAAGCTAGGATGCTGAATGAGTTTCCTTTAAAAAATTTGTGAGCAAAAAATTGTTCTTATATATTTTTTTTCAACAACTCCAACTGCCTGCTTTAATATTTCTATTGTTAGTGCAAATTTTTTTCTTCTTTCTAATCATTTACATATATATATATATATAATATTTCGATAACATTTGTAAATAAAGTTAATTAGCTGTACATTCACCGTTCAATATGTTGCTACAAAAGAAATCATATGTTAGTTTTCATTAACAAAAAGTTACCAATTTTGTTAGCTCGTTTTTCCATAGACAGATGGAAATTTAGTTTTGCAACCAGAACAAAGAAATTTCTTGGTGATAAGTTATCATAAAGCAATTATCATTGATAACACACAACGAACAAAGATATAAAAGACTTGAGCGATAAATATTTTAAAAAGGTTCTTATATTTTTCTAATTATTTATAATAAATAATTTATTACAAGTTTTTGTAGTGAAGCAAAAAAAAAGATACTGTAAGTTTTTTTTCTTTGGCTATTTGCCAAATAATAACGCCAGCTGTTCTAAGAGCTAAAAATAGCCTTTTATTACACTTTTATTTGTTAATTTATGTTATTTGCTTCTATTTATTTTCTTACATGCCGTCATCAAATTCAGATTCTGCTTTCTCTGATACAACAGCAGTATCATTAAAACAGTTAAATGAAGAAATTGGTGAAAATGAAGATGTTGAATCAAGTAATGTTAAAGTTGAAAATATTAATCTACCAAAAACTGCTAAACCAAAAACAAAGAAATGGGTAAAACATTTTTGACTGTGCTTTTGTTTGTTAATGCTAACTAATAACTTTTAGCTTTCATGTTATTTATTAGCAAATTTAGGATGGTTTGGTGGTCTCTTTTATATAATGGCTTTAATGTGGCATATTGAAAGCACAAGTCATATCCCAGATAAATACCTTGAAGCTTGTAATGGCACTGATGTTATATCAATAGAAAAATATAAACAGTTAAAAGAAGATGCTGATAATATACAAGAGGTTTGTAGACATTATAGACAGGGCCGCAACTTGGGGAGGTGAAAACGGGGAATTTCCTCCCTGACAGAAAGAAAAATGTACAAGATAAAATGCAAAAAAATTGAGGACAAAATAAAAGTCTACCATTTTTGTAAATTTTCCCCTCCCTGAAATTTGTCCAAGTTGATTATAAAAGGGTAGTAACTAAAACTTGTTTATTTTTGTTTTCTTCAGTTACTGTCACTTTTTTTGTTGGAGGCAGTGTACTCCCGCTCCCACTTTTATCGCTTCCGCTCCGCTTCCGCTTCTTAAAAATGAATCGCTCCCGCTTCCGCTTCGCTTCTCCGCTTCTCGGAATCGCTTCCGCTTCCGAAGCGCTTCCGGGAGCGCTTCCATTTTAAACCGCTTCCGCTTCGCTTCTCATTTTTAAAAAGTGCATTTATTGCAATATTAAAACAAAAAACATAACATAACATAACATTTAAAAATCTCTAACAGAATAAAAGCATAATACTTATTTAAAAAGTGAGCGGTTTAAATGAATAAGTAGTTTATTATTGAGATATTCATGTTTTGTTCGATTCTTTAATCCTTTTGTAGCAAGTGCAGCATTTGAAAATACTTGTTCACATGGAGATGAGGATGCAGGAATAGAAAGATGAGTCAATGCAAGATTTTGAAGAAATATCTAAAAAAGGTGCATATGAAATCAAAAATTTAATTTAAAATACTTACAGTATCGGAGGGAATACTTTTCCAAAAATCTATATCATTTCGATCCAAATAATTTCCTTCAACCACAGATTTGACATAACCAATAATTCTTTTATCTTGATCACTTCCTGGTGTTCCTTTTTCAGATTGAATTTTTAAAGCAATTTTATCACGAAGTGATAAGTTTGATAAAGTTGCATCTGGTTGAACAACTACTTCAGGTCCAGTGAAAGCTGGAAGACGTTGTTTAATAAATTCTGCCAATGTTGCATGTGAAATTTCTTCTAAACAAATTGCTTCTTTTGGATCAAACAAAGCGCATAAAATAAAATGAGGATCAAATTTTTGATGATGAATGACTACAAATTTTCCAAAGCGTTTTACTAATTCATCATTCATCGCTTTCTTTAAAGTCCAAAGAGTTCCAGTTGCAGTTGACCTTGAAGTAACATCCATCAAATCCTTAATTGTTCCATAAACAGCTGAAGAAGTGACAGAGTGACTTTGAAATTTCATAATAGCATATTGAAACTTTTGTAGAAGTGTACCAAATTCTTCTAAGATAGCAATATCTGGAGCAGATAAAAATAACATTTTCTTGGCAGGTGGAAATTGAGTCATAACTTGATTAGCCTCTCTCCAATATTTCACAAATCTGATAATCATTATAAAATGACTATTCCACCTCGTTGTAGCAGGAAGAAGTAAAGTTGCTTTTGTCATTTCATAAAATTTTTCTTTGGCTTTTTTGCTTTTTCTAATGTATTTTACGATACGTCTAGCACGAGCTACGAGCTTCCAAAGGCTGCTGGTTTTCTTTTCAACACTCATGCATAAAACACGTTGTAGAGCATGGATCACACAAGTAACTTGTAATGGAAATTCCCTTTCTTCATCAGTTAAAGCTGGATGTCCTTCCGTAGAAACTTCTTCTTTGTCATCAACAAGATTATATACATAATCGTTATCATCATCCGAAATTTCATCGTCACTTAAAAATTCATCAACTTCTGAATCAGTATCAACACTTTCAACACCTTCAGCATCTTCAACACCTTCAGCATACTCACGGATTTTTTCATTCTTTAAAGCACAAATCATGTTCGAGGCCCCATCAGTTACAACTTTAGAAACATCAATCAAGAAAAGTCCATATTCATATAGTAATTCTTCCAAAGCACTACAAACAACAGTACCAGAATGGTAGTAATGGAGTTTCTTTAAACCCAAAAAACGATTTTGGAGTACATAGCTCTTATCGATATAGTGAATTGTTATTCCAAGATAGGAAGAGACACCCGTATCAGACCATATATCGATGGTGCATGAACAACCAGATAATCGCGCATCGATATCAACTTTTAACATTTCTTTAACTTTATTCCCTTGACGAGATAACAAATTGGAAAGACCGTGTGAAGAAGATGGAATCTAAAAAACAAAAATAGTTACTTCAATGAAGAAAATTCACTTACTTCATATTCTCGACGATAATTTCGTACAAAATTAACAAAAGCATCTGACATCACAATGTTCATACTCATCTGAGGCATTGCAACGAGTCTAGCAAGATTGAGTTCTTGTTGTTGTAAAACAACATCAGAAAGTTTGGGAGGATCGAAGAAGCCTTTCTTTGGTTTCTCTGTAGTAGCAGGTTGTGGAGTTTTGATAATTGCAAATTTTTCGTCTTCTGCTTGTACAGCATTATAAAGATTTATATCGCAGGCTTTTAAATGCTTTTTTAAATTCGATGATTTTGATAGAACAAGAGCTTTACAAGTATTTTTTTTGCATCTTGCATTTTTACCAGCTGGATGAAAATATTGATAAACAGAACTTTTAATCTTTCGCATAATTTGTATCAGTTATTTTCACGAATTTAAAGTAAATTGTGTTGCAACTGTTAGAGTTGTGTAAAAAAAAGAAAAGACGCAGACAAGCAGCTCTTTTGGCGCCTTTTTTTTGTCTCTGGCGTTTTAAGAAAAAACCAAATTTTTTGTTGTTGATAAATTTTACAAAATGGCAGAAGAAGCGCCTCTTTTTTTAATCGCTTCCGCTCCGCTTCCATTAGCTCCGTAACCGCTTCCGCTCCGCTTCCGCTTCCATTACGAGAAGCGGAAGCGGAAGCGGAAGCGGGAGCGGAAGCGGGAGTACACTGGTTGGAGGGGTTTTTTGTAAATTGAGAGTAACAAAACATTTTATTTCTATTCTCAGTAATGCAAAAAACCACTTAATTAAATAGTTGTGATAATAACAGAAGTTCTTACAATTTAAAGTTTATCGTTACTGTCACTTTTTTTGCTGATGTTTAACGCACAATCTTATGTATTTCTTTTTTTAGGCGATCAAAGGCGTCAACATTACAATTACACATAATTTATTTAACGAAAGTACAGAAGCCCTTCAACAAAAGCTTAAATTGTACACTGATAAATTGAATTCCATAAATTCCACCCTCAACGCCGAAAAAGAAAGCCAATTTAGCTGTTACAGAAAAGCTTCAGAAAAATATTTGAATGAAAATCCTGATTCTTACTTCAAATTTGCTGCAACATTATTATGTATTCTTTCATATGTAGTTGCTTTTTATTACATGCAGGATTTCGTTAAAAATAAACGACGGGTAAAGTTGCATCCGATTTTAGGATGTCAATTTTTAATTACATTATTTACTATCGTTATGGCTTTTGTATTAGTACCATGTTTAGACAAAAGAGAAGATAGAATTATAAGAGAGTTTCCTTTGGATAATTTGTGAACAAGAAAGCTTTTACTTGCTAAGTTTTTGTTTAAATAAGCTCTAATTGCCCCCCAAAATTTTATGCTTTAATTTTTATTTAACACTTTTTTTAAAAATGTATGTTCTTTTTTGTTTTGTGTTATTACCATTTTTTAATAAACGAAAAAACTGTATTAATCCTTTTCTGATGGCCACCTTCATGTACAACACAGAGTAGAGCCATTTTTATAAAAACAAAAAAGCTGCTCCTTTTTTAAGCTTATTTTTCGGACAGTGATCAAAAAAATTATACTGCTAAAGCGGAGAATTTCTATTGACAGCCCGCAATCAAAAAGATAAAGATGTGAGTTGCGCACCCGTTGCATTCATTTTCATTGTGAGTTGGTCATAGTTGCAAAGGGATACTGTAAATACTTGGCTGTCTGCCAAGCTGATCACCTGATTTTTTTGTGTTTGCTAAAAATAGCATTACTTTTTTATTAAAAAAGTTTTTAATATTGTTTTTTCTTCTGCCAATAACACTGTAATAAAAATTGGTTGAAATATTTTTCTGTCTTACACTATTATGCCACCTTCTAAGGAAAACCCACTTGATTCAAGCTTTACGGATACCAATCTTCCCTATAATGAATTAACAGAAGAATATGATGAATACGAAAGTGATGAATCTGAAGAAGCAACAGGTAATAACGAAAATAGCCCTGTTGAACCCGAAAATGAAAAAGTAAAATTTCTAATCAATTATATGTAACTTTAAACGAATTAATTTTAGGTTCCATATTTTCTTCAAATGAATTTAAGCTTACTTGGAAGTTTTATATATGTGTTCATTATTTGTAATTATATTGTAAAAGCAGAAAGACAAAATCCAAAGCCATTTCTTGAACTTTGTGAAGATGTAATGCCAATCAATGATTATTACGTGCTGAAAGAAGACGTTAATTACATTCGGGATGTAAGTTTTTTCCGACTCTTGCAATGTGAACTGGTAGTAAACAGAAAAGTTTTGTCTTTGCTTTTTTTGATTATTATCCCATTTTTTATTGGAACTGTTTTTTGTAAACTAAGAATAACAGTAAAATTGTAAAATTCTGTTACTCTCAAAAAAAAAACTTTTTCATTTAACAACAGTGATAGTAACAGAAATGCTTGAAAAAATAAATTTATTGTTGCAGTCGATGTTTTTGATTGGAGGATGTATTTTATTTAAGAAAAACTTACTTTTAGGAAATTAAAAGCATCAACATCATTATCAAACACGGCTTATCAGATGAAGATCCAACAACTCTTCAAAAGAAACTCAAAAAATATACTGATAAATTAGCGCAATTAAATGTCACCCTCACCCATCAAAAAGAACAACGATATTTATGTTACAAAGAAAATGTTCAAAAATATGTTAATGATAATCCCAAACATTTCTTCATTAGCGCTACGCTTCTATATTTCGTAACTGTTTTGATTTCATGTTATTACGGGATTAAAGTTATGAGTAATAATCCCTCACAAAAACGAAAGTTTGCAGTAGGAGGTGTAGCAGCGGTATCATTGACAATGTTTTCAATAAACTTCTTAATTTTTACGATTCCAATTATGTCTGAGAATGTAGAAAATAGACTTTTTAAAAAATTTCCAATGAGTTAGTATAATAGTTGTTTAGAAATTAAAAGATACCTCATCCCGAGAAATTGTATGCCATAATTTTTTTTGTTTTAGTTAATATTTTTAAATAATACATTTATAATCTTTATTTTTTATTTAAATTTCTTTTAGAATCACTGTCATAAATATTTTTAAACATACAACTAGGTTTTACAACATTATAAAATACACATGGAAGGTGTTAATATATTTGTAACCAAAACACTTAAAAATAGAGGACATTAGTGTGATAAAAAAGCAATGTAGCAGAAACTAATTATTCTAAAAAATTTTTAACAATATTTAATGGGTGAGTTTGATGAAGAAAGTGAAATAAAATGACCAACTAAAGCTTTACCTTATTGATAAACCAAATATGAGAAAGATCAGCATCTAAAAGCATTTTTTATAAAAAAAAATTTTCTTTATTTATTATCAAAAATACGATTTCACAAATATAATTAAAAATATGTTTTTTGCTTAATTACGCGATATTCAACTGTTGCAATGTACATTAAAGCTCAAATCCCTGAGGTAAAAAAATTAATTACTTAAAAGGTTTACAATAAAAATTTATCTAAAATACTTCGCATCCACATTTCTTTGACATAATAATTTAAGAAGTAACAATGTGGAATACTGTAAATGAGAAGAATAGTCAAAGCAGTATCAAGTTTAATGAAGCAAACTCGATCAGCTGGTGGATATTTATTACTGAGAAATCTATTGCAGTATATTGCAAATGAACAAGAAGCGATCATACAAATAGTAAATAGTATCCAACTGGCATAGCGGAGAATGGTGATAGTATTGCGATGGGAGTTGTAATTGGTGATAAAACAAGCTTTATATGTTTCAAATTTTGGTTCCAATGTGACGTTGAGAGATTTTACATATTCTGTTGCTGTTTCAATTTTTTTCTTTAGATAATCCTTTGTGCTTGAAGGAATGTCGTCTTCAGCAAGCACATCCATCCACTTGTCCAATTTCTAAAATAGATAACTTTTTTATCACTAAAAAATTATTAAAAAAAAAGGAATTAATTATCCAAAACATTTTGTACTTATTATTTTGCGTTACGATCCCTTTTTTCTTTAAAGCGGTTCTCTGTTTAAATAAAGGAACGGATGCAACTCTATCTATGAAAAAAATTTTGTATGCGCAACAAAATCACTCTAGTGATGATAACATAAATGTTTGAAATATAAACTTCATTGTTACTACCACCGTTTTTGTGAATTCAGAGGAAATCAAAAAAACAAACAAAAAAATATTTTAGATTGTTTTTTATTTTTTTAATGATATTAAAGGGTCTTATAATTTATTCAATTACAAATACTTACCATTTGAGCAGCATTTTTTTCTTTCCATGACACAGCAAAATTTTGAAAACTCTCAGAATCACTTTCATTGCATGGATTAGCAGTAATTACTTTTGAAGAAATGTTAACAATTTTAATCATTGAGTAAGTGTAAACAACAGTTACGCAAAAAATATATATCGATGCGAAAAGTACTGGTAAAGACAAAACTTTCATAAAGAATGGCTTTTTTGGATTAATAATTTTTTGAATAAATGGAAGTTTTAAGCCTTCACTCTAAAATTATAATATTACTTTAAAACGGTTAAAGTTGTATTGTCACTTACCAAAATATCGGTTGTTTTCTCAACATTTATTAAGTTTTCAGTGCTTTTGTTATAACATGGTAGGAATAAGGCATGCTACAGGAAAGCGCACAATTAAGGTAAATCCCAGCCAGGCTCAAGGTAATCTAAGGCAAGAGTAATTAAGGTAAGAAATCCTGCCAGGATTTTACCTTAATCTTGAATTAACAAAAGTCTTTCGTTCTCTAGCACCGTAGTGAAACTCGTCTTTTGAGGGTTTCCTTTTTAACATAAAAGTGCAAAGCGTTATCCGTTTTTTGGATTATTTCCCATGTTGGGTGTGTGTGGCGGGGATCGACGGATCCCTACTCCGCCAACTTGTAATTAAATTTTGGATATTAATTTGCTTTTATGCAAATTAGCAACAAATTTAAATAAATTTTTAAAAAATAAATAAATTTGCGTCGATTTTGTAAAAAAAATAAGGCAAGAATAAGGCAAGTTAATTTAGTTTAAGGTAAGAACCTGGCAGGTTAAGGTATACCTTAATTGATTCAGTTCTTACTTGAATTTTACCTTGCCATTACCTTATTCCTGCCAGCGATGTAATATCGGGTAATATCATTTTCTGACATTTCCTTCGTCATTTTATTTATTTTCGAAAATAATTTATCCAATAATTTTTGTACAAAAATTAATGCCATGAAAAACACAAAAATACACCAGAAAATTGAATCAGACTCCAAATCCGGGATTTTCATATTGGCTTTGGTTAATTTAAAACTTGAAACTGAAAACTATTTTTTAAGATCAAACATTAAATATTAAAAAATCATTTAAAGCGATAAAAAAAGAAAATTTAAAGAAAAAAATCGAATATAACTAAACGTTTTAGAATAATTTTTACATTCGTGTGTGTGGCACACTTTAAATAACTGATGTGTGTCTTTAAAATCTTTGCAAAGGAAAATAATACTTTTTTTACTACTTAGTGGTCACAAGAGTCTGCCAAGGCAACAGCATGCTATTTCAAAAAATATAAAAACGGCAGGAAAACAAGCACAGCTATCACATGCTTAATCTTCTATGTGAAAAAAAAACAGCAACACTATATTAATAAAGTTTTTAACGATCACCAAAAAAAGAAATTAAAATTACTGTAACTTTACAAAAACATTATTTTCATTAATGAACACAGTTGATTGGGGGCAGTCATAAGGCCGTATTTAAGGGGGGACCCCTCCGAATTCGAGAATTTCTTATCTTCTTTTGCCGACATCAAAGGTTTGCCCCCTCCGAAACTGATGTTGCCCCATCAAACACAACTTCACTGCCAAAAAGGGAGAAAACAAAAAGAAAGATATTCATCTGGGATAAATAAAATTACTGACAATACTAAAAAGTTCATAAAAGCAGTCAAAAAAAGTTGTTGCAATTATTTTTTGATTGATCATTATGTGAGCTTTTCTTTTACTTCTGAACAATATAGCTTACAGTAATTAAGTCAACCACAATTTGCAAAATTAAAATACAAAAGCTTTGAGTCCATTGTTGGCTTTTTGCCAAAAATTGCCATGCGTTCGATTTTTTTCTTTTCTTGTTGTTGTTGATGGAGTAAATAAACGTTTTTATTAAATATCAATTGCTCCAAGTTATAAATTAAACTTTACATTTTATTTAATGGTGGAAATTTATCGTCAAAATGGCATCATATCTAACATCAAACATGAAATTTGCTGCTAAAAATGTTGGATTTACAAGCTCAAAAGATGCTCTTGTTGAAAGTAGTGATGAAGAACTTGGAGCTAATATTTCTGCAACTGAATTAGAATTTAATAAAACAGTCTCATATGTAAGGATTGCATAAACTCTCCAGTAATAATAAACTTATGCTTTAGAAACAATTTACATGTGAACAAAAAATTCGGATCATTATTTTAATTAGTATGGTTCGATATTTCAGTATGTTTTTATATGCTGCAGTTACATTCCCTCCTTTTCAACCTGAAGCTTTTATGGTTCCTTGCAATGCTGATAATCTTATGTCGATAAATGAAATGAATATTCTGCAGCATAACATTTCTGATATTCATGAAGTAGGTTTATATTTGGTCACCACTGTCAGTAAGAGGAAGTTATCCTTAAACTGTACGAGGTTATATACACAGGATGCGTTTACTGATGTGCGTTAGATATATTTTAAGGAATCTATGGTATTCAAATGAGCTACCCTGTGATTTAAATGAGAACTTTATTTTCAATTTTTGCTTTTACTATCACAAAGATCTTAATATTTTCTATTCATTTCTTACTATTACCTTTTTTGGGACAGTACATAACAACAAAATTAGAAAAAAGCTATTATTTTTCTCGAAAAATAAACTTGAAAATTACCATACGGCCTTATATCAATCTCGTGTTTAACCAATCTAAGGATTGACTTACTTTGACCCCCCAGTGGCACATGATTTATATAAATATACTATCTATTTTTCAGGAAATCAAAAGCATTACCATCGTCAACGGATATCGCCTAACCAAAAATGTCACAGCATTTTTAAATGAAAAACATCGAAATTACACTGCTTCTTTAATTAATCACGAAGCTGAACTAGAATATCAACGAGAAAAACATTTTAACTGCTACAAAGAAAATATCAGCAATTATATGGATTCACAAAAGCTTCCTGTCATTGGATTTGTAACTTTAGTGGGAGCAACTTATATAATAATCCTTTTTACTTTTATTAAAGCAAAGATGTCTAAATTAAACGAAAGGCAATTACAGAATCTAAAAGGATATATGGTTGCTACCGTAATTCTTCTTATCGTTGATGGAGTAGCTGTTTGCTCTTTACTTGATGAATTTCGTCTTGATAATAAATTTGCAAAGTTTCCATTGTAAAAGCTTTTTGTCATTACTGTATTCTATTCATTTAATCTTTGATATTAATGTTTAATGGTTTCCTGGGTTTATTTATTTTCTTTAACTCTTATTTTTGACCGCTGTATTATATTTGTATTTTTATTTATTTAAAGGCAATAATACTTTTGATAAAACGTTGTAAATGTATTTGATTTCGATTATAACTTGTAATAAATGTATTTGTTCTGTAATTTTAAAAGCACTTATCAAGTTCTTAACAAAATAAAATATCATTGGCATATTTCTTTCAGTTTTTGAGAGAACACGGCCCACAGCCGATACTCTGCAGCAAACTTCCGCAGAAAGTCAGCAGAAGTGACTATAGTTAGCATTTCTGCAGCAGTATTCCGCAGAAAGTCAGCAGAAAAACAACAAATTTTTCTTTTTTCTCTTTCTGCAGCAGTATTCCGCAGATATTCAGCAGAAGTGACTATAGTCAGCATTTCTGCAGCAGTATTCCGCAGAAAGTCAGCATGTTTGACTATAGTCAGCAGATTTTCACAAAATAAAAGATGTTAGTAAAAATAAATAAAAATTAATTCAACTACAAAGTAAAAAAATATTAATTTCGTGTATTCTAATTTTTGTTTTTGTGTTTTCTACAAAACTAAAAAGCTTTATTAAAAACTTTTTTTCTGCTATTCAGCTAAAATACATTATTGTATAAGATCTTTTTAAGCTTGACAATAATGTTTTAAAGCTTATCAGACATTTTTTGCGTTTTTTTTGTTGTAAAGTTTATTTAATATTCAATTCAAAAGTTTCATGTGTAATAATAATAATGACAAAAAAAGTTATAGCATGATACAAAAAAGAGTAAGTTTTAAAAATCAAAAATGAAATTTTGGAAGTATGTATTATATGTACAATTGGAATTTCTTGATTCAAGTTTATTCAGCTGAAGGATTTCGCTTACTACGTTTTTTCTTTGGTTTTGGTTTGACTGGTGAAGATGATGAAGATGCTGAAGATTCACGAATAACAATTCTAAATTGTTTTTTTTTGTTTCTTTGTACGTCTAACCCCTTGAGCCTTCCTTCTTGCATTGGTGCTGTAAAGTTATGAGGTTTATAATTTATGACAGTATTAAAAAAACTTACAAAATATAAGTATTGCATTTAGCAATGACTTTTGCAACAATATCTTTTATAAATGCAGTTTCAGGTTGTGTCGTTGTATCAGTAATATATCCATTTGAAATTAAATCTGAAAATTAAGTCTAGGATTTATTTTTATAAATCTAGACTTAATATCGTAAACGTTTACAGGTCTTGATTGTCCATCATGAAAATCGACATCTGTTGTATATGTTGCTGCATCATTTGTAATATTTGTTGGATCAAAAGTAAAACGCTATAAAACGTAATTTATCACAGCATCAAAAAAATACAGGGCTTACTTCAGGAAGATCAATGTTACCATTAACATCAACACACAATTGCATTAAATTCTGCATTTCATTTTGCATTGTTGTACTAATTGTTTCAAGATCGGTTACTCTTCTAGTAAGATCTGTAATTCTTAATTCTGCTTGAGTTAAACCATTATACAAATTAGTAATATCGTAATTTACAGATGGGGGATGTGCAGGATGCTGTTGTGGAAGATGATGATGTTGCATAAGGGGCTGTCCCGATATTACGTAATCCGAGTGATGGGTGGGGGGTTTTACGAATTAGCTTTGACCTTGTCGGCAAAAAGCTTTGATGTTTGATTACGTGATGGGTGGGGGGGGGGGGGGGGGGGGGGTCAAAAAACTCCGACTTTTTGGTTTACGTAATAACGGGACAGCCCCTAAGCAAGACATTACTTTTTAGTATGTTATCGAGAAAAGATTGGATATCACAAATCTCGAATATTCCCAATTCATCAGACAATTTTAAAAATTTGCTTAAACGTATTTGTCCAGCTTTCAATATCAAGAAATTCCAATTGTACATATAATACATACTTCCAAAATTTCATTTTTGATTTTTAAAACTTACTCTTTTTTGTATCATGCTATAACTTTTTTTGTCATTATTATTATTACACATGAAACTTTTGAATTGAATATTAAATAAACTTTACAACAAAAAAAACGCAAAAAATGTCTGATAAGCTTTAAAACATTATTGTCAAGCTTAAAAAGATCTTATACAATAATGTATTTTAGCTGAATAGCAGAAAAAAAGTTTTTAATAAAGCTTTTTAGTTTTGTAGAAAACACAAAAACAAAAATTAGAATACACGAAATTAATATTTTTTTACTTTGTAGTTGAATTAATTTTTATTTATTTTTACTAACATCTTTTATTTTGTGAAAATCTGCTGACTATAGTCAAACATGCTGACTTTCTGCGGAATACTGCTGCAGAAATGCTGACTATAGTCACTTCTGCTGAATATCTGCGGAATACTGCTGCAGAAAGAGAAAAAAGAAAAATTTGTTGTTTTTCTGCTGACTTTCTGCGGAATACTGCTGCAGAAATGCTAACTATAGTCACTTCTGCTGACTTTCTGCGGAAGTTTGCTGCAGAGTATCGGCTGTGCCAGGAATATGCCATCGCATGTTGCCACAAAATGTTGGCTTTTTTGCAGCTGTCTTTCACTAGTGTAATAAAATATTTACTCGATTGCTGATACATATTTTTTTGATTTGTTTAGTGTATATGATAAAAAAAAGCACAAAAAAGATGGCTATTTTAAAATAGTAATCACTTTTTGGTTACATGTAACTGTATACCGTAATAAAATTAATATAACGCATTTTTTCTCAAAATCGAGCAAAAATCGAAGCCTTGTTCACCACGACTTTTTTAAAGTGATCGTATCGACTTGAAACTTTCAGGATTAGTTCATAGGGACAAAAAAATAATATTGTAGGGGTTTTCAGGTCACTACCGTATCCCGGACCCGAGATACCGTAACCCAGCTACCGTATACTGGGAAAAATCGAAAATGTCGGATACCCCAGATTTTTATAGTTGGAATCGATTAATGGACTCGAAATGAGTCTAAAATTAAAATTTCAGAATTTCTGGACATCTACAACTAAAATGGCGTCAACTTGAAATTTCAAAAAATTTTCATGTATAGTAAAAAATTTTTTTTTTCAATTGGGCCCCTCATATGGATATCCTTAAAAGATGCACAATTATATGAGGTTTCATCTGGTATATGGCTCATTTTATCAAAACCGGGGGAACACTGTTTTTTCTGCGAAATACTGCTAAAAACAACATCTCTAGCATCATCTCGCAGGTATAACTCACCTTATATGCAAGATATTGGCATGATTTGTTTTTTAGAATGAAATACTATGTTATTAGAGCATGCTGGGTGATTTTGAGCATTTTTGGATATCAGCGAGTGATATGGCGTCCACATGAAATCTAAAAAATTAGCAACATGGATAAGAAAGGAAAAGTGCCTAAAAATGTCGATTTTTCTTAAAGAATTAATGTAAATATGCTTTAATAATGTTGAGCACATGCAAAAATGCCATAATAATGCATTTAATATTTAATATGGGTCATTACTGATTTTTGGGGATCCACTGATTATTAGCTATTTTTAGGTTATTTTCAATGTATTACCAAAGGATCAAAAATGAAAGATATCAACGTTTTGTCACATTCGGGATAAAATAATGCATGTCTAAAATTATTAGGGTCAGTTTCAAGCCATGAGTACTGTTATTAACAATTCCCCATCCACCTAAGTAGGGATGTTCAAATAATTATAGCTTATTTAAAAAAATCAACTTGCTGAACGTATTATCACACAATCTTGATATCAAAATGTTGCATTTTTGATGCTTGTAATTTATAATAAAAAAAATAAGAAAAAAGCATAACGATGACTTCAAGAAGTACGAGATTCTGAATCGTACTTTTTTCTAAAAATTTTTTTCATTGAAAAAATGCACGCAGCATGCATTTTTGTTGCGGCTTGGAAAGCATGCTTTGTTTTTGACGCTGAAGATGAAGATACTCTTATCAGAAATTTCAAAAAATGTAATTTAATCTTTTTTATTGTTTTAATTTTGTTCTTTAATAATACAACTAACCAGAAGCAAAAAAATATTATTAGAAGCAATACAAAGCGCGATTTTTGAAGCTTCTGTTGACCTTATGTTTATATGCAACAACTGTTGTTAATTTGCTTCAGGTTTCTTTAAATATGCTCAGCAACCTTTGTTTAACCAGTGGCTTGAAATTGACGCTAATTATTTTAGACATGCATTATTGTATCCCAAATGTCAAAAAATGTTGATATCTTCCATTTTTGATCCTTTGGTAATACATTGAAAATAACCTAAAAATAGCAAATAATCAGTGGATCCCCAAAAATCAATAATGACCCATATTTAATATTGAATGCATTATTTTGACATTTTTGCATGTGCTCAACATTAGTAAAGCATATTTACATTAATTCTTTAAGAAAAATCGACATTTTTAGGCACTTTTCCTTTCTTATCCATGTTACTAATTTTTAAGATTTCATGTGGACGCCATATCACTCGCTGATATCCAAAAATGCTCAAAATCACCCAGCATGCTCTAATAACATAGTATTTCATCCTAAAACTTAATTCATGTCAATATCTTTCGTATAACGTGAGTTATGCGTCCAACATGATCCTGGAGATGTTGTTTTTAGCAGTATTTCGCAGGAAAAACCGTGTTCCCCCGGTTTTGATAAAATGAGCCATATACCAGATGAAACCTCATATAATTGTGCATCTTTTAAGGATATCCATATGAGGGGCCCAATTGAAAAAAAAAATTTTTTACTATACATGAAAATTTTTTGAAATTTCAAGTTGACGCCATTTTAGTTGTAGATGTCCAGAAATTCTGAAATTTTAATTTTAGACTCATTTCGAGTCCATTAATCGATTCCAACTATAAAAATCTGGGGTATCCGACATTTTCGATTTTTCCCAGTATACGGTAGCTGGGTTACGGTATCTCGGGTCCGGGATACGGTAGTGACCTGAAAACCCCTACAATATTATTTTTTTGTCCCTATGAACTAATCCTGAAAGTTTCAAGTCGATACGATCACTTTAAAAAAGTCGTGGTGAACAAGGGTACTCGATTTTGAGAAAAAGAGCGTTATATTAATAAAAAATATATGAGAAAAAATGGTAGTAAGCTTAAGATATTTTGAACGTAATAATGATCATGGATTTGTACCAGTTGTTGACTCTAATATTGTAAGACAAGAAAATATTATTGATGTTGAAGCACAAAATAGAACCCAAAATTTATTTGTCAAAAAAAGAGTAAGTATCATGTTAAATTTATATTGTCTAATAACTTTTGGCTTTATTGGATAACAAAATATCCACATCAAAAATTTTTCTTAAATGAAATAAAGCTTTTAGAATTCAACAATTTTTACAATAATAAATGCAATGTTTTAGATCCAACAAATATGTACTACTGGCATTATTTCGTTACGTAATTTTACGGTAGTTATCTGTGTATTATTCTTAATATATTTTCTTCATTGTATGTATGAAATTCTTTCTCGTGATGATTCATTTTCTGCTGAAAAATTTATTGAACCATGTAATGGAACTAATATTACCACATTAGATGAATTTAAAAAGATGTTAAGCAAATTGCATGGGATTTATTTTGTAAGCTTTTTGTACTGGGTGTTTAAATGTAACTGCCGGCTTTCTTTTGGTTTGCAAATCTTGTTTATTAACTTTGAACGAGTCAATAAACAGGAGTTTTTTTTGATTTGCTCAAAAATTTATTTATATTACTGCAAAAACGAGAGTGACATTTTTGTTTGAACACCATCTACAGTTATCAAAAAGCGCATAAACTTTTTAGATAAAGCATTCTATCAAATATATAGCCGATAACAATATTACCAATCACACAAATGAATATTTAACTGAAAGACTTGAAAATTATACTACAACTTTCGATGATCTACAATATCAATTCAAGCAACAAAAGTCGTCTTATTTTAATTGCTATAAACAAAATTTAAAGGAACACTGCAATCAAGAAAAGCAGGATTTAATGAATACTAAAAGTTTATTTGATTTAATTATATTTCTTGCTGCTTTGACCCTCGATACAGCGGTACATTACTATTTTAATGGAAAATTAGAAATGGTATCAAAAACAAAAAAATTATATCGTGAACAAAGAGCCATATGTAACAAGTGTAGAAATTTTGTCAACGTATTAGTTGCATCATATAATGCTGATATGGCAAAAAAGCTTTATAAATTAATGAATAAAAAGCTGAATGAAATTAATATTGCTACTGAAAATTTAAAAGAATATTCTCAGCATATGAAAAAAAGAAGAATAAAAATACTTCGTGCAGTTAGCTATATTTATATTGCTCAAATTTCTTGTTCATTGCTTACCTCACTCTCAGGATTTATTATGCTGTATTGTATTTCATGTGATCCAACGATCGATCAAATTAAAGATTTTCCATTTTAAATGTTCAAATATTTTTTTTATCTTTTATTTACTCAGGGATGTTTTTTGTATAAAGATTGTTCTTGCTGTAATAAACAAAGTTTTTGTTTAAATCTCAAAAAAAAGCTTTTCGTATTTTAAGCTGCATGTGTTTTTTGCCAATACTACAAGATATCTACTGCTTCTGAAAAACCACAATTTTTAGTTAACTATTATTATTAATATTTTAAAGAAACATATCTGAAAAACAACTAAGGTACTGAACAAATAATAACAATCAGTGTATCATTAATTTTGGCTTAATCTCGTCTTTCCAGTTTTGATCAATATAAGTTTCAGCTGTTTCTTTAAAATTTCGTATAAATTCTTCTTTACCATCAAAAGAAAAAAATCGCAAAGCCACTTCTCCTTTTGGAGAAATATTTTTCTATAAAAAATGTAAATTTTCATTGATACAATTATTTTAAAATTACTTACAACAACAAATTCAGCAAATGCTTTTGACTCAAGTACAGTATCTTGAATATTGGTAACAGCAAAAAATTTAATTTTGTTTTCAAATGGTATTTCACATAATAGTTGAGCAGTTTGGGCAGTACATTTAATACCATCAATTCTAAAAATACAGAAGGTAGGAAAAAACTGTT
This sequence comes from Panagrolaimus sp. LJ2400, assembly GCA_024447215.1. NCBI lineage: Eukaryota > Metazoa > Nematoda > Chromadorea > Rhabditida > Panagrolaimidae > Panagrolaimus > Panagrolaimus sp. LJ2400. Next base: position 185,117 of record JAMRYA010000050.1, on the reverse strand, counting down.
ATGTTTTTCAAAAATAACTTACTCCAATTTTTTAATCTTTGGCAACATTTTAACAATATTATCTAATATAAAGTATTTATTCTTCGAATGTCTAACTTGCCACAGACGTAATTCTACAACATTTCCATGATTAAGTAAATGTTGCAATTCTTTATCACTAAATATTTCATTATCAATGGAAATATATTTCGCTGTGCATCGATAAATATGTGAAATAATATTTGGAGTAGTAATAGATGCATTAATATTTAAATGGGTTGTAATAAAAAGCTTTTGAAAATTTGAAGGAAATGATGAACATCTGCTTCGCATCAATATGGATTGTTCATTGATATGAATTTTTTTTGACTTACCATTCCTTATTACTAATTTATAACATACTACAATAGGATTATGTAAGTAAAACCATTTGCAAGATTTATAAAGATTTTGAAAGACGTATGCATTAGCGTTTTGAATAATGTAATGCATAAAAGTTGCTTTAAATGGAAATTTTTGTGATAAGGCATTTTCATTGTTGAAATAACACATAATTGATGACTTTTTAGCAGCAGCACGAATATGTTTTTCTTTTTCTGGTTTCTTATTAAAAAATTTTTCATCATAAACTTCAAAATCAAATGCATTTTTCCATGGAACAGAAACTTTGATATCTCCAGCAGTATTACGGTATTCTTCTTTCATATCACTATCATTCAAGAAGAATCGGCAATACTTTGAATATGTTTGAAGAAGTTTCTGAAAGCATAAGATTACGGTAGTTTTTTTGACTTAAATAGTTTTTTACTTCTTTATTATGTAATTTGAGATATTCAAGATACAGTTTCCACAACATTTTATCGGTTAAATCTTTTCCAAGACGACGTTCAACTTTATATTCCACAAATTCATGATTACCAACTTCAGCTAAAACTTTAAACCATTTTACACTATCGGATTTAGCTACTTTCATTTGAGAATATAAAATTTTCATTTTTTCATGAACTTGAAGAACAGGTTTTGGTATCAAAGAAACTAAAAAAATTGTGAGTATTATTTGTTAAATATTAAAAAAGATACTAACAACTCTGTTGTTTCTCGTATAAATCAAAAAATATCTCCAAATTTTTATGAGGAATACACAGTTGCCCAATGTTTATATCAGATGTCATCTTCGAATCTTTGCATGCAAGCATCTTTTTTTCAATAGCATTCATAAAATTTGGATATTGTGCTTCATAACAGAATTGATAAACTGATGTTTTAATGAGTTTAACAATAAAAGAGAAAGGTCTTTCGGGATTTGATATACTGAAAATATATCATATTTGACATCAAAAAAAATTGTAAAACATAAATTACCCAAATGTTTTAGTCCAAAATTCTTTTGGCATCATAAATTGATTTAAGAAATCTACTGCAGCATTATAGCTATATTCTTTATCTTCATTTTTCTCCAAATTTCTTACATGTTCAAACATTATATCTTCAAGTTGAATAAGCTTTTGACAATATTCTGGATCAAGCTTTGTATAAAAAGTTGGTTGTAACAATGTAAACATATTTTTTTGATAGTATAATTCAATGACAACAGTAATAACCAGTAAGATGGATAAGATATATAGCTTTAATTATACCGAGTTTTTTAACGGAGTTCCTTCCATTGAAAAGTTTCAACTGTAGTTTTTCGTACATTGCAGCAAAATGTTGGCTACTTGCCAGGTGACCTCTGCTAGTTTATGCATAAAAAATAGAACTTTTTTATTCACTAATTGCTGACTTTTTATTTAATACTGTTGATTTATAACAAAAAAAATAAATATTTTGATGTTTCTGCTTAAAATGGATTATTTATTGTTGTAGTGAAATCACGAAAACTAATCATTGATAAATATATCTGTGTTAAAACTATGGTAAAGCCAAAACAGCTGTTAAAAACTGATAATAGCAATTTGCTATCGCCAAGCAGAAACAACGGCAGAAATAATACTGACAATCATGAGCTTACAAGTAATACAAATCCTGTTCCAAATAAAACTCTGTCGACAAAATCTTATTTTGATAATAGAGTGAGTTCTTAGTTTTTAGATTTACAATGGGTGCTAAAACTCTCTGCACATTTTTTGCATGTTTTTGCATGTTTTTGCATGTTTTTGCATGTTTAGTCATTATGGATTAATTTGTATATAAAAATAGCATATTTTGACTCAGAATTGTTAGAAAATGTATGAGGATTCACGGGGAATCGAAAAATATGTTTTTAGAAGTCTGGTGCCTTCAGAATCCTGTGATTCTGAAGGCTTACTTTTTGCATGTTTTTGCATGTTTTTGCATGTTTTGTCATTATCATAAAAAAATATCTTTATCAGAATCTCCACAAAATTCTGCCCCGAAAAGTGTTTCTACACATGAAAAAAAAGAAAAATTTCTTAAGCTTCAGTATCTGAAGATTCTGAAGGCAACAAAGTGATAAAAATGTCTTTATCAGAATCTCCACAAAATTCTACCCTGAAAAGTGCTTTGATACATCAAAAACAAGAAAAAAACATTTAGCCTTCAGAATCCCAGCATTCAGAAGGCGCTATGATTCTAAAAATATTTTTTTCAGATTCTCCATAAAATTCTACCCTGAAAAGTATTTTTATACATCAAAAACGGAAAAAAAAATTTTTGGGCTTCGGAATCTGAGGATTCTGAAGGCATCTGAATCCTAAAAACACTTTATCTTGATTCCCCATACATTCTCCAAGTTTTTCTATCCATTTCTACTAAAAATATAACATTTTTGATCACCATTAAGCCGAATATAGCAAACATGACAAAACATGCAAAAACATGCAAAAACATGCAAAAAGTAAGCCTTCAGAATCACAGGATTCTGAAGGCACCAGACTTCTAAAAACATATTTTTTGATTCCCTGTGAATCCTCATACATTTTCTAACAATTCTGAGTCAAAATATGCTATTTTTATATACAAATTAATCCATAATGACTAAACATGCAAAAACATGCAAAAACATGCCAAAAATGTGCAGAGAGTTTTAGCACCCATTGTATATCACTAAACATACTATTATTTTTAGAAAGATATCCCAAAGAAAATGACCCTATCAAAACTGCTGTGGATGACAACGTTATTTTGTTCATTAGCCGTATTAATCAAAGGACAAATAGATGTCTTCAATCCAAAAGAATATTTAAATCCATGCAGCTTTAATGGAATATTACCAGCATATAAGATTAGAGATTTTAAAGATGATATGAACAAAGTTAAAAAGGTATGTTTAATTTCTGATATAGACAACTAACAAATGATAAGAAAAAAATGGGATTTCTTTTCCTGGGATGTGCAAATTTTTTGATAAAATACAGTAACCCAAAAATTTAGTTTCGATTTTTTTAATTAAAATCCCCCCTTGAAGTGATTTTTTGTTAAATGAGAGTAACCTGAAAATAATATTTCAAAAATTTTGATTACTTCCAATCCTCTTAAAAAATGGAGAATGTTCGTTTGTTGGTTAGTTCGTTCTTTCGACCGTGCGTTTTCATTCATGCAAATTTCTATGAAAAAAGAATAAAACATGAAATTTGCAGCAAAAGAAAAAGTGCTTCAATAAGTTGCAAAGCGATTAGAGGGGCCTTTTAAAAGCTATCCAGCTATTGATTCAGATGATAAAGCAGCCATGGTTAGGATCCTATGTGCCGAGTTATTTAGGGCCCTTTTTGAGGTTTTTAGTTTTTTCACATAACTTTTCAAAGGGTTTGTGACAGTATGACAGAGAAGTTGAAAGAACTGTAGTGGGAGATCCTTTGGAGGACCTTTTTTATTTGGATATTTTTATGATTGTAGCGATCCTTAATTAGTATGAACATTATTTTTTCAAATAGTTTAGGACCTCTTTTTGTATAAAACAAATATGCCTAAAAACATAACTGAAATGAGTAGAACGTGAATCAAGCCAGATTTGACAGAAACCGTGGCGGCGGTTACTTAAATAGTGAAAGTGAGACTGATGAAACGAGTTTTGAGACAGGTACCTTGAAAGGAGGTTTGGAAAGAAGATAAATTTGGCAAAGATAGATGTAGTCCGAGACATGTAGTTGAGGTGTGAAATTTTTTGCTTTGAGCTGGTCTTTTTTGGCAAATGTAAGTAGCGTTAACAATTTTTTATTTCTGTAGCGTGGATCATTGGTGGCCGCCTCGAGGGGCGGGACACCTCTAGTAATGCAAAAAACGGCTGTCTTAAAAAAGGTGATAGTAACAATATTTTTTTTTAATGAATAAATAAATATTACTATTACCATGCTTATTTCTCGACAATATGCATTTCTTCGACGGTTTTTTTGTCTAGTCAGTTTTTTTTATCAACCATTATATAACTCTTTTACCATCAAAAAATGCAAAACATGCTATTAGCATTAAAATTATTTGATGATTGCTTATTTATTTCAATTGTAGGATTACTAAAGCACAACAATGCATTTTAAACATAGAATTTAAATACCGGTGCAAATCGTTTTAATAGTGTTTGCAACATTCTCAGGATATGTGGAGAACGCGGTTGCAGGATTACCAGAAATTGCTTGTAATTGAGCAAGTGATATATCGTCGAAACCAATTGAAAATATTGGAACGCCACCTTCATTATAGTTTTGTGAAATGGAAGCAACATCACTTGTATCAGCACCAGTAATGACAATTACTGCATTCGGAACATCTAGGCGATCAGATGAGCCCGAGATAATTCTTTCACCAAAGGGATAATAAGCTTCAGGTTCACCATAATAATCTCCAGAAACGCTAAGTAGCAAGGCAAAGTCAATATTGTTTGAACCGGGGCTGCCGTAAGGAATATCATTGATTGCTTGCTTTAGATCATTCACTGTTGAGATTTTTCCTATGCAAGGTGGGCCACGTTGTCGACAACCTTTAAAATCGAGATGTCGGAAAGCTAATGTTGCTCTGTTGTTATACCATCCAGTAGTTAATACAATTCCAACTCGAGCTGTCTACAAGGGTTTGGGTATAGAGCCATTTATAGTCCGCATAAAGCAATACACTTACATTATTATCGTTTTTATCCCATTTAATTCCATTTTCATCAATTGCAGTCATTAACTGAGACTTGACAATTTCAATTCTTGCTGGGGTCATTGTGTTATCAAAAATAATAAGAAGATCCATTGCACCAGAACAATTGAGCGGTGTAAATGGTGCGGGAGCTACTGTTGTTATTGTAGTAGTAATTGCAGTTGTTGTTGAAACAGATGTTGGTATAGGTGGCGTAGTTGTAGTCGTTGGCACTGTGCTTGGTGTAGGTGTTGTTGGAGTACAAATTGTTTTAATAATGCTTGCAACATTCTCAGGATTTGTTGAAAAAGCAGTTGCAGGATTACCAGAAATTGCTTGTAATTGAGCAAGTGATATATCTTCAAAACCAATTGAAAATATTGGAACGCCACCTTCATTATAGTTCTGTGAAATGGAGGCAACATCACTTGTATCAGCACCAGTGATTACAATTACTGCATTTGGAACATCTAGGCGATCAGATGAGCCCGAGATGATTCTTTCACCAAATGGATAATAAGCTTCAGGTTCACCATAATAATCTCCAGAAACGCTAAGTAGCAATGCAAAATCAATATTGTTCGAACCGGGGACGCCATAAGGAATGTCAGAGATAGCTTGTTTTAGATCATTCACTGTTGAGATTTTTCCTATACAAGGTGGACCACGTTGTCGACAACCTTTAAAATCGAGATGTCGGAATGCCAGTGTTGCTCTGTTGTTATACCATCCAGTAGTTAATACAATTCCGACTCGAGCTGTCTAAAGAAAGATATTGTATTATTTTATCACCTAAATAAAGCTTACATTATTGTCATTTTTATCCCATTTAATTCCATTTTCATCAATTGCTGTCATCAACTGAGATTTGACAGTTTCGATTCTTGCTGGTGTCATTGTGTTATCAAAAATAATAAGAAGATCCATTGCACCTGAACAATTAAGCGGTGTAAATGGAGCAGGAGCTACTGTTGTTGCTGTAGTAGTAATAATTGCAGTCGTTGATGAAACTGATGTTGGTGTAGCTGGTGTTGTAGTCGTTCCCGTTGGTACTGTGCTAGGTGTTGGTGTTGTAGGAGTGCAAATAGTTTTTATAATATTCGCTACATTCTCAGGATTTGTGGAGAACGCGGTTGTAGGATTACCAGTGATGGCTTGTAATTTTGAAATAGGCAGTTCTTGAACTCCTATTCCAAATACTTGTACACTTGCTTCTTTTACTTCGTTTGAAGCATAACTAACATCGCCAATGCTATAAACTCCGCTAATAACAATCATAGCATTGGGAACATTTGGGCGATCATATTCACCCCCAAAAATCTTTTCACCAAATGGATAATATGAATTAGGGAAACCATTAAAGTCTCCAGTAAGAGGCAATATCATATTAAGAGAAACATTATTATTACTGGAACCACCATATGGTATTTCATAAATGGCTTGTTTCAAATCATCTACTGTAGAGATTTTTCCTTGACAATGTGGACTATATTGTCGGCAACCTTTGAAATCGAGATATCGGAATGTCGTTGTGGGAGATCCACTATACCAACCAGTAGAAAGTACAATTCCAACACGGGCTGTCTAAAAGGGCTTGGGTATTGAGCAATTTTTAATCCGAATAAAGCAATAAACTAACACTATTGTCATTTTTATCCCAATTAATTCCATTTTCATCAATTGCAAGCATTAATTGTGATTTGATCGTTTCAACTCTTGCTGGTAAAATTGTATTATCAATTACAATAACAAGATCCATTGCACCTGAGCAATTAAGCGGTGTATACGGTACAGGTTTTAAAGTTGTTGGTGGAGGGGTTGTTGTGGTAGTTGTTGTTGAAGTCGTTGTCGTCGGAGGTGGCACAAAACTTGGTGCAAAACTGTTATATGCCATACCACAAAAATTTATATCTCTTTCAATCCTAGCAAATCCATTTTCACCCCACCAAGTTCCCCAACTATTTTTGACAATCCAATATTTTTTGCCATTTTCTTCACCATATCCAACAATAATCATAGCATGTCCACCAACTCGTTCATTGTTACATTGTTCATTTGTAAGACTAAAGATTCCACTGGAATAATACTGAAATGAGGATGGGCATACGAAACCTGAAAATTTTTAGAAATATTTAGACATATTTTGAAATCGTTAAATATTACTAAAAATAGCAGGTCCTTTGTTGAAAACGAAATTTTTAATATCTGTTTCATTGTAGTTCAAATAAAAAAAATCAGCAATTTTAGTTCTTTCACCAGTCATATTTTGTTGACAAGCACCATCCCATCCAGTGTAAGGATAACTTGCTCGTGAAACAAGGCCTTTTTCTTTTATATAGTATAATGCAGACATAGTAAATCCACCGTTACAAGTTCCCGCGCCACTACAATCAACCATTTCTTGTTCAGAAAGTTCTCGAAGATTTGTTGTATTATGAAAAATTGCATAATGAGATTCCACGCCTGCAACGTCAGCAAATGCCCAGCAACTACCACATGATCCTATAAGAAATTGTTTTTATATGTTAGATATTCATATGTTTCAAAACCTTGATCTTTGATTGGTGTAACAACATTTTTTGATCTCCAATCAAAGCTATCAGGATAAACAACATCTCGTCGAATTCGATGGTGAACATCATGTTGATTTTCATGACCATAAATATCTTCATTTGTTGCCATTCTCATGTCATGTGGAGGGGTATATTCATCAGAAATTAGACGTTGCTTGAATTCTTCTGGACTCATAGCTGAGAATGCATTTATCCCAAATTTTGCGCCATTATTTTGGGCATTGAGGGCACGAATTTTGACCAAATTTTGTGCAAAAATATTGAAGCGTTGAGATTTTTCAGCAGTATTGGCAAATTTGGCATTAAATCTAAAAAAAATAAATACAGTTCTTAATTTAGGCTGTTTGAGATAACGTGTTTGAGGTGACGTCAAGCAACAATTCCTTTATCGACGGTTAAAAATTATGTCACCTAAGGGCACATAAGCATACTTCGCAATTATAGACTTACTTGTTTTGAAATTCTTCAAATAAAACATTATCAGGTTTGTTCAATAGAAATGAAGGAGATGGTACTGATTCTATACCAAAAACATCTTTCCATAAAAGAACAATGACAACGAAACCAACAACAAATTCCAGGATACACTTCATTTTTTGTTGAAGCTTTGTTGTAACTTCAATGAAGTTGTAAATATAATTATTTTAAAAATTTTTACACCTTTTTATACCCTCTTTTTTGGTTGTTTGCATAATGTAAATAAGCGTGGTATTAAACCCTCACATGTACAAATGAACAGTGTTTATTTAAAATTTAATCCTTTTTGTAACAATTAATGTATATTCATGCAAAATAGGAAGAATACAGTTTTTTTGCTTCCTTTGTTCTTGTGTTTGTTGACTTTACAATATTGTGGGGGTTGAAAATGTTCCATGAAAAAAAACTGTTTATTAAACAAAAACGTGGATTTTAAATCGTGATTAAATGCAAAAATGAAACTAGATATATTTTCTAGCGATTTCTACAGACGCGTTTAAAATGAACAAGACGCGTGTAAGAAGATAGTGACTGTACTTTTTATTTTTAATACAGTGTGTTGCTCTCAAAGATGCAAAAAGTCGCTCCACTAAAAAATAAAGATAGTAACGCTGGAATAAATTTAATGTTAATGTCATCAATATTACTGGAAAATATGCAAATTTTTGCTCGATGAAAAGCTCCTTGTGTATTTTTGAGTATAGACAAAATATTGGGGTTAAGACTGGTAACAATAAAAAATTCATCGATGTTAATTATCAGCATTATTTGAACAATAATTTCATTTTTCATTTATTTTTTTAGGAATTGGTAAAACTCAAAGCTGGACATGATGCAACATTACCATATTCTGCCTCTACTCAAGAAAAGCTTACTGATCTTACTGCAACACTCGACAACTTAAACACCCAACATAATTATCAGAAAGAAAACCATCTCATATGTTTCCGTTCAAATATTATTAGCAAATTTTTGATAAAACCATGGACATTTTTTGCAGCTTATATGTTAATGATCATTTCTCTGTACAGCCTTTATGCATATTACTGGTATCAGGCGCAACAGATGGATTTGACTGATAATGATATGTCATGGAAAACAGCAACAATGTTAGGAATATCGTTTTCTGTATTGATAATGCTGTTATATAGAATGATCTGTGATCTTAGCTTATCAAAGTATGTAGATCAATTTCCGTATTAGTAGTATTTGCTTAAGAAGTTATATTGTTATAATGTAATTTATTACTCCATACTTTCTTTATGTTTATATAGAAAATCAACAAATTTTTAGCCGTTTATAATAGTATACTCAGTGATAAAAGTTTTACCAGTTTTTTTATTGTAAATCATTTATGTTTTTAGTGATAATAAAACTCTTTATTTTACAACTCGTTTCACGACAATCAAAGTATGCAATTGTTTTTCCAAAAAAATAAAAAAAGTAGACTGTATAAAAAAGATAATAACACAAAAAAATTGGATTATAATAATTAAATAAATACTGTACTTTTTCAACATTAGAAAAAATTTTTCTCCTGTTATTTTTGTTGCATGTTGCAAGCTACTCTTCTAAACAACACATTATTTATAGCTAAATCCGTTGTTTACTGCATTTTTTTAAAACTTTGTTTACTATTTAAAAATAGGTTTATTAATAAAATGTCACGATTTTACAAGAAAATTAAATCTAACTTTTATTCCAAATTATTTCCACAAAATGCTTTAGAAGAAAAAGATGAAGCTGACAATGAATTAAAAAGAAACATTCGATCTTTAATGAGAGTAAGTTTTATTTAAATAATATTTTTAGTTTTGAATAACGAACACATGAAATTTTAGAATGACTACCCATACAAAAATGTAAGATTTGTGATTGTTATACATCTTTTTATCAATATTTTTACTGTATTTATGTGGCTCTTATATAAGTCACATGTTTCTGAAGACTATATTCAAAAGTTTCCGTTATAATTTATGGTACAGCTCTCTTTTCTTTGTTTTTTACATTTAGGTTTAAAATGTATAAAATGTTCAGAATTATATTATTTACACAGGGATAAATGTTTAATCAAATTTTAGCAAGAAGCTTGTCAAAGTTGTCAATGTTTGTTATTATCTATCGAAGTTATCACAACAAATGAAAACTATACTCTACCATCTCCTGAAAAAGCTTTGTGAAAGTTGAAGTCAAAGAAAAGAGCGTTTGCAAAAAAAAGCATTGTGCTTTTTCTTTCCTTTTTTTGTCAACTTTTTTTCTACATTAATTTGCTTTACTAGATTAATATTGTTAAAGATAATTAATGTTAAACTAAATAAAAAATTAATCTTTTTTTTCAGTTTTATACATTTTATAAGCTTTATTACAATTTTGACATTTTTTTAACTTTGCAATCAAAAAAGCTTTCTCTTCTTATTTTTGTAGAATTAATACTGTTTTTTTTCTTATCTATCATCAAAAAATATATAAATTACATATTATTAGTATTATTTTGTCTTTTGATAAATAAACATAAAAGTACAAAGCAAAATCCATAGTTAGAGGTGTAGCAAAGAAAAAAGAAAAAATAAAGTGTATAAAATAACTCAAGCTGCTGTAGTATCTGCAAAAACTTCAATCACTTCTGCAGAATCTCTGATAATGCTTTATCCTTCTTGGTAGCTTTTGCTGTAACAATTTCTTTTAAACTTGATTATCCCATTACTTAAACTTTTGTAAATTTGGTAGTAAAAAAAAGAAAGTAGTAATGTAAATCGATTATCATTATTTTTTATACATTCTTTTTAAACCCATTTTTATCAGATGAATAATAAATTGCTGGCAAGAAAATATGATCTCAAAACACTTTCCCAAGGTTAGGGAAGGAAATTTCGGGCAACTTTTGTTTGATTTTTATTGGTTTTTCCGTTTTAAAATATCAAAGACAATTGGGTCATGAGGACGAATTTTACTGCGATCAAACGAAACGGCATTTATAAAAGTAGTTTGGCCATTTGTTGAAATTCCATGATGTTCATGAATGTGTCCAAAAATATGAAATTTTGGTTGAACTCTTTTTTCAACTGTATTCAGCAATTCTACGCATCCTCTTCGGATGCCACCCTAAACACAAATAAATTGAAATTAAAAATACGATTTTGCGAATAAAAGTCTTACAAATGTGGTATCACAATGACCCAAAGGTGGAGTATGCGTTAGTAAAATATCTGTATCGGAGGGGATCTCATTCCAGTGTTTAAGTATATCATTACCAGGTCGTCGGAAAAATGAAAATCCTGATAACGAATGCCATGATGAACCATAAATTTTAATACCGTAAATCTCAAAATTTTAAAACATTTAAAAAACTTTCTTAAGAAGAAGACCAAAAAACTTACTTCAATACTTGAATCCTGTAAATACGTGCAATTTGTTAAAAGTTTATAACCTTCAGGAGTTCCACCTCGATGAAATTTTACATCTTCAAATCCAGTTTCATGATTACCAGCTATTACAATTTTATGCTTATGAGGCAAACTTCCCATTTCTGCATTGAATTTCAAAATAGCATGCTTTTGTCCATCATTTGTAAAATCTCCACAGTGAATCAACACATCTCCAGCAGGAATTCGTGGAAAAATTTTATCAAGATTTTCATGAGTATCCGAAATGCAAACAAATCGAACAAAATTCGGTTTGATTGGTTCTGCCGGGCTACAAATTTATCTTGCAAAAAAAAGTAGAAAAGAAGAATTACTTTTTGAATTTTTTTAACTCATTAAATATTCGTCCTTCAGCTACATATTCCTTCCATACTTGATGAGGTTTATAGGATAATGGATGAGGCGTGATAACAACCCTGTCGTCTTTTGAAACAGCAGCAGGATCTTTTAACTTTTTTTGTTGAGACATATTTGTTTTAATGAGACGCAGCTTTTTTAAAAAGTTACTTTTAAAGAGAAAAAGGTTTCACAAAATTGTGCAACTTTTATATTTATTTTAAAGGGGGAGTCCCATTCACAATAGTTTTTTTTTATTTATTTTGCGACAGAGAAAAAAGAAAAATATTTTTATCTAATTTTTAGGAGATCGGGGGAGAAAAATTGAGTGGGAACCCCTACTTCAAAAGTTGTTATGAAATCTTCTATACTGATCACATGTTCCTCATGATTATGTTAAAAAGTTCCCATTGTAATGTATTTTATTACTCTGTTTTTTGGTTCTTTACATTCAGTTTAAAAATGTACAAAATGTTAAGCATTTCAAGATTATTTACTCAGGGATAAATGTTTTATCAGTTTTTATTGTACGCATTTCGTGTATTTACCGATAAAAATTATTTTAGTATATTCCCATCGCACAGCAATCAAACAAAACATTAAAATAATCTTTTTCATAATGATGTAAAACGAAAAAGACCACAACGCAAATAAAATTGATTTTAAAAAATTTGAAAAAGAACCGTTGTATTTTTTCCGCATAGGCACGTTGGAATCAAGTCCACTAAATTTGTTCATTTGAAACTTTCGCTACGGGTCCATTTCTTTAGTATTTTTTAACAAAAAAGTTGTATTACTTCCGGGTCGTTTTTAGAGCGAACCGTAATTTTTCATGATTTTTTATTTACATATTCGGAATCAGCGTAAAAAACTGAGGGGCCCTCCAGAGAGTTTAGATTAAAATCATATCTGCAAAGCAAAATGGATATTGCATGTGCATTTTCTCGTGCACTTTTTTCCTTCTTTTTATTAAGATTTGTTGCTCTGTGACTAGGGGTATGCAAGTTTATTCGAGTTTCAACATGTTTTCCTCTATAACTTTGTTCGGGGAACTCCGGGAAAGTTGTGTATACCCTCAAAATTATTGTAATGGTATCGAGAAAAAGCTGTGTAAAAATCTCAGCACCACTCGTAACCACTTTTTCATATAAGCAGAAATAGTGAAATTCCATTCTGAATCGGTTTTTTGGCTATATGTTAGCTAAAAGGTCAAATTTTTTAATTTCTTTTAATCTAAAGTTGTTGTGCATCAAAAATCGAAAATTTTAAGACCATGGTTATAAAAAGATAAGTATGATTAGCAAAATTTTTTGATAAAAACGAAAAAACTTGCATACTTCTATCTGTGACTCAATAAAAGTTATATATGATAGGGGTTATATATGTTTAACATTATATTGATTTACTAGAACTTGGAGAAAGACATATGAATGCTGCTGAATCTTCAAAGCGATAAATATAAGTAAGTATATTGACTTTTTTTGCTTCTTTATTTTATAAAAAATAAATTTTCAGATATATATGGATTTACTCTCTGCCAATTTATCACCAGAAAAGTATTTTGTTTTTTATCACCAGAATATAAACATCAAATTTAAGCTATGGTTAAATATTCTTCGACATCCAAGTGTACGATAAATTCACATGTCCACAGTACGACTGATGGATCGCATTTATCGAAGTATTGTTTATAACGCAACAAAATTGATGTTTATATCTGGTGATAAATTAGCTGAGAGTATATATATCTGAAATGAACATTTATAAATTCAACAAGCTAAAAAATCAAAATACTTTATCATTTTGTTCAGCAACATCCATATGTACTTCTCCAAGTTCTTATAAATCATCATAGCGTTAATCATATATAACCCCTGTCATATATTATTATTTTTTAAATTTTATCTGAGCTATAGAGCAACAAATCTTAATAAAAAGAAGGAAAAAAGTGCACGAGAAAATGCACATGCAATATCCATTTTGCTTTGCAGATATGATTTTAATCTAAACTCTCTGGAGGGCCCCTCAGTTTTTTACGCTGATTCCGAATATGTAAATAAAAAATCATGAAAAATTACGGTTCGCTCTAAAAACGACCCGGAAGTAATACAACTTTTTTGTTAAAAAATACTAAAGAAATGGACCCGTAGCGAAAGTTTCAAATGAACACTTGATTCCAACGTGTAGGCAAAAAAATATTTTACTTTTTTCGAGTTCATTTGTCTGACGCATGTTGCAAGCCACTACTCTAAACAACACATGCTATATCCCAACCTTCGATGCATGAGACATGCATTTACTGCGCATTTAATTTGCACTCAAAAAAGGGTGCTTCATGCATCGACACCCTAGTTGAGTGCGCATTAAATGCATTTAAAATGCGCATTTAATGCATTTAAGATGCGCATAAAATGCTTTTCAAAAGCATTTTATTTTTTTCTTTCTTATATAAAATGCATTTTCGATGCTTTTTAAATGCATTTTTGATGCATTTAAAAAGCATTTTATTTTTTCTCCCACTAGTATTACCTCAAGATGCTTAGAATTTCAGTTTATATTCAATATTGTTGCTTTTTAAGCCTATAAAACCAATAATAATATTGACTTAGGGAACATCCAGAGCTGACGTCAGCAAAAAATCTGAAATTTTTTACCCCATCCATGCTTACATCAGCAAATTTTCTTTGATCTTTGCCGCATTTAAGCTGAACCGTCAGTTTGGCTAAGAACCCATCCATGCCTAAACTGCTGACGTCAGCTCTGGATGTTCCCTTACAGGCTTAACAAGCAACAATATTAAATATAAGCCAAAAATCCAGAAGCATATTGATACGAGCATATAAAAAACAAAAACCAGCAATATACACAGGTTGTTGATCCAGCTAAAAAATAGCAATAATTTAGCCAATTAATCCACTAAATGCATTAAATCGAAAAATTCAGCCAAGATTCAGCATGGATATATGTTAAATTTTTCCATTTAATGCAATCAGTAGACTTTTTGACTTAATTTTTTAGCTCGATCAACAACCTGTATATCAACAAATAGAAATAAATCCTACACTTACCAAATAGGAAAAGCTGAAATCAAATGTATGTAAATAAAAACATTTAAAAAAAATCAAATCTTCTGCAACATACAAACAGAAGCTCCTGAAAACTTGATTAACGAATTTAAAAACCTGTAACTTACAATACAGGATTCCTAAAATGTAATTAATACAACACAAAAGAGATATTTTTAAGGATAAAAACCATTTAACACATTTATAATTAAAACAATTTATTTATCAAATAATAGAAAGCAAAGATCAATGTTAAGATATTTTTAAGGGTAAAAACCTTATTACACATGGTTATTAACAATTTATTAAAAAAATACATACATAATATAAAACAAAACACGTTAAAAGTATTATTTATATATATATCTGTTAAATGTTGTAGTAGAAAAAAAACGGTAGAAAAATTATTTTTTCTTTAAATTTTTCTAAGACATTTTCGTGTCGAGAGCGTCCAAAGAAGATCTTTTTTAAGAATTTAAATTTATTTGAACAAATTTTTTGCAATAATTTTAATAAATTTTTTAAAATGTTTTAAAAGAATGTCGGGAATTTCACTAACAGTTATAGTAGAACCTGATTTGAAGAGCTTTATCATGTCTATCGCAGCAGCTTCATACCTTTCAACATAGCTTTGAATATCGAATTTGTATGATGAAAGAATTTTTTCATGCTCTATTAATTTTTTTAAAGCATCAATAGCATCTTGTAACTGCTTAATTTTTTCATCCATTTCTTTATTTTTTTCATCCATTTCTTTATTTTTTTCATCCATTTCTTTTTCATGCAAATGTTGTTTTAAAAACAATCCACCAACTACTAATATTAAAAGTACTCCACCAATAATAATAATCGGAACAAAACGTTTTACACGGGGTCCTAAAATAATTAACTTTTTTAAAAAGTTTATTTTTAAATACATAATTTTTACTCTTATTAAAATATTTATTATTTTTATCTATCTTTTGAGACTTACCACTATCACAACTTGTTGAAAATGAATTTCTGATATGATTGTTAGCCGGAAGAATTAATTCATTAGCATAATTAACTGCTTTTTCTTTAATATCAATTATGGTTATGTTATTGAGCATATCAGGAAAGTGTACGAGAAAAGAATCCAATTTAAAACGAAATTGTTTGCTTTCTATATTGTTCTTTTGATACAATCTAAAAGAAAGACATCCAAAAACTTATTTAAAATTACTTTTTTTTATTTCGGATTTTCGGTTTCAAAAATGATAAAGCTTTCATATAGTTTTCCCTTGTATGAAAAACTACTGTAAAAGAAAAACCTACATAACTGAAGTTGGTTCATGTTGGATGAATGTTTGATTGTTAATTTCGAGTATATCAGCAGCAAATAGTTCTCCAACAAATATTAAAATATAAATCCAAGCAAATAACTTTTTCATTGCCGTGATTATTCTGTTTTTAAAACTTTTTTCTTGCTAACGCTATCTTCTTTATCAAATAAGTTTTTAAGCTACTTTTACATGATTCTTATAATAAATCTCAAATAATTTATATAGCTCACATGAGTCATAGCATTTTTTAAAAGTAAAGATAGAAACTTTAAACAAATTCTATAATATACCTATTTCAATTATGTAATGATCTTTTTGTTTTTATATTTTTACTAAAGTATCAAAAACTTCCTCTTAATTTATTAGAATAAAATAACTTCAAAAGCTAACGTTTGCAAGAAAAAAATTCCAAGATTTAATATTGACCAAATCAGCAATAATAATTTTTGACAAATTAATTTAGTTTTTTTCGAACAACAGTTTTAAAAGATAGCAAAAATGTTCATATCTGAGGAAAAAATAAAAGTATAAATGTGTTTTTTCCTTGTAAAAAGCGTTGATCTCCATATTTTTCTGTCTTGATGTTAAGCAAACAGTCTGTTTTCGTTGCGCAGTCTGTCCACTTTAAAGTTTCCTTCTGGTGCCATTTCAGAAAAGATAAAACGAAAAAACTGCGTTCGACTGTTTATTTACAATTGCCCTTTTGCATTATTTTTCTGCAAATATTCACTGAAAAGGTTCAATGATCAAAACTTCACTGCCATTATCTCAGAGAATGCCGCGTTATCTTCAATGGCAAAAAACAGATACTTTTTTTAGAGCAAATGGTTATGTTTTTCCTTTCTTTGCCACATTTTACGATCATTTTTGTACATACATGTTCTTTCAATTTTTTTGAAAACACTCAAATAAGCTTTTTCTTCAGTTGAAAATTCTTTGTTAAATAAATATGAACACTATTTCATGATTTCGTTTAAAAATGAAAGTTAATTAAAACAAAATAAATGGAACCTTTAATTAAACAAAAAATACAAACATATACCAAATAGTGGATGTTATTACTTGTTCAAATTTACAATGTTTATCTTTTGTGCTATTAAAATTTGAAGGAAAAATACATATCTGACAAAAAATGCATTATTTATTTCAATTAATTATAACATTAAACAAAACATAAATAAAAGTTATAAATTTATACAGATTTTACTGATCTATTTGTATTAAAAATGCTTTTTTAAAAAGTACTAAATGCGCACTAAATGCTTTTTGCGTGCGCATAAAATGCCAAAAACCTTCAATGCTTTTGGAAAAGCATTTAGTGCGCACTCAATGCATTGACGCATTTAAATAAAATTAAATGCTTTTTGCATTTAGTTAAGCTTGGGTACAGCTGCAGCTAAATCCATTGTTTACTGCATCTATCTTTTTATCTGCATTTTATGAGTTTATTCTTATTATGCAGTTTTATAACAAGTAATAAACTATCAAGCTCACTATTATTACTTTATAATTCTTTATTGATATCTTAAAATGGTCCAAGAACAAGGAATTGATAAAGTTAACACTGAAGTTGCCACAACTGATAGAAAATGTACTCTACCACCTCAAGAAAAAGTTAGTTTATTTATCTTTTCAATTAAAATTGTAAAAAAAAAGAGATTCCAGCTGTAACAGCTTATCAAAAATAATGCCTAATTAAAATCGTTCTATGAGTCTTTTTGATTAATTGCTTTAAAAATTTCATATTACATACATATAAAACACTATATGCTTTCAACATTTAGGATCCTATCTACTACGAAAATATTTGCTTTATCGTAATAAAAGTGATAATCTTGACTGATTTATTGTTTGTAATGATATATATTTACTGTATGATTAAACCACTGAATGACAATTTTATTGTTGAAGAATTTATTGAACCTTGTAATTCAACAAATATTACTACAACATTTGATGAAGTAAGAACGATGAAAAATAGACTGGGTGAATTAAACTTTGTAAGTTTATTCCCACAAATCATAACAGTATCTTCACTAAAACAATTTTACAGGCAATAAGTTCTATTAAATTTGTTGCAGAATATGATATATCAAATCACACCAATGAATATTTAACAGATAAATATGCAAATTTTTCAAATACTTATAATGAACTAAACCAAACTTATAATGAACAAAAAGAACTTTATTTTACCTGTTACAAAGAAAATTTGATGGAAGAATGTAAAAATAAGAGAATTACTATTTTACGAATTAAATCATGCTTGGATTTTGGTATACTTCTGGGAGTTTTTTTTATTGCATTGAAAATTCGTAGTTGTTTAAATCTAAAAAATCTGGACAAGCTGTTAGAAGAAAAACATAAAGAACATGATGCTTTTTTAGCACAACCTTGTCAAAACGAAACGGATTTGGGAAAGATAAGAACAATTATGGATATTTTAGATGATGAATGGTATAATCTATTAAATAAATATACGAAAAAAGCAATTACAGAAAGAAAAGTAAGGTCAATACTACTGCCCCTCATTTGGTTACAAAATATTTGTTTAGCATTTAATGTATATTTTTATTATTTTATTTCTATTCATGTTTCAGAAGATTTGATTAGCAAATTTCCATTTTAATATGCTTTTTATTATTTCTTTGTCTTCAACCTGTATTAGCATAACTTGTATAAACTGGCAATGATTTTTTTGTGTATTTCTCAGGGATTTATTTTTTCATTTTTTTAATGATAAAAATGATTTTATTTGGCTCATATGCTTACGACTATTAAGCAAAGTAAAACATCAGCATGCACATTAATAAAGGTCAACACATTTTTTCTACTATTACTTTCTCCTTTTCTTGACCATTAGTGACCAATGATCAGGGACTCACAAATAATTGTCGATCGAAATGGCATGCGATCATAATGAGATAAATGCACATTGCATTAATCGCAGCATCGTTGTCCACTTGATTTGTTATTGGTTTTTTTTGCTGAAAGAACAGCATATTTTATTGTTGATTAATTAAATTATTGTTATAAAATACAA
The DNA here is from genome assembly GCA_024447215.1 of Panagrolaimus sp. LJ2400. Lineage (NCBI taxonomy): Eukaryota > Metazoa > Nematoda > Chromadorea > Rhabditida > Panagrolaimidae > Panagrolaimus > Panagrolaimus sp. LJ2400. The sequence goes on along the minus strand of JAMRYA010000050.1, from coordinate 165,845 downwards.
AAAAGTTTTTCCGTTACATGTCAGAGCAATACCATCCTCATCGTGAAGCTGAAGTTAAATTATACAAAGATGTTGGTAAAATAGCAAAATTTTTTTATGATGATAATAAAAATAATGAAGTGGCTGATACAAATTCAGATGCTCCTGCTGAACGAGTAAGTTAGAAAATTTGTTTATCATTTACTACACCAACAATTTTTAGATGGATTTTCCCATGAAAATTTTATTATTGCTGCTTAGTGTGTCATGTATTGTTGTGAGTTTCACGGCATACAATGCTTATCATAGACGACATGTTGATTTCTTTGATCCAAATGGATATTTGGAGCCATGTAATGTGACAGGCGCACCTGCAATTACGGAACTTCGTGAAATGAAAGAAAAAATTGCAAGCATTGAAAGCGTAAGTTTTTTTGCTTCATTTAAAGATTATGCAAATTTTTAATTTTTTAGGAATATGATAAGCTTTATCGTAAACCTCAGAAAGATTTAATCCTAGCTGATGTAAAACAAGCTGAAAAATTATCAAGTAATTACACTATCCTTGAAAAGCACTACAAAAGTCAACGAGAAATTCGTCTAAACTGTTATAAAGAAAATTTATATCCAAAAGTTTGCACAGAATTTACTGCTGTTCTTGGCTGTCATTTATTTGCAGAAATTATTTTTATGGCGCTGCTGTTTTATTATACATCGAAATACGGAATTCCGCTGAGAAGAATAATATTATTTCCATCTCAAGGCTATAATTATTTCTTTTGTATTATATGGGGTGCTTGCTTTTTTATTCAATTGTTTGGCTATGAAGTCTGTGAAGTTCCTGAAAGTTATGTTAAAAAATTTCCTTTATAACTTCGTGCCAAAATTGCTGTTTACGTGAATCATTTTTATTAACTTCTCAGGTATTTATTTGTTGTCCTTTTTACCTCTATTTTCTATCTCTATCTTGCATTCAATTGTTTTTAAAATTTTGTGGTTTTACTGATAAAAAAATTTTTTCTTTTACACTCTTTTTCACAACAATCAAGCAAATCGTACAACTGTTTTTCCAATAAAATAGAATGTAAAAAAAATCCACAACGCAAATAAAATAGGTTTACAAAAATTTAAAAAAAAACTGCACTTTTTTTAAAAAATTAAGCCATGACAAAAAAAGAATTTATTTTATCCGACACTGGCATGTTGTTGCATAGTGCTAGCTAGTGTTTTTGAAAAAAGTAAACTCGGTGTTCATAGCTTTTGTTTGTTTACTGTTACTTAACTATTATTAAAATGCTAAAATTCTTTAAAACAAATGTGATAACAACTTTTAATTCTTTGTGGTTTAAAAAGAAACAAAAAGTAGATAAAAGTGATGCTGAAACTGGCCCAAGTGATGAAAAAAGTATTATATTGTCGTTAGAAAAGGTTTGTGAAAAACTTATATCTTTTTATTTATGTTAGCTTAAAAGCAAATTCGGGGTATTACAGCTTAATTGCTTTATTTCTTACAAGTGTAAAACTGTTAAAAAAGTTGTTGGATAATTTATTGCGTTTTTATCGTGTCTTCAAATCTGCAATAATTTAAGCTTACAATTTTTAGGATGCATTATATTATCACAAGCTTCTTATTATTATACGAAATGTCGTAATCCCTGTTGATATTTTATTTGTGCTTTTCTTTATTTATTGTACTATTAAACCAGTTAATTATGACTTTGCAGTTGAAGAATTTATTGAACCGTGTAATTCAACAAATGTAACTGCAACATTTGATGAACTAAAAATGATGAAAGCAAGACTTGATGAAATTAAAATTGTATGTTTTTTATGTAAAATATTACAGTATCTTTAACCACAACAATTTTACAGGCAAAGAATTCTATTAAATTTGTAGCTGGATATAATATATCAGCAAACACAAATGAATATTTAACAGATAAATATGCAAACTTGTCTACTAACTACGATGAATTAAGCCATCTATTTAATGAACAAAAAGAACTATATTTTAATTGTTACAAAGAAAATTTACTGGAAAAAAGCAAAAAGAATAGAGGATTTTTTATCTTTATTAAAGGGATTCTTGATGCCACTTTTTGTTATGGAATGCTTGTATTGCTGAAAAAAATCATACGTAATAAAAAATTGGATGAATTGGATGCTTTGATCAAAGAATTATCAAAGGAGTTTATTCAACAATGTGAAAGCTGGGAAAAGCTGACAACAACACACTCTAATCATTTAAATGTAGATTTTATATCAGAGTACATAAAAACTAGATCCGATAAGTTAGCGAAATTAAGATTATCACATACTGAAGTGTTGAATTTATCCCATAAAACAAAAACGATATATGGCATTACTATATGGACACACAACGGTTGTGCTCTGTTTAATTTAGCTTTGTATTTTTTTGTTTCTCCATTTATTTCAAAAGATCTAATTCAAAAGTTTTTGTCATAATTTATATTACTACCTCTTCTTTTATTTCATTGTATTTGTTTAAAAGAGTACAAATTTTTCCAGAAAGCTGGGAAAAGCTGACAACAACACACTAATCATTTAATACTGCATATTGCTTCTCAAGGATAAATATTTTACTGATCTCATATTCTTTAAATTTGTAGCTTTAAGAATCTAAATAAATAATATTTATGAGAAAAAAGCATTAATAACAAACAAACAATAAATTAATCAACAATTAATGCTACAGTATACCCTCTTATTCTTCCAGTTTGGTTTCTTTCAGCTTGGCGGAAATATTTGGCCATAATCGACTGCTTGAATTTCTTGAACCATTCTTTCAACATTATAACAAATATCTCCATTTACTTCAAGCTTCTTTTTACGATAATATATGTAATTTTTAAGTTGATCGACAGTTGGTTTTGGTTCATCAGGCATTTCATTTTGTAGTGCAGTTAATACAATACCAGGAGTTACTCTTTCATTTTCTAATAAGAGATCATTAATAAATTTCTTTACTTGCTTGGACATTCCATTTTTTCGATCATCTTCAGCATCAACATGATTATGATCACATTCAGTTCTATTGATGTTATACTTCATATCTTCTGTAACAGTTGCCTTCCATCGATATGAGCAACCATCTGTTTTACAAATGAAATAGACATGTTCGCCTCTTTTCTCTTTGCTAAAAAAGGTTTTTTAAAAGTGTGATAATATATAACAATAATTACCACTTGAGTCCAGCAATTGATGCTCTTTGCTTAAGATCTTCTAGTGATTCAGCAACTTCAAGAAATTCGTATACAGCATTTTTCCCACGCATTTTCTTTGGAGGTGCACCTGCAAGTGGTACTTCAACAGCATAATATTCAGAGATATTTGGATAATCTACGGAATAAGAGCATACATCAATTATATCAACAACAGGTGAAGAGCTTTCAACATTAATATAATAATTTGAAGATGTTTGTGGTTGTTCATCTTCTTCATTAGAATCTTCTCTCACTTCATGTTTTTTCTTATAATACTTTACGTAATTTCTTATTTGATCAATAGATGGTTTTGGTACATCAGGCATTTCCTTTTGAAGTGCAGTTAATACAGTACCAGGATTCACTCGTTCATTTTCTAATAATAACTTATCAATAAATTCTTTTATTTGCTTTGGCATTCCATTTTTCCGATCATCTTTATCATGGTTATGATCATGATCACATTCTGTTCTATGGATATTATATTTCAAATCTTCTGTAACAGTTGCTTTCCATCTATATGAGCAACCAGCTGTTCTACAGATACAATAAACATGTTCTCCACTTTTCTCCTTGCTAAAAGCGTTTTATATAAATTTGTGTTATGTACATATATAACTATACTTACAATTTAAGTCCAGCACTTGATGCTCTTTGTTTAAGATCTTCAATTGATTCAGCAACTTCAAGAAATACATATATAGCATTTTTTCCACGTTTTTTCTTTGTAGGTGGTGCTTCAACAGCATCATATTCAAAGATATTTGGATAATCAACAGAAGAAGAGCATGCATCCATTATATCAATAATAGGTGAAGAGCTTTCAGCATCATCATAACAAATATCTTCACTTAATTCAGGTTTTTTCTTACGGTAACGTATGTAATTCCTTATTTGATCAATAGTTGGTTTTGGTACATCAGGAATTTCCTTATGAAGTGCAGTTAATACAGAAGCAGGATTCACTCTTTCATTTTCCAATAAAAGATCATCAATAAGTTTCTTTACTCGCTTTGGCATTCCATTTTTTCGATCATCTTCAGCATCAGCATGATTATGACCACATTCAGTTCTATTGATGTTATACTTCATGTCTTCTGTAACAGTTGCTTTCCATCGATATGAGCAACCATCTGTTTTACAAATGAAATAGACATGTTCACCTCTTTTCTCTTTGCTAAAATCGTTTTTATAGATTTATGCTAAATATGTATATAATGATACTTACCATTTCAGTTTAGCAATTGATGCTCTTTGTTTAAGATCTTCCAATGATTCAGCAACTTCAAGAAATTCATATTTAGCATTCTTTCCACGCATTTTCTTTGCAGGTGGTGATTCAGGATCATCATATTCACCGATATCTGAATAATCAACAGCAGGAGAGCAAGCAGCCATTAAATCATAAATACAAAAAGCAGTAGCAAATTCAAATAAACGAAGTTCTTTGCCTTTGATAGAATCGTGTTTGCCAAGCATATAATCTAAAGCAGCTTGAATTGTTCCAGCATCAACATTATCTAGTAAGATTCGAAAAGGAAGTACAGTATTATTTTCTTTAAACATATCACAAAAAATTGATGAACATGTAGCTAAAATGCATCGATGAGTTGTTATTTCTGTTCCATCTGCATCAATAAGAATAACATCATGATAATCTTTATTTGCAAGCATTTCATATAATTTTGTTGCTTGATTTGAAATTGAAGGCGTTTGTTGTTGTTCATTTTCTCCATTAGAATTATCAGTTCCACGCATTATTAAAGAATTTAAATAAGTATTTGGAACTTCACGAATTTGTGGTACATGTGTACGACTTGGAGCTTCTTCAGCTAAAGATTCATTTACACTTTGTGCTATTTGATTTTCATTTAAACTTTGATAAATTGAATGGCGAGTTCTTTTTGGACGTGAACGATCATTATGAACTTCATTTATAGTATTTATCGAATCAACATTAGCCATAACTTGATATGATGGAAATAATAACAATCATAAGAAATAAAATCAAAAAATTTTATCACATCCAAAGCAATTCAGCTTTTTTCTTAATGACTTGAAAATTTGTTTGTCAGTGGCATGTAGTGACATATTGCCAAGCATGCTCCAAACAACAAACGCTGGTGAAAACAAATCCGTATTTTACCATTGCATTATTTTTCTCCGTTTATTTTTATTTAAATTTAGATTGCTTTTAGCTATTAATGAAATGTTATTATTTTAAAAAAATTAATTTTTTATTCATTATTTTAAAATAGCTCAAAATATGTTAATAAAGGAACGACAAATAGCTATAGTTGATGTTGACGACGATACAAGCGATAAACATAACATTTTGCTGTCAGCAGTAAAAGTTGGTTAATTTTCTATTACCATTACCACTAAAAATAAAATCTTCGATCTAATAATGCATCTAATAAAGTATGACATAGAAAAACTTTCGCGATTTTTTTGTATATATTTAAAAACATATACGATCAGTGATAGTAATATTTTTAAGCTTACATTTTTAGCATGCATCTTATTACCACAAACTTCTTATTATTATAAGGAATATGGTAATTCCTGTTGACATTTTGTTTGTGATATTCTTTATTTACTGTACTATTAAACCTATTAATTCTGATTTTGCTGTTGAAGAATTTATTGAACCTTGTAATTCACCAAATATAACTGCAACATTTGATGAACTAAAAATGATGAAAGCGAGACTTGATGAAATTTATTTTGTAAGGGTATTCACACAAAATATTACAGTATCTTTAACTACAACAATTTTGCAGGCAAAGAATTCTATTAACTTTGTAGCTGACTATAACATATCAGCTTATACAAATGCATATTTAACAGACAAATATGCAAACTTATCAACTTACAACGATGAACTAAGTCAAAACTTTTTTGAACAAAAAGAACTCTATTTTAATTGTTATAAAGAAAATTTGACGAAGAAATGTGAGCAAAGCAGAGCTGCAAAATTTTTGCTTAAATCAATCCTTGATACCGTTTTTTGCCTTGCAATGCTACCATTTTGGAAAAAAATTTGTCGAACTTTTGATTTTGAAGGCTTTATTCTTCTGTTCAAAGAATCATTAGCGGAGAGAATGCAACATTGGGAGAATGTTCAAAAACTAGCGGCAGCAGTACCTAATGTTTCAATAGCAGATGTTGAAAAACTAGCGGATACTGTAAAGAAATGTATAACTAGATATGATAGCCTAGAAGCAGCACACGATAAAACGTCAAAATTATTCAGCAAAATAGACAAGACATATAAAAGCATTTTCTTGGTTCATAATATTTGTGCTATGATCAATTTGGCAGTGTACTTTCTCGTTTTAGCAAATATTTCTGACGACTTAACTAGAAAATTTCCACTTTAGGGTGCTCTTTTCAATCGAACTTAAATCTGTATATTTTCGCATTTAAGGTTTTTAAGTTTAAACTTGTACAAATTTTCAACGATCTTTGTGGTGTATTATTTACTCAGGAATAACTTTTTTTATTTATTGTAGTCTTTCATAGTTTTATTTTTATCAATAAAAGATCTTTTTGTGTTTCTCGAACATTAACAACTGGCTAGCAAAAACTCAAACAGCCATAAAAAAGAACCAACAATAAAAAAGCATAAAGATATCGAGATAACGTTATTGTTTAAAAACCAACAAAATCTACCGTTTTCCATTTAAAACTGCTTTGTTTTTTGACACACCAATTTTTCCGGTCTCAATAAGACCTGCACATTGCAAATTACAGTCTCCTATTTTCCAGCAGATGTGGAGATAATAATAAAAATCTTTTTACTATTATTCATAAATTATTGTTTTGTTTATTGTTTAACCATTTATTAATAGTTAGTAAATTTGCATAAAACTGTAATAAGAAAAATAAAATTTATTATTGTATGTCTGCCCATTATCAATTAAACCACAATTCATCTCCAGAACTTAAATTAAACAACGATGATGTTAGTAAAGTAACAAATAATCTTCTACATAATGATGACGATAATGAAGTAAACGAAACTGAGCCAAAAGTTCTGGTTCAAGAAGTAAGCCGATTATAATAGTTCTAATTTGTTTTACAATAATTTCTAGGAGAACATTCCCAGAGAAATAGTAGTTTTAATTCTTGTTACTGCAGGCATTATGTTCAGTTTTTTGACATACAAAGCTTACCATGCCTGGCATCCTTCTTTCTTTAATCCAGATGGATATTTAGAGCCTTGTAATGTTACAGATGCTATTACGATTGTTGAACTTCAAGAAATGAAAGAAAAAATTGCAAGCATTGAAAAGGTAAACTTTTATCACCCTGTACTAATTGAGAATGTGTTTGTGGAATGTTACATCTGCGAGCGGAGTTGTGGTATTTGGTATTGAAACGTAGGGATAAAAATGGCAAAAATGAAAATGTTAGCCTCATCTTCCGGAGGTGCTCATTTTAAAAAGTTATGGCCATTTGAAAGTGAGATCCAAAAAAAGAATGAAAAAGTTGATGCTAATTTTTTGGGGAATAAAAAATGTGTGTGAAAAAGAGTGTGATGAAAAAAGAGAATAAAAAGAATTTGCATGAGTTTTATATTGTGTTAGCTTTCAAGGCCCGGCTTTAGCCGGGGCCTTGCTTGTTTAGCCGACTAATTAGCTAAAAATGAATTCTTTCGTTTGTAACTCACATCTATGCAGATTTTTAATTTATAGGAATATAATGTACTTTACCATAAACCTCAACAAGATCTTACACCAGATGATGTAAAACAAGCCGAAAAACTATCAAACATTTACGTCAACATGGGAGAGCATTACAGTACTCAACGAGAAATTCGTCTTAAATGTTATAAAGAAAATTTATATCCAAAAGTTTGCACTGAATTTACTGCTGTTCTTGGCTGCCATTTATTTACAGAAGTATATTTTACAGTTCTGCTTTTTCACTATGCTTCCAAGCATGGCATGCTTAAACGTATAATATTTTTTCCAACTCAAGGCTATAATTACGTCTTTTTCATCGCTTGGGGTACTTGTTTTTTTATGGAAATTTTTGGGTATGAAACTTGCCGTGTTTCTGAGGAATACGTTAAAAAATTTCCATTATAATTTTAAGCTTTACAATTATTGTTGGTTGTAATGTAATCTATCTTTTAATGTTAATTTGTACAAATTGATTTATCATTGCCACTGATATCTCGGGTATTCATATACAGCATTTTTCTACCTCTATTAAAACCTTTGTTTGTTTTTAATTTACAACTTGTTAGTGTATGTTATGCTTATGTTTTTAATTATCATTGCCAGAATTTTCTCAGGTTTTAATTTTGTCTTTCTCCTTCAATTTAACTGCATCTAATTATTTTTTGTTTAATAAATTTGATTGTTTTTGCATTTTCCTAATTAAATAAATGAATAAAAAATGCACCAAAAGTTGCATATTGCATAAAATTTTTCCAGCTGATTTATACAACTACAAACTGGTTTGTTTATCATGTGTTAATTTAATTATTAACTGACAAATATTGATAATCAAAATTTATAATTAGTACAATCACTAAAAATTTTATAATATAATGCCGTTGCATTTATCAACTATATCCCCTCCAGTGCTCACTCAAAATAATAACGAATTAACGAATAAACTTCTTAATAATTATAATAATGAAGACGTTGAAGAAAATCCACAACTCCACCGTGTAAGTAATTCAACAACAATTTAGCTTTATCAACTATGCTTTTATAGACCACATTTCCCAAGGAAATAGAAACATTGATAATTATTACCACATGCATTGCTTTAAGTTTCATGGTATATAATGGTTACCACAGATGGCACCCATATTTCTTTAACCCAGACGGATATTTAGAGCCTTGTAATGTTACCGACACTCTTACAGTTTCTTAACTTCGTGAATTGAGAGAATCAATTACAAGTATTCGAAGCGTAAGTAGCTATTGTTATGTCTTAAGAATATGCAAATTAGCAATTTACAGTTAAAAGACAAAGTTTTTCAATACTCGAATAACAATTTATCAGCTCATGAGGAAAAATTTGTTTAAAGCTTACAAATGTTGTATCCATCTTGAAAAAACGCTACAACGATCAACGAGAAATTCGATTAAGCTGTTACAAAGAAAACTTATATCCAAAAGTTTGCACTGAATTTACTGTTGTTGCTGGGTGTCATTTTATAGCACAAATATTTCTTATCATAATTATTTGTTTTATTGCTTTAAAAAAGAAGGTCTTTAAAGAAACAATATGCTTTTATGGTAATATACAATATTGTGTCCCCGGTTTATTTAATGCTGCTCTGTTTTTCTTTAGCCTGATGGTAATGTGTGATTTTTCTGATAAATATATTGAAGAGTTTCCATTGTAAAGTTTAAAGCTTTGCTATGCATATTTAATTTTTACTGCCACACGTTTTTTTAGTATTCATCCATTGTTACATTTCAGTTTGTATTCCAATGCATTTAAATTTTTTTTAACGGTGCTAATGTTACGGTAATTCTTGTTTTTAGCTGTCATTCTCACAAAAAAAATTTTCTCAGGTACTTTTTTAAACTTCAATCTATCTCTGCTATATTTACTTGTTTAAAATTTAATAAATTAATGATTCTTAAAATAACAATGGCTTACATATAATAACGTATCTATAATTGCAAAAATGATCTATTCAAGCAACAAATAATTAACAAAAAAAATAGACCTGCGAGTTTCTTATTGCAAATTGCGAGTTCATGACGTTTGGGTACACTTTTTCTTAAATAGCATGAATAAGCAAAGTGGACCCAAACGGTCGGACTCTTGCTTTTCACACTTCTGTTTCATTGCTTTTATATTTTTTTATTTTTTAAAGAAAAATATTAAGCTTATAATGCATAAGCTATTGATTTTAATTAAATTGTACAAGCATAAATATCAGAATAAATTAAACATCGAAAAAGTTAAAGCATTTTTATTTATTTTTTAAAATTTGTGAATTTCAACGATGGAATTTATTGGATACATCAATGGGATCACTAAAAGAAATAAAACAAATATTACATATCAGTCAATGATTGATGGTGAATTAGAATATGTTTTTTTTTTTTTTTTTTACTTTGTTATGTTTTTCATGTTTTACATAAATTACTTTTACTACTTTACTGTTTTTCATACATTAATAATTACGCGCGCATTTATGAGTCTATTTTTTTTGCCATTTATTGGTTTTTTCATGGCTGACCGTTTTGCCTTAAAGCAAACCTTTTTTTCTCATTGATTTGTCTCTTTGAAAAAAGTGTACCCAAACGTCCGGACCCCGCAAATTGCTAGCTGCTGAAGAAGAAAAGCATTGCCAAAGGGATGTGCTTAAAAAACAAACCACAAGACCGCTAGCTTCTTTATTGATCCACTTTTTACTTTGTTTTTTCGAGCATTTTGTTTTCTGTATTTCTTTATTTTCCACATTAAAATAATGTCATCGTTTTATAAATCAAATTTAATGGATAGTTATGATACTTTATTAATTCCACCAGAAGATGTTCAGAAAAAAGAAGAAAATAATGATAAAAGTGAAGTAAATGTTGAAACAAATAAAGCTGTTGTTGAAACATTAAAATCTCCAGTAACAAATGTAAGTTAAATGTTGGAAATTTATATTTATTAGTTTTTATGAAATACAGACAGCTCCAATTAAAATGGTAGAAATAACTATAAGTTATACTTTTCGAAAGAGCACCTGGAATTTTGTTAGAGGACCCTTAACGTTTTTTAATAACCATATTAAATTTTCAGGTTGATTATCCCTATAAAAATACTATTAAAAAATGTCATCTTTTAATAACGATGCTAATTATTATCTTTACAATGTATTGGTTTTATGTTACAGCTCCAGAAAGTAATCATTTTGATGACAACGAAAAATATCTTTATAATTGTGGTAATGCAACAAATGTAATGTCATTGGATAAAGTTGAAGAAATAAAACATAAATTGGATGAAATTCGTTCTGTAAGTGATGCAACGCAAATAAGTGCTTTTCGTAGCCTTCTTTAAATAATGTATTTTTTATTTTACAAATTTTCAGGAACGATATTCCATCAATACTGTTGCCAGCTACAACATTTCCAGCATAACAAACATTTATTTAACCCAAAAACTTGTAAACCTCACAGCTACTTCAAACAGTCTCAAACAACAGTTCTTACAGCAACAAGAAATCCGATTCATTTGTTACAAAGACAATCTTGAAAAAAAATGTGAAGAAGAAAGCTACGAAAAATCATTTGAAAAATGGGAATTTGGATTTCTTATTTATATTAGCAATGTCACATTTCTTCTTGGTATCACTTTTTATTATATTTCTAAAGCACGAAAATGTAATCTATCACCTGAGCAACAAAAAGGATGTGATGGAGCTTTTGCTATTTCCAAATTGATAATATATCATCACTTTAGTATTGCATTAATCTTGTTATCTTTATCTTATTTATTTTCGTGTGATGTTGAACGTGAACTTGGAAAATTTTCGATGTAATATTTGAAGAATTTGCATAATAATATATTCTTATTATACCCGTGATATTTTATTTGTTATAAAAATAATAGTCCATAGCAAAATAAAGTAGTCAAATAATAATGTTTAAAAAACAGCAATACATTTTTTTATAAAACAAGGTTGACAAAAAAAAGCATTGCCAAATTTTTTTGGACATCTTGTTTTTTTTACAAAAGTGGTCAGCTATTTTGCTGCTTTTATTAGATGTGACTGAAAAACAGAAAAGTCAGCAGACGTGCGATACTTGAAGTATGCCTTATACCTCCTGCTCGTTCAATTTTCACTAATGTCCAAATGACTGATTGTATCTGTGTTTAACTGGGTCTTAGGTCACCTTTAAGCAGTTATTGAAACCATTGATTTTTGTTCTTTTTTTGGTTTCCTTTGCATTAACTTTTATAATGAATTTCTGTTATATTTGTTTTACAAGAAATCACCGTTTCAAGGATTGCATTTATGCAGGTAGACGAACTTTGGTTTATCATTTTTTAAAACAACTTACATTTTCAGTACCAAACATTTTTCTTCCAAATCTTGATCAAATTCTATTTACACGATTTGTTGAAACATTGATAATTGAAGAAAAACGGTTTCTGATATTTACATATCCAAGTATTTTTAGTAAACTCTCGATCAAACCTATCAAAGTTTTGCGTAGAAAAATTATCAATTTTTTCTTTTGTTGTAGCTAAAGCCTACGTTTACAACAGTTCTTTTCAATCTTTGATATTGAGAACAAAATCTTATATTCAACATTTAGAGATTAATTCAACAAATGAAGCTCGCTTGAAACTATTTTCCAGTGAATTATTTCCTCTTTTGACGTTTAAAACAAAGGCGTTTAGATGTGTAAATGTTAATTTTGAGCCAAATGTTACCTTTCGTCAAATTGTTGAAGCTGCTCCAATTCTAAAAAAAATTGATATTGAAGTGTACAATGAATGGGTTGATTTGCTTGAGAACTTACAAAATTTGAAGATTATTTCTTTTGCAATCAATAATTTAAATATTAGTACCAAAAATTTAGCAGCTTAAATTCAAGTAAAAAAATTTTTTTGACAATATATGTTATTTTTGTATTACTATCACAGTAACACATTTTTGACGATAAATCTCATTTTTGTGTTACTATCACAGTAACACATTTTTCACGATAAATCTCATTTTTGTGTTACTATCACAGTAACACATTTTTGACGATAAATCTCATTTTTGTGTTACTATCACAGTAACACATTTTTCACGATAAATCTCATTTTTGTGTTACTATCACAGTAACACATTTTTGACGATAAATCTCATTTTTGTGTTACTATCACAGTAACACATTTTTCACGATAAATCTCATTTTTGTGTTACTATCACAGTAACACATTTTTGACGATAAATCTCATTTTTGTGTTACTATCACAGTAACACATTTTTCACGATAAATCTCATTTTTGTGTTACTATCACAGTAACACATTTTTGACGATAAATCTCATTTTTGTGTTACTATCACAGTAACACATTTTTCACGATAAATCTCATTTTTGTGTTACTATCACAGTAACACATTTTTCACGATAAATCTCATTTTTGTGTTACTATCACAGTAACACATTTTTCACGATAAATCTCATTTTTGTGTTACTATCACAGTAAACAATTTTTTACGATATATTTTATTTTCTTGTTACTATCACAGTAAGCACATGTTCATTTTTTTCCTTCTTTGGGCTTTTTCCAAACAACCTCATTGTTTGGATGCTGCGATATCCTAAAAATACATTTTTTCAGAAGAAGAAAAGCCATGTCATGATTGACATTTATCTTATTCCACCTTCAGATAAAGACGTTTTTGACGAAGATACAGCTTTTAAAGCCATTCAAAATCAATTATTATCTCATTTCTTTTATGACCGAATTAATGATTGGCCCAGCCCTCTACGAATTTGCTATAAATATGATAGTGTTCCTCCTTTGTTTTTTAAGTTTAGACATTTTAAACTTTGGGAAGATTAAAAACATTTGAAATGTGACTTTGAAATGATTACTTTGTATTATTTATTTCGTATATTTGACATTTACATAGACAACTTTATTGTCTTTAGCTAAACATAAAATTTTTTTTGAAGAAAAAGAGACCTATAATTAATTATTTTTACTTAAACATTTTTTTTATTATTTCTAGGGTAAAAAAGGATGATTTTTCATTATCATTTAGCTAAAAGTTATAAATCAACAATCGAATCGCTGTGCCAAGCAGCTTTTTCTAGCTCTATTATTACTGCTACAATTTTAATTTCCCCTTTTTATTGTTCATATTTGTTTTTCACTGCGGTAAATTTCTTATTGTTTTTCTACCTCTTTTTACTGCATCTTACTGTTATAAATTTGAAAAATACGTTTCTACAAAATAAAGTAATTTTAAATAATTTATTTCTTCTTGATAAATGGAAAAGCTTCGTTTATACCAATCAGGGATGTGCGGAACTGATTTTCGTTTACGAAACCGGAACGGAAGTCTTTCTTTTTTCCGGAACCGGAACCGGAAATTTTTTGCTTTCACATATTTATAATAATGATTTTTGGCTAGCAAAAAATGCCTGCCTGAAAAAAGCTAACTATTACCAATAGTAGATAAAGTACCTTTAAAAATTACTATTTTATTATTTATTCTATATGCCCGCACATGCTGATAAAATACAAAATAAATTACATACAAAGTAAAAAAAATACAGTAAAGTAGTATAAAATATAAAATTAAAAACCTATAAAATTTCATTTTGAAAATTTATTTTGTTACTGTCAAATTGAGATGCATGCTCTTTTAAGCTTTTGTTCCTTTGATAGTTTTTTTGCAAATGTGCCATTGACACAGAAACAAATTGCGACAATTTTGTTGTTTACCTTTGTCATGTTTGCATATGACACGACCAACAAAGGTCAATGTACAAGACTAGAAAATCTATTTCTAGCCATCATCAACATTGATCCGCAAATTATTTTCGATTTTTTCTCTGTGTCATAAAAGAGCTATAGATTTTGCTAGTTTAAAAATGCCATCGGACTTGCAGATTTCAAGCTCATATGTACCTTTAACAGCAAAAGAAAAGCCAAAAATTATATTTAAAAAATATTTTTTGCCAAGTTGGAATATTCTTTGTATATGGTGTACAACTGGCAATATATTTCTATGAATATTATGTAGCATGTGAAGTAGGAGAACGGTATCTTAAAAAATTTCCGTTATAGCTAGCAAGTTTTATCGTTACTAGAATTTTGTTTATCACAACTTATGCAACTTTTATAACTGTTTTCAACAAATACTGTGAATTGCACTTGAAATATCAGGGTGAACCTTTTTTTTGTACAAATGTTTTTGTTTGTCTTTGTATTGCAAAATAAAAATTTTTAACCTAAGGTACTTTTAAAACCAAATCCTTCAAAAATTTGTCATCTTAAGGGTATGAATTCTTTAACGCAAAAATCGGGCTTACAAGGAAGCAATCAGTTATTTGTGAAGGCCATTTGTAGTCCCACCAACAAAAAGAAAACACGGCGGAAAAAACTATTTTTGATCAACTTTTAATTTTTTTGATAACAAAAGAAAAAAAAGGATAATCATGTTGCCGGTTTATAAAAAAGTGTTATAAATGCATTTGGTGCTCTTTAGAGAGCTTTCTCTCTTCCTCGATCCTCTTTCTTTCGTTTAACAAAAGAGAAGAGAGGATAGAGGTCACTTAGTTTTCGCAAAATGCAAATTTTGGCTGACCACGTTGCTAGGTAAACATTACTGCAACCGTCTACAAGAATCAATAAGCATAATAAAAATATTTTCTGCTTGCTTGTATTTAACAATTTTTGTTTATAAAAGGAATTTTACCGAAATATTATTAAAACATCAATGAAGTTATTTTAACACCCTCAAAATTTGTAGCTATTATTTCTTGTGATATAAATATTATGTATTCTAATCAAAACATGGTACAAAATTTGTACAATGAATCAACAGCTGATTTCAATAAACTTCCGCTTACTTCATCGAACATAATTGAATCAAAGGAAAAATTGTCTGACATTACTGTAATCAACAATCTACCAAACACTGTAGAAACTGAAGAAATTGAAGAAGTAAATGTAAGTTGAAAGTAAAAGCATTTTGCTTAAAAATATGATCTATTTTTTTAGAATCCATATAAATGGCATATAATAGTTCCTCTTATGTCAATAAATTTACTTTACTTTTCCCTTCAATATTATGAAGATCATAAAGTTATAAAATTTAATCCAGAAGAATATTTGGAGCCATGTAATGCAACAATTATTTGGCCTTTAAATGTAACACTATCATATAAAGAACAGATGAATTTCATTGAAAAGGTAATTTTAGCATTTTTTACCTTTGCTTGAAAAGATAGTAACTAAAAATTTTTGGTCACCTTTTTATTAGAGCACCCTTTCGTCAAAAATGAGAGTAACTAAACAATATTATTCTTAAAGATTCAAAAACGCAAAATACCGTTTCAATGAAAAAAAAAACAGTAGATTTTCGAAATAAAAATAAAGTAGCATTATTCTCTGCCATTTTGCCAAAGAATACGCAAATTTTATGGTGTAATTTTAGGAAATTAATGAAACTTATAAAGCTTATTACCCTGGCATGCCAATTTATTACCAAGATTATTTAATGTTCAAACGTATAAATCTTACCACTGTTCTTGATGAAATAATTCCTCAATATTATCCACAAAGAAAACTTCGATTAAAATGTTTTAAAGAAAATTTGTGGCCATTAGCCTGTGGTCAATTTGATCCTGTAATAAATGTCCATTTGGGCATAGCTTTGCTGTTGCTTTCTATATCCATTCAATATATAATAAAAGCGAGAATTAAACATAGTGTATCTGCAAAAGAAATACTTTTAACTGTTTCCCATTTTAGTTTTAGTTTAGCATTTAGTATACAGTTCTTGGTAGACCTCATCAAATATTATATGGGGAAATGTGAAGCGGGAGAACGTTATATTGAAAGATTTCCATTGTAAATATGTACAACAACATTGAGAGTTTTTTAGTTATTAATGTATCAATTATTTTGTGATATTCGTTTGCATGTACTATAGCTTGTAAGGCATGTGGAAAACTTTTATGTACAAAAAAATTTTTCCATAAGACTTTCATTTAAAAAATAAAACAATTCTTACACTCTTTTTTGTGACCAACAAAACATTTGCATATATTTTTTAACGAAGAAAGAGAAAGAAAATGTAAATTAACAGGTTAAACTCCTGGTTCTCGGCATCAAAAATCCAGCAGCACATTGAATAATGAATATGCCAATGTGAATTTAGAAAAATAGGTGTGTGCCACATTTGTTTTATTGATTAAGGTTTATTCGTTTGTACCTCGACAATTTTTATTTTGCTCTGTTTTTACCACAAAAATGTCATCATCGAATGATTCAAATTTAATTGATGCTGATGGCTTATTACTCACATTAAGAAAAAATCATTTTACAAAAGAGAAAGATAACTTAAAAACTGGAGTACATATTGGAGAACATAAAGCTGCTGAAAATGCAAGTCTTTCTGCAAAAAATGTAAGTTGAACCTAATATATCTTCTGAGTTAGAGTTTTACCATGTTTTATAAACTGACATTGCTTTTTTTACTGCAACACAAATTTTTCTTGTTTCGAAAAATAAGTATTTTAGTAATTTTTTAGTACCATTATCCGTATCTGTATGTAATAAGAGTAGTGCAGTATATGATCATCATTGCTGGCTTTGCTTTTGTACTTTACTGGACTATTGCTATATTACCAATGCTAGAGCGCCGCGGTGTGCGCCGTGGATATGATAGAGGAAAACTTATTCCTGAAAAATTTCTTGATCCATGCAACACAACAAATGTTATGCCATTGAATGAAGTAGAAAAAATACGAAATGAGATTATTAAAATCGGTATTGTAAGTGATTTTAAGAATGCATAACTATAATGATTTGGGACTGTCTAGAAATTACGGAATTTTTTTCGTATTTTTTGAACACTGAGAAAAAAGCAGTGACGAAGAAAACCTCACCGGTGACGAAGCTGTGACGAATTCATCACTATCAGTGATGAATTCGTCACCAGTGAGGGTTTTTTCGTCACTGCCAGTGATGCAAAAGTGATGAATGCGTCACGCCTTTTTCTCAGCGAACCCCTGCCTCCCACTTGGTGATCTTTTTTGCCTTGATCTCGAGTCGCTTTTAAAAGCGGCGTGATAATTCGGCTTGCCCCTCCCCTCCTATCGTTGATCAAGTAATTTCTGGACAGTCCCTTTGGTTAAAACAAATTTTTAAAAAAATTCTGTTTTACAATAACAAAAAGGTATTGTAGCACTGAATTTTTACGTATTGAGTAAATAAAACTCGTTATCCAGTGAATGCAGCATTTTTTGTAAAAAGTTTATTTCAACACTTTTTTTAGGAAAAAAAGTCTATTTATACTGTCGCCACCTATAATATATCCAATTATACCAATGAATATTTGACTGAAAAGCTTGCAAATCTTACACATGCTACTAACCTATTTTATGAAACAATTGAAGAACAAAAAGAAATTCGTTATATTTGTTACAAACATAATCTTGAAAAACAATGTGAAGAACAAAGCTCTGCACTATCATTAACAAAATGGTCAAAAGGCTTTTATGTTTATTTTATCACTTTTGTAATTCTTCTCAAAGTTTCTTTTCATTACCTTTCTAAAGCAAAAAAATTTGTGTTAACTCCAGAACAAGAAAAAATGTGGAAAAGTCAATATAGTGGTAGTAGAGTTATTGTTATATTCCATATTGTTATTTTTGGATATTCTATTGTTTTTTGGTTTTTGATTTCTCAATGTGAAATTGAAGAAAATCTTAAAAAATTTCCTATGTAATTTATTTCTTTCACTTTGATGAAATTATGTTAATAATATTTTTTTCTTACCGTAGATGTTTCCAACTGATGTTGGAGTTGGGGCCCCATATTTTGCCCAAATACTCGTCATAGTAAAGGATAGTTAGGGACAAAATATTAGCTGCCAAATCCTCGATCCCTGGATTTAATAGCTAACCGAATATAGCTAAAGTAGCAGGCGATCAATAGCTTTTACGTTCCAGATATTCAAGTAAGGCAAGAATTGAGCCCTCATATTCTGCCCATATATACGTCTAGCTATGGGATAATTAGGGGAAAAATATCGGCAGCAAAATCCGCCTCCCTCACATACTTCTATATATACAATCTTACCTTAGATATACTTGTTTATGTTTATGATAGATAACCATTATTGGATACGCCTAATTCAGATTATGCTGCATCATTATTTTTCTGAATCAATTATGCCATAACCAGCTTCAAAGCATCATTTGAATATAATTTGGGCCATCAAAGTATCCAAAAATTAAGATATCTCGAACCGCAATATGAATATCATCTACTATGGTTATAGCTTTTGCAGGTAAACCTGACGTAATCTATGTATACAGAAGTATGTGAGGGAGGTGAATTTTGCTGCCGGTATTTTTCCCCTAATTATCCCATAGCTAGACGTATATATGGGCAGAATATGAGGGCTCAATTCTTGCCTTACTTGAATATCTGGAACGTAAAAGCTATTGATCGCCTGCTACTTTAGCTATATTCGATTAGCTATTAAATCCAGGGATCGAGGATTTGGCAGCTAATATTTTGTCCCTAACTATCCTTTACTATGACGAGTATTTGGGCAAAATATGGGGCCCCAACTCCACCATCAGTTTGAAACATCTACGGTTAATAATTTTTAACATAAATTTGTTTCAACTGTTGTATTTTTATAATAAAATCAATCTTGTTTACTACTATAGCAATAAAAACAGAACAAATGATAGTCAACGTGATGAATACAGATAGACTCTAATAATAGCATAAATCAAAATTCAAACACTATTATTTATGTTGTAATAGACAACCAAAATAATTTAGTAAAGAATTGTTGGTTGAAAATATTTGCTGCAATCATTGCTATTTTTTGTTGTACGAATAAATGGACAATTCTAAAAATTAATTTTTGTATTTTATCTTTTATTTTTTTGCCTCAAATTAATGCCTTACTGGATCAGGACAATTGAGATCAAAATCGTAATCAGAAAGATTTGTCTTTGTTGCTTTTTGTCCAACAGGTTGTAGAATATTATTCCATAAAAGTTTTGATACAACTGCGTGACCGAATTGTGAAAAATGGAAGCAATCACCAGCAAAGAAATCAAGGTCAATATCTCCATTAGCCTAAACAAAAGTTATTTAAAGTTGTTAGAGAAACTTGGGTTTGTAGAATAAAATGTGCAAAAGCAAAACAACGTTTTTAAGTGGTATTGTAATAAACATCTTACCAATTCGGGTGGAATAATGTCATCTGAAAAAAATTTTTGTTAATTTGTTGTTGAACTTTGTTGACAAAGCCTCACAGTTTTTATCAGAAAAATACTAACCTTCAAAAAATGGTTGAATAACTAAACTAAAATCATCTTTGGTATCAAAAACACCATTATCTTGAAGATCTTGTTCAGCTTTCATATATCCAATACAAACATCAGAAATTTGTTGATCAGTAAATTGAGCATCTGATTCACATGGGCATTCAAAAACTAAAATAGAGCAACTTCAAAAGGCTCAAAGATCTTTTATGAAAGAATTTTTTTAATTTGATTATTATTTATAAAAAAAAAAGAAAGTAGTAAAAGAAATTGTTTAAAACAATTTCTGTTACTATCACTTATTTATCCTCGCAAAACTCTTTTTGCATTTTTTAGAGCAACTTTAATTTGCAAAAACAAAGTTTTAAAATTAATCCCGAAATAAATAGCTCAAACGAAAAGAGGATTAATAACCAAAAAAAGAAAAAGAAAATGCTTTGGATTACGACTTTTCTATAAAAAATTTCCATGTGCAGAATCGAAAAATCTGTTTTACAAAAAAATTCTTATACAATATATTTCTGTCACTTATTAGAGATCAATTTTTGTCTGACAATCCAAAGAAAAGCCCAATTTTCAAGTCAGAAGATAACTCGAAATTTTGGTGGTATATCCTGTTAAATATTCATCATCAACCGTACCATGTAATCCTTGACAAAAACCTTCTCCATGATCAACCATTCTCAACATTTTCATATTAAACATTCCAGTTAAAGAGACAAGAGTTCTCGGTAAATGATCATATAAAATTTGAATAGTTTTTTGAATATTTGAACCAAATTGTGGAGGGGAGTGGGGACCAGATGCATTTTGAAGTTGATCTTGACATTCTGCACAAATATCATTAGCTCCAATAAAAATATTCACAAGTTTCCAATCATTATCTAAGTCAATTTCTTGATGGGTTTGCATTAGCTGAACAAGTTGTCGAGCTTGGCCAAGAAGATCACTGGATTCAGCACCAGGAAAACCAAGATTTAAATGTGCTTTTTCCCATACATCTGATGAACTTATTCCATTTGCAAAACCAAAAAGTGATGGATTAAATTTTCGGAGAATATCTTAAAACAAAAAGGTTATGAATTTGAAAAAAAAGATTATTTTGACAAATTTGCATATTCTCTAGTAAAAGCAAACAAGAGTAACACAAAAAGCCTTGTTTTTAAAAAAATTTTATAACTATCATTACTTTTTTAATGGTAGGTGTTTTTTACATTTTTGATAGTAACAAATTTTTTAAGAGTAAAATTTTATCGTTGCACTCTTTCCTCGAAAAATCGCTTATATAAAAAAATGATAGTAACAACAAAAAATTAAAAACTAAATGTTTTGTTTTTGTATTAAAATTTGCATGCACGAAAATTCGTAATATATTAATTGTTTCTCAAGTAATGCAATAGCTCTTCAAGCCTTGCTTTAACCTCATTTAACAAAAGTCAATTTAAAATCTTTACTTACTTGGAATTGTAACATGTTCATCAATACCTTTATCACCGCCACCTTGAAAAGCTAAGCCCCGATACTGCAAAAGAATTGCGACAGCGTCTTCTTTGGGAGCTCCTGCACCATTTGCAGCCTAAAAATTTTTAATAAAAACTTAATATTTTCAAAGACACAAACAGTTAAAGAATCTCCTAAAGCTGCAACAACTTTAATATCTGCAGGTCGCAAAGCATGTACGGACGTAGGTACAGAAGCACTTGGAGACATCAATCCTGGGCAATTGAAGCTTGGAGCTCCCATATCTTTTAAGCAACATCCTAAGCTAATAATGGTGAGAAAAAAGAAGCCTAAAATGATTTTATTTTTTTTAGTCATCAAAAACAAATAAAAGAAAAATACCATGAATCCAACTGGTCGTCATTGTTGCTGCTTAAATTTTTAATGATAATGAAAGTGGAAGAGCATTTTTTTTGGGTGTAATTCAACATTATCATTTTTATCAATTTTTGGTTTTTTATCACCTTGGTTTGTATAAACATAAAAAAATCCAAAGCATTAAACTATACATTTTTTTTTATTGCATCCATAACAAGAAATGATGTTTTCACAAAAATAAGTAACAAAAAAATAGACAATAAAAATGTAAGAAATTTTTTAAAAGTTCATCAAAAAATAAACAGAAAAGTATACATAAAAACAATTTTTTTATATCGAATTTAATTTACTTCATTTTTCTTCTTTCAGCAATAATTTCAAACAAAGTTCCATCATATGATGCTTGAATGTCTTTGGCATTAAGCTTATAATCATTTGCAATCCAAAGAAAAACCCATTCGGCTTTAGATGCCGTTCCACCAACAGGATCAAAACCATGCTTGAAAGATTCTGATAGCTTTATCGCTTCGCTCATAGTTGTAATAACATCTTTTCCGGCTGTAACTTCTCGAATAGCATCTTGAAATTGATTAAATTTTTTGAGATTAATTGTTCCATCAGTGTTATAGGTTTCAGAATCGGAGGTATGCTTTCCTTTATGAATATTTTTGATATAAATTGGAAGAGTTGGATTTGGGATTTTTGAGTCTTGTGTTGGGTATGAGAGGAATAGATTGATAACAAATGCTGATAGCGTTGAAGTGATAACACCAAATCCTAAATCTCGAAAACCTTTGTAGGTTTCCCATGGCATTACAATTCCATCATCATTTTGATCAAAAAATTCTACATGTTTTTGAAGGGCTGTTTTATCAGTGCTATTTTGTTGTTGTTGAAGAGGTGCTTTATCCATGGCAATCGAATAACAGCTTATTATTGAATATTTATTGTAGCAGGATTGTTGTTTCACAAACTTTAGGTACAAAAAGGAGCGAATGATTTCTTTTTCTAAAAAATTTTTATTTAAGTAATGTTTGTTTCAACAAAATTCGGTTAACAATTTTTTGGCATTAAAATTAGACAAAAATAATAACAACAAAAGATGAAAGAAACATGGGAAATTTTTGGGAAGATAATTTCTACTTCCGCAACTTTTTGCAGAAAAATAGTAACAAAAATATATAACTTTTTGTAGTTACTATCGTTTTTATTGGGGTGGTCTTTCTTAAAACGAGAGTAATAACAAACTTATGGTTTTAAAAAAATTTTTGTTGGTCACAAAAATGGCAAAAATTGCTCTAATAAAAAAGTGATAGACTGACGAAATGTTAAAATGAATAATTTAATGCTACTATCATCATTTTTAGTGGATATGGAAGTTATCAGCAAAACAGAATAATTTTAATATAAAAAAAGTCTTATAGTGTGCTGACAACAATAGGGGTATTATTTTCTGCTGAAATGGACTTAGTGCTGACGACCAAGGACGTCAGCAGAAAAAAATTTCGGAATGGGCACAAACAATTTCGGAGAGGGCACGGCTATGATCTTTTGCCGTTTTAACACAGCAATTGGGAAAAATCAAAGAATTTTCCCAATTTGCTGACGTCCTTGCTGAAAAACCGTTCCGAAAACCATCAGCACTGAATGAAACACAAATAATTGGAAGCCAGAAGAAAAACAAAGATTTCAGCGAAAGTAGTACAAGACGGATAATTATCAGTAAAATAAAAAAACAATTTTCAAGAAAAACGCGTATTAAAAAAAGAAGTTATTATAGTAAATTTTAGTGAGTAACAGTTTTAGCTATTTCAACCAACTATTTTATAAGCAATAACAACAACATAAAACTAAATATTATAGATGAAATAAAGAAAGAAGGAGAAATAAGAGGTAAACAAAAAACAGGCGTTCTTTCTGACTGACGAACAAATAAATGCAAAAAAAATGATGAACAAATGACATAAACGTAGTGATTGGAAACGGACTGAAAAAAAATATGTGGAGAAATGTTTTGTGATCCTAGAAGGTACAAAATACAAACAACATCTAACCGCTTTCAAGACTGACTAGATAACTTTAAAGCAGTTCATTTTATTGGTGTATTTGAAAATTAATTTAACTGTAACTTTTCCACTTTTTTGTTTTTCTTTTTTCACGTTATCTCAGACATTGATTGCCTTAACTCTTACAAATGATTTATTGTAATTTAAGTGAAAATTCTGATCGTTCAGTTTTTACTTTAAAGAAAAAAAACAAGGAAAAAAGGCCAAAGAAAAATGGTCGGTGTCTTTTTTTTGTGCAACTTGCAGGCGACTTCAACAACATTGGCAAAGGGATGTGTTGAAAAAATGCCACATGCCAGTTAAATCTTTCCATTGATCGACTTTTTATTCTTTTTTTGTGTTTTTGTGACTAAAAAGGATGTCATCGTTTTATAATTCCAATTTATTAGATAATTATGATTCTTCATTAATTCCACCTGAAAAAGATATCGAAAAACCAGAAGATGTCGAAAAAAATGAATCAAATGGTGAAGCAAATAAAGCTGTTGAAAATCTAGAAAATCCATTGCGAAAAGTAAGTTTTATGCCAACATTTCTGCAATTACAAAAATGTCGGCATAAAACGTTGTGTATACTAAAATTAGAATAAAATATTTCTAGGTTCAATATCCTTACAAAACAATAATTCAATGCTCACAATTTTTAATATTTTTTGCTGCAGGTATTCTTGTATTTTATGGGTTGTGTAAAATGCGTCGTGATGAACGTATTGATAATAAAGGAAATATTATTCCAGAGAAATTTCTTGACCCATGTAATGCAACAAATGTTGTGTCTTTAGATGAAGTGAAGAAAATTAAAATTAAAAGTGACGCAATTAATGATGTAAGTTTTAAGGATAGAAATTTAATCGTAGAGTTATGCTAGAATTTTCAGGAAAAGCATTCTATCAATGTTGTTGTTGGATATAATCTATCAATGTCTCCCTCTGCAAGTGAATACTTATCTCAAAAACTCGCAAGTCTCACGCAAGATGCTAACAATCTTAACCAACAGCTTGAAGAACAAAAAGAAATCCGTTTTATCTGTTACAAAGAAAATCTCAAAAAAAGATATGAAGATAAAAGTTATCGTGAAATGTATAATAAATTTGCAAATGGTATTCATGCTTACATCATAGCTGCTACGATCCTGATTCTAAATTCTTTTTATTATATTTCAAAAGCAAGAAAACATGAACTATCTGATGAACAAAAAAAAGTTTGCGACCACGCCGTTACTATCTCTCTAACCATTATCTTTTATCATGTTTTATTATTAGGATGGTTAATAGTTTCATCGTATTATTTCACTAACTGTAATATTGAAAATGATTTTAAACAGTTTACTTTGTAATAACCTTATATTATGACGAATTCGTCTTATCTTATTTCTCAGGAATTTTTAATGTTAACATATGAAATAAAATGTAATTTTTGTATAAATAATAAAAAATTTTTAATAATAAAAAAATTCAAAAGCAGTAATTTGATGTGCAACATTTATCATGATTTCAGACTATAAAAACATTCATTGATCTTGTTGGATATGGCATGTCTGAAATAAATATCCAACACAAAAACTTCTAACACTCTTAAAAATTGACTCACTAAACAAAAAGAAATCCGAATTGAACGTTTTAAAGAAAATCTAAA
This sequence comes from Panagrolaimus sp. LJ2400, assembly GCA_024447215.1. Lineage (NCBI taxonomy): Eukaryota > Metazoa > Nematoda > Chromadorea > Rhabditida > Panagrolaimidae > Panagrolaimus > Panagrolaimus sp. LJ2400. The sequence continues at coordinate 140,118 of JAMRYA010000050.1, read as the reverse complement.
AGAAAGACGTCAAAAAGAAAGCATTCATGGAACGTTCAAAGAACGTGCAAATGGTACAGTGTATCTGCGTTTACCTTGCAGTTTTCACCATCTTGCTTTTAATTTAATTTTATTATATTTTAAAAGCAAGAAAGTCTGTCTGGCTAATTTTTTTGATTCAAAATGCACATTTTAAAAAAAGTTTTCTATTTAGGCCTTCAAATTTTAATATGTTATTGGCATGGGTCCATAGATGCCAAAAACATTTTTTTTAGAATTTCTTGTGTTGCAATTCGAGGATTCAGAAGGCGCCAACTTGATGCAGTAACATAACAAAATACAAAAAAAACTGCACAAAGCGTGTGATTATCTTGAAAAGTTAGACTGCCAATTTTTTTATTGGAAAATGTATATTCTAATTCTTGCTTTTTTATTTAATAAATAGCAACAAACATCAAAAATCAAATTTACCGGGCAATTTTCACATGATATGGGCAGTGCCGCAACTTGGGGGGTGTCTGGGGTGTAATTTGATATAAAAAAAGCAGTTTATTAAATATAATTAAAGGTAACGTCATGTTGCAGTATTTTTAACTTGCAGAGAGCACAACTTTTGCATTTGTATTTCGTTTACATAAAAAAAAGCAGTTTGTTTTGTATAAATATTCAATTTTGTCATTTTAATAAACAAGAAAAATGTCTTTATCTTCTCAAACTAAAATCCTTGACTTGAGAGAAATTCTTGAATGGTCTGATTTAGTGCTCTCATCAATTGGTCTGCTATTAAATTTGTTGTTAATTATACTTATAGTCAAAAAAACAAGTCCTCATTTCAAGGATTATCAAAAGCTGTTGTTGCAAAGTTGCATAACTGATTTAGTGTACAATATTTGTCATTTTGCTGCAAGACCGGTAAGAGCAAATTCGGGAATTTTTACCTCAGATTGGGGTCCGCCGTTATATGAGTCTGTCTATTTTAGCAAGTTGACTTCAAAAGTGGAAACTCTTTCGTGCTTATTACTAACGCTTATGGAAAAGTACCGCTACCATACAATGCCATCTTAGCATGCCTTTACTTGTATGCCTTCTTTTTATGCGTTTGCACACTACCAGTCCAATTCCTCTACCGTTACAATCTCATTGTTAAAGGTAGCAAAGAAAGAACTGGCAAATACATTCTCAAACTTATCGCCAATATCTTTTTGCCTTTTATTTATTTTCTTCTTTCACTCTACAGTATGTGGCCAAAACTTCCAGAATATTATGAAAAAGCAAAACTATTGGAAGAAGATGCATTTTATTACAAGGAAATTCCGAATTACATAACATCTGATATCCATGATTGGTCTCCACTTGCTGCTACAGCTTATGCTTCTTTATTGACTGTGGTATCTTATGGGATTGTTTTTTGGACAAGCTTCAAAGTTTGGAATCATTTAAAGGAGATGAAAAGTCATATGAGTGCACAAACGAAAGATATTCATCGACAAATGACGTTAGCTCTGGTTATACAAGTAAGTAAATGCATGCTACAAAATAAGTTTATAGAAAGCAAAAACTTTCAGGCTGCTCTCCCATTATTAATCTTTATGTTTCCAGTATCTGTTACAGTGTCCATGCTGTTGCTTCAAGGACAAATTAACGGCTTAGGCATCGCGATTTCCATGTTGCTTCCGTGGATTCCAATTTTGAATTCCCTCACAACAATTTTCATCATAAAATCATATCGAAAAGCAGTAATAAATACTTTTCTTTGGATAACAAAGAAAAAAGAGAGTGTTAGTGTTGTTTCTGTTATTTAATATTATAAACTTTTAAAACAAAAATGAAAATTATCAGCAAATTAGAATAATCTTAATACAAAAAAATTTTTGTAGTGTGCTATTAATTTCAGTTGAAATATAACTCAGCGCTGGCGGCTATAGAAAAACCGTACCAAGGAACCACCAGCACTGAATGAAAGACAAATAATTGATAGCCAAAAGAAAAACAAAAATTATAATGGATTTTTTTTTCCTGTTATATCAGATATTTAAAATTTTTTTCAACTACAAATGATAGACTGTAAATTAATAGTAAATGTAAAAAAAAGTTTTAATTTTATGATCGTTCATTTCTTTACTTCTTGCTCAGCAGCAACAGCAACAACAATAAAACAACACACTTTTTGCAAACATCCTGCAAGAGAAAAGGAAAAAAAGAGATGTGAAAAAAACTGCGTCTTTTTTTGTTGCAACTTGCAGGCGGCTGCAAACACATTTGCATAAGGATATATGCTCAAAAAATGCCACATGTCAGCTGTTAATTCTTCCATCGATTGAGTTTTTATTCTCTTTTTTGTTTTCCATTAATTTTGTGAATATAAAAAATATGTCATCGTTTTATACCTCCAATTTAGTTGATAATTATGATTCTTCATTGATTTCTCCTGAAAAAAGTGTCAAAAAAGTAGAAGATGTTGAAAAAAATGAAGTAAAGGCTGAAGGAAATGAAGCTGTTGATTTAAGAAAAGTAAGTTTGATTTTTATATCAGCGGTTTTGCCCCTTACAGCAAGATTATTCTAGGTTCAATATCCTCACAAAACCAAAATTCAACTGTCTCACGATTTAATATTTACTGCACCTCTGCTACTTGTATTTTATTTGCTTTGTAAAATGTCTCCTTCTGATGGACGTCTTGATAACAAAGGAAATATTATTCCATCAAAATTTCTTGACCCATGTAATGCAACAAATGCAATGTCGTTGTATGATGTGGAGATGATCAGAAATAATATTAATACAATTAATGATGTAAGTTCAAAAAAAATGAATGACTCTAAAAGCGTGTATTCTACAAAGTTATGCACATATTAAAGCTATAATTTTCAGGAAAAGCATTCTATCAATGTTGTTGTTGGATATAATTTGTCTATGTCTCCTTCTGCAACCGAATATTTATCCCATAAGCTCACAAGTCTTACACAAGCTTCCAACATGCTTACTAAACAAATTGAAGAACAAAAAGAAATTCGTTTTCCATGTTACAAGAAAAATTTAGAAAAAAGATGTGAAGAAAAAAGTTTTTCTAAACAAATAGCAAATGGTCTTCATGTTTACCTTATTGCTGTTACTATCCTGACCATATATTCATTGTATTACATTTTCAAAGCAAGGAAATGTGAATTATCAGCAGAACAAAAAAAAGCATGTAATCAAGCATATAAATTTTCTTTAGTTGTTGTCTTTTCACATGTTTTCTTTTTAATAGTGACGATAGTTATATCATTCTATGATAGTTGTAATATTGAAAATGATCTTAAAAAATTTACTTTGTAATAAACTTTTATTATGACGGAATTATCTTATTATTGTTCTCAGGGATCTTATAGATTATAAATGTTAATATATTAATTGCCCCTTTTTGTGTAAAAATAAATTTTTTTAGAAGCCAAGTAAATGAAAAGCAATAGTTCGGGATTGTCCAGAAATCATGTAACCAAAATATCGCGATTTCTGAACCCCCTGCCCTCCTCTGTGACCAAAGATCAAAACTTTTTGCCAACAACAACAAAACCAGGATGATCACTTGCCCCACTCTCTCCCCCATCCTCTTGGTCACGTGATTTCTGGACAAAAAATTCGATGTGCAAAATGTACCATGATTTTAGACTTGATTTAAATGAAATTTTGTTAAAGTTATGAGTTTTAATTGTCCATTTTTCATTTTGACAATCATGAATACTTTCATTGATCGACTTTTTTAACTATTTTTTCTTATGTTAACGAATAAAAATATATGTCTTTGTTTCATACTTCAAATTTAATACCCGAAAATGATTATTTCAATTCATCATAAAAAAGAAAAAGATATTGAAAAAAATGTAGAAAAAAACAAAACAAAACAAAATCAACTGAAAATGAAAATTCTCCAGTAGTGAATGTAAGTTTTGACTTTTTTATGCTATATTTCTTTTTTTGACCGAAATTGTATTTGTTGGTTACACTTTAACATTGAAAAATGTTTTAATCTCAAGTTTTTAAGGTTGATTTTCCTTACAAAAGCATTATCAAAGGATCACATAATTTGATATTTGTTTCACTGATGTTGATTTTAATGTGTACGTTTTATAAACAACCTCCTTGTCGAGATAAACGTATTATTTCACGGCAATTACTTGAACCATGTAATGAAACAAATGTACTACCGCTGAGTGAAATTCCAAAGATTATACGTGAAATGAAAGGAATTAATAATGTAAGTATTTATAAAAAGATGTTTTAAAATATATTCATCAGCAAATTTTTTATGCCATTTTTTATGAAGTACAATATTCTCTAAATTTCAATTTTAATCATTCTACTTTTTAGCAAATACGTTTCTTTCTTGTCATCTATGGTTATGATAAGTCTAATAAGGGGGAGGAAGGATGCTTTTAATATCGTTTTATTATATCTGCAAACAAAATATTATCACAAGTACATGCAAATCTTACAGAAGCTTCTATGAATCACTTCAAACAAATTGTTAAACAACAAGAAATTCGATTTATTTGTTACAAACAAAATCTTCTAAAAAGATGTGAAGAAAAATGTAATAAAAGAAATTATAAACACATTTCAAATGGTATCTATGTTTATGTTATAGCTGCTACAATTTTACTCTTGAATTCATTATATTATATTTTAAAAGCAAGAAAATGTGAGCTATCTGATGAACAAAAAAGAGCATGCAATGATGCTTATAAATTTTCTCGAAATATTAGCATTATCCACATTTTTTTGGTAATACTGTTTATTGTTTTGCCGTATTTATTTACTTGCAATATCAAGCATTGCCCTGAAAAGTTTCCATACGAAGTATTTTATAGATTTTAATAAAACTGTAATGTTATTAATTTTGTCTCAGGAATTTTATGTGAAAATTTTTTTTGTGCAAGTGTTTTACTTAACTGCTGTTTCGTGCTTTATTGCTTATTGTAAATAAATCAAAACCTCCGTAATACGTTCGACTGCAGAAATATTTAAACACGAAAATTATTGCAACACAAAAAATGCCATAGAAAAATTTGTTTAAAAAACTAAATATTTCTTGTTGCAGCCTGCCGACGGCAGCAAAAGCATTAGCAAAAACACGTGCTCAAAAAAAGCCACAAGGCAACTAGCTAACTAAATCTTTCTATCGATTTACTTTTTATTCTTTTTTGTTTTCTATTACTTTTGTGAGCAAAAAAATATGTCATCGTTTTATAAATCCAATTTAATGGATAAATTTGATTCTCCATTAATCCCTCTTGAAAAAGACCTCCAAAAAGATGAAGACATCGAAAAAGAAAAATCTGTAGTTGAAAACCCAAAAATTCCTTTAATTCTTGTAAGTATGATTTTTTATATCACCGTATTTTTTTGCTCTTTATTGTAGCTAAAAAATTTTTTTTAAGGTTGAATATCCTTATAAGGCAAAAATTGATAATTCACACAAATCTATATTTTTCTTGGGCTTTATTTTTGGAATATACTGGTTGTGTACACTATCTTATGATCGACGTCTTGATGGTCGAGAACAGATTATTCCTGAAAGATTTCTTGATCCTTGTAATGTAACAAATGTAATGCCATTGAATGAAATTGAGAAGATTAAATATAAAATTTATGCCATTGGCAATGTAAGCTTTTATAAATAAATCTCGAAGTTGAAAATTATGTTAAAGATGAGAAAATTTGAAAATTATAAAAAGTTTCTCGTCTTTTACAGTTGCGTTAAGCAAATAGGTTTATGGGTTTTCCTGAAATTTTATTTTCAGGAAAAACAATCTATCAATGATCTAGTTGGATATGGCATGCCTGAATCGGCGAATAAATATTTGACACAAAAACTTGCAAATCTTACTGAAGCTTCTACTAATTTTAACCAACAACTCACTAAACAAAAAGAAATCCGTTTGAAATGCTTCAAAGAAAATCTAGAAGAAAAACGTCAAAAAGAAAGCATTCATGGAACGTTCAAAGAACGGGCAAATGGTATCTACGTATATCTTACAGCTTTCACCATCCTGCTTTTAATATCGTTTTATTATATTTCAAAAGCAAGAAAATGTGAACTATCTGCTGATCAAAAAAGAGCATGTGACGGTGCTTTTCGCTTTTCTCGAAATGTAATTATTTGCCACATTTGTTATGTTTTACTGTTTATGATTGTTTTTCCTTATTTTGTACATCGCAGTTTTGAACATGGTCTTAAAAAGTTTCCGCATAATCTATTTTTATCACTCTGATAAAATTTTATAAGTTTTATTTTCTTATCTCAGGGATTTAAAACATAATCTCGATTTTTTGTGTGTTTTATGTGATATCGAATAATAAATATAGTGCTGATACAAGTAATATGTTACTCAATGTAAGAAAATATAGAAAAAATAAAGTTTGTTTTATCATTTCGGTGAAAGCAGTAATAATAAAACAGTACTATTTTTGCGGCAAAAAATGCCATGAAAATGTTCAAATAAAACTGTGTCTTTTTATGTTGCAACATGCCGGCTGCAGAAAAAAATGATGGCAAATGGATATGCCACATGCCTGTTAGATCTTTTCATCGATCGAGTTTTTATTCTTTTTTGTTTTCCAACGTTTTTGTGATTAAAAGCAATGTCATCATTTTATACATCAAATTTAATGAATGGTTATGAATCTTCATTGATTCCACCAGAAAAAGATCTTCAAAAAGAGGAAAGCATCGAAAAAAATGAAGCAAATGAAGCTACTGAAAATCTAAAAATTCCTTTAAGTAAAGTAAGTTTTTTTGCTTCTTATTACTGAATGTAAACAAAATTTTCTAGGTTCAATATCCTTACAAAGCCATAATTGATGCATCACAACGTATAATAGTGGGTAGTGCATTTATTTTTATGGTTTACTGGCTTTACAAACTGCCTTCATCTGAAGGACGTCTTGATAGTAGAGGAAATATTATTCCATCAAAATTTCTTGACCCATGTAATGCAACAAATATTCTATCATTAGATGAAATTGAAAAGATAAAAGAAAAAATGGATGCAATTAATGATGTAAGTAACTTAATAAGGCAAAAAAATGGGGTTTCTTTCTTGTCTATAATGTTATATCTTATATTTAGTGTTATTGCTAAAATTTTCAGGAAAAACATTCTATCAATGTTGTAGCTGGATATAATATGTCGTCTTCTTCTGCAAATGAATATTTATCTCATAAGCTTGCAAGTCTTACAGAAGCTTTAAATACTCTTAACAATCAAATTGGAGAACAAAAAGAAATTCGTTATATTTGTTACAAGCAAAATTTAGAGAAGCTATGTGAAGATAGAAGTTATCGTGAACAATACAAATTATTTGCAACTGGTATTCATGTATATATTGTCTGTAATACCATCTTACTTTTAAATTCATTTTTTTACATTCTAAAAGCAAAGAGATGTGATTTATCTCCAGTACAAAGAAAAGCTTGGAATCAAGCATTTAGTTTGTCTTTTTTAATTATTGGTAACCATATTCTTTTCGTATTATATTTGGCTGTTATATCTTACTTATTCCCTTGTAGTATTGACGATGATCTTAGAAAGTTTCCCATGTAATTTACTTATTTAGCTTTTATGAAATAATATTGTTTTTTTAATATATCTCAGGAATTCAAAACGTTTCTTTTGTCTAAATCTTGTGTTTCTCGTGTGATATAGAAAACTAATATATCTGTTACAAGTAGCCCGTTAGGTACTGTAAATAAATCAAAAACTTCTTAAATAAATTTTTTTATCACTACGATGTGAGCTGCAACAATAAAAAAAACATCGCAAGCAAGAAAATATGCCAAAGAAAAAATAAATACAACAGCCACTTTTTTGTTGAAACTTGCGATCGACTGCAATGGCAAAGGGTTGTGTGTTGTAAAAATGCCATATGCCAGTTAAACCTTTCCATCGTTTGTCTTTTTGCTTCATTCTTGGTCACTATTTTTGTGAATAATAAAATATGCCAGCGTTTTACAAATCAAATAGAATGGACAAATATGATTCTTTCTTAATTCCGCCTGATAGAGATCTAAAAAATCAGGAAAATGTCGAAAAAAATGGATCTGATATTGAAAAAAACAAGATTGCTGAAAATAAAAAATCTCCATCAAAAAATGTGAGTTTAGCCTTTTTGATGCCAAGATCTGTGAAGCTATTTTTTCCTTTATTATCTAAAAGTGATGAATTTTCTTTCTCATTTGCTAATACTGTATTTTTAAGCCTAATTTTCCTTACAAAAGAATAATCAAAGGATCACAATTTTTGACACTTATTGCACTTGTGGTGCTTTTAATTTATCTTCTCGTATCTGCTGCTCATAGCAAAGTACAAATTAGTCAATGGAAAAATCTTCGTCCATGTAATGCAACATATCTATTGACATTTGATGAAGTCATAAATATTGGACACAAAATTTTGGAAATTGATAATGTAAGCATTTTATACATACACAAAAAGTACACTATCCTTAAAATCTTCTTAATTTTTAGCAAAAACATTTCTTCACTATTCTGACTGGATATAATAAAACCTCCACTGTAAACAAATCTTTGGCATTAAAACTTACAAATCTAACAGAAGCTTCCAACCATCTTAACAAACAACTTGAAGAACAAATCCAGTTTATTTGTTATAAAGACATTTTTGGGAACGGTTATCAAGATAATATTTTTCAACAGATATATGATCAGTCTTCAAACGGTTTTCATGCTTACATTTTAGTTGCTACTATTCTGTTGTTAAATTCTTTTTATTATTTTTCCAAAGCAAAGAAATGCGAATTATCTCCAGAACAAAAAAGAGCATGTCAACAAGAATATGGTATTTCTATATCTCTTACCATTTATCACATTGTTGTCATAATAACAATGGTTGTTTTATCATATTTTCCTTGCTTTATTGAAAATTATCTTGAAAAATCTCCAGCTAATTTTTATTGTTCGTCGATCTTTTTTGCTTTAAATGTACTTTTTTCTCAATGTTTAGCAAACTATATTTCACGTAATATGAGTATCATATAATTTACTTTTTTTAGTTTTGATCTTAATCAGTAAAGTATACAAAAATATTACTTTCATCTCAGGAATTTTAAGTATTACTGTTCCTCAATTTTTCGCAAATGCTTTACGCATTAACAGTATTAATTCTTTTGTGTTTTATTTCAACAAAATTATAAATCTTTAAAATAAAGCTTTTTTGTATTATTCTGATGTGACCTGCAACAATAAAACAACACAAATTTGGCAAGCATAAAGAAATGCTCAAATGACAATGCATTTTTTCAGTTGGTATTTGCAAGCTGCCACAAAAACACTGACAAAGGAATGTCATGAAAAAAAAGACCACATGATATCAATCGGCTTTTTGTTTCTTTTTTGTTTTCTAATATTTTTGTGAGGAAAAAAATATGTTCTCATTTTATACACCCAATTTAATGGATACTTATAATTCTCCATTAATCCCACCTGAAAAAGATCTCCAAAAAGAAGAAGATGTAGAAAAAAATGATTCTAACGTTGAAGAAAGCAAACTTACTGAGAATGAAAAATTACCAGCAGAAAATGTGAGTTTATCCTTTTTCGTAGAGATCCGGAAAGGTGTTTTCCTTGGTTATTTAAAAGGGATAAGCTTTTCTTTTTTGATATTACATTTTTAAGGTTGACTTTCCTTACAAAAGAATAATCGCAGGATCACAATATTTGATATTTGTTGGACTTGCATTGCTCTGTATTTATTTGGGTTATAATGCGTTTTTTTTAAATACCTGTATTGACAACAGCAACGAACAAATACTTCCAGAAACATTTCTTGATCCTTTTAATTCAACTAATGAACACATTAATATTTCTTACAAAGAGGAGCCTGTGGAAATATGTGAAGAAACAATTTTTCAGAGGCAATATAAGATCCATGCAAATGCTGCTCATGCTTATATTATAGCTGCTATAATCCTACTTTTAAATTCTTTTTATTATATTTCAAAAGCAAGAAAATGTGAGTTATCAGTTGAACAAAAACAAGCATGCGATATACAATGTGAATCTTCTCTATTCCTTGTCATTCATCACATTGTTGTTGTAACATCATTGATTGTCATGTCTTATTTACTGCCTTGCAGTACTGTAGATAACCTTGCAGAAGTTCCATATAATATATTTTTTCCATTTTTATGTGGATTTATTTCTGTGTTTTTTGTTTTATTTTTGACATAATATCAATAACATATTTTTTTGATTTTATGATTTCGATGAAATCAATCATTTTTATCTCACCATAGAGGCCCCAAGTGACTCTGGAGTTGTGCCCCCCCCCCCCCCCCCCCCCCGATGAGTCGAAGCGTTCCGCGAACATTTTTTTGATCGTCTGCTATTTTCCCTTTTTTCAATGCAAAATTCAACCCAGAATCCTGAGAGAACGAAGTTATCTAAACGAATTCTGTAAACGCAGAAAAAAAGCTGATGGTCGAATAAGTATAGTTTTGCAGGGATATCAAAAAATATGGATTCTGAATCCGTCGGATTCAGAATCTTCCTAAAGGTTTTCCTGCTTATGACGGTGATTCCGGCTTCAGAATCCATAAAAAATAAAAAATTTTTGTTATCATTGTAATCAACTCGCCGAGGCGCATCCGATGATACCAAATTTGTGATTTTTGAAGCAACTTTGAAAAACGTGGTATCAGGATTCAGAATCCGTCGGATTCAAAACTCTTACAACAAAAAATTCTTAAGAAAATACTTTTTAAAAAACTGCATCTTTTTTTGTTGCATACTGCCAGCGGCAGCATTAGCAAAGCAATGGGCTCAAAAAGTGCCACAAGGCAACTAGCTAGCAAAACCTTTCATCGATTAATTTTTTGTTTCGCTTTTTTTGTTTTCCTTTATTTTTGTGAATAAAAAACAATGTCGCCATTTTACAAATCTAATTTAATGGATACTTATAATTCTCCATTAATACCACCTGAAAAAGATATCCAAAAAGAAGATGTTGAAAAAAATAAATCAAACGTTGAAGAAAACAAAACTACTGGAAATGCAAAACGGGCATCAACAAATGTAAGCAAAATTTTTTAGCCTCAAAATCTGTACAAGTATTTAATGAATAAGCCATAAGTGAAGCGTAAGAGTTAATTTCAATAACTATTTTAATATTTTTAAGGTTTACTTTCCATACAAAGGCATCATAAAAGGTTCACATTATTTAATATATGCTGCACCAATACTATTTATAATTTATATGTTTTATAAAATGCCTCCTCGTGAAGGTGGACGCCTAGACGGTCGAGGACAAATTATTCCAGAAAAATTCTTTGATCCGTGTAATGCAACAAATGCCATATCATTAGATGATATTGAAAAAATCAGAAATAAAATTCGTTTAATTAATGGTGTAAGTTTTAAAATAAGTAAATTGTTCTCAAATTTTAATGCCATAATCATAAAATTTTCAGGAAAAGCATTCCATTAATGTTGTAGTTGGATATAATATGTCGACTTCTGCAAATGTTTATTTAGCACAAAAACTTGCAAATCTTACAGAAGCTTCCAATGCCCTTTACCAACAAATTGAAGAACAAAAAGAAATTCGCTTTAACTGTTACAAGAAAAACCTCGAAAAACGATGTAAAGAACAAAGTTTTTCTGAGCAGTTTAAAACCCTTGCAAATGGCGTTTATGTTTACTTTATAGCTGTAACAATTTTACTTTTAAATTCATTTTATTATATTTCAAAAGCAAGAAAGCGTGAATTATCTGATGAACAAAAAAGAGCTTGCGATCAAGCACATTGTTCTTCTCAGCTTATTATCTTTCATCACATTTTTTGTGGAGTATTTATGACTGCTATGTCTTATTTCTTTGTTTGCAGTGTTGACAGTGATCTTGATAAGTTTTCTATGTAATTTCTTTTTTTCTTTAACGAAATTATAAAACTTTTATTGTTCTCAGGGATTTTTAATGTTTTTTTTTGACTTTTATTATGGATAACAAAAAATGGCAAGTCTGTTGCAGCAAAAGGTTAGCGAACGGAGAAGGGCTGTAAGAAAGACGAGTCAGCAAATAGACAAAAAATTTTAACTAACGTTCAACCTTTTTGAAAGACAGATATAAAAATATGAAAAAACAGCAGAACAAGTTGGAAACAAACTTAACAGAAAATCTCCATAGAAAAGAACAGTTTATCCACACCTGCCTCATCCTAGGTTACAGACAAAAATATGCCAAATGCAGGTGCTCAAAAATTGGCCTCACATCGATCCACTTTTTTCTTTTTTTTGTGCTTGTTTTTTTACTCTTAATTTTTACCATTAAAAAAGCCATGCCATCTTTTTATAAATCAAATTTAATACAAGGCCATCATGATTCTTTGCTGATTCAAGCAGAAAAAGTTATCAACGAAGAAAAAATTATCGGCGGAAGTGATGATGCAAATATTGAAGCAAATTTTACAGGTGAAAATAAGAAAGAAGAACAGACATTACCCGTAAGTTTAATATTAGTTTATTTGAGTTTTTTCGTTATGTCGATTTAGTAGCGCAAAAATTTATTTTTTTAAGTTTTCTTATCCTTGTTCCTGTATTGTATTCACAGCAATATTCTTGATAATGCTTTTAAAAATTATTGTTTGCATTTACATGATTTACTTGTTAATTCCCGTTGATTTTGATCGCTTTGACCGTTTTGGAAATATTATTCCACACAAATTTTTTGAACCTTGTGATTATCAACATTTAATATCGTTAGATGAAGTACAAAAGATTAAAAATGAAATGCATGCAGTTGATTCAGTAAGTTATTACTATACAATGACCAAATTTGTTAACAGAAACACGAATCAAATTTTGACAAAAAAATTTAAAAATCTTACTGAAACTTCCATCCACCTTAACGAACAATTTCAATATCAAAAAGATGCCCGTTATTCCTGTTTTAAAGAAAACCTCATTAAAAGATGCGAAACTAAAATTTTAATTGCATTTTATAATACCTGTCCAACATTTTTTCATATTTATGCTATTATCATTTCAATTCTTACATTGATTGCGTTGTTTTTAATTTTAAAATCAGGAAAATGTGAATTATCACACGGCCAAAAAAAATCACGTTTCGCTGACTTAACCATGTTTGTCTTTATTGTCGTCATAAATATTGGTTTTGTAACAGGTGCTTTCATTGAAAAACACTTTTTTCCATGTAACGCTCAATATGATCTCCAGAAATTTTCTTTTTAATTCACTATTTAATGTTTGGCATACCTTCTTATTGTCTTTTTATTATTTTATCGAAGTTCTTGAATAAAGAAATTTTGTATCAATTTTGTCAAAATAAATTGGGAATAAAAGGTTCTTCTCAAATGATTAACATTAGCCACATTTTTAGTGTAAAATTTATGCTTTTTTTATTCCTTTTTTTACATTGCAACATTTAACATTATTTGTGACATTTTTCTATGTAATAAGTTTTCTACCTCTGTGACGAAATCGCTCTACTATTTTTACAGTAGTTTATGGTTTTTGTGGTCAAAAAAAGAAGAATGTCCTGCAAATTGCAAAAATAAATGCTAGTACGTATCAAAGGGGTTAGTTAGCAAATAGAGAATAGGAATGAGAAAGGCGACATGCTAAAATAATGAACCTTTTTACTCCATTTTTGGCAAATATTCAGCTCTTTTGACAGTAAGTGCAAACAGGTGTGTGTGTATTTTTTGTGTCAAATTGCGCTGGTGGCCGAGGAAAAGCATTAACGAAGTAGTGTGCTCAAAAAAGTGCCACCTAACAACTAACCTGTGATCGATCGACTTTTTATTATTTTTTTCATTTTTGTGTCTCAAAAGGATGCCATCTTTTTATAAGACAAATTTAATTGATAAATATGACTCTTCATTAATTTCACCACAAAAGGATCCCAAAAAGGTAGAAGATGTTGAAAAAAATGAAGCGCATCCTGAAACAAATAAAACACATCCAGGAACTTCATCAAAAAATGTAAGTTTGTTTTTTTACATCCACTTTTTAGCTCTTATTTTAGGTCCAATATCCCTACAAATCCAGAGTTCATTGGTCTCACAATTTGATGATTATTGCTTGCTTTGTTTTTCTATATTACTGGGCATTCACAATGCCGCCACGTGATGGACGTTTAGATAGCAAAGGACATATTATTCCACAAAAATTTCTTGATCCTTGTAATGCAACAAATGCTATTCCATTAGATGAAGTTGAGATGATTAAAGAAAAAATTGCTTCAATTAATGATGTAAGTGATTGAAAAAGACATATAGTATTTTACATAATAGCCCTCTAGACCTTCACTGGAGGAAATAAGATAAAAAAAAGACACCTTTAATCAAGTTATATATGCACTTATTTAAACCATATTTTTCAGCAAAAGCATTTCATCAATAATGTAATAGAATATAGTATGTTTGCATCCACAAATGAATATTTCAAACAAAAACTTGCAAATCTCACGGAAGCTTCTACTACCTTTACAAAACAACTTGAACAACAGAAAGAAATCCGTTTTATTTGTTACAAGCAAAATCTAGAAGAGCTATGCGAGAATCGGAGCCTTCTAAAAGAATATAAACGAGTGACAAAAAGTTTTCATGCCTACGCCATTGCTGCTATCATTTTATATTTGAATTCATTATTTCACATTTCAAAAGCCAGAAAATGTGGGTTATCACCAGAGCAAGAAGAAGCTATCAGCATCGATTATTGGTTTTCTCATTTCATTATCATTCTCCACCTTTTATTTGTATTGTTTATGTTAGGTTTATGGTATTTAATCCCTTGTCCTTTTCCATGGGATCTTAAAAAGTTTTCTATCTAATCTGCTTGTTTCACTTTGATGGAAGTGTGTCGTCTTATTTCAGGGATTTTAAGTGTTAGTATATAAATTTGCATGTCTAATAAATAAAATATGATAAATTCTAAAAAAAATAAAAAAAGAAAAACATTGCTTTGTTAAACAAGTATTAAATTATTCTACAATCAAAAATAAGCAAAGTTTTGGTCAATGTTTTTAATTTGGTATCTTGTAGAGAAGTGATGCCGGTAGAGACTGCTTTTTACATTCAAGTAACAATAATAGTAAATGCAAATGGGGGGGCACTAATAAAGTAAAAAGACTAGTTTTATGCTTTACATTTTTCGAAAATTTTTAAGAAATTTCGAGAAGTTAATCAAATGTATCAACATCAGCGACAACCAAATATTGTAAACTGCGAGGATTGGTTGACGTGGGAAACAAATGATTAAAAATTTTTTTAAAAACGAAGCTGAAAGTTAATCGTTGTCGTTGTCTTGTGTTTCTGGACATAAATAAACAGTACATCCGCTATAATGGTGATAAAGGGCAATTGAAAATCTAAAATAGGAAAATGTTAGTTTCGCAAAACTTTATTTGGGCGAAAATCTCGTCTCGCCCGGGCGACGACATCCTTTCGCCCAGGCGATGGCGGACGAAATCGCCCGGTTGTTTTGCCAGCCCGCATCCCTACTTGCGATCAAGCACATTGTTCTTCTCAACTTATTATCTTTCATCACATTTTTTGTAGAGTATTTATGACTGTTATGTCTTATTTCTTTGCAGCTGTTTGCAGTGTTAAACGTGATCTTGAAAAATTTACAATGTAATAATTTCATTTTTCTTTAACTAAATTGTACAATTTTTTTGTTCTCAGGAATTTTAAATGTTTATTATTAATTTTTTTCTCATTTTTTTCAGGTGATATTTTATAGTAATTTCTTTAATTATTATTACAAATAGCCTATTAACTGAAAATAAACTGAAGTTAGGGGCTGTCCATAAATTACGTTATCGTTATTTTCGATAAAACCCTGTACATCAAAGGCAGATAAAAGGCGGCACGGTCATTTATCCCACCCACCCAGATAACGTAATTTATGGACAGACCCTTGGTTTTTATTTTTGTCCTTTATTATGGATCACAAAAAAATGCCAAGTCTGTTGCAAGTAAAAGGTCAGCGAACATAGAAGGACTGTAAGAAAAACGAGTCAGAAAAAAGACAAAAATTTTTAACCAACGTTAAACCTTTATGAAAGACAGATGAAAATCAAATGAAAAAGAGTCTTGTTTGTTCCAACTTGAGCAAGCAACAAAGAAAGCACTAGCAAAACAATGGGCTCTAAAAAAGTGCCATCTGACGACAAAAATTTGATCTTTGTTGTTCTTCCTGGTTAAAATGATGCCATTATATTACACTTCCAATCCAAGGGATAAATTTGATTCTTCATTAATTCCATCCGAAAAAGTGGTGAAAATACAAGAAGACATCGAAAAAAATGACACAAAAGCTAAAACAAATAAACTTATTGAAAATTCAAACATTACTATCCTATGTGTAAGTTTAATGTTTTATTTTCTCATTGGCAATACTGGATTGCCAGCTATTTCTTTTGTTGGAACTTTTATTAATTTTAAATTTTCCAGGTTGAATATCCTTACAAAACCAGAATTATTTGGTCACAGATTTTAATATTTTTTACTGCATTTGTTTTTATCTGGTCTTGTGGCATGCCTCTTCGTGATGAATGTCTAGATAGGAAAGGACAAATTATTCCTGAAAAATTTCTTGATCCTCGTAATGCAACAAATGTAATGCCATTAAATGAAGTTGAGAAGATTAAAGAAAAAATTGCTTTAATTGCTTCCATAAAAAAGTTTTTATATTGAAAATCACAAAAAGTATTTTAGGGTTTTAATCACATGTTTAAGGCTTAACTTTCAGGAAAAGCATTCAATCAATATTGTAAATGGATACAATATGTCAACTTCTGCAAATGAATTTTTAACTAGCAAACTTGCAAATCTAACAGAAGCTTCCAACACTCTCAACAAACAACTCGATGAACAAAAAGAAATTCGTTTCCCCTGTTTCAAACAAAATCTCAAACAAAAATGTAGAGATGGACATTTTGTTGAATCATATAAACAAGCTCCCCACGCTTTTAATGTCTACATTCTGATTGTCACAATTTTGCTTGTAAATTCATATTATTACATTTCAAAAGCAATGAAATGTGAGCTAACTGATGAACAATATACTGCTTGTAGTTTAGCACATGGGTTTTCTTCAATGATAGTAATTTTCCATGTCTTTCCTGTAATAATTGATGTTGTTGTGACACATTTTGCACAATGCCGTTTCGAACATGATTTTGATAAGTTTACTACGTAATTTTTTTCTCATTTTGGCAGTTTTGCATTAATTATTTAATAAATTTTAGTTTATTATGCTTTTTTTCATGTTGGAAATAATATTCTCTTAAAATTGAGATATACAGAAGCAGTATTCTAATATGCAAAATATATCATAATTACATGCTTAAGTTTAGCTTTTTTTGGCAGGACAGACCCGTCTAATAGAAAAAAAGAAAGTTAAAGAAAAAAAAGAAACGTAGAAAAATTTTATTCGCACCTTTCCCTTTGTTCTTTTTTTTGCAGAGAATCATTTTTCATTCCTATTCCTTTGTTTTTCTATTGTCTTTTTGAGCTTAATCTTAAAAACCTGATATCTTTTTTTAAAATTTATAAATTAAAATAATGCTCTGGTCATCTTTAGATAAGGGACTAATAAATCGATCTATCAAATAATCACAAAAAAAGATAACATACATGCCGAGATTTCGGGCTTTGAAAAAGCCCAAAAGAAAGAAGATGCGAAAAATTTTGTTTTCACACCTCTCTTTTTTCTTCCTTGTAATGTAGAACATGATCTTTAAAAATTTAGTTTTTAATGTACTTTTTTGGCATATTTTTTATTGTCGTTGTATTACTTTTTGATTAATGTGTTGTAGCAGTCTCATTTTAAATGATAATTGAAGTAAAGCAGATCTTGAGTTGTAAAGAGATGGTAAAGAAGAATACAAGAAGTATATCAATATTTCGCTATTATTTTTATCATCTCTTCCCGTCACAAGATATCTTTTTTTTTTCAAATATTATTACTTTCTCAAAGATCTTGAATAAAGCGATTTTGTTGCAATACGCGTGTTTATATTTGAAATGTTTGAAAAAATAAAATTTCCCACAAAATAAAGAAAGAAAACCAATACTATGCTACACTAATAATTTGTTATTCCACAAATATAGGCGTGCATTTATTTGTTACATAAACTTTCTTGATTTATGACCTGGTAATGAATTTGCGTCTGCGGTAATGTTTCTAAAACCGTCTAACATTGAATGAAAGTATGGGAAACGGTGAGAACTAATAAAGTAATAAAACTTGTTCTTTGCCGGCTGCTGAATCTTCCTTCCTTTTGTTTGTTTTTGCCGAAAATTCTTGTGTTTAAACGGCAAACATAAGACAATCGATCTTTTTGTTATTCCGTTTTTGCCAATCAGTATATTGCCATTATTAAAGTTTTGCTCAAAAATTCTTTTATTATAATCAAATTTAATGGATGCTGATGATAACGCTTTATTGCTTCCACCTGAAAATGATCAGAAAAGAGAAGAGAAAAATATTGAAAATAATGAAACCCATAATGGCGCACAAAAAATTAAAAAGGATGAAACACCGTTAGCTGAAGTAAGTGTTGCACTTTAGCTCCTTAATAAGATGTTTTTCTCGAATAAAAAAATTTCAGAATTGCTCCGACGTCAATACTATATACAAATTAATATATTTAATGCTTGCTTTATTTGTACTTTATTTGTTTTATTTTATTTATACTCTATTATCTGATCCTAATTATGGAGCAATTGATCCTCTAGAACAGTGTGTGACAAAATCATTAAATGAAATTTATGTGATAAAAGATAAAATTGCTGCCATTGATGCGGTAAGTGCTCTCTAAATGTGAAATAACTGAGCTAAGCTAGGTATTTTTAAACTTAATAAGATGCAAATGATTAGTTATAAAGAAAAATTACAACGAACTGAAAAGATTTGTCTTTGCTCACAATTTTTTTTATTAATGCTAGGAAAAAAACTGATTACAAACTTATCATACTATTAGTAACCATAAATATTGAGGTAAAAACGTTTGCTATTGTCTTTTCGTCATATGAGAAAACATGCGTTGCAATTCCGTAGGGTTGTCTAGGAGTACTAACAAATCTGTCAACTTTTTTAGTTTGACAATTATTAAAATATTTGTGTAATTTCAGGAATTAAACTGCATCAATACTGTTGCAAAATATGATATATCCAATTTTACAAATGAATATTTAGCACAAAAACTTGCAAACCTCACCGATGCTTCCATCATCCTTACAAAACAAATTGAAGAACAAAAAGAAATCCAATTTATTTGTAGCAAGCAAAAACTTGTAAAATACTGCAATGAAAGAAGTCTGTCAAAGTTTGTTGAAAAAATGAAAGTTAGCATTGATATTTACATGAGCGTTTTTATAATACTTTTTATAATTGCATTGTATTATATTCAAAAAGCAAAAAAATATGCTTTATCCGCAGATCAAAAAGAAGAACTTGGCACAGCGGTAACAGTTTTAAAAGGTTTTCTTGTTCAACATGTGATAGCTATATTGTTTTGGGTGCTTTATGTTTATTTGGTTCCCTGTAGTACCGAAATCAATGCTGAAAATGCAAAATTTTTAAAATCAGATGTGAGCGCAAAATTCGAATTCTAAGGGATCGTCCAGATCTGACGTCAGCAGTTTTAGGGGAGAAAGGGGGTCAGCCAAAATCTGATTTTCACCTTAATCTATGAGGAAAAAGTGCTGATGTAGGGGATCAAAATTTTGAAAAAAGTGCTGACGTCAGATCTGGATGCTCCCTTAACTCTTTTCTTGTCTTTAATGAATTACTTTGATCTTTGCCAAAAATCTATAAACATTAATATCAGCATAACTATCGGCTTGGACAAACACATTCGTTTTTATGACTATTCATTTTGCGTGTGTTTATGTTAAATATTTATTTTATTATGGAATCATCTAATAAAAGTTTCTGCAATACTGGTTTTTTTAAATTTGTTTAATTTTTTTCCTTAAAATTAATTAAATCGAAAAAATCTGCATTTTGTTTTTCTACTATCACTCTAATAACGGCATAATTTCTTTTTGCATGTTGCTTTTTTTTAAAAAAAATGCCAGAGAACAGCTTTTAAAAAGAGTGTCGAAAAAGGCAGCTCTTTTATCGATTTGCTTTTTACTTGTTTTTCTATTTCTAAATAACTTTTTTTTGTTTATTTCTATTCAACAAAAATGTCTTCATTTTATAAATCAAATTTAATGGATAAGTATGATTCCTTATTAATTCCATCTGAAAATGATCTCAAAAAAGAAGAAGAAGAAAGTATTACAAGCGACGATGTTGATCTTGAAGGAAATGAAGATGGTAATTCACCAGTGCTATTGACAAATGCAGTTGTAAGCTTACATTTTTTGCTATTATCTGAATCCTCAAAAAATTTTGTTTTTAACTAAACAAATTTAAGTAATATGCAAAAATAAGTAATAATTCAATTTTTAGATTGATTATCCATACGGAAAGCAATTGTATGGATACAGTATTTTTTTAAGTATTATATTTCTTGCATTTATTTTTTACGTAATTTCATTTACCTTCGAGAGGCCAGGACGTTTAGAGCATGGTGAGATTATTCCAAAAAAATTTCTT
This sequence comes from Panagrolaimus sp. LJ2400, assembly GCA_024447215.1. Taxonomy (NCBI): domain Eukaryota; kingdom Metazoa; phylum Nematoda; class Chromadorea; order Rhabditida; family Panagrolaimidae; genus Panagrolaimus; species Panagrolaimus sp. LJ2400. The sequence continues at coordinate 119,506 of JAMRYA010000050.1, read as the reverse complement.
GATCCTTGTAATGCATCTGGTTTAATATCCTTTGATGAGATTGAAAAGATTAAAGAAGAAATGCAGGCAATTAGCGACGTAAGCTATTCTTTAAACAGCACGAACCTACTAAAACATGTTACAGTTAATCATAATAATTTTTTTAGAAAAAGAATTGCATTAATTCTGTTGCTGAATATAATATATCAACTTTTACAAATGAATATTTGACACAAAAACTTGCAAATTTAACTGAAGCTTCCAACACTCTTAACCTTCAACTTGAAGAACAAAAAGAACTTCGTTTTCCGTGTTACAAAACAAATCTTGAAAAAAGATGTGAAAATCAAAATATACAAGGAATTTATAAACAAATTCCAACATTCTTTCATGCTTATGCTATTTGCATTCTCATTCTTCTTTCTGTTCCATATTCCTTTGCGATAAAAGTAAGAAAAATGGAATTAACTGCTGATCAAAAAGTTGCTTTTAATAGAGCATTAAGCTTTTCAAACATGATTTTTTGGCAACATATTCTTTTTGTAATATTGATGATAGGGATCTCATATTTGGATTTCTGTGATGTTGAAAAAGATCTTGAGAGATTTACTTTATAATTTACTTCCTACTTTTTCTTGAACTTGTCTTATTACTTTTGTTTATTGTTACCTCAGGGAATTTAATGTATAAATGTGCAAATATTTGTATATTTTTTATCTGTTATTATTAACTTTGCGGAAATTAAATAAAATGTCTTAATACATATCAGAGAAAAAATGCAGATTACATTTATATAACTTTATGCCTTTCAACAATCTTTAAAAAAAAGCAATGTTTTTCCCATTCCTGCTTGCATGCTGCAACAAAAAGCCAGCAGAACCATAATGTTGCAAAAAAGGGAAGCTGCTAAAACAAGTTTTACCAAAAGAAAAGATTGTTTGTCAATGTTAATATTTTAATAACACTTATGTAAAAATTATCTTTAAGTATTGTTCAACATATATTTTATTCATCATTGTAAAATCTCGACAAACTGAAATTACAGCAATCACAGAAACTAGAATCGTTTTTGTACCAATCAAATATGGCATCAGCTGATATATTAATTCCAGTGGATAAACAAGAAAGTGAAGAACAAGCAGTAAATTCTAATATTCATCCCAAAAGTTCAACACCAAAAGCTGACAAAGAAGTAAGACAAAGTTTAATATGTTTCTATCACTTTTAATTATTACAATTTTCAGGTTAATTATCCATATAAATATGAGATAGAATTATTGTTGAGTATTATAGCTTCATTTGCTGTTGTCTATTGTGGTTACCTTTTTATATTCTATGGAGGATATAGACTTCCACAGCCATTAGATTACATGGAACCTTGTAATGCAACAAATTTAACAACAATTAAAAACTTTAATGGCATGAAAGCTGAAAATAAAAAGCTTGAAGAGGTAATAGTTGCAATAATATTATTACAGTTGTTTGTAGAGGTCCACATCTGAGATGCCATATTTTGCTTAAATACTTGTTCTGATATGGGATAGTTAGAGACAAAAATGAGCGGCAGAATCCTTTATCTGTGGATTTAATAGATAAATGGATATAGATAATAAATAGCTGACGACGGCTATTTTTGTTATAAATTATCCAAAATTCTGCAAATATTATAAATGTATTATTAATGGATTATTTAAGTCGTCCTTGCAATAGCTATTATACCTCTTTAAAATCATCGACATTAAGATTTTCATACAAAAATAGAACTAACTATCCTTTAGCTAGGCAAATATTTTGACAAAAAGGGCTTTTAATTACGTCATTAGTTGGGCATCAACGAGAAAAAAAGCATGTGTTTATTAACTATCCATGCAGATTAATAGCCTGAGGCTGTTAACGCTTTTGTAATAGTTTTTACTTTAAAGTTTTTCTTGTGGATTATCATCTATGATTTTTGCCTTTTGCATTAATAGCACAGTTCTTTATTGAAATATTACAACAACGTTTTTCAGGAAATGAATGCTATTACGATTGTTGCTGCATATGATATATCTGCTCCATATAAATCATCACTGCTTGATAAAAATGCTACACTTGCAAATGCTTCCGCCAAGCTAACAAAACAACTCGATTATCAAAGAACATTACGATATGAATGCTACAAAACTAATCTCTATTCTCCATGTTGCCGAATACAACATTTAATATTTTATTCTTATTGCGCTGTTATATCAGTATTAAACATATTATCAGTATTTTATGACCAAAGATCTGGTAAATGCCATCTTACGTTTGAACAACAATATGCACGTCAATCTGCTCAAATTCTTATCTTTTTATCATGCGTGGCACATTTCATTATAATGATTGTGTTTCAAGTTAAACAATATTATAATCCATGTGAAGTTTATCAAGGATATCTTGATCAGTTTTCTTTGTAAATACTTAGTTTTATGTATCTTTAAATTTTGCATGTGCCATAATTCTTGCCTATTGCCTCGGGGAATGAATTTTATTAGATTTCTACAGAAACTGTAGTACCTCTATTTAACAGTACAAATAACTTTTTAAATTGTAAAAATATGGTTTTCTCAGGATTTTTTCTATTTTTATGATATCTGTTAATAATCTATTGTTTTTGTGGTATTATAAATGCTTATTAAGACATAATTATTGTCTACTGTAAGTGACAATTATTAAACAGAGACAAACAAAAGAGAAGTTAGTTATTCAGCAATATTTTTTATTCGTCAAATAAAATAATGTTGTCATATGATTTTTTTTCTTTTTCATCCGATTTAAATTTTTATTGAAACAAATAAAAATAACCCATCGCATTGACATCATTTCTAGACATGTTGTGTTGTTGCAAAAAAAAGTAATGGCGGTCACAGCAGCTGATCATTTATCTGCCCAAGTATACAAGTACACAATTGCGTTACTTTTCCTTGTCTATTTTTAGTACAAACTACATCCATTAATATATTTCAAAACGCCTTTTTTTTATTAAAATGCCATCTTTTTAATAACTTTATTCAAATGACTTATACAAATTTAAATTATTCATTAAAGTTGTTAGTTTTAGAAAATGCGGCTTTGGTTTTCTTTAGACAAATACTTGGATGAAAAAGTTTTTCTTCACAAAAATCCACTTGATGCTGCAGCTAAAAAGGTTCGTTTAATCATAACTGAATTAAATTAATTGCATATCTTTTGTCTAAGGTTCACTTGTCAAATTATTTTACTATTTGAGGTTTTAGATTTCAAAACTTCATTATTACAAACTTGAATTATTATTATTTGCCATATTAGCAATGTTTTGCTTTTTGGTGCATTTATCAAACAATTATGTCTACCAGCCAAAGAAAGATTATCTTCCGATTGAATATGTTGATCCATGCGACTTACCAAATATTATTCCAGTCAATGAATTCATAAAATTAAAAGCAAACTTTACAAAAGCTACAAAAGTAAACTTTTTTTGTTAACAAAAAATATAAAAAGGGATATTTTAGGACCTTGAAGCACTTAACAGACTTGTCGATTTTGACCTTCCATCAAATTTTTCCTTGGTTTTATTAAAGAAAAAACAACACATTGCTAGCACCTACACTATCCTCGAAGCAGAATTTCGCTATCAAGAATCTCATAGATCTGCATGTTACACAAAAAATGTTAAGGATTTTTTTGCTGGGTTAGAACAACTTGGTCGCGGTTTTCTTTATGGATATTTTATTGTTGTCTCACTTCTTTTTGGATACATTGTTAAATGTTTTTTGGAGTTAGCTGGGTGTCATTTATCAGTTGAAGAGAGAAAATCATATTTCTCTCTTCTTTTTTGGAGTGATGTATTAGTTTTGTTTAATGCCTTGCTAGGTGTGATTGCTGTAATAGATATATTTTATCCTTTAGCTAATAATGATAAGTATTTTAAAGAATTTCCATTGTAAATCATAGAAAATTAGACCAGATCAAATTCTAAACTGCACTAATAGCTTACATAAATGGCTTTGCCTATGTTCTAGTTTAGCTGAATTCTTCAGCTTCCACGTTTTTCGTAAAGGTTTTCCTAATTACGCAGATTTTTTGTTTTTTATATTTTGGGTTAACTTGTCAAGTCGCCTTTCTGTCATTCTTATTAAAACAAATATTCTCATTTGTTACTCTACCTCAAAATTTCCTTTGCCATATATTTTTTATGTACAAAACATTTTTTCAATAAACTTTTTCTCACACGTTAATTTGTTGTTTTAGCTGTAAAAGCTTAACATTATCGTTACCACAAAAAACATTCTACGTAAACAAACTTTATTTATTCATTAACTCAGAAACCATTGCATTATCATACTGTAAGTATAACTCAAGGTTAAAATTTTGTTTATCAAAATGTCAATAGACTGCATGAAAAAGAAGTTAAAAACAAGAAAGGAAAAAACCAGCACCAAGCATCTTTTTTTCTTTTCTCTGCTAAAAGAAATGTTGCAAAAAAAAGTAAAAGAAAAAATATTCTAAAGGCTGGCAATAATAACACTTTATCGATTTTTCCTTCACTTTTTTTCTTCTTTTTTTTGTTGCCGCAAAAAAAAATATCTTTAGCAGTTTTTTTTTATTCTTGGCGAGTATTTGTTGTTTTCTTTCTATTTGTGTTTACAAAAATTGTATTTCTTTGCTTACAAGCTTTTTTTGTAGTTAAAAATGTCGTCGCTGCTTATTAGCAATGAAGAGCTGGACGAAAATGGATATCCACAAATTTATTCAAATAATGTAAATAGAGTAAGTTTGTTTTTGTTATTTTGATTAGGTTTTTTCCAAAAACTGTTCTTTCCACTGATTTTTTCAGACGGAAATTTTTTTGGAAGGATATTAACTAAATACATCTTATTTTCGTTTGATTTTGATTACCATCAATCTTTTTATGGGAGGGATTTTTTGTAAAATGAGAGTAACATTAAAATTTGTTCTTCGAAAGTTTTGTTACTGTCAAAAATGAAAAACTGCTTCTTTTTTTTTAAAAAGAAAGTAACAATAATTTTTGTTACTATCATCATTTTTGCTAAGAATATGCAAATTTTCACTAATTAATTTTTTAGCATCCCTTCCCACATCGATACAAAATTGAAGGAGCTTTAACTGTGCTTGGACTGCTATTTATTGGAATGATATTTTGTGTTACAAAATTTGTTGTAACACCACTAGAATCCCATTATCCAAATAAGTATTTGGATCCATGCAATGTACCAAATGTTACATCCGTGAAATCTTATTATAAGCTACAATACAGTGTTGATGAACTTCAAAGGGTTAGTTGTTTTTAATGTTTCGTAACTCAGCTAGTATCAGCTTTTAACAGTGACTATAGTAAGTGCAAAAAACACTCTGGAGGTTTATCGAAAACTTGAGCAACCAACAGAAAAATTTGAACCTTTTTTCGAAATACAATTTTTTTATTTGCAAACTTTTTGATAGTAACCAAATATTTTATTTTTCGTTTAATTTTGATTACTATCACTTTTTTATGGGGACATAAATTAAGAGTAAAAATAAACTTTTATTTTCGAAAATTCTGCTACTCTCAAAATTTCAATAAGAAAAGATAGTATACAGAAACGTTAAAAAGAACTGACTCAATGTTGCTCTCATATTGAATTGCTGAATCACTCACAATTCATGTTCCACTAAGCCTTTTTTATAAACAAAACTTTTTTGCTGTTATCTCATAGCTTCTATTTTCAGAAAATCAATGGCATTGATGCTGTTATTACACTAGATGTCCCACAAGAATTCTCCAAACTTCTCTTAGATAAACGAAGAACTCTCAACGATGATTACAACACAAAAATTGCAAAACTTAATTACCAAAAACAACACCGTTCTAAATGCTATGAAACAAATATCAAACATTACTTCAGTGAAATTCATGATCTACGAAATTTAATTGAAGCTTTATATTTGGTTGGGGCAGGAGTTTGTATGTTTCTTGTTAGCCATTACATCAAAGAAGCAATGAAAAATGATTTAACTCCAGAGCAGACAAAATTCTATGATGATTACAAGCATGGAATAAAGTTTTTGTCTATTCTTCATGTACTTTTTGTCATGATTTTTATTTTGGATCTCTTTTATTTTATTAAAGTTGAAAAAGCGTTTAAAAAAACTTTTCCATTGTTTGATAAGGTTTTTAGTGATGATATTCCAATGATTTGAGATGTTTTTAATGCATCGGGCGTCCAAACGAAATTCAAGGTTTTTTCGGTTTTTTAAGAAAATTAACACAAAATGTGTTTCTATGTTAAAAAAAGTAAAAAAATTATTTAGAGGGTGGATTAGTACCAATAACTGATCAAGGATATATTAAAATTCACGGCAGCCCTGAAAGGTGAAAAAAGAGAGGTGTGAAAAATTTTCATTTTCAATTTTTTTTCTTTTGTTTTTTTTGAGCTTAATGTTAAAAAGCTAATATCTTTTTTTAAAATTTATTAATTAAAAAGGGCCGAGCTAAAGTCTACATAAGATCCTAACAAATCGATCTATTTAATAATCACAAAAAAAGATAACGTTTAAGCTGAGATTTAGGGCTTTGAAAAAGCCCAAAAGAACAAAGGAAAAAAGATGCGAAGAAATTTTTTTTCACACCTCACTTTTTTCATCGTATTTTATGCTAAATGAAAATTTTGTTGGGACACCTTTTAGATGCATGAATGTAAATTTTATTGTTATTTTTTTAAGCCGTCTATTGTATGACCTACTTATGATTGATATTCAATTTGTATCTCACTTTTTTAACTTCATAAGTTTTTATATGTTCAAATTTTCGGTGGTTATGATATTTCAATAATAAGGGTAAAAAACTTTTTTTAGAATTAACGAATATTTAAGTTTCTGAAATCTGTATTAAATTTTTACCCTTAAAATAATATTTGTTAAGTTTGTTATTATTACTTGTAAAATTTTAGATTTTGCTATTTGTACGTCAATAAATAACTACCGCTTTTCATACATGTAAACTGTGACTTCAAATGGTCACTCTCTTTTTTCATACTATTTTTAGTGCATGTGGCTAAAAAAAACTTTTTTTTCAATCTTTGGGCAAGTGACGCAAATAGAATGATGCCAGCCAGCTGTTGGCCATTGGCATGTTTGTCCATTGATTGTTTCTTCCTTCTTTTGCATCTTTTTCCTAGTGACATCATTTTCTTCTTTTTTGAAGCCAGTAATAAAGCTGTGTTTAAATTGTTTTTATTAAAAAAAAAGTGTTACTGATTATGTATTTAAATGATTTATATATTACTCCAGATATCAGAGAAAAATATAAGGTAAGTTGTTTGTAAAAATCTGTTTTTTTCTTCGACTTACGCAATTAACCAATATTTATGCAAAAAAACGTTTTTTTCATTTTTAAGAAAAAATAGGTTCAGGAAAAAGAAACATTGAAAATGGATAATTTTTAGGAAACCGTAAAAAACGCCCGCCAAGCTCAAACTCAAAGCGTTCAGCCACTGCCATGTTCAAGTTCTGTTAGAATAGAACCATCACTGATCGGTGATGATGATTCAGAAGAAGCTGACTGTCCATGCACAACTAAATTTATAAGAGTTAGAGATATTGTTGTATTTCGTATTTTAAAATTTATAATTTTAGGTTGATTTTCCATATAAAAATGAAATACAAATTATCTTTTCAATATTAGCTTCTTTACTAATGCTTTTATTAATTGCTGTAGCTGCTCATAATTTGTTATTCACTGGGAAAAAATATCTTCTTCCTTGTAATGCTACAGCGCCTTTCAGTACAGTGTATTCGCTAAAGAGTAACATTGCAAAAAATTTACAAGTAAGCGTTTTTTTCCATACTATAACTTGTCTTGTTCGCTTCCATTTCCAAAAATGGAGGTGTAACTGAAAATTTGCGTTTTTAGTAAGATCAAAGAATATAACAAAAAAAAACTTTATTTAAAAATTCTAACTTTACTATCCGAGCCGTTTTTAGCATTTTTGAGATTAATAAAATATTGAGAAATGAAACATCCTTGTTATTCTAATTTAACGAAAACCGATTCAATAAGAGGAGTAACATTAATCCGAAAAAATAAAAACAAAATTTTATGATTACTTTCATCCTTTAAATTTTTAATCATAAAATTTTTTTTTTTTAGAAATTTTTATGTTTCTTATCATTTATAAGTAAACAGCTTCTATTTAATTTTAATACAAAACATTGAGAGCTAAAAAGAAAACCAACTTTTCTTTAATAAATAAGATGAAAAATTGTCAAATTTGGTTCAAAAATCTTGATTTATGAAGATTTTGGTGCCTTTTTTTTTAAAAAATAAATATTTTTAAATTGCTACCCTTTTTAGGAGATAGACTCTTTCAAAGCCGTGTTAGCACATAGCCTTTCACCAAGATCAACGAATGAATTAACATCAAAAATGAATTATTTACAACAACGAAACAAAAACATCGAAGATGAAATTACACTCTACAAAAATCAATATTTGTTATGTTATAAAGAAAATATGCTCAAATATTTTTACCATTATCCTGGATATGTCATTTGCGTATATTACGGACTTGCAGTGCTTGGATTAACTTTAATTTATTATTTATTAAGACAAGGCAAAAAGCAAATAATGAGAGATGAACAAATCAAAGCTATTAATGAAATTTCTGCTTGGGTATTTGTTGCTTGGATTTTTCATTTAATTTCAAGTGCTTTTGTTCTTTCTTTTCATCTGGAAGTTACAGAGATACACGGATATTATCGTGACAAATTTCCTTTGTAGCTGTTTTTAATTTTTGTTTTAGCAATAGAAATGCCTGTTTGATGTATGAAAATATTTTGAATAAAAAACTTTTGCAAATTTTATGTTTCACAAATTTTTGAGACTGCAATAATATCAAATGACCAAAATGCAAAAGAAAGAAAAAACATGAAAGTTGAAAGATCATCGATAAAAACATCATTAAAAGCTAAAGTGTTTTCGACGAAAATTGAGGAAATCAACAAATAACCACGTGTTCAGCTGAGGAAAAAAGCAAAAAACAATAATTTTTACAGCGTTGTGCTTACGTATAAAATAGAATATTTGGAGATGATTTTTTTTCTAACCAAATTAGATGTCATGTTGACAATATGTAGATTTTTATAAAAAAATAAACTGATGTAATAAGTTTTTAACTTTCTATCCGTGAAAAAAGTTTTTGTTTTTTAATATATGGTATTGTTCCGTTGAAAAAACCCAAACGAAAATATTTTATAGAAATTTACACAAACTATGGCCGCCGCTATTCCTGCAGCAATTGGTGATGAATTTTTGCAACAACAACAAAAAGAAGAAGAACGTCAAAGTGCTGAATGTCAAGCAAGCCCCAAGCAGTCGCAGCACAAATCAACAGATGAAAAAATTGAAATTCCAGAAAAAGATGTTGAGCCTCTTTTAACAGAAGAATTAATTGAAAAAGCACATGTACAATCTATTTAATATTTTTTTAAATTTCCGTAACAATCTGTTTTTATCTGTGATTTATTGGTAAAAAAAAATAAACTGAAAAATTTTTTGAGTTACTGCGAAATTTTTGTTGACTGTGGTTTTTCACTATAATATTTTTAAAACAATTTTAAACATAAAAAGCTTTTCTACATTTTTTTTGCTTCATAAATCTTTAACTCATTAAATACAGTATTTTGCCATAATTGATATTCAAAAGAGCAAAAATTTAAACACGTGCCAGACTTGCAATTATCGTTAATTTGTTTAAAAAGTATAAAAAAATAATTATTCGAACATTCAATGACCGTCTAGAATACATTTGAAAAAATTCGATCCTACAATACTCCAAAAAGCCATTAATATTCTATCTCAATGGTGTTCAGAAAATTCTATGTCTCTCAATGCTTCTAAAACTATACATGTTCAATTTGGACCAAAAAATTCTGTTGCAAAATATTACATAAATGATATTCCAATTGTTCAAAAAGACGTAACCAGAGACCTTGGATTATATATTAAAAACGATTTAACTTTGGATTCCCATTTTGATAATATTGCTGCAGCTGCAACTGGAAAAATGTTTTCCATCTTTCGAAAAGTCATCACAAATGATTCAAAAATTCTTATTAAAATTTTTAATACTTATATTCGTCCAAACTATGAATATGCTTCACCCATTTTCAATATATCTCAAAAGCAATCTATTGAAAAATTAGAAGAATTGCAAAAATTATTCACCAGAACTCTGTATCAAAGAAAAAATCCTCACGTGAAATATTATGATGTTCCTTCATATTCTGAACGACTTAAATTATATGGAATGAAATCGCTTCAACATCGACGAATAATTGCTGATATTATGATTGCGTATGATATGATGAAAACTCACCCAACTGATCGACTGGATTTACATTTTGTTCCCTTCAAAACAAGAAACACAGGACACTACTCTACAAAAACTACAATAAATACCAACAAATATTCTGATCTCCATTTCTCTTCCAGAATCTGTCCAATCCTCAACAAATACAAAATAAATCTTCATGAATATGAAACGCCTACAAAACTTCGAAATTTTCTTGAAAATATTGACTTTTCTGAATTACTTATTTATTAATTGTTTTTATTGTATATTCTTTCCAAAACTACTTGTGTACTCTAATTTTTCGTTATTACTCAGCTTCTCTTATATAATCATAACAATAACTTTTTTGGATTCACTGTCGGATGGCCTTAAAGTGAAGACAGAGACAGATAATGTGTATGCCCTGTTTGGTTCTTACTCTTCATCCATCTCATTCTTCGATGACTAGTGTTTCCCTTCGTGTCTAACTCAACCTTAATGGCTGGTGTGATAATGAAAAATTAAATAATACACATTTTTCGGTATTTAAAATAACTCTTTATTATTTGCTTTATGTTTTAATTTTTCTATTGTATGTTATTCTTTTTTGTTTCTCTTTGTTATCTTTGCCCACTCAGTCTTCAGGAGTGAAATGAATTAAATTAAATTAAATTAAATTAAATTAAATTACATTAGTACAAATAAAATTGAGAAAAAGATAAGAACATTGATCAAAGTTGAAAAATCGCGTGAAATTACGTCAAAGCAAAAAATAATACAAACAACATCAGATCACAGACATGCTTTTTTAGAAATAACGATATTTCAACTTTTTATAGTCTCAATTTCATTTATTGTAAAAATTATTATTTTTAGGGTTTTTTAATCATTATTTTTCACAATGGCAGTTGCACCATTACAATTTTTAAAAAATGAAACTAATGTTAAAGAAGATGACAGTAATGTTTCTGAAATCCCAGTACCTCAACTTAATAACGAAAAAATCAAATCTAACAATCAGTGTTAACATTTTGTTGACATCAACTATCATAGAAATGTCAACAAAATGTTAACGGATGTCATGATTGGAACTCGATTTATTTGATAAATATTGTTTTATTACCTTTTTGTTAAATACTAATAAAATACATGTCTGGAATTACATAAAAAATAAAATTAATCTTTTTTAGAAGAGCTTAAATCAGATCAGCAACTTCATCAATCATTTCTTTATTGTCTTTATCAATATGCTTTTTCCAAGTTTCATCTTTTGTTGTATCTTCTTGTTTGCCGTCATCTTCTTTTTCTTTTCTCTTTGAATCTTTTTCTATTTCATCTGGTAACATAAATTCATCATTTATTGGTGCAGGACGTGGAGTTGACATAATAATAAAAAATTGTTATAAGCTGTTGAAATAAGCAATCAGCAAAACTGATATTGATTCTTTTTCTCTCACTCTGCTTTGTGTTTTCTGACATTTCTTTTAGTGATTACTTTGATTGTTTTTGTTTAGAGCCGTGACTGAAACAAAACAAGCGTTTACTTTGTTTTATGATAAAGCAACACAATCTTTGTTAAGTGAGAAATACTTCTAATTTGTTAGCTGTTACTTTTGGAACACAGAAAACCATGAGCACAAATATGTAAAAGTTAATAGTTATAATTGATTGGATTAAGCTCATGTCACAGTATCTTAAACGGTTATACTTCCCTGTCTGTTCATTAAAACATTAAAAAAGCAACTTTGTATTAATTATTTTTAAAAAAAAAATTGTGAAATATAATTGTGCACTTTATGTATGCACTTATTAATCAGACTAAAACACAATTATATTATTACCTAAATCCAATGAATGAATTTTGTCACATGAAATTATTAAAATTTTTTGTCAAACGTGTTACAGACTATGACTATCAATGATTCACGAAAGGTTTTGTATTTAATTTTCATAACTCTGCAAGCCAAGCATCAAATTATACCACTTTTCGATTTTGTATTAATGAAAGTACAAAAAACTGAACTTTTATTAAAGAAAATTTGCATGTCTCGGTCACTACATTTTTAGCCGCATTTCATAATTATGAAAATATTGGATTTACTTATTCAGCTTTCACATGAGACAAAAAATGAACTTTAATTTTATAAAATAAGCTTTTTTTTAAAAGTACGATTTTTGAATAAATTTACAGTACTACGGCAAAGCCAAGCCAAGCCAACCAAGCATTTAATTATTTCTTTTTTAAAAAATTTAGCCATTTAGAATTAATTCTCTCCAAGTGCAATTAGTTTAAAATTTATAGAAAATTGTATTTGCGTATGTGAATTAATTATTGAACAGCTACATATATTTATTTTTTTAAAAAAAAGTTACTAAAAATGACTGCATAAGTATTGTAATCCGGAATCCGGATAGAAGAAATCTTAAAATCTATGCTGCAGTTAAAAAAGAGATAAGTTATAGAATAACGAAGGCCCTGTAAAAAGCTTTTTGCAAATCTCAAGAATTTGGCCATGATATCGCAATATTTGGAATTGCCATAAATTATTGGTAAAACTGGAATCCATGGTATCCAAAAAATCCTATTGATATTAGCTTCCCTTGTAATTTATTTAAAAAAGCAATTTTTGAGAAAGAAATACCGTAAATGCTCTAATAGAAGCGCAGTAAAAAGGTGTTACGAAAAAATAAAAGCGAATCTGAAATAGAAACGCATCATAAAGCAAAGGGGTCACAGAAAATAAAAAATTTGATTTTTAAACCAAGGCAAAGGGCTGTGAAGACCCAAGGTAGCATAGATATGATTTTCATTGTCTTATACTTACATATAGCAATTATGGCAGCTTGAAACTCGATTATTTCAGATTGGCAAATTTTACAAGAAAACTAAAATTTTTTTATAATTTTTAAAAAATTGGCTCTGCGCTCCAGAACAAAGTAAAGTCGTAGCGAAGCAGAAAACACTGGTCTTGTTCCAGTTTAAAAGAAACCGTATATATCAAAAACAAAAAAAACGTATTTCTCACCAACTCACCAGTTTGTTCTGATTGGAATTTTTTATCTCAGAGTTAACTACAACTTAATACAAAAGAGCAAAAAAATGTGAACAGTAAATAAACATTATCCCTACAAATTTTTGTCATTAGAAATATCTAAATGATTTCTTAAAACACATGTATGTATGTGTTTTTGCTTAACTACCTGCAATGATATTAAATGTGTAAAAATTATTATTACAGCCGAACCTCGATTCTTCGTTTTGCTGTCCTTTCGAGAGGAGATTAATGTAAATGGACCTTGATTTTACGTCGTTTTTTCGCGGTCTCTTGAAAGACGTAAAATCGAGGTTCGAATGTATTATGTATAATAACGTCATTTCTTACAAAAGTTTTTTTAGCTTTTTTGCCTGCATTCCATTGCGTTCATTACGATACAGTTTTATTATTTTCGCTTCGTTGCAAAAAACATAAAAGAAAAGTAAAAAATAACAGTAAATAATTAAAGCTGTAATTATTGAAGGTTCACATGTGACAACAGCACTTGTACTTTAATTGAACAATTGAAATCTTAAATTTTGAGATACAAAAAGAAAGTTAGTTAATTAAACTTATAGTGAAAGCTGCCAAAGACGGTAAACATTTATTTATAATTATACATTGCTGCCATAGATTGTTAATGGGTTAATGAAGTGTAGTATGGGCGATGTTAAAAAAAATTATTTTTAATTCAATTTGTTTCTCTAATTGTCACTACTGCCTACAGAAGCGTTTATAAACTGTAACCACTTAAAATAAAAACTTTTAACGTGTTGGCTACAGTATATAACAGACATGTCTGTAGCAATAAGATTTTAAGCTCCTCCTTTTTACTATTAAGAAAACAAAAAATTAATTTTACATTTTAGTTCAATCAGACAGTTTCAATATAATCTGTTCTGCTATATTAACTCCAAAAAAATAAAAATGAAATATTTTAGTTATTATCTTTGAGAAAAGTACATAACACCAGAATTTGATAAAACAAGATTTTTGTTGCTGTCATTCTTATTAGGGCATTCTGACGCTTTTCCTTTTCCATCATATCTAAAAGAAAATTTGTTGTCTAACTTTTTTTTATAAATAATTTATAGGAATTGAATTGTACTATTTTATGAAGTATGTGTAGATTCTATTGTTACTGAGTAATAACATATCTTTATTGGGTATGAAAAAAGTGCATAAGATTAATGTGTACTTACAGTAGAACTGCTTTACAACAAAAAATTCAATTTGCGAAATTTTTCTCGTTCTTTATTTTTTTGCTCGTTTTTTTACTAGCTCGAGCTATTTTAGCCAATTCCATCTTCTTTCCAGAATCTACAAAAATGAATCAATACTCTAACACTTCAACGGCAACAATGGATTCCGTTACATATTATTTATACATTTGTGAAGGAAGCATACTGTTTACAATGAACATCTTATTAGTGATATTTATATGTTCCATCAAAGAATTTAGAGTTCAGAAAGAATTTATTATTTATGTTGGAGTTCTCCTGTATGATGCATTCTTTGGTTTATCACATGTCTTTGCTGGAAGTATAAGAATTCAAGTGTTTTTAACAGAAAAATGTAAGTTTTTTTTGTTACTTTTTGTCGTGTTCAGCTATAGCTTAAAAAAAGTGAACTGTAGGAAAATAAAAGTTACAAAAATAAGAGAATTTTTAATTTTAATTTTTGTTCTTTGTTATTTGACAACAGTAATATTGATCAATATAATTTTCAGATATCCCCCTATACACTCCATGGATGTGCTTTAATTTGCCACAAGTTTACCTCTGGACCATTACAACTCCTGCAACTGGACTTATTACAATTGTTAGTGCTATTGATCGCTTCATTTCAATCATGTATCCACTAAAGTATTATCAGCTTCGAACACGATATTCATATTTTATGATCAGTACTCCTTTTCTTATTAGTGCTGTATTTGTGGTCATTGGTGGTTTTCAGTGCTATGAATTACGAAATCTATATAATGTAAGTCAAAAAACAGACAAAGAAGATTCAAATTTTGAAAAAACTGCGCAAAAATGAAAATGATATTAATGAAAAGATTTTAATTTCTTTTTTTTCTGTTACTATCATTTTTTGATGTAAGGATAGTAACATCTAAAGACAAAAATTGAATTTTTGAGTTACTTTCTTTCTTTCTTTTTTGACTTAAAAAGTTGAGAAAATGATAGTAATAAAAAACAATTCGTTTTCATTTTTTGGTGTTACTTTTATTTTTTCAACCTTTTTAAGGATAACAACGTCTATTATAAAAACTAAAAAGAAAACCTTGAATTACTGTCATTTTAAAATATAAAGCTTTTTTTTAAATAAATAGTAGTTAAAATGTCAACTTGTGTTTTTGATAGTAATCAAAAATACCTTGTTTTTAATTTTTATTGTTATTGTCATTTTTTGACAAAATTGTAGCCTCTCTCACTCCCACTCCTATTTTCTAATTATAATTGCTTTAATTAAGAAAGAAAAGTAAAAAAAGTTTAAGCTTAAAGTAGTTTTAATAAAATAATATTTTAAAGAAAAAAGTGCGTTATCCGTTTCGTCCTTACAGATTTTATTAGGTCCATTTAAAATTTATAAACTGTTCAATAAATAAAAAAAAAACAAAATTTTCAGATCCCTATGACTTGTGCGCTTTACAATGGACAAATGCCTGGAATCTATTTTAGTCTTCGATTTATTCGAACAATTGTTACATTTATTGCAACACTGATGTACATTCCAATCGTAATCAAAATTTATTATGTAAGTGTTTTTGAATCTGCTAAATCGATAAATTAAATTAAATAACTATTTTTTCAGATAATTGGTCAAAACTCTAAAACCAAGGAATTCAATGATAAACAACGAAAAAATATTTTTCGTGCTACAGTAACTGTTGGGTTGTTGGTTATAAATGAAATTATTTGTTTTGTTATTCCTGATGTTACAGTATTCATTGATCCAACCTCGAAATTTCAATATCTCTTTAATTTAATGAATTTAAATAAAGGTTCGTTCATTTCAATGATGACGACGATTTTAGCTTTTAAAATATTTATCTTCTTAAGCTTTGCATAATTAATTTGATATCTTTTTAGGTTTTATCAGTGTAATTTTGCTGCTGATCATGCAACGAGATCTTCGAAGAGCTATTTTATGGAAGCTTTATAATTTTTTCTGTTGTGCAAAACTCCCATCTTCGCTATTTGCACCAAATAGTTTGTCATCTCATGGTGTGACAACCTTCTAAAAACACTTCTTTTTTAGATGACGATTGATAGAACTTCACTGTAAAAAAACATGAATAAAATTATGTAAAAAAGTAGTTGTATTTATATTTTTAACGAATCTTTAAATGATAAAAATAAAATTTTATTTGCAAGAAAAAACCGATAATATCACAGAAAATTTTGTTACATTGCGACTTTTTATGAAATATGATTTCTTAAAAAATCTAAAACAGAAGGATAAAATGTTCTACAATAAAAATGTTTCATATTTATTTATAGTGTCTATGGAAATTCTATAAATATCTTATGTTACAATTATTAGTAAAAAGTGTCATTGGGATTAAAATAAAATAAATAAAATCAATGTAGACGGTCTTTGCTAGTTTTGCCATAAGCAAAAATATTTGAAAGAAATCTTAACACACTTCCGACATCAAAGTTTTGATACCTTATAGTGTAAGCAATTACGAAATATTCAGGATTAACAAATAGAGAATAGAACAAATCTATGAAAAAATGTCAGCTATCAATAAAATTGGCTATTCTTCGAAACAAAAAAGAGGTAGTAATAGAGGATAATAAAAGAGCTTTAATAAAAGTTATTTTTCCGTAGCTGAGGTTAACAAAAAGATGCTAGCAAATACTAAGAAAAGAACTTAGAAATTTATCATGAGAAAGCTAATAGCATTCCTGTATTTTGCGGGAAGCCCCCTGCAATCTATCTGTGAAATGTAAGAATTAATAAGGAAGAACCCAACCACTTTAAAATGTGGTACATATATCCACAACTTTAATAAATATATTCTAAATTTTTTATTAATAAACGTTACAATATTTCTTTAAATAGAAGTTTCTGAAATTCAATTTATGATAACACTATTTTTTAATGAGAGATTAAAATTGAAAAACTGAATAAATCAATTTTTTAACGGGTAGACAGACATCCCTATAATCTTTAGAAAATACGACAAAATTATTTTAACGTAAAAATAAATAAATGTTTGCTAATATGTTGATGATAAATGTTAATAAGTCCAGTGGCTTTGAATGCAGTACTTCTTTATTCTTAAAAATAAAATCACAAACAATACAAATGCAACCGTTCACAGAGATTAAAGAGAAGGGCAAGAAGAAGCTTTAAAATGCAAAACAAACCTTTCGAATTTTTGTATAAACACTTGGAAACTAATTGCCTTTTTTTCGATAAGTGATCACTTCATCATGAAAAAAATCACGGACTAACCAAAATCAAAAAAATTTAGATATGCGTTCAATTAAAAAAAATCATAATTTTTTCCCTTTTTTGAGCAAATGATTTCGCAACATCACATTGTAACATAAAATTCTTGCAAAATAAATAAAAATTATGTAATTTTTATCAAAATTTTATGTATTTTTTACATAAATCTTTGGCTGTAATAAGATGTCGATGTTTTCATATTACAACCAAAATGTTTTACTATAAAAGCCTTTTATTTTTTCAATCACATCTTCATTATGTCTTAGTTTCAAATTGAAGATACTCGTCCAAACTTTTTTATCACAACGACATCCATTTTCTTATACTTACTTAGTGAAGGATATTTCCGTTTTATGATGCGTTACTTTAATGTATTTTATATACCCAACACTATGATACAGTAGAATCTCGATTTTACGTCTTTCAAGGAACCGCGAAAAAACGACGTAAAGTTGAGGGATGTAAAATCGATTTTCGAATGTACATAAAAAGTTCTAATTTTAAAAACTGTTATTATTGCATTTTGGATGTTTTATCAAAAGCAAAAAACTTCAATTTGAAACTTAAAAATGTTTAATTTTTTAGATGACCTATTATTACAGCGCTCCATCTCGCAACATGCAACTTCCTCAACTTCAAAACAACAATAACAATACTACAACATGTTTGGGAACCTCCTATTCAAAGGTAATATTTGTATTCTGTTGTTTCTTTTTTATCTTTTACATTTCATTTTTTAGTTTGATCCCATCACTGCCCAGAAGCTTTTCTGTTGGGAATTATCTGCTCGTGATATTAGAAACATTTTAAGAAATGGAAGCGCATGGTCTTCTCCAATCAAGCAAATTGAATATAATTCTGATGCTCTGTATCGTGCTCAATTCTCAATCAAACTGAATAATTCTGGAGAAGGTACAATCAATGTCAAAATTGTCCGTGAAATTTTTCGTGATAAAACCAATGTAAATTCTTCCATCACTTTCATCGTAAATGGCAACTGCCGAATGTACGGAATAAATATTGAACGCAGTGTTTTTGCTCATGTCATTGGTCTTAATGGCACAATCAAAATCATAGCTGAATGCAATCCTCCGGATGAAGATGAAAACATTGAATTACCAGAAGATATTTAAAAAGGCCAAGAACTTTGTAAGAGTTTTTTTTTAATTTCTGGAAGTTGAGCACAATAAATTTTTAAAGCTATTTTTTCGTTATCCCTTTTCCAGCCTTTTTTTCTTTGGCATTTCCTTTTTAAGTTAGAAACATTTTCATATATTTTTTTATTTAATGAAGCTTCAAGTCATGTGAATAAATCAAAATAGTTATAACCCAAAACATCAATTTTTGTAAAAATCAGTTTTTTAGTGTTATACTTTTTTGCAAAGTATTTTTTGATAAGAAAAAGCTTAAAGACGCAAAATTTAATTTAAGCTTCTAATAGA
This sequence comes from Panagrolaimus sp. LJ2400, assembly GCA_024447215.1. Taxonomy (NCBI): domain Eukaryota; kingdom Metazoa; phylum Nematoda; class Chromadorea; order Rhabditida; family Panagrolaimidae; genus Panagrolaimus; species Panagrolaimus sp. LJ2400. The sequence continues at coordinate 100,252 of JAMRYA010000050.1, read as the reverse complement.
TTTTACCATAATTGATAACCACACAATATTTTTGAGCTAAAGAGACTTCCAGAAATTGAAAAAATTAGTTTATTTATCTTTCAATTTATATCTCAATTTATTTATGTTTGTTTTAATTATTGTTTTGTGGTATGCATTTGAAACTTTATCATAAAATTTGTATTTACTGTATTTGAATTTGAAGCATATTAAACTTGATAAATTAAATTTTTATAATTAATTAATATTTTGGTTTGATTGAATTTACCGCAACAAATCTGTTTCTGTCTTTTTTTAAACACTTTTAAAGTATCCTCATAAATGACTGTAACAGAGAAAATTAGAAACATAATTTATTTTGTTACTTTCATTGAGCTCATTGAGCATAGTACAGCAAAAAATTAGAATTTATTTAAACAAATCATTATCCTATTCAATGCAAAAAGTAAGAATACTATCGGTTAAAAGTTTCATGTGGATAACTAGCCACTGCCTTAACCACTACCCATGAGGTGGAAGACGGAATTGAGCTCGGGGACCGACCGAGGACGGACACGCATAATGATTTTTAAACTGGCCTTGCAGACGATTCGAACCAGCGGGGAGCTTACAGTTCTTGGGTGAGTCATGGGCGCCCTAGACCAGTCGACTATGCGGCCGACGTTCATGATTTTTCGAATTAAATCTTATAGATGTCCTTGTAGTTTCATATTAAAAATTTTATTTAAGAAACAAATAAATCATTCACGCATATTTGATACAAACAAAAAATAAAAAGACAAGAATGCGAAAAATTTAAATTAGACGGCTTTATGTTCGAAAGTTGATGACAGTGGCATCACCAAGTTTGGTAACTCGAGGTGAATCATTTCGCATGCCATCCCCAAAGCCATGAACATGAATTTCATCAGCATGACGATGGTGACGATCATCAAAATCACTGTCACTGCTGCTGTCACTATCATTTGAATCCAAATCAAAGAAGGAATTTCCAAGGCCAAAGTTGAAAATTGTATCATCAAAGATGTCATCGAAGCTGCTTCGTCGACGTGGTTGTTGAGAGGGGTTGCTGCTAACAGAAATACCAATTCCTGCACCAACATTTGGTGTTGGAGTTGTGAAAGGACGATTCATGCCTAACATTGAAAGCATTAATGAAAGAAAATAGCCAGAAAAACTATTACCTCGATCAAAGTTGTCAATGCCGTGTTGCCTTGGATGGTAAGGATATGGTTGTGAAAGTCGTGGCAAAGTTTTGGTAATTTCAGCAATCCATTTTCGAAGATTATTTCCATTGTCAAAATAGAACCAATGAACAGTACTTGCTCGTTGATCAGAGGCAACAGCCATTAAGAAGTTTTTATCCCATGTTGCTTCAACTCTTGGCTTTTTTGTTGGCACTTTACGGATTTGTGGACCAATACAGATGAATGGAACCATATTGGCGAGATATGCTGTGCCAAGTGGCTTGTCACTTCCCTGAAAATTGAAAAAAATATGTTTTTAGCAAATGAATTACTCTTATTGTGATAGTAATCCAAAATTTGAAACAAGATTCTTTTTAATTTACTATCTTTCTCTCAAAAAATACGCTAAAAAAATACTTACTTTACTGCTGAACCATTCAAGCGTTGAATCAGACCATAACTTGGCATATACAATATTCCATTTATTTGACATCCATCCACGCTTGTAATAATGAATCATACCATCAAATTGAACATAACGATTAACAGATTCTCCAACTCTCATTGAAAACATTTTTAATCAAGCTTTTTTAACACACACAAGAAATATAATACTCAATAAAGAAGTATGCTTTTCCATCAAATTCCCTCCCTGTATATATACCCCCTTTAATGACCAATGGTCTGACCACTTTTCTTTGCCCGTTTCATTGAAACAATGATGAATACGATGCTAAAGGTCAATAAACAAAAATATACTTTGTTTCAAAAAAACATATTACTGATAAGAAATATTGCTTAACAGCACTGTTTACTTTTTTTCTATGAGCAATTTTTGCTTAAAGGTAAACAATGCTTGTAGAGAAATTAGAAGCGATAAAGAACAATTTTGAAACATCAATGATTCAAATGTGTTTCAAAATAAACATCTTTTTAGGGCATTTTTAGAACGTTCTTTGTACTATTGATTTCATAATAAGAATGATATCATGAGTAATTATTTTTAAGATGACACAAGGATGAGGAAATTAAATAGTACATGGTAATACTTAGTAAAGGGCTAATTCTCTAAAAAACAATGATGTGCAAATTTGATTAGAGAGTTACTCAAAAGTTTTAGTTACTATTTAATACGTTACTGTCACAACAATAGTAGTAAAAAAAATCAAAATCCAGTGTCGAAATAGTAATAAATGAAATGTAAAATCAAAGTTCAAGCTACTGTTGCATTAATGGTAACATCAAAAAAAAGAAAAATGAAATATTTCGGTTAGTGTCAATGTGGCATTAAAAGCAGAAAATTAAAAACAAAATAATTTAAATTACTTTCGCTCTGTTCTTAACCTGCACAATTTGCATGTCACTCGTTTCTTAAAGCAAAACAAGTTCCTTTTTCAGGCAGTGCTATATGTCTTCCTGTTAAATGAATTATCCGTTTGACCCGTTTTATAGTGAAAATTTCTATCCGGAAATTTTTTTCATTTACTTCAAAGTCAGCGATAACCACTGTTTTTCTGTAGTAAGAACAATAATGTTAATAGTTGTATTTTTATTAAATAATTATCAAAAACTTTTGAAATAAATAAATTACGTTATATAAAAATTATTTTATTAATTATTATTAAACTATTACTTATTAACATGTTGCAACTGGGCAACCATTACACCCTACACGAGAAATTACAGGATAACTTGGATCTGTTACCGGTTTGGGATCCAATGTATTTAGATTATGTTGATTATCAGCAAGAATCGGGGCACCACCTCCAACTGGTATAATGCTTGTACTTAATGAACTCAAATAACCATATGTTGAGCAAGTTCCACCAACACAATATGGCCATAACGTAACTGCAGTATTATCGGTAGCACGAGTGTAGCAAACATTTGCATTTGTACAAACGCACATATTTGGACAATTTCCTATAGTTAGAGAACCAATAGCTTCTAAAGGATTCGTTTGATGGGGTAGAGGGTCCATAGCAGGCACATAATAATTCTGAGCACCTCCAGCGCACATTTGGCAATTACCTAAAAAACAATTTTGTTTTTAAATGAAATAGAATTATATCCTTTATTTTTGTATCTTCACTCACTCAATTTTTTCTAGAGTGAACAATTAATTTAAATTTAAATGTTACGAACATATACACTGAAAAAAAGAGGAGATGTTACAGGTACCAAATGGTAGATAATTTATCTACCAAAATAGTAGACCATTCCGGGAATACTCCTATGTTTTTCCACCATTTTGGTAGACACTCTTTCTACCATTTTTTGAAAAAAAAATTACCATAAAACTAGAAGAAATTTTTCCACTATTTTGGTTGAAAAATTATCTACCATTTTAGGGGAAACTCAAAGTAAAAAATTTTTTAAAATTTGTTTATTTTTTTAAATCTTGCCTCCTAAAATGAAGTATTTTTATTCCAGCAGAAAAAAAAGATTTGTTTCCACCAAAATGGTGAAACGTTTTCTTCTAAAAAATGTGCTTAAATTTATTTTTCCTCTAAATTTGGGGGAAAGATAACTCCCAAAACATTATGAGCTGTGTTAAAAATTCTCCACTTTTTTTTAATGTAAGAATGATTCAAGAAAAATGATAATGTGTGTTAAAATAAAATTTAAAAACTTACCAACAGGTGTTTTTGAACCATAATTATTATCAACAAAAGTTGTGCCAGCTGCAACAAATAATGGGGCATTTCCATTCATGAATGCACATGAGGGAGTGGTTGTTGTGATAGCTAAAAATTTAAAAATGATATACTAAATAATATTATATAATTGTACAAACATACGTGATATAGTTGTTGTTCTAACAGGAATATCACCACCTCCTCCACTGCTCGTTCTCATACATGCCAGCCCTATACCAATAGAACAGTGAGTATTAAAGAGTTTTTCATTGCTTTTTGTAATCAAATGGAAAAGAAATAAATAGCTTTGATGAAAATTTAACAATAGTAGCCATTTTAAATGATTTACAAGGAGAGGCGTTTCAACGATTTCATCCTCTACAAAAACCATCTGAGATAATAATAAATTGTTGTGGGAATTTAGACGAAAAAAAACAAAAAATGTTTTAAATCTTTTAAAAAGATTGTTTAAAATCCAGGTCATACAAATCAAACAAGGTGAGAGAGTAGACAAAACAATTAATAACTCATGTTCTTCTCTTCTTCTCTTCTTCACTTGTCAATGACATGTGAACAAGCTGTTGTCACACTTATCAATCAAACACATCCATGATTTTTATACAGCCATAATTTATCACCTTTTATCCTTTGTGATAAATAAAAGCGTTTTAAAATAAATAAAATAAGAAAGTTCGTTTGACCTTGTTTTGTTGTTTCTGTTTTTTTATCAATGTATCTTTTTTTCTTCAACATTGACGTTAGCGAGAATCCCCGTTTTTGACCATCAATGTTAGTTGAAATGCATACATGTCCTAAAAGATCAATATCTATTCTTTTATCTATTTTTAGTACGTAAAATATTCTTTGATTTATTCTTCTTACTTAACAAAAAAGATTCCTTTTTTGATCATCTTGCTGCGTTTCCGGTCACATACAATGCAAAAAAGTTTTAAATAATAATTATCTCATTTCTTTTTTATCTGACGTTTTGTCGTCAAAAAATTAAAATTCTTTTTTAAATTCTTTGATACCAAAAGATGTGTCACTTTTTTTACTTTCTTCCAGAACTACAACAATCAGTAATTCTGTTAAACTCTGATATATAAAGTTAAGATTCAAATTTTAGATTGATTTTCCTCACAGAAAGCTTGTTCAAAATGTTTATATCCTTGGCATTAGCTGTTTGCTAATTTTAATCTTTTTTATTATACCGAATGTTAGAGAATTCCGACTGGATAAGAAACAATTTCTTTATCCATGTAATTCGTCAATGACCTTTGAAGAATTGTATGAACTGGGTAAAGAGATTAATTCAACAACAAAAGTAAGTTTTTTTCAATATCCAAATGCTTGGCATTTTAATTTAGAAGCCTTATACTTTTAACTGTTTTTAGGAAATCAAATCGTTTTTTATCGTCTTAAACTACAAAATTATTTCCAGCAAAAAACATCCTGCAGTTAAACAGCTTACAACACAATATGAAGAATTAAAAAAGAAAAATAAAAATCTTGGAGAAAAATGGCTTCTTCATAAAAATGAATATTATGAGTGCTACAAAAATAACATTTTAAAAATTTTTTATCGTACAATTGGAAATTATGTTATAGTGTACTATATTTTTATTACAATAATATTTACAATACTGTTTACATTGCTGCAACAAATTAAGACCTATGATCTAACGGAAGAGCAAATTGGAAAGATACAAGAAGATTATACTATTACAATAGTGTTGTGGTTGATTCATTTGCTTGGCAGTCCATTTTTAATTCGATTCTTATTTTACTCAGATGATATATTAGATATTTTTAAAAAAGAATTTCCTGTTTATCCGAGGTTTTTTGATGTAAATTATATTGTTTAAAAAAGCAATAGAATCTCTCAAAAAAACTGCAATAAAGGTTTAAAAACATCTATTTTCTCTTCAACATCTTTAAAGCTTTTGGCAGTAGTTGCAAAAAGTTACAATGAAAGATTTATGTTACTATCAATGTAAGAATAAAAATCAAAAATAAAAACATTATATTGTTGTCTTTTTCATGTCTATATTAAACGAAGAAAATGAGCGTTTGGAACTTAATATTTTTTCTCCTACCATCCCATAGTAAGGCAAGCGTTTGGGCAAAAAATTGAGCTAAAACTCCGGTGTCAACTCGGGACCTCTACTGTTAGTGTCTATTTTTTTAACCTTATTTTATACTCATTATTTTTAAAAATGACTCTTATTATTAATTTTGGACATAAAATTTTTAAGCTGGTGAAAATTTGCATATTCCCAGTTATGAGGACGACGAGTGAGAGTAACATAAGTTTTTCTTTTTTCGACAATTTGTGTTACTATCATCTATATTTTATTCGAGGTGCTTCTTCTTTAGAGAGAATTTGTTACTCTTACAAAAAACTGATCTAACAAAAAAAGAAACAGTAATCATAATTTATAATAACTCTGGATATTTTTTTACTTGCAACTAGAAACACTCGTGCAAATGAACTGAAAAATGTTTGTGTAATGAAAGTTTGTTTGTCCATTTTATTGTTGACCAATTATATTTTTTCTTCAACTTTGACGTCAGCGAAAAAATCTTTTTATGATCGTCAGTTATGATCAATAAAAAGGTCGATCAACTCGTTCATCTATTTTCTCTGATTTTTCCCCAAACTTTGCTGATGTTAAAATTTTGTTTATTAAATTAAAGTATCTTTTTTGATTGTATTGTTCAGTTTCCGGTCATATGCATTTTCAACAATAAAAATTTTAGTAAATATATTTCTTTGTAGTCTGATGTTACAATTGCTTAATCATCAGATAATCTAAAACTGTTTCATAATGTATGCTCTTGGACCTGTACATTCTTCTTCCCCACCAATTAATTTCGTAATTTCATTAAATATTTCTTGTGTAGAAGTTAACGCTCAAATTTCAGGTTAATTTTCCTCATAAACGACTTGTCAATGTTATCGGTATCTTTGGACTTCTCTTAATGACTATGCCAATGTATATATTTCTGTTTACATTCCAAGATTATGAGTATCGTGATAAAACACCTTATCTATATCCTTGTAATTCTTCGATATCCTTTGAAGAAGTAAATGCAATAAGCAGAGAAATTAATTCAACAGCAAAGGTGGGTATATAGGGTGTCTTAATAAAATTTCAGGCTTTCATTTGCCAAGCAATTTTTTTATATTGGTTTTAAATGAAAACTAATGGCAACAATTTTGTTTGGACACCCTATATATACCTTTCCGTTCTGATCCTTAAATTTTACAGGAAATCGAATCAATATCTACCGTTCTCAATCATCATTTAAAATCCAATAACAAGCTCCTAACAGAAAAAAATGAACAGTATAAAAACAGAATTAAGCAACTGGGTGAAAAATGGCTTCTTCATCGAAATGAATATTATGAGTGCTACAAAATGAATACCATAAAGGCTTTCTATTATGAATTTGGATATTACATTGTTTATTATTATATTTTGATTACAGCTACAGTTGCAGTAATGCTTGCAGTATTACATAAAATTAAAAGTTACAATTTGACAGCAGAACAGTTAAAAGCGGTAAAAGAAATCTACAATTTTACAATAGGAATATGGATATTTCATTTAATTTTAAGCCCTATTTTGGTTATGTATTTGTTTTATCCGGAGGACATCTCTGATCGCCTTAAAATGCAATTTCCAATTTATCCGAGATTTTTTGATGTTAATTATATTGTTTAATAAAGATTAAAGTGGATCCCAAGAATGTGCACAAAAATGTCTGAAAATCTGTGTGCAAAAAAGTATGCAGTTTAAAAGATAGTAACGATTATAATGAAACATTGATGACCATCAGATTCCACAAACAGGTCAAATTCAGCTATAATTTTAGTTGTTTGTAAGATTTTTTCCATCCATTAATACTAAGCTGCCGGAAATATACAATTTGGGTACCAAATAAAGTTCGAGATTAGATATTGATTAAAATGTTTAACAAATACTAAAAAATTTGCATAAAAATATTCGGTAAATATCTCCTTTTTTTCTTTGTCGCCTTCACGAATATATCTCTTTTTTGATCTTCAAGGTTAATCAAAGTTCGGCATATGCAATTGTTGACCACAAGAGATTTTATCGATCATTTGCTTTCATTTTATTATATTCACCGCAAATCTTCTCAAGAACAAAAATTTTATTTTTACTTTTTTAAAGAACTAGAAAAGTTGTTAATTTTTAAACCCAGGAATAAAAGTAAGAATATAAGAAGTCAACATTTCATTGATGCAGCGCTACGCAGTTTCTCATCGTTCAATAACAATAGAAAAAGTAAGCTGTGCTTTTTTTGTTTACGCTTCTTTTTTTTCTTTGAAATTTTTAGATACATTTTCCTTACAGAAGATGTGTTGATGATCTTTACAAAATTGGTATTGCTATATTTGTTTTACTTCTTATGGCATTGATGACGCTGTTTTTTAATAAAAGGGAACAGTATATTTATCCATGCAAATTTTCAAAGATAACATTCGGAAAGCTAAATGATTTAAGAGCAGAAATTAACACAACAACAAAAGTAAGTTTATTATCTTTTTAATTCATCAACTATGAAGAAGGATTAGCGTAAAGAAAGACATTTCATAATCTAAGCTCTTGCTTTAGGAGGAAAAATAATCAAAATAAATTTTTTTTCGTTTTTTTGCTATTAGCAGTAGTGTTAGGCTTCGGCGAGTTGACTCGCGAACTCGCTTCGCTTAACTTCAACATGAAAAATTATTGAAGTAAAACTAATGGGGCCAGCTTTCTTTTGACAACCTGTATTATTGTATTCATCATTTTTAAGGAAATGGAATCACTTTCTTCTGCTGTAGCAACTGTATCAAATTATAACCTAGCCCCAAATCAAAAAATGATGTCAAAATACGAAAATTTAACAGCACATAAAAGTAAATTAGAAGAAAAATGGACAGCCCATAAACTTCAATATTATGAATGTTATAAAAATAATATTTTGGAAGCATTTTATCGTACACCTGGATATTATATTATTGCATATTATGCTGCAATTTCAATAGTCTTTTTGGCAATATTTTCATTATTGCATAGATCACAAAGTCGTGATTTAACTCCAGAACAAATAAATGCAGTAAAAGAATGTTATTTACCAGCAAAAATATTATGGTTGCTACATTTAATTGCTTGTCCTGTTTTAGTTTGGATTTTATTTTATACAGATGATATATCTGATGGTTTTAAAAGGGATTTTCCTGTTTATCCACATTTTAAACAAATGACTGATGTTAATTGATAGCAGCAAAAAACATTGGTTTAGTTTTTTGGGATTCCTTCTTTTTTTTGGCTTTTTTTGTAAAATGATAATAATAATAAAAATGTTTTTTTAATAAATTTGTGACTCTTAAAGATACCGCTCTGTTAATAAACAGAACCATGAAATATGATATAAAAGCTGACCCTTTCTTTTTATCTGAGACCAAAAAAATTGTTTTTGTTGACCATTCATACATACTGGCTAATGCACAAGCTAGCGGTCATTTTTCAGTGACGACATTCTTTTTTTCATTTCTTTGCAAAAGCAAAAAAAAAGTAGCTGAGGAAACAAGCAGCTGCTGTTGACACACTCGTGGGGTATATGCTTTCTTCATTTATTGATTCATTTTTTTTGTTTTTTGCTAAATATTTTTTTATTCATCTCTTTTTTAACAACTAAAATGTCTGCATAGAAATGCATATTGCTGGTATTATACATGGTAATCAAAGCTTATCAAATCATCCTGCTTCATTAATTCCATATCGACGTGAAAAGGTAAAAAATATTTTGCTTTGTTTTTTGTTTAACTGGAGGTGTATGTGTGTTAATTATTGCAGGTTCCATTTCCATTCAGAAAAGATGTTGAAGCATTATGCTTTATTGCAGCAGTATGCTTCTTTTTTACATTTATATATTTGTTTCATTTTTTGAATCCAAATTTTGATGCAAAAACTTATCTTTATCCATGTAATGTATCAATGTCAATTCACAGTTTACATTCATTAAGACAAAAAATTAATATAACATATTCGGTATGGTTTTATTTCTATGTTTTTAACCGTAGAGGCTTTCATCTCAATTTAGAGTTGCCTAAATATTTGTCTAGCTATGAAATAGTTGGAGGCAAAATATCAGCGGCAAAAAAATCAGGTCGATCTTTGTGTTTAATCGATGAAAAGATATAAATGACAAATAGCAGATGATAACTTTTTTGCTATAAATAAAATTTAAAAACGAAAATAGTTATCGTCTGCTATTTTTTGGCTATATCCATTAATTCTTTTTTTAGGATTTGGCCGCTGGTATCTTTTCGATAACCATTCCCTACTAAGACAATTATGTGGGCAAACTATTAGGACACCGGATTGAGTTGAAATTCCCCGACAAGGAAATCGTTCCCCCTATAACACGCAGTTTGAGCCTTGACATATTACATGTGATTCTCCTACTATTCAATAGAATTCCTAATTATTTCTAGCGACACTCGTTCACAAATGTCATTTTCATGCATTTTGAGTAGCACACGATATCGCCTGCTATTTTATACAAAAAATTGCTTATTTTTGAGTTAACAGATTACTATTGATAGGAAATAATGTGGTATAAAGTACCAGGCTATATCGTGTGCTACTCACTCTTGATAAAAATGACATTTGGAAACGAGGGCACTTAAAAAACGTTAGGAATAAAAACAGAAAAATTGCATGAAACATGTCTTACCATCATCTGGGTGTTCCAGTTGGGGACGTTCCCCCTGTAAAGTTAGTAAAATTTTATCAAAAAAGTATTATTATTAATTATTTTATAGAAACTTTCTTCAATGAAAATAATTAATGATGCAATTTATAAATCCACCCTAAGCCCACCTGCTGCAGCAGAATATGCAACTTTAAAATCCCATTACGAAGAAATGGAAGACAATTGGAATTATTTCAGAAATATTTATTTCGAATGTTACAAATCCAACATTCTAAAAGCTTTTTATCGTAGACCTGGATACTTCCTTACTGCCTATTATTTTGTTATTACAGTATTATTCACAAAGCTATTTATTTTACTGAAAAGAGCTAAAAGTTGTGAACTTGAAGAAGTTCAAGTAAGAACTGTAAATGGTTTCTATATGAATGCAATTGTATTTTGGACAATTCATTTATTTATTAGTCCATTTTTGGTTTGGTTTTTATTTTCGTCTGATGATGTATCAAATGGTTTTATTAAAGAATTTCCTATTTATCCACATCTTTAAAAAGTGCAATGAAAAGAATGCCTTTTACATATATACCTCAATAAAACACCGGTTTTTGAATAACTATTATCACAGGAATGTGTAAATTTAAATATTTCATAATAAATGCTGAATATTAACATTTTGTATTATTTTGAATGTTTCATTAATTTGGAGATTTATCAACACAAAGACAGAAAAAATCGGGGAAGGCATGCCTTTGATCTTTTGCCGCTTTTGGCACGCGTCGGCAAAACATCAAAAAAATTTGAAAATTTCGGAGGGGGCACAGACTCCCGATGCCCTCCCTTAAATATGGGCTTGATAAAAAAAATACAAGGTGTTTAACAACAATGTTTTCTCATGGCAAATTTTAAATGTCAAATTTAAAAAAAAAAGATCAGCAATAAATCAACTATTCGACCTAGTGATCCCAGATTCGTGCCCCAAGCGGGGCAACCACTAAAAACATGAGTGGTTGAGTGCTCGGTGGATCAGAGGTTAAAACGAATTCCATGGATGGCACCCAGGTTAATAGTGTGCCCTATCCTAAGGGCTTTAGAGGCCAAAACTTTCGATTTTGAGTATTTAAATTTTTTAAGCAGAGTAACAAAAACAGTTCGTTATCATTTTTTCGATTACTATTTGTTATTAATAAGAACAATTTTTCGTAAAGTGCAAAAAAGACCGCTTGCTGATAGTAACGTCGGAAGCTCGAAATTGAAAATTTAATGTTTTTGTCACCACTTTTACTGAAAAACTGGCAACTTTTCGGAAAATCAAGAAACATTATTATTGTTAAAAAAAGTAGTATTTTGACATCGTGTATTTTGTATTATTTTTTGTATGAAATATTAACCTCAAAAAATGGAATTCGAAAACTCAAGTTTCCTTGCAAGCTTTAATTTTTTTAGTGAACACATTCTGTTCTCCTTTCTCGCAAAAAAAGACGAGTCAGCTGTTGACGCAACCCGTGTGGTTCTTTCTTTTTTCATTGATTGTATTCTTTGTGTTTTTTGTGTTGTTTTTTTTTCACTTTCTTTTTGCGCAAATTTTCTTTTGGAATGTTTTATCAGTTTAACCAGATATGAATATTGCTGCACTTCAAACTAATCACCAAAATTTATTACCTCCACCTATTTCATTACTTCCAAATCGACGTGATAAAGTAAATCGTCTTCTGTTTCTTGTCATTGCTAAATTTGATTTTTTGCAGGTTCAATTCCCATATAGAAATGATATAGAAATTGTATGTTTTTTTGGAACAGCTTTATTCTTTTTTCTTTTGCTTTATTTATTTCGATTTTGTGGTCCAGGATATGAAGCAAAAAATTTTATTTATCCATGTAATATATCAACAACTATTCAAACTTTAAATACTCTGAGACAAACAATTAATTCAACACAAAAGGTAAATTTTTTGGACACTTTTCTTATTAAAATCATAATGGTAAATCAAAATGCAAAATTTTCTATTACTATCAAAGAGATAGTAACATCAAAATCAGAGCTGTGCGATACTCTCTATCGTATCAAAATATCGGTATCGCACAGCCTTGATCAAAATGTTAAGATGAAAAGTTTTTATTACTATCAGTGAGATAGTAACAGCTAAAACAGAAACCGTAAACAAAAACAACTTTCATTTATTTTTTACAGGAAATGGAATCACAGTATGGTGGCACAATATTCAACCCTACCGTAAAATTAAATGGTGATGAACTCACCAGAAAATATATCATTTTAACGACAAACTACATTCAGCTGGAAGAAAAATGGATTCATTACAGAAATATTTATTTTGAATGTTATAAATCAAATATTCTAAAACATTTTTATCGAAAACCTGGATATTTTATTATTGCTTATTATATCCTTATTACATTATTATTCACTAAATTATTCGTGTTGCTGAAAAAGACTAAAAGCTGTGATCTCACAGAGATACAGCTGAAAACTGCGAATGGATTCTATATGAATGCAATGGTGTTTTGGTCACTTCATTTAATTGCTAGTCCATTTTTAGTATGGCTATTATTTTATTCTGATGATATATCTGTTGGCTTTAAAAACGAATTTCCTATTTATCCACATAATGACTGGTTGTAACATAATGGGATAATGGACATTTTGAGTTGCTTCAAACAGCGTTTCTTTGTAGATGTACCTTATTAAAATACCGGGTTGTATAAACGATTTTTGTAATTATTTTTTTCTGGAATGTATTTAAAATATTTTATTGCCTTTTTTTATAATAAAGTATTAAACAATAAATTATCTAAGTAACAAATAGTTGCCTTTGACCTTCATTGTATGTTTATTCGATTAGTGGTTTTCTTGCCATAACTACTGTAAAGTATCTTTGATTGCTTTAAAAATTTCACACAAAAATTTTTTAACTGCAAAATTAAAGCAGTGCAAAAATGCTTAAGAAAACCTTCCGCTTTTTAAAAAATATACAAAGGCAAATCTTTTTTTAAAAATTGCGACTATTTTTAGTAACAAACTACATTTTTTGCAGTGACGTCTATGCTATTTTGTTTTCGCATTTTTTAGTCGTCAGCAGCTGCTCTCATTTTTATTGATCGTTGAATTGCATTTTTTCAGCAAAAATCTTTTAAATTCTTTTAAATTCTTTTTTCTTTTATTTACTTTCTTAAATTATTGTAAAAACTCAACTTTGCTATTGCATAAAAAATGCCTCCTCCAAGATGTTATGAACCAGGAATTATATCTATCAATGAAGCAGAAAACAATGAAAATGTAAATATTTTATCATTTTTACATTAAATAATCCATTATTATCTCTTTATTACAGAATCCTCGCACGTTCAGATATTATCATCGATATCTAAATTACGTGCTTATCATATTGACTTGTGCTTATCTATTAGCAACTTTTATTATTCATGGATTTGGCTTTAAAGCAGAAGATTATTTAAATCCCTGTAATTCTTCGATAACAATTGAAGACTTGAATACACTGAGAAGTAGCATTAATTCAACAACCAGGGTAAATTTTGTTAAAAGACGTTGATGAATTTTTTAACCCCATTTATAGGAACTGGAATCAGTTTCTACCGTTCTCAATTACCACCTAGTTCCACCAGAAAAACTTTTAGAAAAATCTAAAAATTTAAGCGACAGCAGAATTCAAATGGAAGAAAAGTGGAAGCTTCACAAAAACGAATATTACAAATGTTATAAAGCTAATCTCTTCAGAAAACTCTATCATCTACCAGGATATTGCACAAGCGCATATTATTTTTTAGCTGCTTGGTCTTTTTTAACAATATTTATATTAGCAAAATGTGATAGAAACTATGATCTTTCCGTGGACATTACATCTGGTACAAAAATTGCTTTTGGGATATGGTTTATTTTTATACTTGCTAGTCCTGTATTAATTATTGTAATGTATTTTCCGGATGATATACATGAATGGCATCGAAATGCTTTTCCAATTTATCCACATTAAAAAAATTTTTATTTCACATGTCATTTTATTTTTTAGTATTATTCTTCTAACGGTCTCTCTTTTTTTTCTCTCAGGGAACAAATTTTTATACATTCTTTGTTAATAGTTGGTCACATGCTTAAATAAAAAATTGTAACTTAAACTTCTTTATTCTTTGACAATTTGATTAATTAATTTTTTAAAGATTGTTTTACTTTAATAAATACGCAAATCACATCAGCAATTTAACAACGTTGTTTTAACTTGTATTATAGATAGATATGTCACATCGAATACTATCAACAAAAAACATTTTTAGCTAAAGAAATTAAGTTTCAAACATAATTTACATTTACAATAGCACATAAGAATAATTTTGTAACATTTTTCGTAAAACTGAAAAGCCTCTAAAAACGCATTCTTTCAGTTATAAAAACATTTTTAAAAGAGCTTAAAAATATTTTTGTTTTTACAGCCGCTCATTGTTCTTCTATTTTTCCGCCTCACTTTTTGTATCAAGTAAATTAAACCGTTTGAAGTCAGAGGCTTTCCTTTTTTTGAAAAGCTTTTTCACATTTTTTGTTCTTCTTCATGTCATCTTCTATGTCAATTAGCCATGAACCAAATACTAAATTAAACTTGTACACTGAAAATGCTGCTAACTCTCATAAGCCACATTCTTATGTTAGAAAATACGTGAAACATTTTACAAATTACTCAAAACAACAACCAGAAGTAACGAAATTCTTCATTTTTAAAGTTTTTTGAAAAATCTATTTTAGGATGACTATCCATTTAGATTTGAAATTGAGACGTCTTTTGCATTTATATTAATTTTATTTGTATTATTTGCATATTTTTTGTATGAATGTAATCCATACAATATTGTAAACTATGATTATGTTGGAGAAGATTTTATTGAACCTTGTAATGCTTCGATTTCTGTTGATGGACTGATTCGATTAAAAAATACGACTGAAAATTTGCAAAAAGTTTGTTCTTTTTTTATTTTTACGTGATTCTTTATATCAATAAGTTATGCAAAGCTTCTCGAAAAAAACGTTAGTTATTTTTATGATTTTTAGTGAAATCTGGCAAATCGTTATAGCAAATTTTATTTTAAATTTTGTTTAAAGTTTTTAATTCCGGCTTATAAAAATGACATCACATCGAATTAAAACAAATACAACGTTTTAAAAAATTTCTCACGGAACAGGATTGCAACACGTGAGGAGGCGCAATCAGAACATCCAGTAGTCGCACAGCTAGCAAACAAACCTGTAACTAAAGTGTTTTTTGTTTTGTCCAAAAGTTATAACTGCAAACCACTGCAATCGGTAGCTCTTCTTAATCCGCACACTTTTATGATTCTTAATGCCATGTCAACACCAATTGATATAAACTAAAAACAAAGGTGTCTAAAAAGTTATTAGTTAATTATGAAAATTAAAACATACTGGCAATGTTGAGCATGGTGATGGTATCACGTTAGTAGCAAAAACAAAAATGAAAGCACCAAGAAATAGAAATTTGACCATGAAGTTTCTAAAACTTTTTATGTTAAGTGTAAGAATTTTTAAGACAAGTTACAATAAATGCGTTTCTTTTATATTTCACAAATGCTGTGGACAGTTTGTTTGGCCGCTATTGTGATTCGCAAATGAATGCTATCAATATCTATAACTAATAATTACAATGGGAGAAAAAAGTAAAATAGCAAATTTAATGCAAGAATTAAAAACAAAGAAATGTTTTTAGCAACAAGGGCGACATTCATAAAATTTTTTGCATTAAAATATTATTTTAAGACAAAACAAAGTTCATGGGAACACCTATATTGTTGAATTTTCCATTTCAGGAATTATCTTCACTTAATATTGCCCTCTCTTTTCATTTACACCATAATACCACATTTAACCCAAGCAACGATGAACTAGTAATAAAAGAAGAACATATCAGGCTACAATATCTCAATCAAGCAAAAATCTTGGATCAACAATTCAACATTTATTTACAATGCTATGAAACAAATGTTAAAAATTATTATGAATCTGTATTTTTTCAAAATGGCATTTTTACGATAGTTTATTTAATCTTTGTTGGATTATTCAGTTTCATTGTATATTATTGCCTTCATCGAACTAATAGAAATCAATTAACAGAATATCATTTGTTGATGTATAGCAGAAATAATTATTTGATAACTGTTGCAATTATTTTAAATGCATTTTGTGGTATTGGTGCTTTAGTAATGTTTTTCTTTCCTATTTTTGACGAAAGTTATATTAAAGAATTTCCGTTGTAAAATATAATGTTGATGTCCATAAAAACACATTGTTATGTAACATTTTTAGCACCTTGTAGAAAATTCATATGAGATTGGTATTAGTATTTTATCTGATTTAAAGACGTAAATTTTTCATTTATACGAGTTGGGGCTCAAGATATTTTTAATGCCCTCTGCGAGTTAAAAGAAGAATTGTAGTTGTATTTTTTTCAATTTTGAAGCTTTTTTGTTTTCTTCTATTGGTTAAAAATATAAAGCAGTTTTTTTTATATTTTTACATTCTTAATTTTGATACCATGATAAAATGCTTAATTACACTTATTAATTTAATTTTCTCATTAAAATGTTTACAGTTACGTTGTTAATCATACTTCAGTTTTTAAAGATTATTTGTTTTGCTTCATTTGTGTCTGCACAAGAGAGAAGTAACACAACACATTTGTTTCCATCTTCGACGCAGATTGGGCCTATTTTTGCTGAAATAAATAAAACCTGGGGATGTCCGTTGAACAATGAAGATGATCCAACTCCAATTTTTAGTGAATTGGAATTTATTTATATATTTGATTATGGTCTTTTTAATATTTCAAGAAATGCACGCATTTGGAAATTTATAACACCACTGGAAAATTATGGATTCAAAGTTGTAATTCTTGAATTTAATGCTACATTGAATTCCCAGATTTTTATTGAAAATTCTAGTGATATTTTTGTTAAGTATGTTTACTAATTTTTACAAAGCATTTGAGGGACTAAAATACACCGACTAACTTTGAGATTTTAAAGTGACTTTTTAGCAAAAGAAGTGTTAAATTAATCTATCCATATTATAATGAAGACAACTACATAGAGATTGAGTTATCCAATAATCAAAACACAAATTTTTTTGCTTTGCTTATATTACAATTGTTTAAAAAGCTGTAACCACTACTGAAGTTATCATCAACGCGGATGTCTATTCAATAAGTATGTCTTTGTTGCAGAAGAACATATAAATATTCCGATTGCTGTTGTTGCAACGCCTGAAAATAAATGTGTTTCAACAATTTTACTTGAGAATTATTATTATTTTATATCTAAAATATGGACAACAAGTAAAACAGAAAATGTCAAAGTTTTTGCTGGAACTACAAATTTACTTTTTGAATTTAAGTATGATATTATAATGCAAACTATTTTAATGCAAATATTTGAATAGTAAATACATTTTTAGTTCAAAAACTGCAAGAAAATGGACCAGTATTGAATTACATTCTAATATCTACACTATTAATGTGCCAAAAAGCTCGTCGGTATATATTTATATACAAAAATTAAAACATGCTACTACTGTTTTAAACAAAAACTTTTATTCAATTACTTCTACACCATATTTTGGTGCTTCAAAACCTCACGTTTTTCGTGATCTCATAAAATACTGCGCTTTTGGGCATGTGTTAAAATTTACAGTATTGTATTTAAATGCTATTCAGATGACAATGAGTGTTGACAACGTTGACTTTCTGTAAAATACAAAACTACAATTTTGCAATAATTAAATAATATTACTTTTAGATTTAACAAAACTGGTGAGATATTTTTGTTGAAAAACAATTGTGCGCTTTTAGATTATGAACCCAATGACAATGCTACTGTTAGTGATGGAGCAATTTTTTTAATTGAAACTGTTGATGATTTACAACTTTTTTAATTTTATCTTTTTTGCTTACAATTAGAAATAAAGCTGGAAACCCAAAAAATATAGCATTGACACAAATGTTTTGAATCAAGATAAATGCGTCATTGAGAATCATCTGGAACTAATTCAAGGACGTAATCAGTTCTAAAAAAAAGTTTTTTGACTTTCGTAATTAACTCTATTCCGTCATAACTCCAAAAATCACCCGTTTATTTCCTGTGAAATAAGAACAACTGATATCTCCAAAAATAAACTTAATCCCGATAAGCTTTAATGATGAATGAAGAAAAAAGCTCCATCAAAAAAAAACTTTAAGCCTTGCGGACATTAAAATGCACTCAATGAGGTGATCATTTTCAAGTAGCTTTTTGCAAAGCCTGTCAGTGAGTAAGTTGATGACAATGATGTCATCGCTCTTTTTTTACTCTCACTTTTTTGTGCTTTTTTGCTTCCTTTTTTTGTTCCACTTTTTTTGGTCCAAAGAGGTTATAAGCAGGAGTAGTAACAGCAGCTGACATATGTGAAACTGGGCATCATCATCATCGTTGCTGCTCTTCCTGTTGCAGCTAAAATTGCCACCCTCTGTCCATTGATTGTTGGTGGTTGTTCTTTTTTTAGCATTCATTAAATGTGGTAGTGTTTTTTTTACTTTTATAAACTGGTCATATTAAAAAAGCTGCCAAAATTTCGTCGTTACAGTCTTTCAACTTTGTACATATTCTTTTAAAGCTAATAGATGTGAAGCCATGTTTTATTATACAGTAAGTTTAGCGAGTATTTATGTTAAAAGCAGAAACAGTGGCGGAGTTGCATATTTTGTGCAAAATTATAGTAACACAAAGTTCTTCAAATTTAATGTTCTGATTCAACTATCGCCAAGATAGTAATTGAAACATTTTCCTTCTTTGTTTTTGTTAACACTGTGTTATAAATTTAAAAAACGAAGACATAAATTTTTCTTTATTCTCGTACTATTATTATTAAACCTTAAATTTTAGGAATATGGTACCAGTGTTACCAACAAGATATAGTGAAAGTTTTAAAAAACGAAATCGAAAAAGTGACAGTGTCATCATTACTGTCGTTAAAGAAGTAAGTTTGCCCTTGAAAATGAAACATTTCAATTGAATTCATTCTAGGATGACTTTCCACATAAATACAAAATTCAAGCATATTTGGGAATAATTTTTGTTCTAATGCTTTTTATCGTTATATCATACGTATATTTCCTTAGCAGTAACACGGATTACAGACCTGCAGAGTTTTATGATCCTTGTGGTGTTCCGAGTATTTTATCAGTTAATGAAGTGATAAAGCTGAAAGATGAGTTGCAGAAAACTTCAAATGTATGTTACTTTTTCGCTCATAAAAATTTTCGTAAATTTGAAAACAGCATTTTTCTTTCAAATGAAAAGGCATAGCACTACTATTTTGGCATTAAAAATAGAATATCCTTGAAAAAATCAAACAAATTTTTAAACATTTTGATCACCATGAGATGGGGGGGGGTTTACTTTAATAGAAAAAATCAAAAACCAGCAGTTTCGCTTGGACACCCTGAAATGAGCCAAATTAAAAATTTTATTCCGTTATCATTAGAAGAGTAATATCAAAAAGTTGAAATGAAATGTTTTTGTTACTATTGTGCGGATATTAATATATCATTTTTCTTCTGTACCAAGCTTTTAATTTATCTCTAAAATTTGAGGTCATGAAAGATATTATTGCTCGTGATCTACCACCCGAAACAAAACCTGCCGTTTCACAAAAATTCAAAAAAAATGCCGAAAACCATCGCAAGCTTGATCAAAAACTCAAATATCAAATACAACATCGAACAGACTGCTATCAAAGAAATGTTCAACGTTACCTCGAAACCAATGATTCGCAGCAACAGCTTATTGATATTATTTATATTAGCTTTCAAGCTCTATTTTTAACTTTGCTCGGCTATTACATTTATAAAATTCGCAAATTTAATTTTACTCGAAGACAAAGTAATTCTTTCACGCTTTATATCGTTTTAGCAGTTATTTTATTGATTACTCATGTTATTTTCGGTATTTATGTTATTAAAAATTATATCAATCAAGAAGCCTTTGATAAAAATCGTATCAAAGTAATTATTGATTTTTAAATTTTTTTGTGTTCCTCAGGTTTTTATTGTGTTCTATAATGCATTTGTTTTAGAAATTCATAAATAAATTAAATAAAATAAAAGATAAGACTAAATAAATTACCAATATGAAACGCTGAGAGCGAAATATGAGTTTGAAAAATTTCACGTTGTTGTAGGAGCAACAGTAGACGTGCTTTTATTTTGTTGTTTCGTATCATCAGAAGTATCTCAAAATAGTTTTTCAGCTTGATTAAAGCAATATTACAAAACATTCTTTATAAAATCATATATTTGCAAAGACATAAGAGATTTTTGTGACATTAAATCTTTGTCCCAAAGTCTTAAAAATATAAATAAATTGAATAGTTAGCGGCCTAACTAAGTTCTAACATGAATTTGAATAAAACCAGATTTCGAAAAAACAACACTTTGTATCTCTAAAATTTTAAGTATTTAACTATTTGAATTTCCGTCAATAGAAAGCGTTAAGGACTATCGGTAAAAGTGTTATATGTAGTTTTTTCCAAGCAAATTTAAAATTTGTTGCCAATATTTTTTGACGCTTTTTAAGTTTATTATGAGTTTACACTGTTAGTTAAACTCGAAAGTGCCGGAACTAAGCTTTCAACTTCTACTGCTGGAGATATTGACAAGAGATTATTAAATAGAAAATTTCGTTCATGATGCTTGAAAATGGTTGAAAATGGCCAGATTTACTGTATACAATAACAGATTTTCGAAAAAACCATATAATAGTGATAAAAAACGGTCATTATCTCTGACCTATTTATGTGTGATTTCAGGATTTTTAGTTAGATTTATAGTATGTTTGCTGTGCTTTTTTTATAGTGAAAAAGCTTTATCCATGATATCCAGCAAGGAAAAATTTGTCCGCGGCCATCTTGTAGTACTTGACAGTGATAAGAGTAAATTATGTAAAATAGCAAATGAAGACATTTGAATGTTACAAACTAAAGCAACAACCTAAAAATTAAATGAGAAAACAGAATTTCGGATAAAGAAAGCTTTATCCATGATATCCAGCAAGGAAAAATTTGTCCGCGGCCATCTTGTAGTACTTGACAGTGATAAGAGTAAATTTTGTAAAATAGCAAATGAAGACATTTGAATGTTACAAACTAAAGCAACAACCTTAAAATTAAATGAAAAAATAGAATTTTGGATAAAGAAAGCTTTATCCATGATATCCAGCAAGGAAAAATTTGTCCGCGGCCATCTTGTAGTACTTGACAGTGATAAGAGTAAATTTCGTAAAATAGCAAATGAAGACATTTGAATGTTACAAACTATTGCAACAACCTTAAAATTAAATGAAAAAATAGAATTTTGGATAAAGAAAGCTTTATCCATGATATCCAGCAAGGAAAAATTTGTCCGCGGCCATCTTGTAGTACTTGACAGTGATAAGAGTAAATTTCGTAAAATAGCAAATGAAGACATTTGAATGTTACAAACTAAAGCAACAACTCTAATATTAAATGAGAAAACAGAATTTCGGATAAAGAAAGCTTTATCCATGATATCCAGCAAGGAAAAATTTGTCAGCGGCCATCTTGTAGTACTTGACAGTGATAAGAGTAAATTATGTAAAATAGCAAATGAAGACATTTGAATGTTACAAACTATTGCAACAACCTTAAAATGAAATGAAAAAATGGAATTTTGGATAAAGAAAGCTTTATCCATGATATCCAGCAAGGAAAAATTTGTCAGCGGCCATCTTGTAGTACTTGACAGTGATAAGAGTAAATTTTGTAAAATAGCAAATGAAGACATTTGAATGTTACAAACTAAAGCAACAACTCTAATATTAAATGAGAAAACAGAATTTCGGATAAAGAAAGCTTTATCCATGATATCCAGCAAGGAAAAATTTGTCCGCGGCCATCTTGTAGTACTTGACAGTGATAAGAGTAAATTTTGTAAAATAGCAAATGAAGACATTTGAATGTTACAAACTAAAGCAACAACTCTAATATTAAATGAGAAAACAGAATTTCGGATAAAGAAAGCTTTATCCATGATATCCAGCAAGGAAAAATTTGTCCGCGGCCATCTTGTAGTACTTGACAGTGATAAGAGTAAATTTTGTAAAATAGCAAATGAAGACATTTGAATGTTACAAACTAAAGCAACAACCTTTAAATTAATTGAAAAAATAGAATTTTGGATAAAGAAAGCTTTATCCATGATATCCAGCAAGGAAAAATTTGTCCGCGGCCATCTTGTAGTACTTGACAGTGATAAGAGTAAATTATGTAAAATAGCAAATGAAGACATTTGAATGTTACAAACTAAAGCAACAACCTTTAAATTAATTGAAAAAATAGAATTTTGGATAAAGAAAGCTTTATCCATGATATCCAGCAAGGAAAAATTTGTCCGCGGCCATCTTGTAGTACTTGACAGTGATAAGAGTAAATTTCGTAAAATAGCAAATGAAGACATTTGAATGTTACAAACTAAAGCAACAACCTAAAAATTAAATGAAAAAATAAAATTTTGGATAAAGAAAGCTTTATCCATGATATCCAGCAAGGAAAAATTTGTCCGCGGCCATCTTGTAGTACTTGACAGTGATAAGAGTAAATTTCGTAAAATAGCAAAACAAGAAATTGGAATGTTACAAACTATTGCAACAACCTTAAAATGAAATGAAAAAATAAAATTTTGGATAAAGAAAGCTTTATCCATGATATCCAGCAAGGAAAAATTTGTCCGCGGCCATCTTGTAGTACCTGACAGTGATAAGAGTAAATTTTGTAAAATAGCAAATGAAGACATTTGAATGTTACAAACTAAAGCAACAACTCTAATATTAAATGAGAAAACAGAATTTCGGATAAAGAAAGCTTTATCCATGATATCCAGCAAGGAAAAATTTGTCCGCGGCCATCTTGTAGTACTTGACAGTGATAAGAGTAAATTTTGTAAAATAGCAAATGAAGACATTTGAATGTTACAAACTAAAGCAACAACCTTTAAATTAATTGAAAAAATAGAATTTTGGATAAAGAAAGCTTTATCCATGATATCCAGCAAGGAAAAATTTGTCCGCGGCCATCTTGTAGTACTTGACAGTGATAAGAGTAAATTTCGTAAAATAGCAAATGAAGACATTTGAATGTTACAAACTAAAGCAACAACCTAAAAATTAAATGAAAAAATAAAATTTTGGATAAAGAAAGCTTTATCCATGATATCCAGCAAGGAAAAATTTGTCCGCGGCCATCTTGTAGTACTTGACAGTGATAAGAGTAAATTTCGTAAAATAGCAAAACAAGAAATTGGAATGTTACAAACTATTGCAACAACCTTAAAATGAAATGAAAAAATAAAATTTTGGATAAAGAAAGCTTTATCCATGATATCCAGCAAGGAAAAATTTGTCCGCGGCCATCTTGTAGTACTTGACAGTGATAAGAGTAAATTTCGTAAAATAGCAAAACAAGAAATTGGAATGTTACAAACTATTGCAACAACCTTAAAATGAAATGAAAAAATAAAATTTTGGATAAAGAAAGCTTTATCCATGATATCCAGCAAGGAAAAATTTGTCCGCGGCCATCTTGTAGTACTTGACAGTGATAAGAGTAAATTTCGTAAAATAGCAAAACAAGAAATTGGAATGTTACAAACTATTGCAACAACCTTAAAATGAAATGAAAAAATAAAATTTTGGATAAAGAAAGCTTTATCCATGATATCCAGCAAGGAAAAATTTGTCCGCGGCCATCTTGTAGTACTTGACAGTGATAAGAGTAAATTTCGTAAAATAGCAAAACAAGAAATTGGAATGTTACAAACTATTGCAACAACCTTAAAATGAAAAGAAAAAATAAAATTTTGGATAAAGAAAGCTTTATCCATGATATCCAGCAAGGAAAAATTTGTCCGCGGCCATCTTGTAGTACCTGACAGTGATAAGAGTAAATTTTGTAAAATAGCAAATGAAGACATTTGAATGTTACAAACTAAAGCAACAACCTTTAAATTAATTGAAAAAATAGAATTTTGGATAAAGAAAGCTTTATCCATGATATCCAGCAAGGAAAAATTTGTCCGCGGCCATCTTGTAGTACTTGACAGTGATAAGAGTAAATTTCGTAAAATAGCAAAACAAGAAATTGGAATGTTACAAACTATTGCAACAACCTTAAAATGAAATGAAAAAATAAAATTTTGGATAAAGAAAGCTTTATCCATGATATCCAGCAAGGAAAAATTTGTCCGCGGCCATCTTGTAGTACCTGACAGTGATAAGAGTAAATTTTGTAAAATAGCAAATGAAGACATTTGAATGTTACAAACTAAAGCAACAACCTTTAAATTAATTGAAAAAATAGAATTTTGGATAAAGAAAGCTTTATCCATGATATCCAGCAAGGAAAAATTTGTCCGCGGCCATCTTGTAGTACTTGACAGTGATAAGAGTAAATTTCGTAAAATAGCAAAACAAGAAATTGGAATGTTACAAACTATTGCAACAACCTTAAAATGAAATGAAAAAATAAAATTTTGGATAAAGAAAGCTTTATCCATGATATCCAGCAAGGAAAAATTTGTCCGCGGCCATCTTGTAGTACCTGACAGTGATAAGAGTAAATTTTGTAAAATAGCAAATGAAGACATTTGAATGTTACAAACTAAAGCAACAACCTTTAAATTAATTGAAAAAATAGAATTTTGGATAAAGAAAGCTTTATCCATGATATCCAGCAAGGAAAAATTTGTCCGCGGCCATCTTGTAGTACTTGACAGTGATAAGAGTAAATTTCGTAAAATAGCAAATGAAGACATTTGAATGTTACAAACTAAAGCAACAACCTAAAAATTAAATGAAAAAATAAAATTTTGGATAAAGAAAGCTTTATCCATGATATCCAGCAAGGAAAAATTTGTCCGCGGCCATCTTGTAGTACTTGACAGTGATAAGAGTAAATTATGTAAAATAGCAAATGAAGACATTTGAATGTTACAAACTAAAGCAACAACCTTTAAATTAATTGAAAAAATAGAATTTTGGATAAAGAAAGCTTTATCCATGATATCCAGCAAGGAAAAATTTGTCCGCGGCCATCTTGTAGTACTTGACAGTGATAAGAGTAAATTTCGTAAAATAGCAAATGAAGACATTTGAATGTTACAAACTAAAGCAACAACCTAAAAATTAAATGAAAAAATAAAATTTTGGATAAAGAAAGCTTTATCCATGATATCCAGCAAGGAAAAATTTGTCCGCGGCCATCTTGTAGTACTTGACAGTGATAAGAGTAAATTTCGTAAAATAGCAAAACAAGAAATTGGAATGTTACACACTATTGCAACAACCTTAAAATGAAATGAAAAAATAAAATTTTGGATAAAGAAAGCTTTATCCATGATATCCAGCAAGGAAAAATTTGTCCGCGGCCATCTTGTAGTACCTGACAGTGATAAGAGTAAATTTTGTAAAATAGCAAATGAAGACATTTGAATGTTACAAACTAAAGCAACAACCTTTAAATTAATTGAAAAAATAGAATTTTGGATAAAGAAAGCTTTATCTATGACATCCAGCAAGGAAAAATTTGTCCGTGGCCATCTTGTAGTACTTGACAGTGATAAGAGTAAATTTCGTAAAATAGCAAATGAAGACATTTGAATGTTACAAACTAAAGCAACAACCTAAAAATTAAATGAAAAAATAAAATTTTGGATAAAGAAAGCTTTATCCATGATATCCAGCAAGGAAAAATTTGTCCGCGGCCATCTTGTAGTACCTGACAGTGATAAGAGTAAATTTTGTAAAATAGCAAATGAAGACATTTGAATGTTACAAACTAAAGCAACAACCTTTAAATTAATTGAAAAAATAGAATTTTGGATAAAGAAAGCTTTATCCATGATATCCAGCAAGGAAAAATTTGTCCGCGGCCATCTTGTAGTACCTGACAGTGATAAGAGTAAATTTCGTAAAATAGCAAATGAAGACATTTGAATGTTACAAACTAAAGCAACAACCTAAAAATTAAATGAAAAAATAAAATTTTGGATAAAGAAAGCTTTATCCATGATATCCAGCAAGGAAAAATTTGTCCGCGGCCATCTTGTAGTACTTGACAGTGATAAGAGTAAATTATGTAAAATAGCAAATGAAGACATTTGAATGTTACAAACTAAAGCAACAACCTTTAAATTAATTGAAAAAATAGAATTTTGGATAAAGAAAGCTTTATCCATGATATCCAGCAAGGAAAAATTTGTCCGCGGCCATCTTGTAGTACTTGACAGTGATAAGAGTAAATTTCGTAAAATAGCAAATGAAGACATTTGAATGTTACAAACTAAAGCAACAACCTAAAAATTAAATGAAAAAATAAAATTTTGGATAAAGAAAGCTTTATCCATGATATCCAGCAAGGAAAAATTTGTCCGCGGCCATCTTGTAGTACTTGACAGTGATAAGAGTAAATTTCGTAAAATAGCAAAACAAGAAATTGGAATGTTACACACTATTGCAACAACCTTAAAATGAAATGAAAAAATAAAATTTTGGATAAAGAAAGCTTTATCCATGATATCCAGCAAGGAAAAATTTGTCCGCGGCCATCTTGTAGTACCTGACAGTGATAAG
Source organism: Panagrolaimus sp. LJ2400 (assembly GCA_024447215.1). NCBI lineage: Eukaryota > Metazoa > Nematoda > Chromadorea > Rhabditida > Panagrolaimidae > Panagrolaimus > Panagrolaimus sp. LJ2400. The sequence continues at coordinate 73,014 of JAMRYA010000050.1, read as the reverse complement.
AGTAAATTTTGTAAAATAGCAAATGAAGACATTTGAATGTTACAAACTAAAGCAACAACCTTTAAATTAATTGAAAAAATAGAATTTTGGATAAAGAAAGCTTTATCCATGATATCCAGCAAGGAAAAATTTGTCCGCGGCCATCTTGTAGTACTTGACAGTGATAAGAGTAAATTTCGTAAAATAGCAAAACAAGAAATTGGAATGTTACAAACTATTGCAACAACCTTAAAATGAAATGAAAAAATAAAATTTTGGATAAAGAAAGCTTTATCCATGATATCCAGCAAGGAAAAATTTGTCCGCGGCCATCTTGTAGTACCTGACAGTGATAAGAGTAAATTTTGTAAAATAGCAAATGAAGACATTTGAATGTTACAAACTAAAGCAACAACCTTTAAATTAATTGAAAAAATAGAATTTTGGATAAAGAAAGCTTTATCCATGATATCCAGCAAGGAAAAATTTGTCCGCGGCCATCTTGTAGTACTTGACAGTGATAAGAGTAAATTATGTAAAATAGCAAATGAAGACATTTGAATGTTACAAACTAAAGCAACAACCTTTAAATTAATTGAAAAAATAGAATTTTGGATAAAGAAAGCTTTATCCATGATATCCAGCAAGGAAAAATTTGTCCGCGGCCATCTTGTAGTACTTGACAGTGATAAGAGTAAATTTCGTAAAATAGCAAAACAAGAAATTGGAATGTTACAAACTATTGCAACAACCTTAAAATGAAATGAAAAAATAAAATTTTGGATAAAGAAAGCTTTATCCATGATATCCAGCAAGGAAAAATTTGTCCGCGGCCATCTTGTAGTACCTGACAGTGATAAGAGTAAATTTTGTAAAATAGCAAATGAAGACATTTGAATGTTACAAACTAAAGCAACAACCTTTAAATTAATTGAAAAAATAGAATTTTGGATAAAGAAAGCTTTATCCATGATATCCAGCAAGGAAAAATTTGTCCGCGGCCATCTTGTAGTACTTGACAGTGATAAGAGTAAATTTCGTAAAATAGCAAAACAAGAAATTGGAATGTTACAAACTATTGCAACAACCTTAAAATGAAATGAAAAAATAAAATTTTGGATAAAGAAAGCTTTATCCATGATATCCAGCAAGGAAAAATTTGTCCGCGGCCATCTTGTAGTACCTGACAGTGATAAGAGTAAATTTTGTAAAATAGCAAATGAAGACATTTGAATGTTACAAACTAAAGCAACAACCTTTAAATTAATTGAAAAAATAGAATTTTGGATAAAGAAAGCTTTATCCATGATATCCAGCAAGGAAAAATTTGTCCGCGGCCATCTTGTAGTACTTGACAGTGATAAGAGTAAATTATGTAAAATAGCAAATGAAGACATTTGAATGTTACAAACTAAAGCAACAACCTAAAAATTAAATGAAAAAATAAAATTTTGGATAAAGAAAGCTTTATCCATGATATCCAGCAAGGAAAAATTTGTCCGCGGCCATCTTGTAGTACTTGACAGTGATAAGAGTAAATTTCGTAAAATAGCAAAACAAGAAATTGGAATGTTACAAACTATTGCAACAACCTTAAAATGAAATGAAAAAATAAAATTTTGGATAAAGAAAGCTTTATCCATGATATCCAGCAAGGAAAAATTTGTCCGCGGCCATCTTGTAGTACCTGACAGTGATAAGAGTAAATTTTGTAAAATAGCAAATGAAGACATTTGAATGTTACAAACTAAAGCAACAACCTTTAAATTAATTGAAAAAATAGAATTTTGGATAAAGAAAGCTTTATCCATGATATCCAGCAAGGAAAAATTTGTCCGCGGCCATCTTGTAGTACTTGACAGTGATAAGAGTAAATTATGTAAAATAGCAAATGAAGACATTTGAATGTTACAAACTAAAGCAACAACCTTTAAATTAATTGAAAAAATAGAATTTTGGATAAAGAAAGCTTTATCCATGATATCCAGCAAGGAAAAATTTGTCCGCGGCCATCTTGTAGTACTTGACAGTGATAAGAGTAAATTATGTAAAATAGCAAATGAAGACATTTGAATGTTACAAACTAAAGCAACAACCTTTAAATTAATTGAAAAAATAGAATTTTGGATAAAGAAAGCTTTATCCATGATATCCAGCAAGGAAAAATTTGTCCGCGGCCATCTTGTAGTACTTGACAGTGATAAGAGTAAATTATGTAAAATAGCAAATGAAGACATTTGAATGTTACAAACTAAAGCAACAACCTTTAAATTAATTGAAAAAATAGAATTTTGGATAAAGAAAGCTTTATCCATGATATCCAGCAAGGAAAAATTTGTCCGCGGCCATCTTGTAGTACCTGACAGTGATAAGAGTAAATTTTGTAAAATAGCAAATGAAGACATTTGAATGTTACAAACTAAAGCAACAACCTTTAAATTAATTGAAAAAATAGAATTTTGGATAAAGAAAGCTTTATCCATGATATCCAGCAAGGAAAAATTTGTCCGCGGCCATCTTGTAGTACTTGACAGTGATAAGAGTAAATTTCGTAAAATAGCAAAACAAGAAATTGGAATGTTACAAACTATTGCAACAACCTTAAAATGAAATGAAAAAATAAAATTTTGGATAAAGAAAGCTTTATCCATGATATCCAGCAAGGAAAAATTTGTCCGCGGCCATCTTGTAGTACCTGACAGTGATAAGAGTAAATTTTGTAAAATAGCAAATGAAGACATTTGAATGTTACAAACTAAAGCAACAACCTTTAAATTAATTGAAAAAATAGAATTTTGGATAAAGAAAGCTTTATCCATGATATCCAGCAAGGAAAAATTTGTCCGCGGCCATCTTGTAGTACTTGACAGTGATAAGAGTAAATTATGTAAAATAGCAAATGAAGACATTTGAATGTTACAAACTAAAGCAACAACCTAAAAATTAAATGAAAAAATAAAATTTTGGATAAAGAAAGCTTTATCCATGATATCCAGCAAGGAAAAATTTGTCCGCGGCCATCTTGTAGTACTTGACAGTGATAAGAGTAAATTTCGTAAAATAGCAAAACAAGAAATTGGAATGTTACAAACTATTGCAACAACCTTAAAATGAAATGAAAAAATAAAATTTTGGATAAAGAAAGCTTTATCCATGATATCCAGCAAGGAAAAATTTGTCCGCGGCCATCTTGTAGTACTTGACAGTGATAAGAGTAAATTTTGTAAAATAGCAAATGAAGACATTTGAATGTTACAAACTAAAGCAACAACCTTTAAATTAATTGAAAAAATAGAATTTTGGATAAAGAAAGCTTTATCCATGATATCCAGCAAGGAAAAATTTGTCCGCGGCCATCTTGTAGTACTTGACAGTGATAAGAGTAAATTTCGTAAAATAGCAAAACAAGAAATTGGAATGTTACAAACTAAAGCAACAACCTTTAAATTAATTGAAAAAATAGAATTTTGGATAAAGAAAGCTTTATCCATGATATCCAGCAAGGAAAAATTTGTCCGCGGCCATCTTGTAGTACTTGACAGTGATAAGAGTAAATTTTGTAAAATAGCAAATGAAGACATTTGAATGTTACAAACTAAAGCAACAACCTTTAAATTAATTGAAAAAATAGAATTTTGGATAAAGAAAGCTTTATCCATGATATCCAGCAAGGAAAAATTTGTCCGCGGCCATCTTGTAGTACTTGACAGTGATAAGAGTAAATTTCGTAAAATAGCAAAACAAGAAATTGGAATGTTACAAACTAAAGCAACAACCTTTAAATTAATTGAAAAAATAGAATTTTGGATAAAGAAAGCTTTATCCATGATATCCAGCAAGGAAAAATTTGTCCGCGGCCATCTTGTAGTACTTGACAGTGATAAGAGTAAATTTTGTAAAATAGCAAATGAAGACATTTGAATGTTACAAACTAAAGCAACAACCTTTAAATTAATTGAAAAAATAGAATTTTGGATAAAGAAAGCTTTATCCATGATATCCAGCAAGGAAAAATTTGTCCGCGGCCATCTTGTAGTACTTGACAGTGATAAGAGTAAATTTCGTAAAATAGCAAAACAAGAAATTGGAATGTTACAAACTATTGCAACAACCTTAAAATGAAATGAAAAAATAAAATTTTGGATAAAGAAAGCTTTATCCATGATATCCAGCAAGGAAAAATTTGTCCGCGGCCATCTTGTAGTACTTGACAGTGATAAGAGTAAATTTTGTAAAATAGCAAATGAAGACATTTGAATGTTACAAACTAAAGCAACAACCTTTAAATTAATTGAAAAAATAGAATTTTGGATAAAGAAAGCTTTATCCATGATATCCAGCAAGGAAAAATTTGTCCGCGGCCATCTTGTAGTACTTGACAGTGATAAGAGTAAATTTTGTAAAATAGCAAATGAAGACATTTGAATGTTACAAACTAAAGCAACAACCTTAAAATGAAATGAAAAAATAGAATTTTGGATAAAGAAAGCTTTATCCATGATATCCAGCAAGGAAAAATTTGTCCGCGGCCATCTTGTAGTACTTGACAGTGATAAGAGTAAATTTCGTAAAATAGCAAAACAAGAAATTGGAATGTTACAAACTATTGCAACAACCTTAAAATGAAATGAAAAAATAAAATTTTGGATAAAGAAAGCTTTATCCATGATATCCAGCAAGGAAAAATTTGTCCGCGGCCATCTTGTAGTACTTGACAGTGATAAGAGAAAATTTCGTAAAATAGCAAAACAAGAAATTGGAATGTTACAAACTATTGCAACAACCTTAAAATGAAATGAAAAAATAAAATTTTGGATAAAGAAAGCTTTATCCATGATATCCAGCAAGGAAAAATTTGTCAGCGGCCATCTTGTAGTACTTGACAGTGATAAGAGTAAATTTCGTAAAATAGCAAATGAAGACATTTGAATGTTACAAACTATTGCAACAACCTTAAAATGAAATGAAAAAATAGAATTTTGGATAAAGAAAGCTTTATCCATGATATCCAGCAAGGAAAAATTTGTCAGCGGCCATCTTGTAGTACTTGACAGTGATAAGAGTAAATTTCGTAAAATAGCAAATGAAGACATTTGAATGTTACAAACTATTGCAACAACCTTAAAATGAAATGAAAAAATAGAATTTTGGATAAAGAAAGCTTTATCCATGATATCCAGCAAGGAAAAATTTGTCCGCGGCCATCTTGTAGTACTTGACAGTGATAAGAGTAAATTTCGTAAAATAGCAAATGAAGACATTTGAATGTTACAAACTATTGCAACAACCTTAAAATGAAATGAAAAAATAGAATTTTGGATAAAGAAAGCTTTATCCATGATATCCAGCAAGGAAAAATTTGTCAGCGGCCATCTTGTAGTACTTGACAGTGATAAGAGTAAATTTCGTAAAATAGCAAATGAAGACATTTGAATGTTACAAACTATAGCAACAACCTTAAAATGAAATGAAAAAATAAAATTTTGGATAAAGAAAGCTTTATCCATGATATCCAGCAAGGAAAAATTTGTCAGCGGCCATCTTGTAGTACTTGACAGTGATAAGAGTAAATTTCGTAAAATAGCAAATGAAGACATTTGAATGTTACAAACTAAAGCAACAACCTTAAAATGAAATGAAAAAATAGAATTTTGGATAAAGAAAGCTTTATCCATGATATCCAGCAAGGAAAAATTTGTCCGCGGCCATCTTGTAGTACTTGACAGTGATAAGAGTAAATTTCGTAAAATAGCAAATGAAGACATTTGAATGTTACAAACTATTGCAACAACCTTAAAATGAAATGAAAAAATAGAATTTTGGATAAAGAAAGCTTTATCCATGATATCCAGCAAGGAAAAATTTGTCAGCGGCCATCTTGTAGTACTTGACAGTGATAAGAGTAAATTTCGTAAAATAGCAAATGAAGACATTTGAATGTTACAAACTAAAGCAACAACCTTAAAATGAAATGAAAAAATAGAATTTTGGATAAAGAAAGCTTTATCCATGATATCCAGCAAGGAAAAATTTGTCAGCGGCCATCTTGTAGTACTTGACAGTGATAAGAGTAAATTTCGTAAAATAGCAAATGAAGACATTTGAATGTTACAAACTATTGCAACAACCTTAAAATGAAATGAAAAAATAGAATTTTGGATAAAGAAAGCTTTATCCATGATATCCAGCAAGGAAAAATTTGTCCGCGGCCATCTTGTAGTACTTGACAGTGATAAGAGTAAATTTCGTAAAATAGCAAATGAAGACATTTGAATGTTACAAACTATTGCAACAACCTTAAAATGAAATGAAAAAATAGAATTTTGGATAAAGAAAGCTTTATCCATGATATCCAGCAAGGAAAAATTTGTCCGCGGCCATCTTGTAGTACTTGACAGTGATAAGAGTAAATTTCGTAAAATAGCAAATGAAGACATTTGAATGTTACAAACTATTGCAACAACCTTAAAATGAAATGAAAAAATAGAATTTTGGATAAAGAAAGCTTTATCCATGATATCCAGCAAGGAAAAATTTGTCAGCGGCCATCTTGTAGTACTTGACAGTGATAAGAGTAAATTTCGTAAAATAGCAAATGAAGACATTTGAATGTTACAAACTATTGCAACAACCTTAAAATGAAATGAAAAAATAGAATTTTGGATAAAGAAAGCTTTATCCATGATATCCAGCAAGGAAAAATTTGTCCGCGGCCATCTTGTAGTACTTGACAGTGATAAGAGTAAATTTCGTAAAATAGCAAATGAAGACATTTGAATGTTACAAACTATTGCAACAACCTTAAAATGAAATGAAAAAATAGAATTTTGGATAAAGAAAGCTTTATCCATGATATCCAGCAAGGAAAAATTTGTCAGCGGCCATCTTGTAGTACTTGACAGTGATAAGAGTAAATTTCGTAAAATAGCAAATGAAGACATTTGAATGTTACAAACTATTGCAACAACCTTAAAATGAAATGAAAAAATAGAATTTTGGATAAAGAAAGCTTTATCCATGATATCCAGCAAGGAAAAATTTGTCAGCGGCCATCTTGTAGTACTTGACAGTGATAAGAGTAAATTTCGTAAAATAGCAAATGAAGACATTTGAATGTTACAAACTATTGCAACAACCTTAAAATGAAATGAAAAAATAGAATTTTGGATAAAGAAAGCTTTATCCATGATATCCAGCAAGGAAAAATTTGTCAGCGGCCATCTTGTAGTACTTGACAGTGATAAGAGTAAATTTCGTAAAATAGCAAATGAAGACATTTGAATGTTACAAACTATTGCAACAACCTTAAAATGAAATGAAAAAATAGAATTTTGGATAAAGAAAGCTTTATCCATGATATCCAGCAAGGAAAAATTTGTCCGCGGCCATCTTGTAGTACTTGACAGTGATAAGAGTAAATTTCGTAAAATAGCAAATGAAGACATTTGAATGTTACAAACTATTGCAACAACCTTAAAATGAAATGAAAAAATAGAATTTTGGATAAAGAAAGCTTTATCCATGATATCCAGCAAGGAAAAATTTGTCCGCGGCCATCTTGTAGTACTTGACAGTGATAAGAGTAAATTTCGTAAAATAGCAAAACAAGAAATTGGAATGTTACAAACTAAAGCAACAACCTTAAAATGAAATGAAAAAATAAAATTTTGGATAAAGAAAGCTTTATCCATGATATCCAGCAAGGAAAAATTTGTCAGCGGCCATCTTGTAGTACTTGACAGTGATAAGAGTAAATTTCGTAAAATAGCAAATGAAGACATTTGAATGTTACAAACTAATGCAACAACCTTAAAATGAAATGAAAAAACAGAATTTTCGATAAAGAAAGCTTTATCCATGATATCCAGCAAGGAAAAATTTGTCAGCGGCCATCTTGTAGTACTTGACAGTGATTAGAGTAAATTTCGTAAAATAGCAAATGAAGACATTTGAATGTTACAAACTAATGCAACAACCTTAAAATGAAATGAAAAAACAGAATTTTCGATAAAGAAAGCTTTATCCATGATATCCAGCAAGGAAAAATTTGTCAGCGGCCATCTTGTAGTACTTGACAGTGATAAGAGTAAATTTCGTAAAATAGCAAAAAAAGACATTGGAATGTTACAAACTAATGCAACAACCTTAAAATGAAATGAAAAAACAGAATTTTCGATAAAGAAAGCTTTATCCATGATATCCAGCAAGGAAAAATTTGTCAGCGGCCATCTTGTAGTACTTGACAGTGATTAGAGTAAATTTCGTAAAATAGCAAATGAAGACATTTGAATGTTACAAACTAAAGCAACAACCTAAAAATTAAATGAAAAAATAGAATTTTGGATAAAGAAAGCTTTATCCATGATATCCAGCAAGGAAAAATTTGTCCGCGGCCATCTTGTAGTACTTGACAGTGATAAGAGTAAATTTCGTAAAATAGCAAAACAAGAAATTGGAATGTTACAAACTATTGCAACAACCTTAAAATGAAATGAAAAAATAGAATTTTGGATAAAGAAAGCTTTATCCATGATATCCAGCAAGGAAAAATTTGTCCGCGGCCATCTTGTAGTACTTGACAGTGATAAGAGTAAATTTCGTAAAATAGCAAATGAAGACATTTGAATGTTACAAACTATTGCAACAACCTTAAAATTAAATGAGAAAATAGAATTTCGGATAAAGAAAGCTTTATCCATGATATCCAGCAAGGAAAAATTTGTCCGCGGCCATCTTGTAGTACTTGACAGTGATAAGAGTAAATTTCGTAAAATAGCAAATGAAGACATTTGAATGTTACAAACTATTGCAACAACCTTAAAATTAAATGAGAAAATAGAATTTTGGATAAAGAAAGCTTTATCCATGATATCCAGCAAGGAAAAATTTGTCCGCGGCCATCTTGTAGTACTTGACAGTGATAAGAGTAAATTTCGTAAAATAGCAAATGAAGACATTTGAATGTTACAAACTAAAGCAACAACCTTAAAATTAAATGAGAAAATAGAATTTCGGATAAAGAAAGCTTTATCCATGATATCCAGCAAGGAAAAATTTGTCCGCGGCCATCTTGTAGTACTTGACAGTGATAAGAGTAAATTTCGTAAAATAGCAAAACAAGAAATTGGAATGTTACAAACTATTGCAACAACCTTAAAATGAAATGAAAAAATAAAATTTTGGATAAAGAAAGCTTTATCCATGATATCCAGCAAGGAAAAATTTGTCCGCGGCCATCTTGTAGTACTTGACAGTGATAAGAGTAAATTTCGTAAAATAGCAAAACAAGAAATTGGAATGTTACAAACTATTGCAACAACCTTAAAATGAAATGAAAAAATAAAATTTTGGATAAAGAAAGCTTTATCCATGATATCCAGCAAGGAAAAATTTGTCCGCGGCCATCTTGTAGTACTTGACAGTGATAAGAGTAAATTTCGTAAAATAGCAAATGAAGACATTTGAATGTTACAAACTAAAGCAACAACCTTAAAATTAAATGAGAAAATAGAATTTCGGATAAAGAAAGCTTTATCCATGATATCCAGCAAGGAAAAATTTGTCCGCGGCCATCTTGTAGTACTTGACAGTGATAAGAGTAAATTTCGTAAAATAGCAAATGAAGACATTTGAATGTTACAAACTATTGCAACAACCTTAAAATGAAATGAAAAAATAGAATTTTGGATAAAGAAAGCTTTATCCATGATATCCAGCAAGGAAAAATTTGTCCGCGGCCATCTTGTAGTACTTGACAGTGATAAGAGTAAATTTCGTAAAATAGCAAATGAAGACATTTGAATGTTACAAACTAAAGCAACAACTCTAAAATTAAATGAGAAAACAGAATTTCGGATAAAGAAAGCTTTATCCATGATATCCAGCAAGGAAAAATTTGTCAGCGGCCATCTTGTAGTACTTGACAGTGATAAGAGTAAATTTCGTAAAATAGCAAAACAAGAAATTGGAATGTTACAAACTATTGCAACAACCTTAAAATGAAATGAAAAAATAAAATTTTGGATAAAGAAAGCTTTATCCATGATATCCAGCAAGGAAAAATTTGTCCGCGGCCATCTTGTAGTACTTGACAGTGATAAGAGTAAATTTCGTAAAATAGCAAATGAAGACATTTGAATGTTACAAACTAAAGCAACAACCTTAAAATTAAATGAGAAAATAGAATTTCGGATAAAGAAAGCTTTATCCATGATATCCAGCAAGGAAAAATTTGTCCGCGGCCATCTTGTAGTACTTGACAGTGATAAGAGTAAATTTCGTAAAATAGCAAATGAAGACATTTGAATGTTACAAACTATTGCAACAACCTTAAAATGAAATGAAAAAATAGAATTTTGGATAAAGAAAGCTTTATCCATGATATCCAGCAAGGAAAAATTTGTCCGCGGCCATCTTGTAGTACTTGACAGTGATAAGAGTAAATTTCGTAAAATAGCAAATGAAGACATTTGAATGTTACAAACTAAAGCAACAACTCTAAAATTAAATGAGAAAACAGAATTTCGGATAAAGAAAGCTTTATCCATGATATCCAGCAAGGAAAAATTTGTCCGCGGCCATCTTGTAGTACTTGACAGTGATAAGAGTAAATTTCGTAAAATAGCAAAAAAAGACATTGGAATGTTACAAACTAATGCAACAACCTTAAAATGAAATGAAAAAACAGAATTTTCGATAAAGAAAGCTTTATCTATGACATCCAGCAAGGAAAAATTTGTCCGTGGCCATTTTGTAGTACTTGACAGTGATAAGAGTAAATTTTGTAAAATAGCAAAAAAAGACATTGGAATGTTACAAACTAATGCAACAACCTTAAAATGAAATGAAAAAATAGAATTTTGGATAAAGAAAGCTTTATCCATGATATCCAGCAAGGAAAAATTTGTCCGCGGCCATCTTGTAGTACTTGACAGTGATAAGAGTAAATTTTGTAAAATAGCAAAAAAAGACATTGGAATGTTACAAACTAATGCAACAACCTTAAAATGAAATGAAAAAATAGAATTTTGGATAAAGAAAGCTTTATCCATGATATCCAGCAAGGAAAAATTTGTCCGCGGCCATCTTGTAGTACTTGACAGTGATAAGAGTAAATTTCGTAAAATAGCAAATGAAGACATTTGAATGTTACAAACTAAAGCAACAACTCTAAAATTAAATGAGAAAACAGAATTTCGGATAAAGAAAGCTTTATCCATGATATCCAGCAAGGAAAAATTTGTCCGCGGCCATCTTGTAGTACTTGACAGTGATAAGAGTAAATTTCGTAAAATAGCAAATGAAGACATTTGAATGTTACAAACTAAAGCAACAACTCTAAAATTAAATGAGAAAACAGAATTTCGGATAAAGAAAGCTTTATCCATGATATCCAGCAAGGAAAAATTTGTCCGCGGCCATCTTGTAGTACTTGACAGTGATAAGAGTAAATTTCGTAAAATAGCAAAAAAAGACATTGGAATGTTACAAACTAATGCAACAACCTTAAAATGAAATGAAAAAACAGAATTTTCGATAAAGAAAGCTTTATCTATGACATCCAGCAAGGATAAATTTGTCCGTGGCCATCTTGTAGTACTTGACAGTGATAAGAGTAAATTTTGTAAAATAGCAAAACAAGACATTGGAATGTTACAAACTAATGCAACAACCTTAAAATTAAATGAAAAAACAGAATTTTCGATAAAGAAAGCTTTATCTATGACATCCAGCAAGGAAAAATTTGTCCGCGGCCATCTTGTAGTACTTGACAGTGATAAGAGTAAATTTTGTAAAATAGCAAAACAAGACATTGGAATGTTACAAACTAATGCAACAACCTTAAAATTAAATGAAAAAACAGAATTTTATAGTGAATAAGCTTAATCTATGACATCCAGCAAGGAAAAATTTGTCCGCGGCCATCTTGTAGTACTTGACAGTGATAAGAGTAAACTTTGTAAAATAGCAAAACAAGACATTGGAATGTTACAAACTAATGCAACAACCTTAAAATTAAATGAAAAAACAGAATTTTATAGTGAATAAGCTTAATCTATAATATCCAGCAAGGAAAAATTTGTCCGTGGCCATCTTGTAGTACTTGACAGTGATAAGAGTAAACTTTGTAAAACAGCAAATCAAGACATTGGAATGTTACAAACTAATGCAACAACCTTAAAATTAAATGAAAAAACAGAATTTTCGATAAAGAAAGCTTTATCTATGACATCCAGCAAGGAAAAATTTGTCCGCGGCCATCTTGTAGTACTTGACAGTGATAAGAGTAAATTTTGTAAAATAGCAAAACAAGACATTGGAATGTTACAAACTAATGCAACAACCTTAAAATTAAATGAAAAAACAGAATTTTCGATAAAGAAAGCTTTATCTATGACATCCAGCAAGGAAAAATTTGTCCGTGGCCATCTTGTAGTACTTGACAGTGATAAGAGTAAACTTTGTAAAATAGCAAAACAAGACATTAGAATGTTACAAACTAATGCAACAACCTTAAAATTAAATGAAAAAACAGAATTTTATAGTGAATAAGCTTAATCTATAATATCCAGCAAGGAAAAATTTGTCCGTGGCCATCTTGTAGTACTTGACAGTGATAAGAGTAAACTTTGTAAAATAGCAAATCAAGACATTGGAATGTTACAAACTAATGCAACAACCTTAAAATTAAATGAAAAAACAGAATTTTATAGTGAATAAGCTTAATCTATAATATCCAGCAAGGAAAAATTTGTCCGTGGCCATCTTGTAGTACTTGACAGTGATAAGAGTAAATTTTGTAAAATAGCAAAACAAGACATTGGAATGTTACAAACTAATGCAACAACCTTAAAATTAAATGAAATAACAGAATTTCATAGTGAATAAGCTTAATCTATAATATCCAGCAAGGAAAAATTTGTCCGTGGCCATCTTGTAGTACTTGACAGTGATAAGAGTAAACTTTGTAAAATAGCAAATCAAGACATTGGAATGTTACAAACTAATGCAACAACCTTAAAATTAAATGAAAAAACAGAATTTTATAGTGAATAAGCTTAATCTATAATATCCAGCAAGGAAAAATTTGTCCGTGGCCATCTTGTAGTACTTGACAGTGATAAGAGTAAACTTTGTAAAATAGCAAATCAAGACATTGGAATGTTACAAACTAATGCAACAACCTTAAAATTAAATGAAATAACAGAATTTCATAGTGAATAAGCTTAATCTATAATATCCAGCAAGGAAAAATTTGTCCGTGGCCATCTTGTAGTACTTGACAGTGATAAGAGTAAACTTTGTAAAATAGCAAATCAAGACATTGGAATGTTACAAACTAATGCAACAACCTTAAAATTAAATGAAAAAACAGAATTTTCGATAAAGAAAGCTTTATCTATGACATCCAGCAAGGAAAAATTTGTCCGCGGCCATCTTGTAGTACTTGACAGTGATAAGAGTAAATTTTGTAAAATAGCAAAACAAGACATTGGAATGTTACAAACTAATGCAACAACCTTAAAATTAAATGAAAAAACAGAATTTTCGATAAAGAAAGCTTTATCTATGACATCCAGCAAGGAAAAATTTGTCCGCGGCCATCTTGTAGTACTTGACAGTGATAAGAGTAAACTTTGTATATTAGCAAAACAAGACATTAGAATGTTACAAACTAATGCAACAACCTTAAAATTAAATGAAATAACAGAATTTCATAGTGAATAAGCTTAATCTATAATATCCAGCAAGGAAAAATTTGTCCGTGGCCATCTTGTAGTACTTGACAGTGATAAGAGTAAACTTTGTAAAATAGCAAATCAAGACATTGGAATGTTACAAACTAATGCAACAACCTTAAAATTAAATGAAAAAACAGAATTTTCGATAAAGAAAGCTTTATCTATGACATCCAGCAAGGAAAAATTTGTCCGCGGCCATCTTGTAGTACTTGACAGTGATAAGAGTAAATTTTGTAAAATAGCAAAACAAGACATTGGAATGTTACAAACTAATGCAACAACCTTAAAATTAAATGAAAAAACAGAATTTTCGATAAAGAAAGCTTTATCTATGACATCCAGCAAGGAAAAATTTGTCCGTGGCCATCTTGTAGTACTTGACAGTGATAAGAGTAAACTTTGTAAAATAGCAAAACAAGACATTAGAATGTTACAAACTAATGCAACAACCTTAAAATTAAATGAAATAACAGAATTTCATAGTGAATAAGCTTAATCTATAATATCCAGCAAGGAAAAATTTGTCCGTGGCCATCTTGTAGTACTTGACAGTGATAAGAGTAAACTTTGTAAAATAGCAAATCAAGACATTGGAATGTTACAAACTAATGCAACAACCTTAAAATTAAATGAAATAACAGAATTTCATAGTGAATAAGCTTAATCTATAATATCCAGCAAGGAAAAATTTGTCCGTGGCCATCTTGTAGTACTTGACAGTGATAAGAGTAAACTTTGTAAAATAGCAAATCAAGACATTGGAATGTTACAAACTAATGCAACAACCTTAAAATTAAATGAAATAACAGAATTTCATAGTGAATAAGCTTAATCTATAATATCCAGCAAGGAAAAATTTGTCCGTGGCCATCTTGTAGTACTTGACAGTGATAAGAGTAAATTTTGTAAAATAGCAAAACAAGACATTGGAATGTTACAAACTAATGCAACAACCTTAAAATTAAATGAAAAAACAGAATTTTCGATAAAGAGAGCTTTATCTATGACATCCAGCAAGGAAAAATTTGTCCGTGGCCATCTTGTAGTACTTGACAGTGATAAGAGTAAACTTTGTAAAATAGCAAAACAAGACATTAGAATGTTACAAACTAATGCAACAACCTTAAAATTAAATGAAATAACAGAATTTCATAGTGAATAAGCTTAATCTATAATATCCAGCAAGGAAAAATTTGTCCGTGGCCATCTTGTAGTACTTGACAGTGATAAGAGTAAACTTTGTAAAATAGCAAATCAAGACATTGGAATGTTACAAACTAATGCAACAACCTTAAAATTAAATGAAATAACAGAATTTCATAGTGAATAAGCTTAATCTATAATATCCAGCAAGGAAAAATTTGTCCGTGGCCATCTTGTAGTACTTGACAGTGATAAGAGTAAACTTTGTAAAATAGCAAATCAAGACATTGGAATGTTACAAACTAATGCAACAACCTTAAAATTAAATGAAATAACAGAATTTCATAGTGAATAAGCTTAATCTATAATATCCAGCAAGGAAAAATTTGTCCGTGGCCATCTTGTAGTACTTGACAGTGATAAGAGTAAACTTTGTAAAATAGCAAATCAAGACATTGGAATGTTACAAACTAATGCAACAACCTTAAAATTAAATGAAAAAACAGAATTTTATAGTGAATAAGCTTAATCTATAATATCCAGCAAGGAAAAATTTGTCCGTGGCCATCTTGTAGTACTTGACAGTGATAAGAGTAAACTTTGTAAAATAGCAAATCAAGACATTGGAATGTTACAAACTAATGCAACAACCTTAAAATTAAATGAAAAAACAGAATTTTATAGTGAATAAGCTTAATCTATAATATCCAGCAAGGAAAAATTTGTCCGTGGCCATCTTGTAGTACTTGACAGTGATAAGAGTAAACTTTGTAAAATAGCAAATCAAGACATTGGAATGTTACAAACTAATGCAACAACCTTAAAATTAAATGAAAAAACAGAATTTCATAGTGAATAAGCTTAATCTATAATATCCAGCAAGGAAAAATTTGTCCGTGGCCATCTTGTAGTACTTGACAGTGATAAGAGTAAACTTTGTAAAATAGCAAATCAAGACATTGGAATGTTACAAACTAATGCAACAACCTTAAAATTAAATGAAATAACAGAATTTCATAGTGAATAAGCTTAATCTATAATATCCAGCAAGGAAAAATTTGTCCGTGGCCATCTTGTAGTACTTGACAGTGATAAGAGTAAACTTTGTAAAATAGCAAATCAAGACATTGGAATGTTACAAACTAATGCAACAACCTTAAAATTAAATGAAATAACAGAATTTCATAGTGAATAAGCTTAATCTATAATATCCAGCAAGGAAAAATTTGTCCGTGGCCATCTTGTAGTACTTGACAGTGATAAGAGTAAATTTTGTAAAATAGCAAAACAAGACATTGGAATGTTACAAACTAATGCAACAACCTTAAAATTAAATGAAATAACAGAATTTCATAGTGAATAAGCTTAATCTATAATATCCAGCAAGGAAAAATTTGTCCGTGGCCATCTTGTAGTACTTGACAGTGATAAGAGTAAACTTTGTAAAATAGCAAATCAAGACATTGGAATGTTACAAACTAATGCAACAACCTTAAAATTAAATGAAAAAACAGAATTTTATAGTGAATAAGCTTAATCCATAATATCCAGCAAGGAAAAATTTGTCCGTGGCCATCTTGTAGTACTTGACAGTGATAAGAGTAAACTTTGTAAAATAGCAAATCAAGACATTGGAATGTTACAAACTAATGCAACAACCTTAAAATTAAATGAAAAAACAGAATTTTATAGTGAATAAGCTTAATCTATAATATCCAGCAAGGAAAAATTTGTCCGTGGCCATCTTGTAGTACTTGACAGTGATAAGAGTAAACTTTGTAAAATAGCAAATCAAGACATTGGAATGTTACAAACTAATGCAACAACCTTAAAATTAAATGAAAAAACAGAATTTTATAGTGAATAAGCTTAATCTATAATATCCAGCAAGGAAAATTTGTCCGTGGCCATCTTGTAGTACTTGACAGTGATAAGAGTAAACTTTGTAAAATAGCAAATCAAGACATTGGAATGTTACAAACTAATGCAACAACCTTAAAATTAAATGAAAAAACAGAATTTTATAGTGAATAAGCTTAATCTATAATATCCAGCAAGGAAAAATTTGTCCGTGGCCATCTTGTAGTACTTGACAGTGATAAGAGTAAACTTTGTAAAATAGCAAATCAAGACATTGGAATGTTACAAACTAATGCAACAACCTTAAAATTAAATGAAAAAACAGAATTTTATAGTGAATAAGCTTAATCCATAATATCCAGCAAGGAAAAATTTGTCCGTGGCCATCTTGTAGTACTTGACAGTGATAAGAGTAAACTTTGTAAAATAGCAAATCAAGACATTGGAATGTTACAAACTAATGCAACAACCTTAAAATTAAATGAAAAAACAGAATTTTATAGTGAATAAGCTTAATCTATAATATCCAGCAAGGAAAAATTTGTCCGTGGCCATCTTGTAGTACTTGACAGTGATAAGAGTAAACTTTGTAAAATAGCAAATCAAGACATTGGAATGTTACAAACTAATGCAACAACCTTAAAATTAAATGAAAAAACAGAATTTTATAGTGAATAAGCTTAATCTATAATATCCAGCAAGGAAAATTTGTCCGTGGCCATCTTGTAGTACTTGACAGTGATAAGAGTAAACTTTGTAAAATAGCAAATCAAGACATTGGAATGTTACAAACTAATGCAACAACCTTAAAATTAAATGAAAAAACAGAATTTTATAGTGAATAAGCTTAATCTATAATATCCAGCAAGGAAAAATTTGTCCGTGGCCATCTTGTAGTACTTGACAGTGATAAGAGTAAACTTTGTAAAATAGCAAATCAAGACATTGGAATGTTACAAACTAATGCAACAACCTTAAAATTAAATGAAAAAACAGAATTTTATAGTGAATAAGCTTAATCCATAATATCCAGCAAGGAAAAATTTGTCCGTGGCCATCTTGTAGTACTTGACAGTGATAAGAGTAAACTTTGTAAAATAGCAAATCAAGACATTGGAATGTTACAAACTAATGCAACAACCTTAAAATTAAATGAAAAAACAGAATTTTCGATAAAGAAAGCTTTATCTATGACATCCAGCAAGGAAAAATTTGTCCGTGGCCATCTTGTAGTACTTGACAGTGATAAGAGTAAATTTTGTAAAATAGCAAAACAAGACATTGGAATGTTACAAACTAATGCAACAACCTTAAAATTAAATGAAATAACAGAATTTTATAGTGAATAAGCTTAATCTATAATATCCAGCAAGGAAAAATTTGTCCGTGGCCATCTTGTAGTACTTGACAGTGATAAGAGTAAATTTTGTAAAATAGCAAAACAAGACATTGGAATGTTACAAACTAATGCAACAACCTTAAAATTAAATGAAATAACAGAATTTCATAGTGAATAAGCTTAATCTATAATATCCAGCAAGGAAAAATTTGTCCGTGGCCATCTTGTAGTACTTGACAGTGATAAGAGTAAACTTTGTAAAATAGCAAATCAAGACATTGGAATGTTACAAACTAATGCAACAACCTTAAAATTAAATGAAATAACAGAATTTCATAGTGAATAAGCTTAATCTATAATATCCAGCAAGGAAAAATTTGTCCGTGGCCATCTTGTAGTACTTGACAGTGATAAGAGTAAACTTTGTAAAATAGCAAAACAAGACATTGGAATGTTACAAACTAATGCAACAACCTTAAAATTAAATGAAAAAACAGAATTTTATAGTGAATAAGCTTAATCTATAATATCCAGCAAGGAAAAATTTGTCCGTGGCCATCTTGTAGTACTTGACAGTGATAAGAGTAAATTTTGTAAAATAGCAAAACAAGACATTGGAATGTTACAAACTAATGCAACAACCTTAAAATTAAATGAAAGAACAGAATTTTCGATAAAGAAAGCTTTATCTATGACATCCAGCAAGGAAAAATTTGTCCGTGGCCATCTTGTAGTACTTGACAGTGATAAGAGTAAATTTTGTAAAATAGCAAAACAAGACATTGGAATGTTACAAACTAATGCAACAACCTTAAAATTAAATGAAAAAACAGAATTTTCGATAAAGAAAGCTTTATCTATGACATCCAGCAAGGAAAAATTTGTCCGTGGCCATCTTGTAGTACTTGACAGTGATAAGAGTAAATTTTGTAAAATAGCAAAACAAGACATTGGAATGTTACAAACTAATGCAACAACCTTAAAATTAAATGAAATAACAGAATTTTATAGTGAATAAGCTTAATCTATAATATCCAGCAAGGAAAAATTTGTCCGTGGCCATCTTGTAGTACTTGACAGTGATAAGAGTAAATTTTGTAAAATAGCAAAACAAGACATTGGAATGTTACAAACTAATGCAACAACCTTAAAATTAAATGAAATAACAGAATTTCATAGTGAATAAGCTTAATCTATAATATCCAGCAAGGAAAAATTTGTCCGTGGCCATCTTGTAGTACTTGACAGTGATAAGAGTAAACTTTGTAAAATAGCAAAACAAGACATTGGAATGTTACAAACTAATGCAACAACCTTAAAATTAAATGAAATAACAGAATTTTATAGTGAATAAGCTTAATCTATAATATCCAGCAAGGAAAAATTTGTCCGTGGCCATCTTGTAGTACTTGACAGTAATAAGAGTAAACTTTGTAAAATAGCAAATCAAGACATTGGAATGTTACAAACTAATGCAACAACCTTAAAATTAAATGAAAAAACAGAATTTTATAGTGAATAAGCTTAATCTATAATATCCAGCAAGGAAAAATTTGTCCGTGGCCATCTTGTAGTACTTGACAGTGATAAGAGTAAACTTTGTAAAATAGCAAAACAAGACATTAGAATGTTACAAACTAATGCAACAACCTTAAAATTAAATGAAAAAACAGAATTTTATAGTGAATAAGCTTAATCTATAATATCCAGCAAGGAAAAATTTGTCCGTGGCCATCTTGTAGTACTTGACAGTGATAAGAGTAAACTTTGTAAAATAGCAAAACAAGACATTAGAATGTTACAAACTAATGCAACAACCTTAAAATTAAATGAAAAAACAGAATTTTATAGTGAATAAGCTTAATCTATAATATCCAGCAAGGAAAAATTTGTCCGTGGCCATCTTGTAGTACTTGACAGTGATAAGAGTAAATTTTGTAAAATAGCAAAACAAGACATTTGAATGTTACAAACTAATGCAACAACCTTAAAATTAAATGAAAGAACAGAATTTTCGATAAAGAAAGCTTTATCTATAATATCCAGCAAGGAAAAATTTGTCCGTGGCCATCTTGTAGTACTTGACAGTGATAAGAGTAAAATTTGTAAAATAGCAAAACAAGACATTTGAATGTTACAAACTAATGCAACAACCTTAAAATGAAAAAATGAAATGAAAAAGCAGAATTTTATAGTGAAATAGCTTTATCTATAATATCCAGCAAGGAAAAATTTGTCCGTGGCCATCTTGTAGTACTTGACAGTGATAAGAGTAAAATTTGTAAAATAGCAAAAGAAGACATTTGAATGTTACAAACTAATGCAACAACCTTAAAATGAAATGAAAAAACAGAATTTTATAGTGAATAAGCTTAATCTATAATATCCAGCAAGGAAAAATTTGTCCGTGGCCATCTTGTAGTACTTGACAGTAATAAGAGTAAACTTTGTAAAATAGCAAATCAAGACATTGGAATGTTACAAACTAATGCAACAACCTTAAAATTAAATGAAAAAACAGAATTTTATAGTGAATAAGCTTAATCTATAATATCCAGCAAGGAAAAATTTGTCCGTGGCCATCTTGTAGTACTTGACAGTGATAAGAGTAAACTTTGTAAAATAGCAAAACAAGACATTAGAATGTTACAAACTAATGCAACAACCTTAAAATTAAATGAAAAAACAGAATTTTATAGTGAATAAGCTTAATCTATAATATCCAGCAAGGAAAAATTTGTCCGTGGCCATCTTGTAGTACTTGACAGTGATAAGAGTAAACTTTGTAAAATAGCAAAACAAGACATTAGAATGTTACAAACTAATGCAACAACCTTAAAATTAAATGAAAAAACAGAATTTTATAGTGAATAAGCTTAATCTATAATATCCAGCAAGGAAAAATTTGTCCGTGGCCATCTTGTAGTACTTGACAGTGATAAGAGTAAATTTTGTAAAATAGCAAAACAAGACATTTGAATGTTACAAACTAATGCAACAACCTTAAAATTAAATGAAAGAACAGAATTTTCGATAAAGAAAGCTTTATCTATAATATCCAGCAAGGAAAAATTTGTCCGTGGCCATCTTGTAGTACTTGACAGTGATAAGAGTAAAATTTGTAAAATAGCAAAACAAGACATTTGAATGTTACAAACTAATGCAACAACCTTAAAATGAAAAAATGAAATGAAAAAGCAGAATTTTATAGTGAAATAGCTTTATCTATAATATCCAGCAAGGAAAAATTTGTCCGTGGCCATCTTGTAGTACTTGACAGTGATAAGAGTAAAATTTGTAAAATAGCAAAAGAAGACATTTGAATGTTACAAACTAATGCAACAACCTTAAAATGAAATGAAAAAACAGAATTTTATAGTGAAAAAGCTTTATATATAATATCCAGCAAGGAAAAATTTGTCCGTGGCCATCTTGTAGTACTTGACAGTGATAAGAGTAAAATTTGTAAAATAGCAAAAGAAGACATTTGAATGTTACAAACTAATGCAACAACCTTAAAATGAAAAAATGAAATGAAAAAGCAGAATTTTATAGTGAAAAAGCTTAATCTATAATATCCAGCAAGGAAAATTTGTCCGTGGCCATCTTGTAGTACTTGATAGTGATAAGAGTAAATTTTGTAAAATAGCAAAACAAGACATTTGAATGTTACAAACTAATGCAACAACCTTAAAATGAAATGAAAAAACAGAATTATATAGTGAATAAGCTTAATCTATAATATCCAGCAAGGAAAAATTTGTCCGTGCCCATCTTGTAGTACTTGACAGTGATAAGAGTAAATTTTGTAAAATAGCAAAAGAAGACATTTGAATGTTACAAACTAATGCAACAACCTTAAAATGAAATGAAAAAACAGAATTTTATAGTGAAAAAGCTTTATATATAATATCCAGCAAGGAAAAATTTGTCCGTGGCCATCTTGTAGTACTTGACAGTGATAAGAGTAAATTTTGTAAAATAGCAAAACAAGACATTTGAATGTTACAAACTAATGCAACAACCTTAAAATGAAATGAAAAAACAGAATTTTATAGTGAAAAAGCTTTATATATAATATCCAGCAAGGAAAAATTTGTCCGTGGCCATCTTGTAGTACTTGACAGTGATAAGAGTAAAATTTGTAAAATAGCAAAACAAGACATTGGAATGTTACAAACTAATGCAACAACCTTAAAATGAAATGAAAAAACAGAATTATATAGTGAATAAGCTTAATCTATAATATCCAGCAAGGAAAAATTTGTCCGTGGCCATCTTGTAGTACTTGACAGTGATAAGAGTAAATTTTGTAAAATAGCAAAAGAAGACATTTGAATGTTACAAACTAATGCAACAACCTTAAAATGAAATGAAAAAACAGAATTTTATAGTGAATAAGCTTAATCTATAATATCCAGCAAGGAAAAATTTGTCCGTGGCCATCTTGTAGTACTTGACAGTGATAAGAGTAAATTTTGTAAAATAGCAAAACAAGACATTGAAATGTTACAAACTAATGCAACAACCTTAAAATGAAATGAAAAAACAGAATTTTCGATAAAGAAAGCTTTATCTATGACATCCAGCAAGGAAAATTTGTCCGTGGCCATCTTGTAGTACTTGATAGTGATAAGAGTAAATTTTGTAAAATAGCAAAACAAGACATTGGAATGTTACAAACTAATGCAACAACCTTAAAATGAAATGAAAAAACAGAATTTTCGATAAAGAAAGCTTTATCTATGACATCCAGCAAGGAAAATTTGTCCGTGGCCATCTTGTAGTACTTGACAGTGATAAGAGTAAAATTTGTAAAATAGCAAAAGAAGACATTTGAATGTTACAAACTAATGCAACAACCTTAAAATGAAATGAAAAAACAGAATTTTATAGTGAATAAGCTTAATCTATAATATCCAGCAAGGAAAAATTTGTCCGTGGCCATCTTGTAGTACTTGACAGTGATAAGAGTAAATTTTGTAAAATAGCAAAAGAAGACATTGGAATGTTACAAACTAATGCAACAACCTTAAAATGAAATGAAAAAACAGAATTTTATAGTGAATAAGCTTAATCTATAATATCCAGCAAGGAAAAATTTGTCCGTGGCCATCTTGTAGTACTTGACAGTGATAAGAGTAAATTTTGTAAAATAGCAAAAGAAGACATTTGAATGTTACAAACTAATGCAACAACCTTAAAATGAAATGAAAAAACAGAATTTTATAGTGAATAAGCTTAATCTATAATATCCAGCAAGGAAAAATTTGTCCGTGGCCATCTTGTAGTACTTGACAGTGATAAGAGTAAAATTTGTAAAATAGCAAAAGAAGACATTTGAATGTTACAAACTAATGCAACAACCTTAAAATGAAATGAAAAAACAGAATTATATAGTGAAAAAGCTTTATATATAATATCCAGCAAGGAAAAATTTGTCCGTGGCCATCTTGTAGTACTTGACAGTGATAAGAGTAAAATTTGTAAAATAGCAAAAGAAGACATTTGAATGTTACAAACTAATGCAACAACCTTAAAATGAAATGAAAAAACAGAATTTTATAGTGAATAAGCTTAATCTATAATATCCAGCAAGGAAAAATTTGTCCGTGGCCATCTTGTAGTACTTGACAGTGATAAGAGTAAATTTTGTAAAATAGCAAAAGAAGACATTGGAATGTTACAAACTAATGCAACAACCTTAAAATGAAATGAAAAAACAGAATTATATAGTGAATAAGCTTAATCTATAATATCCAGCAAGGAAAAATTTGTCCGTGGCCATCTTGTAGTACTTGACAGTGATAAGAGTAAATTTTGTAAAATAGCAAAAGAAGACATTTGAATGTTACAAACTAATGCAACAACCTTAAAATGAAATGAAAAAACAGAATTTTATAGTGAATAAGCTTAATCTATAATATCCAGCAAGGAAAAATTTGTCCGTGGCCATCTTGTAGTACTTGACAGTGATAAGAGTAAATTTTGTAAAATAGGAAAAGAAGACATTTGAATGTTACAAACTAATGCAACAACCTTAAAATGAAATGAAAAAACAGAATTTTATAGTGAATAAGCTTAATCTATAATATCCAGCAAGGAAAAATTTGTCCGTGGCCATCTTGTAGTACTTGACAGTGATAAGAGTAAATTTTGTAAAATAGCAAAAGAAGACATTTGAATGTTACAAACTAATGCAACAACCTTAAAATGAAATGAAAAAACAGAATTTTATAGTGAATAAGCTTAATCTATAATATCCAGCAAGGAAAAATTTGTCCGTGGCCATCTTGTAGTACTTGACAGTGATAAGAGTAAATTTTGTAAAATAGCAAAACAAGACATTGGAATGTTACAAACTAATGCAACAACCTTAAAATGAAATGAAAAAACAGAATTTTATAGTGAATAAGCTTAATCTATAATATCCAGCAAGGAAAAATTTGTCCGTGGCCATCTTGTAGTACTTGACAGTGATAAGAGTAAATTTTGTAAAATAGCAAAAGAAGACATTTGAATGTTACAAACTAATGCAACAACCTTAAAATGAAATGAAAAAACAGAATTTTATAGTGAATAAGCTTAATCTATAATATCCAGCAAGGAAAAATTTGTCCGTGGCCATCTTGTAGTACTTGACAGTGATAAGAGTAAATTTTGTAAAATAGCAAAACAAGACATTGGAATGTTACAAACTAATGCAACAACCTTAAAATGAAATGAAAAAACAGAATTTTATAGTGAATAAGCTTAATCTATAATATCCAGCAAGGAAAAATTTGTCCGTGGCCATCTTGTAGTACTTGACAGTGATAAGAGTAAATTTTGTAAAATAGCAAAACAAGACATTGAAATGTTACAAACTAATGCAACAACCTTAAAATGAAATGAAAAAACAGAATTTTCGATAAAGAAAGCTTTATCTATGACATCCAGCAAGGAAAATTTGTCCGTGGCCATCTTGTAGTACTTGATAGTGATAAGAGTAAATTTTGTAAAATAGCAAAACAAGACATTGGAATGTTACAAACTAATGCAACAACCTTAAAATGAAATGAAAAAACAGAATTTTCGATAAAGAAAGCTTTATCTATGACATCCAGCAAGGAAAATTTGTCCGTGGCCATCTTGTAGTACTTGATAGTGATAAGAGTAAATTTTGTAAAATAGCAAAACAAGACATTGAAATGTTACAAACTAATGCAACAACCTTAAAATGAAATGAAAAAACAGAATTTTCGATAAAGAAAGCTTTATCTATGACATCCAGCAAGGAAAATTTGTCCGTGGCCATCTTGTAGTACTTGATAGTGATAAGAGTAAATTTTGTAAAATAGCAAAAGAAGACATTTGAATGTTACAAACTAATGCAACAACCTTAAAATGAAATGAAAAAACAGAATTTTATAGTGAAAAAGCTTTATCTATAATATCCAGCAAGAAAAAATTTGTCCGTGGCCATCTTGTAGTACTTGACAGTGATAAGAGTAAAATTTGTAAAATAGCAAAAGAAGACATTTGAATGTTACAAACTAATGCAACAACCTTAAAATGAAAAAATGAAATGAAAAAGCAGAATTTTATAGTGAAAAAGCTTTATCTATAATATCCAGCAAGGAAACATTTGTCCGTGGCCATCTTGTAGTAATTGACAGTGATAAGAGTAAAATTTGTAAAATAGCAAAAGAAGACATTTGAATGTTACAAACTAATGCAACAACCTTAAAATGAAATGAAAAAACAGAATTTTATAGTGAAAAAGCTTTATCTATAATATCCAGCAAGAAAAAATTTGTCCGTGGCCATCTTGTAGTACTTGACAGTGATAAGAGTAAAATTTGTAAAATAGCAAAAGAAGACATTTGAATGTTACAAACTAATGCAACAACCTTAAAATGAAAAAATGAAATGAAAAAGCAGAATTTTATAGTGAAAAAGCTTTATCTATAATATCCAGCAAGGAAACATTTGTCCGTGGCCATCTTGTAGTACTTGACAGTGATAAGAGTAAAATTTGTAAAATAGCAAAAGAAGACATTTGAATGTTACAAACTAATGCAACAACCTTAAAATGAAATGAAAAAACAGAATTTTATAGTGAAAAAGCTTTATATATAATATCCAGCAAGGAAAAATTTGTCCGTGGCCATCTTGTAGTACTTGACAGTGATAAGAGTAAAATTTGTAAAATAGCAAAAGAAGACATTTGAATGTTACAAACTAATGCAACAACCTTAAAATGAAAAAATGAAATGAAAAAGCAGAATTTTATAGTGAAATAGCTTTATCTATAATATCCAGCAAGGAAACATTTGTCCGTGGCCATCTTGTAGTACTTGACAGTGATAAGAGTAAAATTTGTAAAATAGCAAAAGAAGACATTTGAATGTTACAAACTAATGCAACAACCTTAAAATGAAAAAATGAAATGAAAAAGCAGAATTTTATAGTGAAATAGCTTTATCTATAATATCCAGCAAGGAAACATTTGTCCGTGGCCATCTTGTAGTACTTGACAGTGATAAGAGTAAAATTTGTAAAATAGCAAAAGAAGACATTTGAATGTTACAAACTAATGCAACAACCTTAAAATGAAAAAATGAAATGAAAAAGCAGAATTTTATAGTGAAAAAGCTTTATATATAATATCCAGCAAGGAAAAATTTGTCCGTGGACATCTTGTAGTACTTGACAGTGATAAGAGTAAATTTTGTAAAATAGCAAAAGAAGACATTTGAATGTTACAAACTAATGCAACAACCTTAAAATGAAATGAAAAAACAGAATTTTATAGTGAAAAAGCTTTATATATAATATCCAGCAAGGAAAAATTTGTCCGTGGACATCTTGTAGTACTTGACAGTGATAAGAGTAAATTTTGTAAAATAGCAAAAGAAGACATTTGAATGTTACAAACTAATGCAACAACCTTAAAATGAAATGAAAAAACAGAATTTTATAGTGAAAAAGCTTTATATATAATATCCAGCAAGAAAAAATTTGTCCGTGGACATCTTGTAGTACTTGACAGTGATAAGAGTAAAATTTGTAAAATAGCAAAAGAAGACATTTGAATGTTACAAACTAATGCAACAACCTTAAAATGAAATGAAAAAACAGAATTTTATAGTGAAAAAGCTTTATATATAATATCCAGCAAGGAAAAATTTGTCCGTGGACATCTTGTAGTACTTGACAGTGATAAGAGTAAATTTTGTAAAATAGCAAAAGAAGACATTTGAATGTTACAAACTAATGCAACAACCTTAAAATGAAAAAATGAAATGAAAAAGCAGAATTTTATAGTGAAAAAGCTTTATATATAATATCCAGCAAGGAAAAATTTGTCCGTGGACATCTTGTAGTACTTGACAGTGATAAGAGTAAATTTTGTAAAATAGCAAAACAAGACATTGGAATGTTACAAACTAATGCAACAACCTTAAAATGAAATGAAAAAACAGAATTTTATAGTGAAAAAGGTTTATCTATAATATCCAGCAAGGAAAAATTTGTCCGTGGCCATCTTGTAGTACTTGACAGTGATAAGAGTAAATTTTGTAAAATAGCAAAACAAGACATTGGAATGTTACAAACTAATGCAACAACCTTAAAATGAAATGAAAAAACAGAATTTTATAGTGAAAAAGCTTTATCTATAATATCCAGCAAGGAAAAATTTGTCCGTGGCCATCTTGTAGTACTTGACAGTGATAAGAGTAAATTTTGTAAAATAGCAAAACAAGACATTGGAATGTTACAAACTAATGCAACAACCTTAAAATTAAATGAAAAAACAGAATTTTCGATAAAGAAAGCTTTATCTATGACATCCAGCAAAGAAAAATTTGTCCGTGGCCATTTTGTAGTACTTGACAGTGATAAGAGTAAATTTTGTAAAATAGCAAAACAAGACATTTGAATGTTACAAACTAATGCAACAACCTTAAAATTAAATGAAAAAACAGAATTTTATAGTGAAAAAGCTTTATCTATAATATCCAGCAAGGAAAAATTTGTCCGTGGCCATCTTGTAGTACTTGACAGTGATAAGAGTAAATTTTGTAAAATAGCAAAACAAGACATTTGAATGTTACAAACTAATGCAACAACCTTAAAATTAAATGAAAAAACAGAATTTTATAGTGAAAAAGCTTTATCTATAATATCCAGCAAGGAAAAATTTGTCCGTGGCCATCTTGTAGTACTTGACAGTGATAAGAGTACATTTTGTAAAATAGCAAAACAAGACATTTGAATGTTACAAACTAATGCAACAACCTTAAAATTAAATGAAAAAACAGAATTTTATAGTGAAAAAGCTTTATCTATAATATCCAGCAAGGAAAAATTTGTCCGTGGCCATCTTGTAGTACTTGACAGTGATAAGAGTACATTTTGTAAAATAGCAAAACAAGACATTTGAATGTTACAAACTAATGCAACAACCTTAAAATTAAATGAAAAAACAGAATTTTATAGTGAAAAAGCTTTATCTATAATATCCAGCAAGGAAAAATTTGTCCGTGGCCATCTTGTAGTACTTGATAGTGATAAGAGTAAATTTTGTAAAATAGCAAAACAAGACATTTGAATGTTACAAACTAATGCAACAACCTTAAAATTAAATGAAAAAACAGAATTTTATAGTGAATAAGCTTAATCTATAATATCCAGCAAGGAAAAATTTGTCCGTGAGTTATGATAGTTACTCATCACTTTCCTTAGTTGCGAATATATGCTAATTACGCATATTATTCATTCCTTTGCCACGTCATCATTTTCTGTATAAATACTCTCTTTGTCTCTTTTTATTTGTTCATTCTCGGTTGTCTCTCTCATTTGTATGATGTTGTTCGAATAAAAGCTCAATTATCTCATCTATAATGTTTCAACTTGCATCTATCAACCTATACATATATATTCACTTCGTGGACTAGGGCATAACATGGAGGGCCCAACCCTATCTTCCTCACCACGTGGTATATCAATCATTCTGTCAATATGCTTTGCGGTAGTTCGGCTGCTCATCTGTGGAAATATGGATGTCATCATTTTGTGTGTGTTAGCAGTATACTCGTCTCTGGAACTTGCTCCGGTCGTTGATTTATATTACAAATGCTTGATTTATACAAGTCATGGATGGAAGACCGAAGGTACTATTGGATGCAGACAATGTACACGAATATGTATGGATGGATTAAATGGATGTTAAGTTATGAATGTGGTTATGGATGATTTATTGTGGCTGCAACATGGAGAAACCGATTGATCCAACTGACTGTGAGTTGTTTTTTTATGGTTGCGGGTTATCCAGAAACCCTGGGGGCATATTCCTGTGAGGAATCTCTGTGTATTTGTATGGTGAACTTCAACGGCTGCAAGTGATCCTGTATATTCTATGTGTTATGATCTTCAAGTGTATCTTGGATCATGTTTTTTGTGGTATTTTGGTGGTCTTCAAGTGTGACTTGGACCGTGTGTATATTTTTTTATCAATGCTCGTCGTGGTATTGGACTGATTGCTCTATGTTGGTCGTGGTATCTGGATTCATGGTTGATCCGTGTTAATCTAGAAGAAAAAAGTTATGGTTGGTGCTTGGAAGAACTTCATATGATCGTGTTGCATCTTGATCGTGGAATGTTGCTAAGAAATGTCTTTCTCGTCGTATACAAGAATCAAAGCTCGTCTCTCAACTTGTCTTGGTCTTAGAAAATCTGCTCGTGGTGTCTTGATCTCTCTGGTTGTGGTTATCATCAAAAAGAAAGCCAATAGCGAGGACGCTATTTTTGTCAAAGAGGGGGGTAGTTATGATAGTTACTCATCACTTTCCTTAGTTGCGAATATATGCTAATTACGCATATTATTCATTCCTTTGCCACGTCATCATTTTCTGTATAAATACTCTCTTTGTCTCTTTTTATTTGT
The DNA here is from genome assembly GCA_024447215.1 of Panagrolaimus sp. LJ2400. Taxonomy (NCBI): domain Eukaryota; kingdom Metazoa; phylum Nematoda; class Chromadorea; order Rhabditida; family Panagrolaimidae; genus Panagrolaimus; species Panagrolaimus sp. LJ2400. The sequence continues at coordinate 43,019 of JAMRYA010000050.1, read as the reverse complement.
TCATTCTCGGTTGTCTCTCTCATTTGTATGATGTTGTTCGAATAAAAGCTCAATTATCTCATCTATAATGTTTCAACTTGCATCTATCAACCTATACATATATATTCACTTCGTGGACTAGGGCATAACAAGTTAACCTTTGGTGTATCTGAAAGAATATATCCCCGCCCATGGCTACCAGATTCACTGCTACTTTCAGGTCCAAATTTACTCCAGAACCAGCATCCCAGACTAAACATACCTTTGATAATAACTATTATCACCAAAACACTCCCAAATATTCCAACAATATCTAATCTATCACCCAAGATAATTATACTTTCACCACAAAATAAATTGATAAGAAATAATAATATTAAATAACTTTATTATTTCTTTACCATAAAATAAATATCATATATCTTTTACACAAAAAGAAACATATGAATACAACGAGCACAAAAGAAAAAGTAATGAGAGCAATCAAAAAATTAGATGGAACATAATGCCAATAGGAATTACAATAAAAAGGAGATGGACAAATAAAGTGGAGACAAAATATAATTAACATAACTACCCCCCTCTTTGATAAAATAGCGCCCTCGCTATTGATATTCTTTTTGCTGACGGCGACGATTGACAAGATCATCTTCTGTTGGATCACGAGATTTTCGCTTTTGACCACGATCACGCACTATACCACGAAATTGATGACCACGAAATTGATGAGCACGACGAACAGTTGAACTACGAAATTGATGACCACGACGAACAGTTGAACCAGATTCACGAGGTTTTACATTTTCATTGGATTGATAATGATCACGTGGAGATTTTGAAATAAGTTCTGTTTGAATAATTTTGCGATGCTTCAGTTCAAATTCCAATTCCAAACCATTCAAATAAGCAACAAGTTGTTGAGTACCGGCTTCAGTAAGAAGGCCATTTTCATCGACGTATTCGATAGCAAGAACATTTTGAGGTGTTGCATTTAACCAGTGAATGAGTTTCATTTCATCAAGTTCTTTCATTCCAATAATATCTGCATCTTTTTCCGCGGCTTCTTTATACCAGGCGAGAAATTTTTGACTTGTTTTAGGATGATTCAAATGACGAAGAATTGGTAGCATAAAAACTCGATCAATATGATTGCAAGATTTCAAATTTTGAAAGGTATTCATAATAATTTGAGTTGCCGATTCAAATACAGATCCAGGACCATAAATTAAACTTTCAGTTGGAATATAAATAATATTCTTAGCTTTTGAGCTGAAGACAACACGGCTTCGAGTTTCAGAATCCTCCGGATTTTGAAGAGCATAAAAATTTGCACCAATTGCATTTTTTAAGCGTTCAGCGTTTCGATGTCCAACAATGACAGTATCCATATTCTTCATCAGTGGCATAAAATGAATACAATTTTGAAGAGCAGTCATTTTGAGGATAACATCAACGTCTTCAATTTCAAAGGTACCAAGTGGTTTTCCGAGTATTTCTTTAACTTTTTTAGCTTGATGAGGACATTTCTTTAAGGTAGCTTTCCAGCAACTTTCAGTAATTTCTGGAGTTATTGCATGAATATCACGATGAGTAATAAATTCATCAATTTTCTTGAAAGCTGCAATTTTCGCTTCACTAGTCATTGTTGAGCAAGATGCAACAGCAACTTTTTCAGCAAGTACATTAATTGATACAGCTGTTTGTTGAGCAAATTGTGAATGTGGTAATACCAAGCCAACATTCAAAGTGCAGTCATCATCATCACATGAAAACATTCCAGATAATGCTTTTGAATCGCTAAAATTTATATCATTAATAGCTTTCCTTGTTCTCGTTCTCCGAGAAGTATCCCCCTTAAGTTGCTGAGCCTCACATTCATTGCCTTGCCATTTTACTACTTGTGATAAGTGCACTTCTTTCAATGCTTCACCATGTAAAAACCGTACTTTAACATGAGTATTTCCAACTTCAATAACTCTAGCAGGTCCTTCCCAACGTGAAGCAAGCTTACTTAATGCATTTTTAGCTCTTTCAGTAGGCAATTCGACAAAAATTAAATCACCTTTTTCAATTAGAGTTTTATGAGTACGATTTCTATTATTGTACTCCTCTTGCATTTTCAACCGATACCTTTCCAAAGTTTCACGAACGCAAAGTTGAGTAGCGAAAAGATTTTCAAGGACTTGATGCTTGTACTCATCCAAGTCGACGTGATACTTTGTTGGAGTATCTTTGGGATCAATTTCACTTGGAATAAAGGGATCAGTACCATGCAATAAGAAATGTGGAGTTTCTCCGGTAGCTTCATGAGGTACACTATTGTACGCAAATAATGCAAATGGTAAAGCATCACTCCATTCCAAAGCAGAATTTATTCGTTTTGCAAGGGTTTTCTTCAACGTTTGAATAAAACGTTCAGAAAGGCCATTAAATTGTGAATTATATCCCAATGAAAAAATAGCTTCAATACCAGTGAGTTGAGTAATACGTTCCATAATCTTATTATCAAATTCACGCCCCATATCGGAGATAATATGATGAGGGAAACGTTGTTCACGTAAACACCAGTTTTCCAAAAATTTGCGAGCTACTTCCTCCGCTGATTTAGTATACAATGGCCAGGCAGCTGCAAATTTTGTAAAACTATCAATAATAACGAGGATATACTTATAGCCTTTTTCACTAATTGGCATTTCTGCAAGATCCATTCCAACAATTTGCATTGGCAAATCGGTTTTTATTGGTTGCAATGGTGGACGATCTCGTTTATGACTTTTATGAGCAAAACAAGGCATACAAATTTTAGTCCAATTAGCGACATCGTTTCCCATATTTGGCCAATAATACTGATCTTTCAATAGCATTTTAAGTTTCTTTGTGCCAAAATGACCACCTAGTGAACCACTATGTTTTTCTTCCCAAAGAGCTTTCCGAAGTTCGACAGGTACAACTTTAACTTTACGACCATTTGGTAGAAGCTTCAACAAAAAACCATTATGTACAAGAAAAACATCTCGTTTAATTTTAACACAATCTTGGATCTCCGCTTTTTCACAAATTTCTGCGAAAGCTGGATCAGCTTTTAACAATTCAAACCAAATTAAAGGCCGATTCTCATCGTTAGCTACTGACATAACAACTGAATCCATTATATCCAGATGTTCTCCGACTTCTCCTTCTGCGAAGCATCGACTTAAAGCATCTGCAACGACATTAGCTTTACCTTGAACATATTCAATACGAAGATCCCGAAAAGATTGAAGTTCCAAGGCCCAACGGATAAGTTGTGGAGACAAATTGCCATTCTTTAATAAGCCAACAAGAGGTTGATGATCGGTTCTAACAATGATTTTTGCACCCAAAATAAAAGTCTTAAGCTTACGTAATGCAACTACTACTGCTAATGCTTCAAGCTGAGTAATACTGTAATTACGCTCAGCATCAGAGCAAGCTTTTGATACATAAAACAAAGGATGGAATTGCTTGGATTCATCTTCTTGGGTCAAAACAGCACCAACTCCGGCAATACTTGCATCCGTCCAAATAACAAAAGGTTTGGATCCATCAATAGCAGATTTAAAATCAGGCTGCTTCAAAACTGGAGCAGATGAAAGCTTTTCTTTTAAAGTTTCAAATGCTTTTTGTTCATCATCACCCCAATTAAACTTTGCATTTTTTCTCGTAAGAGCGATTAGTGGAGAAGCAATCTTTGCAAAGCCTTCAATAAATTTACGATGATAAGAAGCTAATCCAATAAAAGATCGAATTTGAGAAACTGATGATGGAACAGGATAATTTTGAACCTTATCAATTTTATCTTTTCCAATTTCAATGCCTTTTTCAGAAACCACATGTCCCAGATAAACTAGTTCATTCCGAGCAATTTCGCACTTTTTTGGTTTAAGCTTCAAATTATTTTTGATAACACGCTTAAAAACTTCTTCAAGTGCTTCCAAATGTTGATCTTCTGTTTCAGTAGCAATTAAGATGTCGTCAATGAACTTTTGCAAAACATCATCGTTCATGTCTCCGAACACTTTTTCCATCATTCTTGAAAATGCTGCAGGTGATGTTGTAAGACCTTGCGGAATAACTCGAAATTGCCATAGCTTTCCTAACACCGAAAATGCAGTTTTATGCTTATCTTCTTCGGCAATAGGTACTTGAAAAAAACCTGATAAAAGATCAAGTGAAGTAAAAAACTTTTTGCTTTTAAGATTCATTAACATTGCATCTTGATTAGGAAGCGGATATGCATCTTTTCGAGTTACAGCATTAAGCTTTCGATAATCAATGCACAATCGAACAGATCCATCCTTCTTTCGTACTAGAACTAAAGGACTATTCCACTCCGATGTACTTTCTTCTACAGCTCGTTGTTTTACAAGAGTTTCTACAAGTTCTTGCACTTCACGTTTCATTGGTAATGGAACAGGCCTTGCAGGTTGTTTTATAGGACGTGCATCACCTGTATCAATTGAATGCTCCATAGCAGAAGTAAGACCAAATTCATCTTCTGTTGCAGCAAATGCTTCATGATATTTTTCAATCAAAGCAACTAACTTTTTCTTTCCTTCTGCACTAAAAGCAGGAGCTTCTAAGTTCAATACTGAATGCAGTTGTTTAAGCCTTTCAACAGGATCAGTTATTACATTAACTCTTTCGACACTTTCAACATCATCTGGTGGAACTTTATCAATAACTTCAGCAGGCCAAGCTTCGGCTAATGTTTCACCTTTCTCAATAATAACCATTTCATGAGTATAATTTCGATATTCAACCCATGCATGACCTTTTCGCGTACGGTATAAACCACTTTCGACTCCTGGTTTTTGTGCTTCAATAAGTGTATTACCATTGATGGTTGTATTCACTTTTACCATAGCTGAGGTATTTGGAGGAATTGCACGTCGCCATGTTGCGGTAACACCCCATCCAACATTGTTTACAAAAGAAAAAGCTTGTGATTCTTTTGGAGGATTTTCAACAGTTTTTGTGCCTTGCAATGCGAGCTTAAGACCTTCCATCCACCTCTCATCATCTTGTAAAACATTTGTTCCAATTAGAACATCTTGTTGTAAGCCGCTAACGACAAAGAATTTAGCAATTTTAGGTGGACAAGTACCCCATGCAATCGGCATTCGAACACAATTAACAACATTGAGGAATCCGCCATCAGCTCCCACTAATCGCTTATCCAGGAATGTTGAAGGATTTTCTTCAACAATACAACGATCTCCTTTTTTTCGTTCACGTAAGATTTTCCCAATTGCCGATTCACTAATAACCGAAGCACATGCACCCGAATCAAGCATAGCATTTACTTTAACGCTATCCATCAAAACTTCTAACATAGCTTTTCGACCAAACATTAAAACGTTATCAGGTTCTACTGTATTAATTTCACTAACTGGTCGTACACCCATCATTTCAAGCTCTTCAATCGCTTTTACTTGCTTTACATCTTGTTCATTCGAGCATTCAAAAGAATAATGACCAGGTTTTTGGCATCTGTAGCATGTAACAACCCTTCGATTATAGCTATTTGGAGGAAAAGCTTGCTTTTCACGATCAACAGAAGCGTTAGGCTTTTGAGCATATGCTGGATTATATGGTCTCCGATCATTGCTATATGGTCGAGGAAAACTATTAACACGATTTGAAGTTGATTGGTTACGTCTATTATCACTTCCAGCAAAATTTTTTGAAGAAACTTTTTGCATTGCAATTGAATCTTCAATGCCAATAATCAATTCCTTCAATCGATAATATCCTTCAGATAGATGAGGGATAACAGCAGCGCTAAACATAGTATTTTCATCTTCTTGTACTAATCGAATAAGAATTTTCTTTAGCTCAGCTACTTCTTGATCATTATCTTCATTATATGCTTCTTCAACTTTTTGCTCAAGTTCTTCAAACATATCTTTATATGATTTACTTTTAGGCTTACTAATGCGATCAAGAGCAGCACGACTTGTAAAAGTTCTGACCGAGCTATCGGATCCTAGCGCATTGAGAAGTTCACGTTTTATTTCATCATAACTTGCTTGCTTCTTCATGAGCCTATCATGAGTAACTTGAAGTTTTGGCACATATTGACCAATTACTGTAGCTTTCTGTTTATCCGTATAATTAAGGGATTCAACAGCGGCATCAAAGTAACGATACCATCGATCAAGTTCAACTCGAGTTTTGCCCTTAAATTCCTTTGGCATTGGCAATGCTACAGCTTTAGCAACGTTACTACCGTAACCCCCAATAATTTTATCCGAAGATGACCCACCTTGTTTCTGCATTATTTCCCATGATCGATCAAGATGCCTTTGATTTGGATGATTCAAATACGGTTGATATTCAATTCCACTTCGATCACGATGCCTTTCTGTTGGATGATTCAAATATGATTGAGATTCACCTCTTACAATTCTTTGTTGATGATCCTTCTTTGATTGAACTTGAGCCTGTAAAAGAGTATATCGATTAATAAGATCGTCAATATCAGATATCCCCAAAGTCTCAAGCTGATCAAGTACCAGTGAATCTAGGCCAACATTTTTAGCTTTTTCTTGTTCAAGCTGTATAGCAAGGGTATCTCGTTCATCAGCAATAGCATGATAAGCTTTTTGCTGTTCATCCAAATCCTCATAAAGGCGTTCAAGAGTTTCGTTTTTAACAGCAAGCATTGTCATTAACCACTCCGGTCCACGAACAAGGCTATTTTGTACTTGTACCATAGTACTGTTGGAGATTATATGATACTTTTTGCTTAATTTTTCAAGCATATCATTAGCTACTCGCACTTCTCCTTGCAATTTGGAGAAAGCGTCTTTAGCTTTTTGAACAATCCTTTGAGCTTGTTCCTGGCTGTTAAGTACAGAAGGTTCAGAAGGTTCAACAACAACTTGTTGTTGCTCTTCATATTCATCTGAAGGATTTTCATCACCAGCAACCGAAGAAGCTGGAGTAATATCTTCATTAGGTGCATCAGGTTGATTCATCATTCCAATATGAATAACCGTATCCTTTTTATGTGCTGCAACTTTATCGAAAGTATGAATAGCACCAGTAGCAAAGTTGCAAATTTCGACAGGATGCCCTAAGCACAATCCTTTATCGATAGCACCAACAGCACTTTTAATAGATTCTCCGTGCTTTTTTTTAGCTGTACCAAGTCCATTTGGTTTAACAATATCAGCTTCAAGTGGACGATGTAATCGACCTGCTTGTCCACCAACTTTTCCATCAAGTTGTGATTCTTCAATAGCTTCTCCACGAGCTTTATCATATATACCATATCCATATGGTTTATCTTCATCACCAAAAATTGCACAAGGTGATTCATAAGCTTTTCCATCAAGCTTTAATATTCCATCAAGTAGTGGTCCAGCACCACGAGGATATATTTTATCATCTTTATATAATCGGCTGCATATCATCTCTGGCTCACATTCAGCTTCACAATCACTATTTGGAATGATTGGAGAGGTTGAACGAAGGATGGAGCCCTCCAAGTTAACCTTTGGTGTATCTGAAAGAATATATCCCCGCCCATGGCTACCAGATTCACTGCTACTTTCAGGTCCAAATTTACTCCAGAACCAGCATCCCAGACTAAACATACCTTTGATAATAACTATTATCACCAAAACACTCCCAAATATTCCAACAATATCTAATCTATCACCCAAGATAATTATACTTTCACCACAAAATAAATTGATAAGAAATAATAATATTAAATAACTTTATTATTTCTTTACCATAAAATAAATATCATATATCTTTTACACAAAAAGAAACATATGAATACAACGAGCACAAAAGAAAAAGTAATGAGAGCAATCAAAAAATTAGATGGAACATAATGCCAATAGGAATTACAATAAAAAGGAGATGGACAAATAAAGTGGAGACAAAATATAATTAACATAACTCGTGGCCATCTTGTAGTACTTGACAGTGATAAGAGTAAATTTTGTAAAATAGCAAAACAAGACATTTGAATGTTACAAACTAATGCAACAACCTTAAAATTAAATGAAAAAACAGAATTTTATAGTGAAAAAGCTTTATCTATAATATCCAGCAAGGAAAAATTTGTCCGTGGCCATCTTGTAGTACTTGACAGTGATAAGAGTAAATTTTGTAAAATAGCAAAACAAGACATTTGAATGTTACAAACTAATGCAACAACCTTAAAATTAAATGAAAAAACAGAATTTTATAGTGAAAAAGCTTTATCTATAATATCCAGCAAGGAAAAATTTGTCCGTGGCCATCTTGTAGTACTTGACAGTGATAAGAGTAAATTTTGTAAAATAGCAAAACAAGACATTTGAATGTTACAAACTAATGCAACAACCTTAAAATTAAATGAAAAAACAGAATTTTATAGTGAAAAAGCTTTATCTATAATATCCAGCAAGGAAAAATTTGTCCGCGGCCATCTTGTAGTACTTGACAGTGCATCACCATCAACATACAAAATTGTCAAAGAATGAGATTTTTTAAAAACATATGGATAAAAATATTTCGAAAGTTTATTTTTTGCATCCTTATCTGCATTATTAGGGAGTAAAATAATGTTAAGAACAATATTATTGCATTTTTTCTAAAAATTGTTTTATATTACTATTACTAATGTTTGGAGATCGTCCAGTTCTGATGGATTACAATATTACTGCCATCAAGTCTCGGAAAATTTTCTTGAAATTGATTTTCATACCTTCATTAGAGTAGCCAAGCTTTCAACATTGAAGAAATAATCGGCATCAATTTTTGAATGAATATATTCTAATTCTGCAGCAGTACTACATTGCAAAAGATCATCAGGCCATGAATTTTCAACAATAACATTTGTTTTATGAATATCAATTTCTTTAAGATTGGGAGCTGTTTGGAGAATTTCTTGGAAAGTTAATTTTTGTAAAAAATTTATATTTCCACATTTAAGAATTTTTGTTTTCAGAGATAAAAGTAGCAAAAATTCAATGGAAGAAAGTGGCGATTTGTGAATCACCAAATTTTTGATGCGGAAAGTAACAGGGCCGATATTTGATAATCCAATACTTCCTGTTGCAGTTTCATTAGGGAACAAATGAAAATCAGGATTAATTTGGATATGAGCTCTATCAGCTACGACAATATCCACATTCAAAACATACTTGATTGATAAGGCAGTCATGTCTCTTTGGAACCTGACTTTTAGAGGTTTTAAGAAAGAACCAAGATCAACAGGTGATAATAAAAATAGCAATTGTTTTTCATCATCACTTAAAAATTGTAAAAAACGTGGAACTAAATTTTTGTTGATTTTTGGTAGTAACAAATGAGAAACTGAAAAACATATACTTTAAAAAAAATTTTTTATTCTAAATTAGAAATTTTAATTACCCATTAATCTATCTGTACATAATACAGTATGATGATCTTTTGAAAAGCAAATATAACATTTTTCATTGGAAAAACAATTTATACAGTTTGATAAACTTGATGGATTATTGGTAGCACTCATACAATATGTACACAATTTTTTTTGACGAAGAATTTCTCGCCGTCGATCATCAGTTTTATAAATATCACAGTTATGTGTAAGATGATTATTGCTTGAACAAAAGAAGCAAGACATTTTTTTGCAACACAATCTTCTGTAAGATTTTCAATATAAATATAGTTATAGCAAAGATGCAATGGCGAGATAGTTCGTTAATTATTTTTGAAATCAATAATCATATAGGTCTTGCATAGTGACCTCAAAATAAATGGAGCAAGAAAACACAGCTTTTTAGGAGTTTTGCACTCTAGGGGTTTTAGTCATTTGTCCGACCATATAAGCATTTTTTTTCATTTCTTCTTTCTCATTAATGAAGGAAAACATTGCTTCGATGGTTGTGCTTTCAAGTCATGGATCTTACTGCAAAAATTAAAAGTACGTTAAACTCTTTAATAAATTCCTCCATGTTTTTGCCTTACTCCAGGGAACTCTCGTGGTGTCGTGGATATTTTTTTGTGTCGTTTTATATCTGCCTTTTTAAATGTCATTCAATGTGGCTTGAAATAAACAGCACAGCGTTAATGTTTTTTCCTTGACTCTTATATTGGATTATTTAATCATATTTTTCACACAAACAAAAACCTTTATTTTAACCAATAAAAATCATGGTAAAATAGTTCAAAGCTTTTAAAATAATTTTAATGAAAACATCACTGTCAAAAATATCGCAATTCCAAATCCATTCATATTCGAACTTGATGTTTCTGGTGCTGCTTTTTTAAGTGCATATTCAATTAAAAACCTATCTCTTTCAAGATCATTTGAGCTATAATATATCATAAAATTTTTACTGGTTACTGTAATGTTTGAATTTGTCGACAACCTAAATAATTATGGTAATTTTTAAGAAAAATTTTTACTACAATGCAAAAATGCATACAATTGTTGAGTATTATCCATCTGTAAATTAATTGTTGGGGAACCTGTTAAAGATTTTACTACAAAATTTGCTGTAATATCATCATCAGAAGATTGATCAAAAGTATAAAGTAGCATATTGTTTATGATAGAATTACTGTAGCGTGGAGATGTCATAATACCATTTTGTGGTAAAGAATTAATTTGAATTAATTCTAAATTGTTTCATATTTTAGAATGCATTATTATAAATAAGGTTCTGAGAAATCCTTATATATTGATGCCAGGATGGTGTACCTTTTTGAAAAGTCTTGGTTTTGGATTTCACTTCGAGATTAATATCGATTACGCAGAAGTGCTTTTAGATAAAACATGGTTTTAGTAACGGTCTTTATTTAGTTTTGATATTCAAATTTTGCAAAACACCTCCGAGGACTCAAACCCTGATCCTAGCTGCATGTAAACCTGCAGCTTTACCACTGAGCCACAAAGACAAACTTTGACCTCATTTGATTTTTGAAAACATGTCTCTATTTTAAAGCTCTATTTTTTGATGTGAACTTACGTGAATATGAATTTTTAGCCGTTAAAGATATCATTGATGAAGCGGGTAATGTAATGCTTAAAGCTGTCGAATAAATCCCTAAATTTTGCCATTGTGTTGCTTTTGATGAACTAAAAAAATGTTTAATAAAAAGTGATAATTACTATAAAAAAATGTCATACTCCAAATCAAACAACTTTTTGTTGGTTGTCAAATCAGTAAATGCATAAATAGAATTCGGAGTTGTTTCATTAAATGTTAACCAAATTTTCGGAATCGTATCTGTTGATCCAATTAAAATAATCATTTCACATGGTCCAGAATTTTTTGAACTTGCATTAAAGCTATCACCGTATATACTTGGTTGGTATACAGAATATATTTCATTGCAATTATTTGAATTTGCTAAAAAGTTTTTTTCGAGAGTTATAAAAATACTGTTGATGATTTACTTTTTGATTTTCTAAATAACACTGTTGTTTCAACATTTGCAGATGACTGAGATGCTTTATATACGGTAAAGCATCCAGATGATGATGTTATTTGTCGAGGAATAATTTTTGACGGAGAAGTTAAGGATTTTGAATCAAGACTAAATTTTTTAAATTATTTATTTAAATTCATATCAAAACAGATCTTTGAAAACACAAAAAACCCGGAGAAACGTTTTTCAATAAAGTGACTTCATTACATTCGCTAAAACTTTGGCACCACTGAAGGTACTTGGCCAAGTACCTTGGTTAATTCTGTCATTAAAAAACCAACTTTTTTATTAAGATTCGAAAAAAAAATTATTTGGCACGTTTTGGCCTTGTGTCGCCCGATGACAAAATTTTATGTTTAAAAGATACTCCCCTTTGTTTGTGAAGCTCCCTGTCTTAATCGCCTTTAAAAAAAAATTGCCATCTAAAATCACTTTGGATTTTAAAAAAACTACCCTCTAATTTTTTCTTAAACTAACCTTCCAATATATGAATATAAATCATCACCATCATATAAAATATAATTTGATAAACTATTAAAAGCTGATGTTGTAACAAATATCTCTAAATTTTTATCATCCGAACAGACAGTGATTGCATCATTCTTTTTCATTGTATCTAGCCATATAACATTAGATGGCAATGAATCATTCAAATTAAATTTTGTAAACTTTGGTGTTGATGTATTTGATGTCGAAACATACCATTGCTTGTAACCGAAATTTACTGTATTTATTGATGCACCAGATGTAAATTCAAAGGACAGTTTTGCTTTTGATGAAAAATAAAATGGGTCATATAATTGAGGAGCGCTTGTGAAACTTAAAATAAGCACAGTAATTTTAATGGAAGAATAAAAAACTGCTTACTTTTTTACAATGTTTCCGTTATCTTTTAGAAGAAGGTAATCACCGTATCGAAGAAAGGGACTTACGGTGATATAAAAATAATCATTTGGACAATTATTATTTGAGAAAATCTGAAATAGTTTTTGTTCAAAGAAGAATGAAAAAATGGCATATAAAATCATTTTAAAGATTGTTGTTTTGATGATTTTTATAAAAAGAAATTTGCAAGAATTCGAACTTTGGTTCCTGTTGCGTTACCACTGCGCCACAACTGAATAAAATAACTTCTTTTAAAAAATTTATAAGCTTTGACCCAAATCTTTTTTTCTTTTTCTTTTGATCAAATACTGGCTTTTCAATGCTTATCCTTATTTTTAGAAATTTTTTATTTCGGATTGGGGCAGTGGTAACACTGCAGGTTAACAAGCAGATGGTGCCAAGATTTGACTCCTTGAATGTCTTTTTGCAAAAAACCAAAACTAAGTCAAAATCATTACCAACGCACTGATTTACCTAGCCCCAGCACATAAAAACTTTTGACCGTTTTTAAAAAAATATTTTTATACTTACAGTATAGTTACATTTCATATTATCACAATACATTGTCGTATCAATTAATGGGATTATGGTGCTTTGCGCATCACAAGGCAAAACAAAATTTTCTGCATTGCATTTGCATTCTAAAATAGTAACATTTTTATAATTTTAGTCAGAATTGAGTTTTAGGCGTGACATTTAATATCTGCGTTCAAATTTCTTTAATCTTTTGTCGCAGTCGGAAAAAGGTCAAAGGCAAATCCAACCTTTTAAGCTTATTAAGAAATTCAATTACCATAAGTACGCAAAACTGCAGTATATCCAGCTTCTTGAATATTTCCATCCGATTTAAAAGACATTACTCCGCCATTTGCAGCTTCTGTTAAACTGTAATAAAATAATGGAGAAGTTTCACCAAGATCAAAAATTTGATTTTTGCTATCAGTTATCGTCAAAGTATCAACACTCATTTCAATATGATATTCATTAACATATAAAGCAGCTTCCCAATTTTTTGAAATGTAAATAGTATTGTTGCATCTCTGAAAATATCAAAAAACACGATTGCTGTAGTTGATAGAGGCACTCTATTTATTTGCATAAATGCTCTTGAGTAACTATAGATTTCTGAACATTACCTGATTTTTAGGATACCCATTAATATAATCCATATTACTAAAAGTTGTTAAGTTACCATTTATTACTGGAACCTTACAACCATTTTGTGTAAATGTATTTGTCTCAGAGACCGCAGAAATTAGAATGAAGAAACTCGAAACCGAACTATTGCTACTCCATTGATCGGTGAAAGTTAAATTAAAATTTGTTCCATCAAAATAATACACTTTTGGAACATAATACTCAGAATTATTAAAACTAAAATTAAAAATTTTTGTAAACAGATATGATAAAAAATAACTGATAACTTGCACTTTCATAACTTTGCCGTCAGCATTTAAAGTAAGAATAAAATTTTGTGAAGGATTAAAGTTTTTTATTACAAATTTTAATTGCTGATCGGATTTTAATTTGAAAGCCCAGTTACAAACTTTAGTAACATAGGTGGAATTGGGAGCAAATTCAGAGGCGACTGGAATAATCAACTGTGGATTAACAGAGAAATCAAAAATTTGTGATGCAAAAGGGCATGAAAGTTTGAGCTTTGGATCTGAAATATTCAAGATTGACAAAAAATTTCATTTTGTCAGACTTAAAAAAACCTACCGTACGCTATAGCAACTGCTTGAAAAGCTGTCCATAATTGAGTTGAAGAATTTTCAGGAATTGTAAAATCTAATATATTGCTTGACGTAAATTTGGTTACAATATCAGAGTTAGAATTATAATATCTAAAATGCTTTTTTTCTCACTACCAAAAATATTCGAAATTAAAATCTTACGATATTGTTTGTTTGACATTGTTGTCGCCCAATATTATTTGACTCACTTCACCATTTAACATTGCGAACCAAATCCGATTTCCATCTTCGACCTAAACATTTTGAATAACGTTAACTAATAAATTTATCTACGTTTTTAAGTGTTACGTCACTCGTCACCCATAGTCAAATATTCAAGGGAGGTAATAATTGAGGCCAGTGCTAACTACGAGGGGGGCTTAGAAAGATAAAAGGAATGCCACTCAAGAACCTGATTATATATATCTCAAAAATGCCATTCTGGATTAGAGCTCATCCAGATATGACGTCCTGCAAGAGTAGAGAAGGGGTCAGCCATTTATGATGCCGCTTTGAAGTTTCGGCAAAATATCAAAGAAAAAGATGGTTTGGGAGGGTTCCAAAAAAGCCAATTTTCGTGTCACTTCATATCTGGATGACCACTAAGACCTTGAAATTTCTCTAAAGCCTTCCACAGAACTTACAGCTGCTATTCTAATCCCACATGGATATAAAATAATATAAAATAATTTCTGTACTTGTAATATAAAATAATTTCCAAAAAATATAAAAATTAATATTTTTCGGAACATTCTTTTCTTTCTCTTCTGAAAAAAAAACAATACAACTGCACGTTTTATATATATTTACTTTTCGTCAAACAAAAAAGGTGTGCTTTGCATCAATAAGTTTGTTATCAGTTTTGATGTATCATTGACATCGAAAAAAAGAATGAAGTCGTCATTAAAAGTGCAACATTTTTTAGCTTAAAAAATTTTTTTTGGATTAAATTCTTTGTGTGGAGGTGACAGAAATTGGTGAAGATTAGTTTGAATTAAAACGCTAAAATGTTATCTTCAGTTGAAAATTCTTTTCAACATTTGATACACAGCGCTTCAAGGTGCAAAAAATGGTGAGTTTTTTCTTTCAATATTTTTTTGCTGGATTCAAACTATATACTAAGAAAAAGCCGTGATGCATTCGCCACCCGCTCATCACTACCAGTGACGAAAAAATCCTCACAATTGATTTTTTTTTCTAATTTAAAGATTCAAGAAGCAATTGCGGATCGATCAAGCAACTGGACAAGACAACTAAACATTTGTTACCGTACATAATTTATTGAAAAGAATTTTTGCAAATTATTGCTTTAAAAATCTTCTATGTCATGAGATTTTTTCATGTATTTTAAAAAACGGAAAATTATAGTCTTTTTAAAATTATAACATGCAATGTACTTCTGTTCTTTCTTAGAAATAAAAGCCATCCTTTAAGTCAATACTGAAAAAACGGAAATAAAATTTTTAGATGTAAATAAATGTTTTAAATTTTTATAATTTATTACCTGCATGTTTGTACTTTCAAAAAACGGGGCAAAAGTATTACAAGTAATTAAATAGAAAAAAGAACAAACTTTTAAAAAAATTTTTGTGTACAATATGATAGAATTATGTAAAGTAGGGTATAACCAAACCTTTTACTTGACGGGAATGTGCTTCTCTGATACTAAACTAAACTACTTGGCCTCTATAAAATCTTTTTTTCAGCCATTTATAGAGCGGACTAGAGGGACGAGAAGGACTAGAGTTTAGTTATTGGTCCAGAGTTTAAACAGTCCCAATTTTTTTTTTCTATTTTGAAAAAATGTTTAGTAATTGTTCAAGCTTTTTGTAATACCATATCTATATATGTACAACTCGATTTGCTATTGAAACGTGCGAATTTTTGCCTTTTTTTATTCTTAGAATATTTGCTATAACGTATACTAAAAAAACCAGATAAACATATATTTCCTTGTACAAGACAAAAATCAGCGCTAACGCCTAATAAAAAAAGCGACAATTATATAGGTAGTCATAAATTATATACCATCTATAAAAGCTGAAATTCTGCCTTTTTTTCATCAAAGAAAATCTTTAAAAAGCACTGGAATTCATATAACACTGTTTTTTAAAAAAATAGTTGTTGAATAAAATGTCGGTAGCTTTATATGAAGAAGTTAAAGCCAATTTAACATGGTATCTGTTAAATTCAAACTACCAAGATCCAATGTACCAATCGATGTATAAACTTGAACAAGAACTGTATAGTAAATATATTGTTAAACCATCAAATTTTAATCTTGTTGATAATTATATTGTTGACTACAAGACTCAAATTCTACAATTCGGCTCATATCAATGTTCCGCACCTGGTAAAGAAGCATACATGGATTCGATGATTTCATGCTTTATCTTTCAACTGCCATTTTTTCTTGAAAGTATTCAAATTGGATATATTGGATTTGTGTTTGTTATTCCGATTATTCTAATTTCACTTTTTGGTGGAATAAAAGAAAGCTACAAATGGTTCATTTTGAATCAAGCAATTTTGGATTTATTTGTCTGTTATGATTTTATTTGTGCTAAGCCAACTCTTCTTGGTTGGTCTTCAGGCGTATATAATTTAAAAACGACATGCTTCTATTATCAATATAGTAATGCTTCATTAAAAACATATGTTCATCCAGTGATTGAAGTTTGGACAGGAGGGTTTCGGCAATTTCTGAGAAATGCACCATTTATTCCAATATTTTTGTTAGCATTCTCAAGATTTTTGGCAATGTATTTTTCGACGTTTTATAAAAATTTTACAAAAAGTGGCTACAAAATTTTTATTTCTATTCTAATTTTCAATGTTTGTTGTGTCTTATTTTTTTGTATTCCTAGTGCATGGACTCACGTTTCTGTGTTACTTAAATACAATGAATATGAATATTGTGCAAACATGTTTTGCCCATCCAAAAATACTACTTTCTGCTTTCAGAATAACGCAAAATATTTTCAATGCTATAATGAAATAAATTATAACAACGATCTCAATCAAAAACTCAGCTTTTTAAAAATTCCAATGAATATTCAGCATATAATCCCGCCAACAATGTTTTTGTTATCAATTATTTGTGTTGCTGCTTTATTTTACAAAATTGCAGCACAACTGAAATTTCAAAAAGCAACAAATCTAAGCGCTTTTAATCAAACAATTAAAATTTCTTCTGTTGTTGGATTTCAATGTTTGACAATGATCATAATTTTTTCAGTAACTGGAATACAAAAATACATGCATTTAAAAGTAAATTTGCTAAAGTCGTATTTAGTTTATACAGATTTACCACCTTGGGTGTTCCTTTTACAATATTGCACCACTACAGCTTCATTAAATATGATTCGAGTGTTTTTGGATTCATTTATGGTTCTTACAATTTTATCCGGATATTCCAAATGTGTGAAAGCTGGTTTTAAATTCATTGTTTTATGTGTCTGCAATCCGAGAGTGGCTGTGAAAAAAATCAAATACAGTATTCAAAAAGTAAGAACAAATCCTGTAACTATTGCACCAATTTCTGGAAAAGCCTAAAAAATTATTTTTTGTTATTGTTTTTTTTTTCTTTTATTTATTTTTCGCACAAGAAAAAAATAAATAAAAGGCCTCAAGTAAAATTTCTAAATAAATTACCGATATGCTGGAAGCAAAATATGAGTTTGAAAAAATTTACGTTGTTTGTTTGACAAAACCGTATTTTTAAGTGATACAAAATTTTAATTAAATACTATACTGACCCTTTCTTGCATAGTAAAATAATGCAAAACCGTAAATCGCTTGATGCAGCTTAAAAAAGAGATTATAACTTCAAACAAGTGGCAAATAATATGCGAAAAGGCAAATAATTATTTTGTTGTCCTATATAAATGCCAAATGTTTCTGGACAAGATGGTAATTTATACATTATCCAAAAAAAAAAAGAGTTTGTTTCCTTTTTTATAGCAAAAATAACAATTTCACTTTGCTGCAGTAAGTTTTTTTCTATTAGACTGAAATATAAATGTTGCTCTCGATTTGTTGAGTATCATTATTTTTCCATTCAATTACAATATAATCATAGCCAATGCCCGTTTTCTTTCTTTTTTTTTAAACTATCCTGCAATTGTTGTACAGTATCCTACAAACAAATACCTTCATAATGCTTTTCTTTTTTCTTCCGTGTTACATTATAATGTGTTTTGCTGTTATCTCATCATATTTATTTATTGATTTCCTCACTTCAAGTGAAATGAATAAAACTTATTTTAGCTGTCATTAATAATACTTCTTTAATATATAATAAAAACGTGTTTTTTTATTCAATATTAGGTATGCAAAACAATTAAAAACACAAAAGAAATAACTGCAATAGAAAAATAAATGTATGAAACCACTAACTGCGTTTTTCCTTTCTAAAAATATTGCACAGTTAATTAATCATTTTGAAAGTTGGCTGTCCATATTGCAATAAAATGACAGCTACAAAGTAGAAAAGAATAGTCGTAATTGCTCCACTTCCGTGTCATTTACAAAACAATAAAACGCATATACTTTTAACTTTTTATATAAAAACGACAGAAATTTGTTTGCAAAAAATATTATTTTCCTATTTTGGAAGAAAAAAATGCCCCATTTGGAATTTAAACATTTTAATGTCAATGCAAGAGGTAGTGGAATCCGTTTATTACTGGAATATTTAAAGGTTCCGTTTACTAATACTTATATCACAGATGAAGAATGGCCAAGTGTAAAGAAATGTAAGCAAAAATTCGGCTTTCATAGATAGATCGTTAAATAAAGTTAACTAATTTTCTCATAAAGCTTTAACACTTTTATACAAGCGTAGATGCTTTAGTAAACATTTGAGAAACAACTAATTTTAGTGCAACCCTTTCACCAGTTACCAGTTTTGGTTGTTGATAAAAAATATGAAATTGCTCAAACAACAGCAATTTATCGATATATTGGTGCAAAATTTGGTGCCATTGCCGATTCATTAGAAGACCAAGCTATTTGTGACGGATTTGCAGAACACATTACTGATTTATTTCGTTTTCGCAGTGCAATGTTTAAAGCAAAATTACTTCCTTTATCCGAAGAAAAGGTATGTATTTTGTCAATAAATAATTTACACATAATAAACTATATTTTTATTTTATAGCAAAAAGAAACTACTGAAGTTTTTAATAATTTTTATATTACAAATTTTATTCCGATTCTTAGCAAACAGTTTAAGAAAAATGGTGGCGATTACATTGTTGGCAACAAAGTTTGTACTTTTTCTGTCATGAATTATTAACTGACTATAATGTAAAAATTTTTTAGCTTACTTGGCTTGATTTCTTTCTTGCAGATGCAATAGATTTGGTCATAACTACTGTGAAAGTAGATTTACCGCCTGAATTAAAAGAACTCTTTATTCCTTTGGAAAAGCATCGTAATCGAATTTTAGCTTTTTCTGGGCTTGAAAAACGTTTGGAAGAACGCAAAGAACTTTCGGGTAATTTGATTTACAAAAGAGACCCATCTAATTATGAACCATAACTAGTATTCAGCAATTTAATGTTTTCTTTTTGAAAAAAATTTAGCACTTAGTTTTTTCTTGCCAATATGTTTGTTATAAAATTTGTACCATTTTTTTATTTTTCTCTCGTTTTCTATTATTGAAAAGTTTGTATGTTTGCAACTGTCCCTTAAAATTTTTGATTCTGTTACGACTCTAGCATAAGACAAAAGTATAAATTACGGACAAATTTTTTGTTCTTTTTTTGTGTTTTTGATGATGAATGAAACAAATTGAAACAAAACAAATCAATTTAATCACATTTTTTCTCACATAAATTCTCTTTTTGATTAAAATGACAAAATTTGTACTTTTTTAATACTAACGGAAATGGAGGTGGCATTTGATTATCCAAGTTCAGTTCACGGGTACATTAATAAGCGATGAAGATTATATTGTAATTAAATTGAAAAGAAATAATATTCAACAAAATCGAGGACAAAACTTATATTTCAATCAGTTAAAAAAAACCGTAACTGTAGCAGCAAAGTGAAATTGTTATTTTTGCTATAAAAAAGGAATCAAACTTACTTTGTTTGATTTTATTATTACTGTTTTTTATTGATAAAGATTACTTTGGGTGCCGCTGTTGTATATAAAATTTTTAAATCGTGATTTAACAACATTTAAATATTAACGGTTATTAAAATAGATATTTTGGCTGTTGATTCTCTTTTAATTATATTATACATTAAGTTACTGCAAGTTGTATGATTGCATTATTGATCTATAAAAATATGTTATGGCGTTAACGACGGCGTTGCCTATTGTCGTTGAATAAAAACAAAGTATTCGACATTTTTCAACGTCGCGTTTTTTAAATATTTCTTTCCTCGTTTCACCTCGTAAAATTACTGTGTGCCTTTTAGTTTTATCTAAGTTTACATTTTGCAATGGTATTAAAGCAGCCAGCAAATATTCAACATTGCTGCAATGTGTGCTACAATTTTTCTACCGTAACCCTCAATGAAGAAAAGCGCCACAAGTGGAAAGGGGGCGAAAAAATCCGATATTTCGCCGTAATACCTAGCCTTGTTTTTCACTAAAAACAACAATAAAAGAAACCTTAATTTAATTACTTTACGTAAAATTTCGGAAAATGAGAAAAAAAAAGAAAAAAAAACTTTGAAAAATAACAAAAAATTTCGAAACTTTTCGATTTATTTTTTTCCTTGTTTTTTTTCAGTGTTAGTAAACAACGGCTCGTTCAAAAAAGCCTCAGCTTTTGTATTGTATTTTGTCCAGAAATGAAGCAAATGTTTTCTCTCCTCTCCACAGTGATTTTTTTGCAAAATGAAGACTGACGAAGGGGGTGGAGCTTAAGTAATTAGCTAGCAACTTTTTTATTTTAATATGTATATGCAAATGATGAAGCTCATATTATTTTCCTATATCTTAGCTATAACTTTGTGCAAAATTATAACATTTTATAAAACTATGTCAAAGTTGTGAGCTATCGAAGTTAAGCTGTCAAAATTTCATCATTTTTTCAATAGCTAGCAGCTTCTTTAAAAAACCATTTAAACACATTCTGTAACTTGGAATGTCTTTCTTGATGCCGTCTTTATTATATTTTGCAAGATCTTGCCATAATATTCTATCCACTTAATCGTCCCTTTTCAGCATTTTTAAATGTAAGTTATCCATTTTTTAATTAATTTTACCTTTCAGCTAAAAACGGTATGTTTTCCTTTTTCTCCTCTTTAATATATCTAAAAGTTTTTTAATCAAAGTTCAAGAACTATATTAATTACAAAAATCTGATACCTCAGATTATAGTATGTTGATTAAAAGAGTAAAGTCCTTTGATAGAAAAAACAAAAAAATGGGAGCATAACAAAATTTGTAAGCAGAAATGAAAAAAAAGTAAAGCATGCATAATCAGTAATTGTCAGTAATACCAAAAAAAGTAAAAAAGTAATAAAAAGTAACGAAAAAATCAATAACATTAAAATATATTGATTGATTAATGCAGAAATTTTTTTTATTATTTTTGGACAAATCAGGTAGAAATCTTGGCCAAACGGAACACTTCAGGTAACCTGATTATTGCACGGTTGAACACGAGTTGCACCTGATTTCTGCCTGAATTGTCTCGGCGACGCTAGTAAGGGTAGCGCTTGATATCACTGTGATCTCTCCATTGTGGTGATCGTTTTTGCTTTGGCTTACCTTTTCCACCCTATCCTAGGACCACATAATTTTTATTTCGCGTTGGCATTTTGCAACATAATGCCATTGATCATAGCTTTCTAAATTTTTATTTTATAATCCGCGGTCTTTTATATTTTTAACAAAAACCATTCGTCCTTTATCATTACTACTGTTTTTAGAAATGTATAATATCACTTCTGATTTTGTTGGATTATTAATACATGATGAAAAAACTTTGAAGGTTGGCTTCGATGGTCCAAAATATGACAACGAAAAGAAATTTTTTGATGATATTCCAAAATTATTTAAGGGCTGTAAATTCGTTGTCTTAAAGATTTTTGAATATGAATCTACTGAATATTCATCAAATATGGAATTTTGTAATGCTATTAAAGAAAAGTTGGATGCTCTTCATGTTCCATATTTTTTTATGAATACTGAAAATTTTATGGAATCCGTTGCATTAATTTCTGGAAATATTACTGTTAAATTTCAAGATATTGTACTTTTTGTCAGTGTTCATGGAGAAAGTATCGCTGTTCGAGAACTTGAATACACCGAAAATGGATACAAAAAACTTGGCAATAAACTCATTAAATTTAATCAAAATGAAAGTCATCAAATTATTCGTGAAAAAGTTCTTGGTTCAACAAATTTCAAAAGAATTTTATTATTTACACAAACAGATGAAATTTTAACTACAAAGCTATTCAAAACAATTCTCAGATCTAAAAAGCTTATTAGTCTTGATCGTCTCGATGTCGATAAATTTGGTATTGAAATGGCAAAATGGTTTTTTGATCGAAGTTATACAAAATTTTATGTTATACCTACTTCTGCAAGAATGTGTACTTTATTCATTGGATTAAATCATGAAATGCCTGAACTTATTGCTGTGAATGATGAAACAACTTTACCATTTAAAAAAACTATTACTCTTCCAAAGTTTTTTCGAAATAATGTTTTTGTGAGTTGTTTTAATTACATTGATGTATATCGAGTTTCTTTGTATATAATTCATTCATTCTTTTAGATGTCATATAAGGAAAGGTCTGAACCTGTCATTCAACACTTCCCAATTGATTCAGATTGTCATAAATTTAAGCTTTCTTTAACTGTTGATATTGAAAGCAATCAACTAATTGGAAGTGGTGGTATTGGTATCAGCTGTTTTGAAAAATTTCCTGAAGCACTTGATGAACAAATGACAAAGAAAATTCCTGTTATTGGTTTTTATGATTATTCTTCTGTTATTTGTGTTCATAAAGATGGTGAATATGATTATTTGTATTCATGGAATAGTATGTTTTTATACACTGAAAAAAAAATTCGCCTAAAAGTCGCGAAAATTGCTCACTTTTAGCCGAAAAAATAGCGCAATTAGCACCCCCAGCGATTTTTTATGGCGCACTCCATGTGGCCAATATTTGGCAACATTTTGGCGATTTCTTTGGCCAATATGAGATGAATTTTTCGCTAAAACCGACAAAAATTTTTTGACGAAAATTCCTTGAAAATTCCAAAAATTTTGATTTTAAGATTCGGGCAGGATACCCTCTGCATATCCAAAATTTAACCCCTTTTTTGACCCGGAGTTAGGTCCCGCAAAATATGCGGTGCGGGCCACAAATGCAGCCCGTAAAAATTCTGGGTCACCCACTGAACCCAGAATTTTTTTCCACCTTATTAAGGTGTCCTTTTAAAAAAGGCATGTGGAAATAGCTTGCCGGTTTTATTCCCCATCAGTCTTTATCTCAACAGAAGAAGGTAAGAGAAAAGCCATGGTCCAAAATGGTGTCAGACAGCGCAAGAGGCGCTCTCTCGTCAGAGAAAAAACAAAAGGCGAAAATCTTGCAGAATATGCAAACGGCTATTAATGTTTTCGCATGACTTTGGCAAAAAATTGACCCCAAAGTTGCTAAAAATTGATGAAAAAAGTGTCGCCAATTCCTTGCACTTAGCAAGTTGCGAATTTTTTTTTCAGTGTATTAGTTTTTTCCAGTCGCATGTTTACATATTCCTTTTTTTGTTGTAACTTTTGCTTAGCGTGTTACGCTCACATTAAGTAAACATGCGTTGGAAAGAAACTATAGAGATTTCATATTTATTTAATTTTTTAACAGGTTGGTTTGGAAAAGAACTTGTTATTGGATTTGATAAAGAAAAACCAAGTTTTTGTGATGATGATGATGAGCTTTTATTGAAAAAACCAACTTATGCTGTATACGGTAAGTATTTAATTCAGATTATTACATGAAATGAGACGCACATTAAGGAAGTTGAATTGTTTTTAGATCTCATCAAAGTTATGTCAATGCCTCCTGATAATATTCAAACAGATAAATTATGGACATTCTCTGTTACAAAAGATGCTAATCATCCTGTACTTCTTGAATTTGATAGCTATGATGGAACTAACAAGGGACCGTTCTGACATGACACCCTGGGATTTCTTGGGTAATATGTGGAATCGATAGTACCCCTGGAGTAATGAAAAACCCCCAAGGGTTTTTTTCCCGTTCGGGGTTTCACCGGAGTTACGGGATTCTGAAGTTCACTAAGAAACCCACGACCAGGGGGTCGTGGGTATAAGGGGAAAAATCGAAAAAATTTCTTTTTCGTTCTTTTTGCTTTAAAATAGTTAGAAACGTTTATTTATGCTTTAAAATTGATATTTAAGTGCTTTTAAGGCATCTGGAGCCGTTTTTTGGCTTCTGGATTCTGAAGGCTCAAAATGCAAAAAATCATAATTTTACTTATTTTGTCTAATTCCACGTATTTATAGGTTTTCAAGCATGGAGAATTCAGTGGTGATACTAGTTTTTCTTGAAAAGCTATTTTTTCGTGTCAAGACACCCCGCTTCTGGGATTCTGAAGTTATAAACCTTCGGCTTGTGGAACAAATTGGGGTTTTGCTTATTTTTCTTGATTTTTTCGTAGTTATTGGTTTTCAAGCATGATGAATTTCGTGGCACACGCCGATTTTTGATATAACGAACTTTTTCGTGTGGAGAGTATGTCATGCTTGACAAACCTTATGCCAGTGCTGATATTAATTTATAAATAATTTTAAGAAGCTTTTTCAATGCTTTTTTTAAATGATTATTGTGAAAACAATGTTTGTAAACTTATGATGTTGTATTATACAGCTTTTTACATATCAAAGTTTATTAATATCTCAATTATTATTTCGACAACAATGAAATTTATCTTTTTCAATAAAATCTTCAAAACAAATATATTTTGAGCACCATGCACAACGGATAAAAGCAAGCTTTTTACAATTTTTATTTTCACAATGTGCTCCTACTTTAGAAAAATCAAAACAGTAATGATCTGGCGTTTCAAATGCGTCATATTCGGTTTCAAAATATCCTGGTTTAATAAAAGCATGTTCAATAAGTGATCTAAATCTTGGAGCAGAAAGTTGTTCAACAGTTTGATGTAAGAGGCATGCAATATGTTTTCGTTGGGCAACTTTATAATGTGGAAAAAGTCGACGAATTTTATCTGATAATGTACGATAAAATGCTTTAAAATATCTATTGAATCCAACATCCAGTGGTTGAACTTTTCCTGTCGTTTTTGGTGGAATTGTGATAACATTAATATGATTTGTTTGAAGTTGAGGAATTTCTTTTGCTTGAGCAAATCCAGGCCAGGAATCAAGAAGTAAAACTGAACGCTTTGGTGCAACAGAAAGGAAATCTTTTTCCATCCAAGTTTTCATCATTTCACTTGTTGCTTTTCCTGATTTAGATGAAAAACAATGTAAATTTGTGAATGGCGTAACATCCCGTTGAAAGCATTGTGGAGGGCCGTTAGGTTCATGGAAACAAACTAACATAGGTGTAAATAATACTCCAGCAGCATTGATTAACGGTTGTACTGTAAATGAATGTGTAGTAGCATTTGTTTGCTGCACTGCTGCTTCAACATGCTTTTCACCTTGAAACGCAAGTGTTCGTCCAGAAGTAACTTCAGTTTGAATTCCCATTTGATCAGTATTAAAAAGCTAAAAAAATATTTGATCATTTTTTCTGTTAAGAATTATGCCTACTTTTTCTGGTGAAGTATTTTGATCATTAATTGTAATTTTAACCCGTTCAACAAAATCTTTTGAAAGCTTTTCAATATCAGCTTCAGCATTTGGATGTTTGTAGCTTACAACTTTTGTAATCTTTCGGCCAACAATTCGATGCTTTTTTTTGAAACGTAACAACCAGCTGTCACTTGCCTAAAAACAGTTCTTCTTACAAGAAACGTATTTTCAGTAATGTTACTTTGAAGTTATCCAAATGCAATTCATATGCAATTTGTAAAGCAGCATCAATCAAAAATCTATCTCTGATAACTTGCTTTTCATTTTTCCATTTTTTGAACAATTCAAATAATCTTCTATCCAGTTCTTTAAGCTTATAAAATCTGCTACCTTCTTTGCGAACTTGTTCTCGAATTCTGAAATTTGGAATTCAATATTTCTAAAGGATTTTTAAAATTACCTTGCAATTTGCTTTGTTGTTTTGATTCTGCTAAACCACTTTGTAACACGTTTCATTCGATTGCCAGTAAATTTTGGATCATCATATAAATTCAAAATTCGTTGCATTTCATCTAATGAATATGGAAGTGCTGCATATGGTTTTGATGAGGACATTTACAGTAACCAAAGATGCCGAACATCCAGTTTTATTAGAATTTAGTACCCACAATGGAACTAAGAAAGCTGCTTCACCTGCCTTCCTTATGGCAATGCTTATCAAACATCATTTAAAAGTAATCAAAAAAGATACTGGTGAAAAGCCTGCTGAAATTGGTATCCGACTCTTTTATGATTTTAATGAAGATGAAAAAGCTCGTGTTGAAGCTGGATTAAAAGAAGCTTGTGAATTATTGAAAATTGGCTGTGATTTTGTTTAAGTTATGTTATTTTTGATTTGTGAGCTGTGAGTTTTGCTTTTTGAATTGAAGTTGTTGTTGTTTTTTTTATTGATAAAAATTGCTTTTGTGACCATCTGTTGTTTAGTGGTATGAAAAATTTAAAGCGACGTTAATTTATGACAACATTGTATCATTAAGAGTTGTCAAACGGTGTTATAACTTTAGTATCTTTTTAACAAAATTTTATTATTTCTTACTGTAACTCCTAATCTGAGATTATTGACTCAAATTATCACCCTGGTGTATTTATCAATAAAAACATTTTTTGTCAAGAATACTGTAGCTTTTTAAAACAACTGAATCAAAAATTTTATCCCAGTTAAGTCATTAGCATTTTTGAATGTCTTCAATTTGTTACAAAATCACAAAGTTGCAGCAATTTGCGCCATAACTGCTCTACAGTAATCATTTGTGAGAATATATGATGAGAATATATATTTTAAGCTTTCACATGCATACAGTTGGGTGTCATATGACAAAGTGGCTTTCACACAGGAGCAGCATTAGGTACCCACATTTTTTCACTTTTTTGCTCCCCTTCTTGACTCTTCCTCCTCTCTGAAGCAAACACATTTTTTTTTGCTTCTCTCTCCCTCTCTAAAGCAATCAATCTTACTTGTCATGTCTCGCTCGCCTCGCAGCAATAAATCTCTCCCTCGTCCATTCGACCTCTCTCATTTGTCCAAAAAGCCCCTCAATAAAACCGGCGGAAAAAAACAACTGCAAGAAAAGAAACGGAGTGACCACTTGCACCAAAAAATTTTCGGCACCAATAAGTTTGTGAGAGTAAAATTTTCGATAAGGAAAAACACAAATTATTATTTTCATATAAAACAACTCTTTGATTCATGCTTGGCTATAACTTTAACAAAGGGGTAAAAGGTAAACCAATAAACCGAAAAATGAATAAAGGTGGTATGGGGTTCTGTGAAATCAAGAATATTAGTAATCCATTCCAAGTCTTTTTTTTCTGGTTACATAAGTTTTCTTTGATCTTTCCCAGATTGCGGTAAAAATTTAAAAAATATTTGTAAGTAAATTTTTTGTACAATTAACCATATAAATATATTTGTAAAAATAACATAGTTATTATTAATTAACGACAAATAACAGAATTATAAAAATTTGTAGCTTAATGCTAAATTTAAATATGAGTAATACTGACTTAATGTTTTATGATTGAGCTTTGTCACTCAATTGTCCAAAGAAACTATCATTTGTCTCCCTCGTCTCATTCGATTTATCTTTGATAATTGGTCAAAGAAAAAGTGACTCCAATAAAAAATCATGTTTATGTACATCCTCCAACTAAAGCGAGAGCGTTAGTTTGTTCGTGTCTTTTTATTATTCATTCACAAAAAAAGAATAAAGCGTGAAATTTGCATAAAAAACGATTTCAATTTTTTTTCAATTGCTTTGATGGGCCACCCCGAAGGGGTGGGACACCGCTAGTTTTATTTAAATGAAATCACATTTTTGTTACAAGGACAAAATTTGTATAGGGAATAACAAATTGATTAACATTGTTTTTTATAATGGATACATACCTAATAATTAATATTATGGTATAAAGTTCATTTAGAGTAATGTCAGAAAATCTTTTACAAAAATCTTTTGAAATGTCTCCCTCGGCCATTAATGTATTCAAGCTCCCTCTTTCATTCTCTTACTCCATCTGTCAAAGAAAAAACAACATCAAGACAAAAAAGTTTTTTTTCTCTAACCTAATACCTTCTTTATAATAGATTTTTAACATTACTATGCCCCTAAACGGTTAATATAAAAAAAAATCTATATGCAGGTGGTGTTTGATCTTTTACCGTTAGTGGAAAAAAGATCAAAGAAAATCTTTGAACCGATAAAACACCTTAAAATTAAAACTATTATTACTACTCTTGATTTAATCAAAGTAGATACCGCATTTTTTATTTTGATTTATTGTTTTATATGTCAGTAATTATCAGAGCGTACAACTTTTTCTCTGGTTCTCTATCAGGTAAGTTTTCAATTATAGTGCGCAAAATTTCTTATTAATCTTATTTTATTTCATGATTTATTGTTTTATTTCTCTCTTTAAAAGCACCCATTTCTTATTTTCTTTTGAAGGCTCTTTAAATATATGCAATTTCTCTGTAGCTGTTTTTTTTCCTTTGACAGCTGGTATGGGGAGGTAAACAATAAAACTTGAATAGATTATTCGCGAAGACACAAAAGCTTAATTGAGATAAAATTAACAAATTGATTAACACTGTTTTTTATAATAGATACATATCTAATAATTAATATTATGGTTTAAAGTTCCTCACAAAACCAATATCAATACCATCCTACTCCAAAACCACAAGAAAAGGAGACAACAACACAAAAAGAAAATTAATTTTCTGTTTTTTTCCTTTGTTAATAAAAATTTTTGTTTAATCTGTTTCGAGCAAACAAAGAAAAACTTAATGACCCTTTCTTCTTTTACGCGGCAACTCTCCGTTTTGAGTCAAGGATGCGTACTGTGATGACAAAATAAAAAAAGGAATCTTCCAAATAATTTCTTATAAGATTAAAAACAGTAAGAAGTTAAAAAAAAGAAGAAAAGTTGTTTATTTTTAAGTTTATTCTACATCAAACTATTTTTAGTTGGTTATGACAAACTTTAAATTATCTATAATACGTTTTAAAAATAATTATGACGCTGGTTTTTACTCCATCCGTGAAAAGTTAAACAGCACAAGTATTCCCCAAAATTTTTCTTTTGGTACAACTTTGCTTTTCTATATTCTAACCTCATGTTCACAAAGAAGTTTGAAAAAATTAATATCATGCTGTAAATGGTTCGCTAATTTTTCTGTGAAAAAAGTTATAAAAGATTCAATAAACGAAAAACAAAAACTTTTATTTTTGGATTGTTTATTAAATCCAGATGCCAATTTTTATGCTACAAACGTTAATATTCAAGAAACAATATTTTTATTTTATGCTCAAAATGTGAAACATTTCCGGCTTTCTAATTGTGCAATATTCAAAGGTGATGAATATTCAAAGCTCCACAATTTAATAGAAAAATTGAATGAAATTCATGAGTTGGAATTGTAAGTGTATTGCTATACAAAGAGTTCATACATAAATTAATTTTTAAGTAAATTTAATTCTTCTCAGCAAATTGAAAAAGATAGCATTAAGAAAATTTTTGCTGCAAAGTCATTTGCCAACTGTTGCATACTTATTCTTCGCAATATCCCTATGAATTTTTGTTTGCTCGAATTTTATGAAAATTTTAAAGTATGATTGCAATTTTTAATAATAATAATAATTTCAATACTTTTATAGCTGCAAAAAAGCCAATTTGAGCGTTGTCATCTTCATTACTCAAGAAAAATTTCTGCAAATTCACGCGTAACATTTAAAGGTAAAAGTGTCGCACTTAAAGGATTGCAGTTTGTCTATCCCCAATCGGATGAGCGGGAATCAAATGAGTGAAAACTGATAATTTCCGAATTTTTTTTATTTTTTTGTATCATTGCATGTCTGATAAAATTTTTAAAAAAGTGAAAAAAGTTTTTGCCAAATGACATCTTTGACTCGAAAACATTTTTTCGTAAACATAACCAAGTGTGACAAACTTTTTTCTAAACATATAGGTATTATAGGTATAGATAAAAAAGCCAAAAAATTTAAAACTTTACTTTTTCGTAATACATTTGCAATTTTGATTAATAAAATACATTGAATAAGTATGAAACTGTTACCACGTTTTTGTTCGCATTTTTTTCTATGTTGATCACGGACATGAACGCTTTTTCCATGTACAGGCTAGCTACTTAATCGAAGTGTTTATCTGCAAAACCAGTGTAAGTGCAATATTGCTATGGATATAATATTTTAAAGCTTGAGAATATTAGACAAACTCTTCAAAACAATTGTTTTATTCCAGACGTTAGGTAGTTTAAGTAAGTTATTGTAAAAATTGTTATTTCAAGGTTTTGAAACTTAGAAAGATGTCACGCAAAAATACATATTTAATTAAACAATTTCAAAACAACTATTAAACGAAAGAAGTATTAAAACGAGATTAGATTTGCAGTCATAAGTATAATTTTTCTTTTTTTGTTATTACCACCTTCAATGTCTTTATCAAAAATATCAATAATATTTCTCAAATTAGACTCTGGATAACTATGAACGTCATTAACAATAACAGTGTCAATTTTAGAGAAAATATCAGATTTAATTTTTTCATTACCGTGTACAATTATTTAGGGATTAGCACCTGTGATGAATTTTTATGCATTTACTATTACTAGCTCGTACATTGACAAATTAAGAATTTGTCGAGAAGAATAAATTACACATGCTGGAGGTAAAAACTTATCAATAATATCTTTGGTTACAATTTTCTTTTGACATAAAAGCTTCCTTTCGCACCATTTTTCCGGCACCGAAATCTTCTTTTAATTGTTTGGTTAGATTTATGTCAGGGGAAAATATCATAATTTTTCTTGATCCAAAGGCATATGGGAGCATTGTAATAATACCAGATTTATCATCGTCAATAGGAATTAATGCAATATTACATTGTCTGTTGTCAGTCTTGAAATATCTTTCTGCAGCTAAAATAGCATCTATCTCATAATCATAATTTGTTTGTTTAGATTCTCCAACTTTGGTTCGCGTTTTTTCAGCATACAACGCTTCTATTACATCACTCTGATTTATTTTGAATCGGCTTTTTTGTATACAAATGTTCTTTATCATCACCAAAAAATATAAAAAATATTATTTATTTAATACAAGTAGTATATATCTATATCTAAAAATAAAATAAACAACAAAATCCTATTTTCAATAGTTTAAATTTTTTATAACAGAGTTTTTAATCGAC
Organism: Panagrolaimus sp. LJ2400; assembly: GCA_024447215.1. Lineage (NCBI taxonomy): Eukaryota > Metazoa > Nematoda > Chromadorea > Rhabditida > Panagrolaimidae > Panagrolaimus > Panagrolaimus sp. LJ2400. The sequence goes on along the minus strand of JAMRYA010000050.1, from coordinate 11,449 downwards.
CCAAAATTAAAGAAAACTTGTTAATTTGCTTAGTGTCATCTCCGCCCCAAGTGTTGTTGCCTCTCCCGGCTGTCTCCCGCCTTTAATCTCATTGAGTGTGAGAAAAACTTTAATTTAAAAAAGTATGTAGAACCCGTTAGTAAAAAAGGTGAAAAAAACAGGGTACCTGATGCTGTTTTTATTGATGCAACGACAAAGGTTCTAATTCTGGTTTCAGATATTTTCTAAGTTTTTTTAAATCAACATCTAATTCACTTACAATAAAAACAAAATGACCACAATTGATACTAACAATAAAAAGATTTTCTCCTAATGTTTCACAATTTACTTTAATGTCAGGGTATTGATCAAATAAATATCCTAATATAAAATCATACACATTTTCTTTAGCATTTTCCCCAAGTTTTTTATAAAGTATTTGACAGTTTTTTTAATTTTAATTACATCATCAAATAAACGCTTTGCAGTATCGCAGCAACAATTTACAACTTTATATCCAACAATATCACCTTTATCGTAAAAAATATTAATAGAAAAATATGTTTTTCATCATAATAATTCTTACAAATAATTTCTTCTTTTTATGAAGATTTTGAATCCATGTTTCCACATCTAATTTGTTATCAGAAGTTATTGAAAAATCATACTAACAGTCACAGCAAAAATTATTTTTCCCCCAGAAATATTTAATCTCAAAATTATCGTCACGTTGGAATCACTTCATACGTTCTAGGGAAATAGGACTTTCTCGTTAAATTCTGAACTCAGATTTAATTTTTGTGTGATGCATCTTATATATTCTGAACCAGCTGAAAAAGCTGAGTCAGATAGAATATAGTTTGTTCTGATACATAGTTTCTATAAAAATATATCGATGAAATACTTGAATGAATCACGTTTTCTCAAAAAACACATTTTTAACGGATCCTGAGGTTCTAGTATACCTGTAAGTTTAAAGCTGTATATATTTAGATTCAGCATAAAATTTTGAGAATGATAGAAGAGAGTTTTTTTAAATAATATTTTTAATAAAAATATAACGGTAAAAAACATGAAAAAATGCATGTTCTCATACAAAACTTTCTCAACCGATTCTGGGATTATGCTAAAGTTATATGATATGAGCCTTGTATATTCTGAATCAGCAAAACATTCTGAGCAGGATAGCAGCGAGTTTTTTAAAAAATAGAGCTTTTAAAAAAAGGAAGCGCTGAAAATATTTATTGCAAAAAACACTGTTTCCCCTTTGATTCCAACGTGTCGTATAAATGTTCAAATGAAAGAATATCACAATTAGAAAATCTTAAAACTTTTTGGCTATAATCTTGGCATTTTTCTAACTTTTCAAAAGTTTTGCACAATTTTTTACTTTCTTCACAACAAAAAGATTTAAATTCATGTTTTGTAATAACATTTTATCACTATATACAGTAATACATAATTTTTTGTCTATATCGCAATAAAGTTCCATTTTAAAGTAATGCCAGAAAATCTTTTACAAAAATATTTCGAATTCTTATTGCCTCCCTCGGCCATTAATTTATTCAAGCTCCCTCTTTCCCTCTCTTACGCCAGCTCGAGCACATATTTTTGTAATCAATTAAGTATGTACTCATGCTTTCTCCGCTTTCTAAACAAAAAAAACGCATAAATGTTCATTAGAAAAGGAAAATAAATATTTAGTCGTTTATCCTAAACCTAATATTAGAAGGTCAAAATTTTTAAAGTGATACTTAAATCTTTTTGCGGTAACCCAAATTATTTGTAATTTTAATAAGATTAATTCTCCAAATTAAACTGAGTGTTTCTTTAAAACTGGTTTAGCAGTATTAATTACAATTTGTAAAAGCTTTTTTCAAGCTAAGCTTATTGTTTTAGATGGCTTTAATACTTAATGAACATTTAAGCTTCGGTGAAATTCCAGAACATTTACGTCATAAAAGAAAAGGGCTTTTCAAACATTATAATACTGAATTGGAATCATTAATAAGTATAAAAGAATGGGATACTCTTGATCTCAACGGCGTTTTTGTTCATACAGTAGATTACGTAAAACTTATTGATCCCGAGATTTTCGAGCTTACAGATGCTGAATCCAGAACAATTATTGATTATTATGCGCAACGCGGAATGAATATAACACATACTCCTAGATATTTTGTTCGTGATAATTACAATGGGAATACATTTTTACCTGATGATTGTTACATTTATTCACCTTGTTAACATTTTATACTAAAATTTGCTAAATTTCATTTTTATTATTCTTCCTAATACCTTTTATTTATTATACTGATATTCTTTAAATTTAAAATTTGCTTCAAATGATTTTTTGCGCGTAGATGGTTAACCTTTGTAATAAAATATCTAAAATTTGCTGTGTGAAACTGTCAAAACAATTATAATAAATAAAAAAACGTCGCGAAAATGAAAAATTTTTCAACTCGAATATTAACTAGTTTTTAACAAGCAAGTAGGCGTACATAAAAATAATTTTTTATAGAATATTCATTTCAATAATTTTAAATTACAATGAGCGGTTCATTTATTTATATTAGTATTTTTCTTCGTGATTCTATGATACATAAAATTAGGAATGATATCGATAAAGCGTATGTGAAAAAAGGTATTGTTAGACCTTTTGAATGGACAGAAAATATTGCCAAAGCGGATGGTATTTTATTTTTCATGTGCGGACTTCCTAGTCTCGATAAATCAAGGATTTCAGTTATTCGAACGTATGATGAAAACAAAATTATCAAAAAAGTTGACCCGCGAACAATGTATACTAAAAAAGTTAATGTCAAAAAATGGACAGAGGATATTGTTAAACAGATCAATATCCAAAAAGCTAAAGAAATGTCGCTCAAGCATTAGGTTTCACTCTTATTATCCGACTATTTTTTTCTTTTTTCTTTATTTATTAAAACATTAAATATGTTTATGAAAAATAAAAATGTATTTAAACCCGTAAGGAAAGCGTGAGTACAAAAGAAATTTAACTGTCAAACATTTCAGTAAGTTTTGAAATGTCAATATTTAAATCACTAACATAAAAATAAAAGTGACCACAAAAAATGCTAAACAATAAAGGCTCTAATTCATGGAGTTTAAAGATATCCGGATAACTATCATGAAAATAATCCAAAACATAAGTGTTTGCTGCTTCTTCGCATTCACCTAGTTGTATTTTAAAAAAATCAACAGCATTTCTAATTTTCTTTACATCTTCGAATAATTGTTTTGAAGTAACACAGCAAAAGCCTACTGCTTCATATCCAACAATTTTTTCATGATTGTAAAATATGTTAGTAGAAAAATCAGTGTCATCATGGGAATAATTCTTACAAACAATCATTTTGTTTAAGAAAAAGATGTGTAACCAATTCTTGCAAATTTATTTGGTTATCCGAAGTAAGTTGAAACTTGTTGCAGCAGCAATAAAATATTCTTCTACCAGCGTTATGTATTAAATCAAAGTTGTTATAAAGATAAATGAATGATAATTGATTACAGCCGCTTCCACTCTACCCAAGAAAATCGCGGCTATACTTGCAACACCTTTGCAGCTTTTCAATAGATTTACAGAATTTCTCACTTTTTTCACAACAAAATGATTTAAATTCGTATTCTGAGAGCTCGTAGTCTTCTGAATAAACTGCAAGAAGTAAGTTTTCTTTTTTATCGCAGTAAAATTTCATTATTCAAACAAATTTTTATCTGTAAAACATAAATAAGCGTAAAAGTTTTACGCATATATCATTTTTAGAGAAACTATTAATAACAATTGTTTTATCTAGTTCTAACCAATAATTGTAAAAATGTCAATCAAATATTTCGAAACCAAGAAAAACGACTAGACATGTCACTCAAAGAAACACATAAAACCTTTAATGCGCATTTTTCATGGATTCTCAAAACACTGGTCAAGCAAAAAAGACATTAAAACAGCTGCTTTAAAACCGAATTAATTAAAAGTTATATGACACAAAAAGAAAGCAGGCGTTTTTTACTTTTTTATTAAAGATTCCAAATTTGATGCCAAACCATTGGAGAAGTTTGCAGAAGAATACTTACGGGTGCGCGCGCATAAAAATTTTATATTTTAACGCGCGCGCAACTCAAAGTAAATTTCTCACATTATATGAATTAAACTTGAAAACTAACATATGCAAACGGTGATATATAATGTTTGTAATAAAGTGACTAACACAACTAAGCGTACTCAAAAATGTAGAAAACTTTTAACTGCGTGCGTGAGCGTGTGAGAAATTTACTAATAATCCAAAACATAAGTGTTTGCTGCTTCTTCGCATTCACCTAGTTGTATTTTAAAAAAATCAACAGCATTTCTAATTTTCTTTACATCTTCGAATAATTGTTTTGAAGTAACACAGCAAAAGCCTACTGCTTCATATCCAACAATTTTTTCATGATTGTAAAATATGTTAGTAGAAAAATCAGTGTCATCATGGGAATAATTCTTACAAACAATCATTTTGTTTAAGAAAAAGATGTGTAACCAATTCTTGCAAATTTATTTGGTTATCCGAAGTAAGTTGAAACTTGTTGCAGCAGCAATAAAATATTCTTCTACCAGCGTTATGTATTAAATCAAAGTTGTTATAAAGATAAATGAATGATAATTGATTACAGCCGCTTCCACTCTACCCAAGAAAATCGCGGCTATACTTGCAACACCTTTGCAGCTTTTCAATAGATTTACAGAATTTCTCACTTTTTTCACAACAAAATGATTTAAATTCGTATTCTGAGAGCTCGTAGTCTTCTGAATAAACTGCAAGAAGTAAGTTTTCTTTTTTATCGCAGTAAAATTTCATTATTCAAACAAATTTTTATCTGTAAAACATAAATAAGCGTAAAAGTTTTACGCATATATCATTTTTAGAGAAACTATTAATAACAATTGTTTTATCTAGTTCTAACCAATAATTGTAAAAATGTCAATCAAATATTTCGAAACCAAGAAAAACGACTAGACATGTCACTCAAAGAAACACATAAAACCTTTAATGCGCATTTTTCATGGATTCTCAAAACACTGGTCAAGCAAAAAAGACATTAAAACAGCTGCTTTAAAACCGAATTAATTAAAAGTTATATGACACAAAAAGAAAGCAGGCGTTTTTTACTTTTTTATTAAAGATTCCAAATTTGATGCCAAACCATTGGAGAAGTTTGCAGAAGAATACTTACGGGTGCGCGCGCATAAAAATTTTATATTTTAACGCGCGCGCAACTCAAAGTAAATTTCTCACATTATATGAATTAAACTTGAAAACTAACATATGCAAACGGTGATATATAATGTTTGTAATAAAGTGACTAACACAACTAAGCGTACTCAAAAATGTAGAAAACTTTTAACTGCGTGCGTGAGCGTGTGAGAAATTTACTTTGAGTTGCGCGCGCGTTAAAATATAAAATTTTTATGCGCGCGCACCCGTAAGTATTCTTCTGCAAACTTCTCCAATGGTTTGGCATCAAATTTGAAATCTTTAATAAAAAAGTAAAAAACGCCTGCTTTCTTTTTGTGTCATATAACTTTTAATTAATTCGGTTTTAAAGCAGCTGTTTTAATGTCTTTTTTGCTTGACCAGTGTTTTGAGAATCCATGAAAAATGCGCATTAAAGGTTTTATGTGTTTCTTTGAGTGACATGTCTAGTCGTTTTTCTTGGTTTCGAAATATTTGATTGACATTTTTACAATTATTGGTTAGAACTAGATAAAACAATTGTTATTAATAGTTTCTCTAAAAATGATATATGCGTAAAACTTTTACGCTTATTTATGTTTTACAGATAAAAATTTGTTTGAATAATGAAATTTTACTGCGATAAAAAAGAAAACTTACTTCTTGCAGTTTATTCAGAAGACTACGAGCTCTCAGAATACGAATTTAAATCATTTTGTTGTGAAAAAAGTGAGAAATTCTGTAAATCTATTGAAAAGCTGCAAAGGTGTTGCAAGTATAGCCGCGATTTTCTTGGGTAGAGTGGAAGCGGCTGTAATCAATTATCATTCATTTATCTTTATAACAACTTTGATTTAATACATAACGCTGGTAGAAGAATATTTTATTGCTGCTGCAACAAGTTTCAACTTACTTCGGATAACCAAATAAATTTGCAAGAATTGGTTACACATCTTTTTCTTAAACAAAATGATTGTTTGTAAGAATTATTCCCATGATGACACTGATTTTTCTACTAACATATTTTACAATCATGAAAAAATTGTTGGATATGAAGCAGTAGGCTTTTGCTGTGTTACTTCAAAACAATTATTCGAAGATGTAAAGAAAATTAGAAATGCTGTTGATTTTTTTAAAATACAACTAGGTGAATGCGAAGAAGCAGCAAACACTTATGTTTTGGATTATTTTCATGATAGTTATCCGGATATCTTTAAACTCCATGAATTAGAGCCTTTATTGTTTAGCATTTTTTGTGGTCACTTTTATTTTTATGTTAGTGATTTAAATATTGACATTTCAAAACTTACTGAAATGTTTGACAGTTAAATTTCTTTTGTACTCACGCTTTCCTTACGGGTTTAAATACATTTTTATTTTTCATAAACATATTTAATGTTTTAATAAATAAAGAAAAAAGAAAAAAATAGTCGGATAATAAGAGTGAAACCTAATGCTTGAGCGACATTTCTTTAGCTTTTTGGATATTGATCTGTTTAACAATATCCTCTGTCCATTTTTTGACATTAACTTTTTTAGTATACATTGTTCGCGGGTCAACTTTTTTGATAATTTTGTTTTCATCATACGTTCGAATAACTGAAATCCTTGATTTATCGAGACTAGGAAGTCCGCACATGAAAAATAAAATACCATCCGCTTTGGCAATATTTTCTGTCCATTCAAAAGGTCTAACAATACCTTTTTTCACATACGCTTTATCGATATCATTCCTAATTTTATGTATCATAGAATCACGAAGAAAAATACTAATATAAATAAATGAACCGCTCATTGTAATTTAAAATTATTGAAATGAATATTCTATAAAAAATTATTTTTATGTACGCCTACTTGCTTGTTAAAAACTAGTTAATATTCGAGTTGAAAAATTTTTCATTTTCGCGACGTTTTTTTATTTATTATAATTGTTTTGACAGTTTCACACAGCAAATTTTAGATATTTTATTACAAAGGTTAACCATCTACGCGCAAAAAATCATTTGAAGCAAATTTTAAATTTAAAGAATATCAGTATAATAAATAAAAGGTATTAGGAAGAATAATAAAAATGAAATTTAGCAAATTTTAGTATAAAATGTTAACAAGGTGAATAAATGTAACAATCATCAGGTAAAAATGTATTCCCATTGTAATTATCACGAACAAAATATCTAGGAGTATGTGTTATATTCATTCCGCGTTGCGCATAATAATCAATAATTGTTCTGGATTCAGCATCTGTAAGCTCGAAAATCTCGGGATCAATAAGTTTTACGTAATCTACTGTATGAACAAAAACGCCGTTGAGATCAAGAGTATCCCATTCTTTTATACTTATTAATGATTCCAATTCAGTATTATAATGTTTGAAAAGCCCTTTTCTTTTATGACGTAAATGTTCTGGAATTTCACCGAAGCTTAAATGTTCATTAAGTATTAAAGCCATCTAAAACAATAAGCTTAGCTTGAAAAAAGCTTTTACAAATTGTAATTAATACTGCTAAACCAGTTTTAAAGAAACACTCAGTTTAATTTGGAGAATTAATCTTATTAAAATTACAAATAATTTGGGTTACCGCAAAAAGATTTAAGTATCACTTTAAAAATTTTGACCTTCTAATATTAGGTTTAGGATAAACGACTAAATATTTATTTTCCTTTTCTAATGAACATTTATGCGTTTTTTTTGTTTAGAAAGCGGAGAAAGCATGAGTACATACTTAATTGATTACAAAAATATGTGCTCGAGCTGGCGTAAGAGAGGGAAAGAGGGAGCTTGAATAAATTAATGGCCGAGGGAGGCAATAAGAATTCGAAATATTTTTGTAAAAGATTTTCTGGCATTACTTTAAAATGGAACTTTATTGCGATATAGACAAAAAATTATGTATTACTGTATATAGTGATAAAATGTTATTACAAAACATGAATTTAAATCTTTTTGTTGTGAAGAAAGTAAAAAATTGTGCAAAACTTTTGAAAAGTTAGAAAAATGCCAAGATTATAGCCAAAAAGTTTTAAGATTTTCTAATTGTGATATTCTTTCATTTGAACATTTATACGACACGTTGGAATCAAAGGGGAAACAGTGTTTTTTGCAATAAATATTTTCAGCGCTTCCTTTTTTTAAAAGCTCTATTTTTTAAAAAACTCGCTGCTATCCTGCTCAGAATGTTTTGCTGATTCAGAATATACAAGGCTCATATCATATAACTTTAGCATAATCCCAGAATCGGTTGAGAAAGTTTTGTATGAGAACATGCATTTTTTCATGTTTTTTACCGTTATATTTTTATTAAAAATATTATTTAAAAAAACTCTCTTCTATCATTCTCAAAATTTTATGCTGAATCTAAATATATACAGCTTTAAACTTACAGGTATACTAGAACCTCAGGATCCGTTAAAAATGTGTTTTTTGAGAAAACGTGATTCATTCAAGTATTTCATCGATATATTTTTATAGAAACTATGTATCAGAACAAACTATATTCTATCTGACTCAGCTTTTTCAGCTGGTTCAGAATATATAAGATGCATCACACAAAAATTAAATCTGAGTTCAGAATTTAACGAGAAAGTCCTATTTCCCTAGAACGTATGAAGTGATTCCAACGTGACGATAATTTTGAGATTAAATATTTCTGGGGGAAAAATAATTTTTGCTGTGACTGTTAGTATGATTTTTCAATAACTTCTGATAACAAATTAGATGTGGAAACATGGATTCAAAATCTTCATAAAAAGAAGAAATTATTTGTAAGAATTATTATGATGAAAAACATATTTTTCTATTAATATTTTTTACGATAAAGGTGATATTGTTGGATATAAAGTTGTAAATTGTTGCTGCGATACTGCAAAGCGTTTATTTGATGATGTAATTAAAATTAAAAAAACTGTCAAATACTTTATAAAAAACTTGGGGAAAATGCTAAAGAAAATGTGTATGATTTTATATTAGGATATTTATTTGATCAATACCCTGACATTAAAGTAAATTGTGAAACATTAGGAGAAAATCTTTTTATTGTTAGTATCAATTGTGGTCATTTTGTTTTTATTGTAAGTGAATTAGATGTTGATTTAAAAAAACTTAGAAAATATCTGAAACCAGAATTAGAACCTTTGTCGTTGCATCAATAAAAACAGCATCAGGTACCCTGTTTTTTTCACCTTTTTTACTAACGGGTTCTACATACTTTTTTAAATTAAAGTTTTTCTCACACTCAATGAGATTAAAGGCGGGAGACAGCCGGGAGAGGCAACAACACTTGGGGCGGAGATGACACTAAGCAAATTAACAAGTTTTCTTTAATTTTGGGTCGATTAAAAACTCTGTTATAAAAAATTTAAACTATTGAAAATAGGATTTTGTTGTTTATTTTATTTTTAGATATAGATATATACTACTTGTATTAAATAAATAATATTTTTTATATTTTTTGGTGATGATAAAGAACATTTGTATACAAAAAAGCCGATTCAAAATAAATCAGAGTGATGTAATAGAAGCGTTGTATGCTGAAAAAACGCGAACCAAAGTTGGAGAATCTAAACAAACAAATTATGATTATGAGATAGATGCTATTTTAGCTGCAGAAAGATATTTCAAGACTGACAACAGACAATGTAATATTGCATTAATTCCTATTGACGATGATAAATCTGGTATTATTACAATGCTCCCATATGCCTTTGGATCAAGAAAAATTATGATATTTTCCCCTGACATAAATCTAACCAAACAATTAAAAGAAGATTTCGGTGCCGGAAAAATGGTGCGAAAGGAAGCTTTTATGTCAAAAGAAAATTGTAACCAAAGATATTATTGATAAGTTTTTACCTCCAGCATGTGTAATTTATTCTTCTCGACAAATTCTTAATTTGTCAATGTACGAGCTAGTAATAGTAAATGCATAAAAATTCATCACAGGTGCTAATCCCTAAATAATTGTACACGGTAATGAAAAAATTAAATCTGATATTTTCTCTAAAATTGACACTGTTATTGTTAATGACGTTCATAGTTATCCAGAGTCTAATTTGAGAAATATTATTGATATTTTTGATAAAGACATTGAAGGTGGTAATAACAAAAAAAGAAAAATTATACTTATGACTGCAAATCTAATCTCGTTTTAATACTTCTTTCGTTTAATAGTTGTTTTGAAATTGTTTAATTAAATATGTATTTTTGCGTGACATCTTTCTAAGTTTCAAAACCTTGAAATAACAATTTTTACAATAACTTACTTAAACTACCTAACGTCTGGAATAAAACAATTGTTTTGAAGAGTTTGTCTAATATTCTCAAGCTTTAAAATATTATATCCATAGCAATATTGCACTTACACTGGTTTTGCAGATAAACACTTCGATTAAGTAGCTAGCCTGTACATGGAAAAAGCGTTCATGTCCGTGATCAACATAGAAAAAAATGCGAACAAAAACGTGGTAACAGTTTCATACTTATTCAATGTATTTTATTAATCAAAATTGCAAATGTATTACGAAAAAGTAAAGTTTTAAATTTTTTGGCTTTTTTATCTATACCTATAATACCTATATGTTTAGAAAAAAGTTTGTCACACTTGGTTATGTTTACGAAAAAATGTTTTCGAGTCAAAGATGTCATTTGGCAAAAACTTTTTTCACTTTTTTAAAAATTTTATCAGACATGCAATGATACAAAAAAATAAAAAAAATTCGGAAATTATCAGTTTTCACTCATTTGATTCCCGCTCATCCGATTGGGGATAGACAAACTGCAATCCTTTAAGTGCGACACTTTTACCTTTAAATGTTACGCGTGAATTTGCAGAAATTTTTCTTGAGTAATGAAGATGACAACGCTCAAATTGGCTTTTTTGCAGCTATAAAAGTATTGAAATTATTATTATTATTAAAAATTGCAATCATACTTTAAAATTTTCATAAAATTCGAGCAAACAAAAATTCATAGGGATATTGCGAAGAATAAGTATGCAACAGTTGGCAAATGACTTTGCAGCAAAAATTTTCTTAATGCTATCTTTTTCAATTTGCTGAGAAGAATTAAATTTACTTAAAAATTAATTTATGTATGAACTCTTTGTATAGCAATACACTTACAATTCCAACTCATGAATTTCATTCAATTTTTCTATTAAATTGTGGAGCTTTGAATATTCATCACCTTTGAATATTGCACAATTAGAAAGCCGGAAATGTTTCACATTTTGAGCATA